>CM035840.1:411215583-412415583 GCA_020510985.1 Pholidichthys leucotaenia | reverse complement strand
CAACCGACAGACTGAAAAGGAAAAAAAAGTGCTATAGTTACGAATCACAACACAAAAGGAGTTGTGCTTTTTTTTCCCCAAAATAGTTTATCTTAAAGTAGTGGTTAAAGTCGATTTTAAAAAATTTAAATTGTGATTAATCTCAAAAATGAGTTGATTAATTGTGATAAATTGGTCATTTATCAAGGTTTTTAATCCTCTTATTTACATGGGAGCGGACAAATGTGCGTGCTTTCTGCTTCATTTCTGCATGTCAACACAATGGCAAATACTACCCACAATATTCTTCCCCCCAAAAAACTCAGCAGTACTGCTTGTGCAAAACAGATGGGCAATTTATGTGGAAAAAAGAAGTCTCAGATGTATGAAGAAAAGGGGTTGCATATTTATGTGGAAAAAGTATCAAATAAAAAAGAAAGCCAAGCTGGGCACGGGGCTGGGGAGGAAAGGGCGGCTACATGTGTGCGCGTCACCACCTCCCGAACAGCGGGCGCACGCCTTACATATGGAAAGCCAGAAAGGTCAAAAACCTGCATGCATGATTAACTGCGATCATGTGTCGGTGTTAAAACAAATTTAAACATGTGCTGTAGTAAATGAAGGCAGCAGCATATTACTCTTTACTGCTGATGAGAATCCTACCCCCCCCCCCCCCCGACCCCTTCAAATTATTATTGCTTGGCCACTAGTTAGTAAGGCAAGGGGACTGATAACCAAATTGTGGCCACGGCTTATTAATGTGTGGCCACAAGATACAAAATCTGTTGTTTACACACGGCACCAGGCGAGCTCTGTGGGGAAATTATCTCGTGTGAAGCATCTATAAATTTAATTTAATTTCATTTTATTTTAATCCTGGGAAGCGTTATCATGATTTCCTGCACTATCAGCAGTGGGAGGAGCAGGAAAACAGCTGTTTGTGGCTGCCGTGTCTCATCTCTCTCGCTGGCTGTCCCTTTGCCAGCTTTTTCTCCTCCGTCCACAGAAAGTTACAGTAGGATTGGATGAGACAAACTCCGTTTAGCACCACAGGACTTAGCCACACAATCATGTGTCGTGTTGCTTCGTTCTGTCTGTTGAGATTTTCGCCTCCATTTGGACTGTTACACTGTGGTTCCAATGCAAAACACACATCACTCCTCATTCTTCTTTTTACATCAAAAGCTAATATTTCGCTGCTAAAATGTTATTGTTTATTTGCAACATATAAAGCTGTAGAAGTGGCAAAATATATATATGTATATACAGTGGGGCAAAAAGGTATTTAGTCAGCCACCAATTGTGCAAGTTCTCTCACTTAAAAGATGAGAGGTCTCCAATTTTCATCATAGGTATACCTCAACTATGAGAGACAAAATGAGAAAAAAAAATCCAGAAAATCACATTGAAGGATTTTTAATGAATTAATTGGTAAATTCCTCAGTAAAATAAGTATTTGGTCACCTACAAACAAGCAAGATTTCTGGCTCTCACATACCTGTAACTTCTTCTTTAAGAGGCTCCTCTGTCCTCCACTCGTTAGCTGTATTAATGGCACCTGTTTGAACTCGTTATCAGTATAAAAGACACCTGTCCACAACCTCAAACAGTCAGACTCCAAACTCCACTATGGCCAAGACCAAAGAGCTGTCAAAGGACACCAGAAACAAAATTGTAGACCTGCACCAGGCTGGGAAGACTGAATCTGCAATAGGTAAGCAGCTTGGTGTGAAGAAATCAACTGTGGGAGCAATTATTAGAAAATGGAAGACATACAAGACCACTGATAATCTCCCTCGATCTGGGGCTCCACGCAAGATCTCACCCCGTGGGGTCAAAATTATCACGAGAACAGTGAGCAAAAATCCCAGAACCACATGGGGGGACCTAGTGAATGACCTGCAGAGAGCTGGGACCAAAGTAACAAAGGCTACATCAGAAACACACTACGCCGCCAGGGACTCAAATCCTGCAGTGCCAGACGTGTCCCCCTGCTTAAGCCAGTACATGTCCAGGCCCGTCTGAAGTTTGCTAGAGAGCATTTGGATGATCCAGAAGAGGATTGGGAGAATGTCATATGGTCAGATGAAACCAAAATAGAACTTTTTGGTAAAAACTCAACTTGTCGTGTTTGGAGGAGAAAGAACACCATACCTACTGTGAAGCATGGGGGTGTTGGGGCTGTTTTTCTGCAAAGGGACCAGGACGACTGATGTGTGTAAAGGAAAGAATGAATGGGGCCATGTATTGTGAGATTTTGAGTGAAGACCTCCTTCCATCAGCAAGGACATTGAAGATGAAACGTGGCTGGGTCTTTCAGCATGACAATGATCCCAAACACACCGCTCGGGCAACAAAGGAGTGGCTTTGTAAGAAGCATTTCAAGGTCCTGGAGTGGCCTAGCCAGTCTCCAGATGTCAACCCCATAGAAAATCTTTGGAGGGAGTTGAAAGTCTGTGTTGCCTAGCGACAGCCCCAAAACATCACTGCTCCAGAGATCTGCATGGAGAAATGGGCCAAAATACCAGCAACAGTGTGTGAAAACCTTGTGAAAACTTACAGAAAACGTTTGACCTCTGTCATTGCCAACAAAGGGTATATAACAAAGTATTGAGATGAACTTCTGTTATTGACCAAATACTTATTTTACCGAGGAATTTACCAATTAATTCATTAAAAATCCTTCGATGTGATTTTCTGGATTTTTTTTTTCTTATTTTGTCTCTCATAGTTGAGGTATACCTATGATGAAAATTGGAGACCTCTCTCATCTTTTAAGTGGGAGAACTTGCACAATTGGTGGCTGACTAAATACTTTTTACCCCACTGTATATATATAAGCCACAACACTCTTCTTGATAAAGTGACAATTGAGTGTTCAGCCACCTTGGAGTTCAGTCCCAGTGTCTGACATTATATATAAAGCTGTGGCCACACAATAATAAGGTTGTCACGCTGATACAACATTGCATTCCTTTGCCTTGTCGACTTGTAATTAACTCATTTAAAATTTGCATTATAGTCACATGTATGACGAGTCAGATTTATAAACGTGCACACAAAATATTTCCCATCCAATGCAGCACAATTATATTTCCATTTGCATAAATACTTCTTACAAATGTCACCAACACTGCATCAATAAGAATGTAGTTATAACACAAAAGAAACAACTACTGATCTGCAGAATATTTGGAGTGTTTTTAGTGAAATGGAAATGTGATCCCAAGGTCTTCAAATGGCAACAAAATCTTCATGGGAAAGAGGGATTCAGAGTCACCATTTTGAGGTCTCGACTACTACTACTACACAACAGGCGGACATTGCTACACGTATTTGTTTCAGTACAGGGTTTTTGATTTGGTGCAGATGGGGACCAAATGAATACAATCTTTGATGGGACTGTATGTCTAACTTCTGTGTCACACCACAAAGAATCATCCACAGAGGAGCGAGCAGCTTAACCACCAAGCTTTGGCTGGCAAAGGTCAAGGCTACTGCAAAAGCAAAAGCACCCTCTTTTATCACTGAAGTCTGTGAGTTGGTGAAATATGAAACAAGAAAATGACAAGTGGAATAGGTTAATTCAGCGTGTCGACACTGCTCAGTGTTGATTGGGTACGCTTCTGCCAACACATCCAGCTCGCTCATTGGAAACTGCACCACAAACTGACAATGTTGCTCTTTAATAATTTTATATATTTCTTTTTTTTTTACTGAATGATGAACGTTGTAGCGTGTTGCAGTATTTAGGGTTTCCTCAGGGTTCTTAAAAGGTTGCACAACAGTTCACCGACAGTTTTTTTTTTCCCATTTATTTATTTGCAACAAGAAAAATTGTGTGCGACTGTAAAAACTGTTGGTGAACGGATGTGCAACCTTTAACAAACCCTGACATAACCCTCAAATGTTCGTCAGCATTCGTCGCTCTGCGAAATACATGTTAAAAGCTTTTCAAAAATACATAAGACCAGTAAAGTAAATTGAAAGATGAAATAAATACAAGGGGTGGGGGTGAAAAGTTCATAGTGGTCAAATTTGACCAAATATGGGTTTTTTTTCAACATAGGCTTCCCTTTGGGTCCACACACTTCTTCCATCGGTGTTGCAGTGCTTGGATCCCTGCTGTTGAAAAATAAACCACATTTAGTAAAATTTGACTACTATGTGCTTTTCAGTCGCCCCCCTCATAGAAATATTAAAATACAGAGACCACTGGTTTTACTATTATAGATAAGTGTTTGAATATAAAAACATAACATATATTTGTTCATACAACAGTTAGTCCTGACTGAGCAATTAGATTGGACAATAGGGATTCCAGGAGTTACTATAGTCCGTGATAACTGTACTCCAATGTTTCACTGGATATGTATCACTCTGCTTCAAAGGTGTTCATGTAATCGTTAATTACTAACAGTAATTTACTATCAACTCTCTGACAATAGCAGTACTGGTTTGGATACCTTAATTTCCACAGTGAGGTGCTGTTTGACAAGAAATTATACATCCGTCACCCGGAAATCCCACCCTTTTGAAAAAAAATTTATTTTAAGCTCATTAAGCTATTTCACATCTGTTTAAAAAACATAGACAGTACTAGAGTTGGATTTGTTGTCTCAATTAATAAACCACAATACCTTTATGGTGATGGACTCTTTGTTTCATCTGAAAATGTGAAGAAAAGCAAGCAAAGTGTGCTAAATCCCTATCATGCTAACTACTAGCTATCAGTTATCTACCAGTGGTTCTGACGACCAGAATTGGATACGTTTTGATCTTGGGTCTTCTGCAGTACCAACTCAACAGGTATGTTTTATAAACACTTATTACTTTTGCACTTGACAATATGTCATTTATTTACATGTCTGTGAAATGACAATAAACGTCTTCATGCTGATTGAGATGTTTAGCAACAGTTACTGGTTACATTTAGAAGGGACTATTTTTTTTCTCAGCTGTGCAAAATAACTGGGTAAATAAACAAATCATAACATTTTGTCCTGTATTGCTGTC
The DNA here is from genome assembly GCA_020510985.1 of Pholidichthys leucotaenia. Taxonomy (NCBI): domain Eukaryota; kingdom Metazoa; phylum Chordata; class Actinopteri; order Cichliformes; family Pholidichthyidae; genus Pholidichthys; species Pholidichthys leucotaenia. The sequence continues at coordinate 412,410,588 of CM035840.1, read as the reverse complement.
ATTTAATAAATTGTGCTTGCCAGAACTGTTGTATAAAAGCAATATTAGACTTAATGCTGTTACGGTATCATGAATATGCTAACTACGGGTGTGACATGTCTACATTAGACATATCACACCCATAGTTACTATATAAATTAATACTGTACTCCGTCTTGTGTAATATTGCTTAATTATTCTATAGGATACTGACATTGCTTTCAAAGTGAGAATAAAGGGCATGCATTGGAACAGAATTCTTGGCAGTTACAGCACAGTTACCATAGCAACACAGCACTGAGTAGCAATCACATGTGACAGCTTTATTATGCCTCAGTGAAACGGAGGCATAAAGGAATCGGTTATTGTGTCTGTATGTGTATCTGTCCATCCTCCTCTGTGTTTCAACTCCCCCGGTCAAAATTAAGTGGAACTAATGGCTTGTATCATTGCATCACCACATTTTCTCGACTTTTAATGTGCCAGAATTTTGAAATAATGATTTGTTTTTGAAATAAACACAAAAACAGCTCACCTTTACCATCAATGGAACGGTAATGCACATGCGCCCGAAAGCTCCCAGCAGAGGAAAGTATTCAACAATCCGCCAATACTGGGTGAACAAATGTTCGTCTTTTTGCCCGTTGGTTTTCATCCTCTGCCACTAAATGGAAAAAGCTCCTGTTCGTCTTGATTGCCATTGTATTCATGTACCTCCATCGCTTCCGCAATTTAAAACATCTGCCACCATGCTCTTTTTTGTGTTTGGATTGCAGCTGTTCAAATCAGTTTGGTGGCTCTTGGCTGCCACCAACAGTACGGGCATGTGAACTGCAGATGATTTTCACTGCGCATGCGTGTACTCCAAAACTACTGGATGGATTTGGATGAAATTTTTACCAGAGGAGGTCCTTGGGCTAGAGAGAATTCCATAACTTTTTGGTGATGATCTAAGAATGCATACCTCCACCAAGGCTCTAGCACCGAGGCATCAGCGCCTTGTTGCTTTCATTTTGTATGCAGCAAAACATAAAAATCACACAAAATATTTAGTCACAGCAGTGCACAAAGTAGCTTTTTACTTTAGATGTTAATACCACATTTACGTGACTGTAGTGATGTGTGGGTAAAGATCAAGGAGCACATGGTAAGTGAAGAACCAGTTCAGATCCTTTAATTATTCATTCATTCATTCATTCATTCATTCCTTTTCGGGTCGCGGGGGGGGGGGGGTGGCTGGAGCCTATCCCAGCATCTTTGGGCGAGAGGGAGGGTACACGCTGGACAGATTGCCAGTCCGTCGCAGGGCCAACACAGAGAGACAGACAACCATTCACTCTCACAGTCATACCTAAGGACAATTTAGAATCCCCAGTTTATTCAATTATTTAATTTTTTGCCAATTAATATGTGGTGAATGATAAGATTAGCTCTCCACAATGTAAGCAGGTACTCTGTGTACTCCTGTGATTGAATATTGTGTGTGTTTTTTGTGTTTTACTGCATACACCCTAAAGGTGCCTTTACACCAAATGCAAACAGGCGGCGCAAATGCATACAAAGTCAATGGAAAGAGGTGAGCACATGTTAAATCGTGCATTCGCACGTTCACATCCGAAGGCTAGCGCTAGCATTGAGATTTTGCCATCATCGGAGTAAAAGTATCAACACTGGAGAGTAAACTAGTTTGAAAATGAGACTGTCACTCACTTGCACACAGAAGGACTGGGAGCTCTTCAGCTGAAACGGGATGTCAGAGTTATTTACCCATGGATTCTTGCAGTGGATGTGCTAACAAGGCTGGCAAGCTAACAACGTAAACACCCATCATCTTGTGAAGTTTTGGAGGCTGGGACAACTTTTTGAGGTGAGTCCCCCATCGGATAATGTAAACCTAAGCATGACGTTATTTTGGGGATTTCCACAGCAGGTTTAACTCTGCTGCAGAAGTTATAAAGGCAACTTCGCCTGTCTGCATCTCACTCAGATGGTGAATTCATGTCTCTTCAGTGTTTACATTGAGTTATAATGTAATCGTGCCTTGAGAAAAATTTGCCCGTTTGCATTTGGTATGAAGGCACCTTTATGCTGTTGTGGTGAACACTCAATGGACCTGTTGGACCGGTTCTGTGACTCGCATTTTAGGTCAGAACAAAGGCAGGAAGCTTAGCCTTGTTATGCAAGGCTGGAGACTGTGGGGGGTCGATTAAAGGATGCGTGGGAGACAGTGGAAGTGATATCATGGAGGGAAATGCATTGTGACTGTCTTTATTATGCAAGGTGGTGAAATGCATTGTGACTGTCTTTATTATGCAAGGTGGTCTGTGGGACATGTGATCTATGAGGTGTGAAGTCCCTGATATTTAAGGACGAGAGTTTACTGTTTCATCTCCTTTTTTCTGCTTTGAAATGATGGAGATGTGAATAAAGCTGACTCTGAGAAAGAACGCTGCCTCGTCATTTTCACATCTTCCACACTGTCACTCATTTTTGTCACTCAGTTTTTTGAACTGTTCTGTTCAGTGACATCAAATGCATACCCTCTATAGTCAATGAAGGAATAACCTGGGTAAGAGTAACAGTGTACCAACTATAAAGTTACTTGAGTAGTTTGTAAGTTTATTCTTGCCAGTTTCTGAGGTTTTTCTGTTAAATTTGTGAGACTTTTTCCTGGTAAATTCACTACAATTTTCTTAAAAAATAGGACTTCATTCATTCATTCATTCACTCAAGAAATTGCATTTTTTTTCCTCATAATGTAACCATATTAGTTTTTTTCTGAAAAATGTGATCTGCTTTCCTGACGAATTTGACCCACCCCACCCGTAATCCATCTTCTTCCGCTTAATGGGAAGAAGGGCTGCACGGTGGCGCAGTGGTTAGCACTGCGGCAGCACAGTTTACCCTTGGCCGGGGGATTGTGGGGATCGTGGGATCGTGGGTTCGATCCCAGCCCCCGACCAACAGTGATCTGTGTGGAGTTTGCATGTTCTCCCCGTGTTGCGTGGGTTTACTCCGGGATTTCTCCGGTTTCCTCCCACATGCCAAATACATGCATGTTAGGTTAATTGGCTGTTCTAAATTGTCCCTAGATATTTGTTTCCTATAGGCCCTTAGAATAGAGGGTTAGTATTAATGAAAGCGCTTTGAGTGGTCTTTGTGACTAGAAAAGCGCCATATAAGTGCAGGTTAGTTAGTTAGTTAGTTAATCCTTTTCGGGTCGCGGGGGGGCTGGAGCTTATCCCAGCATCTTTGGGCGAGAGGCAGGGTACACCCTGGACAGATTGCCAGTCCATCACAGGGCCAACACAGAGAGACAGACAACCATTCACTCTCACATTCATACCTAAGGACAATTTTGAATTCCCAGTTTGATGCCAATTAACCTAACTTGCATGTTTTTGGCATGTAGGAGGAAAACGGAGATATCCCGGAGTAAACCCATGCAGACATGGGGAGAACATGCAAACTCCACACAGATCACTGTTGGTCAGGCGCTGGGCTCGAACCCAGGATCTCCCGGCCAAGGGTATTTTTCTTAAAAATTTGAAACTTCTTTCTCGCCAGTGTGTTAGGCGTTTCTCTTAGATGTGTTTGCTAGAGAAAAATAAAATCTAAAATCAGCCGCAAATGCTGTCTAATAATTCATGATATGAATAAATCATATATTTGAGCCAGAATAGAGAAATATAATTATTTCATATTTGAATGGAACAAAATCAGATGAAAAGCACAACTCACATTCAGATTAAATCAGTGAAACCAAAAGTACAGTGCATTCGGAAAGTATTCACAGTGCTTCGCTTTTTCCATTTTGTTATGTTACAGCCTTATTCTAAAATGGATTAAATTCATTTTTTTCCTCAAAATTCTACACACAATACCCTATAATGACAATGTGAAAAAAGCGGGGGGTTTTTTAGATTTTTTCAAATTTATTAAAAATAAAAAAACTAAGAAATCACATGTACATAAGTATTCACCGCCTTTGCCATGAAGCTCAAAATTGAGCTCAGGTGCATCCTGTTTCCACTGATCATCCTTGAGATGTGTCTACAGCTTAATTGGAGTCCACCTGTGGTAAATTCAGCTAATTTGACATGATTTGGAAAGGTACACACCTGTCTATTTAAGATCCCACAGTTGACAGTGGATGCCAGAGCACAAACCAAGCATGAAGTTAGAGGAATTGTCTGTAGACCTTCGAGACAGGATTGTCTCGAGGCACAAACCTGGGGAAGGGTACAGAAAAAAATTCTGCTGCTTTGAAGGTCCCAATGAGCACAGTGGCCTCCATCATCCGTAAATGGAAGAAGTTTGGAACCACCAGGACTCTTCCTAGAGCTGGCTGGCCGTCTAAACTGAGCAATCGGGGGAGAAGGGCCTTAGTCAGGGAGGTGACCAAGAACCCAATGGTCAATCTGTCAGAGCTCCAGCGTTCCTCTGTGGAGAGAGAACCTTCTACAAGGACAACCATCTCTGCACCAATCCACCAGTCAGGCCTGTATGGTAGAGTGGCCAGATGGAAGCCACTCCTTAGTAAAAGGCACATGGCAGCCCGCCTGGCATTTGCCAAAAGGCACCTGAAGGACTCTCAGACCAAGAGAAACAAAATTATCTGGTCTGATGAGGCAAAGATTGAACTCTTTGGCGTGAATGCCGGACATCATGTTTGGAGGAAATCAAGCACCGCTCATCATCATGCCAATACCATCCCTACAGGGAAGCATGGTGGTGGCAGCATCACACTGTAGAGATGTTTTTCAGCGGCAGGAACTGGGAGACTAGTCAGGATAGAAGGAACCATATATACCACCATATACCCCCATATGGCTTACAATACCGAGGCGCAATAAGTAACCATATAATAATAATAACCATAATAATAAGTAGCCATATGGTAGTTACAACAACAACAACAACAGCAATAATAATAATAATAATAATAATAATAATAATAATACCACATGGCCTATATAATACTTCAAATAATTCCATCCTAACAACAATCCTAATACTATAATTCTAGTAATAATGATATCAATAATAATAGTACTCAGCATATGTATTCAACAATAACTCAGCATATACAGTATATTCACAAATAACAACCTTTCTTCATAGAAGACACATTGTAATGTTACTGTCCTTTATTTTTATATTGCTCAAAAATCATTTCTTTATATGTTGATTTAAATATATGGATGTTTGGACATTGCCTGTGTTTCTCCCCCAACCCATTCCACAATTTTACCCCACACACAGACATACAAAAACCTTTCCTAGTAGATCTTACTAGGTGCATTTTAAATTTTGCTTTTCCCCGTAAATTATATTTCCCTTCTCTCTCACTGAAAAGATTTTGTATGTTGTGTGGCAAAAGGTTTTTACTGACTTTAACCTGTTGAACTCTGTTCAACTTCCTTAAAAATGCCTAACAATAACATGCCCAAAGTAAATCAAAAGCTGTTCTTTAACCCTTTGCAACATCTTCATGGGGTTAGTCTAATTTAAAAGAAAACATTCTGAATTTTTTGGCAAAACAGTCATAATCTCTCTAAGTGCTCCTGCCACTGAGTAACAAGAAAGTTCGCCTGGGTGTTTTTTTAGATACAAATGCTTGCAAATAACATACAGCTGTCAGATACTGGCTGGAAAACACAACAGAAATGTAGAACCAAGTGTTTTCAAGTTCAGGTCAAAATTTTGTAAAAATACCACAAAAAATGAATATATTACACAGCTTTTTTCTCAGGTTGTAACAAGGCTGTGTCTGTACTGGAAGACCGGAAATACAGCTTTTTTTTTCAGTGCGCACTGAGACACACTAAGATGCAGAGACGTGACCGCCCGCGGAATTCACAGAGTTCAAGGGGTTAAACATTAATTGTGTTGTATAATAATCAACCAGATCCCATAATTTCAATAACTTTGAATGTAAAAACAATAAATTAGTATGTTCAAGATACCCGACTTTGTGTACAACACGGAGTGCCCTTTTTTGTAATATTAGTAATGAATTAGGTTCCAAGGTTGTCATAGCCAGGAGCGGCACTGGGGTTAAGCTCCCAGTGCTCATAAAATGCTCCTTATGGCGTGCGTCTCGAAAAGCCTCTGACAACTAAGTCCAACTCCTAGCCTGCCCGTGTGGTTTAGTCTCTAAGCCCGGCGGAACTGCTTTTACTAATAGGAGAAGGGGCGAGGGCGGATCTCTGGCGCCTTAAAACTAGGTGCTTCGGGTAGATGGTGGCTCGTCAACCTGGGAAGGTAGCCCATCTAGGGGAAGGTAAACCCTGATTTCAAACCTCTACTGCCTTGCGGCATACCCGGTCACGGGAAAGGCTTCGGGAGTCAACCCTGAGGAAAAATCCGGAGTCGGAGCCCCTAAGGCAGTTCTATGTTGTGCTCAACATAGTTCTGGCAGCTCCTGCAACGGCGCTGGTGCCAAACTGTAGCAGCCCTGCTGTTCCTTTGGATTCATCAGTGACGTGGAGAGGGGGGACATGCTGCATGGGCAACATCTTGTCCTCCATATCTTCCTGCCCAGGCTTGAATCCTACCAACGCCCAACGCTGGAAGGTAGAACACCGGATCACTGGAGAGGACACTCCAGCTTCGCCTTTGGCGTAGACAAAACACGGGGAATGACAGTTACCGGTTATAAGCCACTGCTCAATTGGCGTAGAGCGTGGCGCCAGGGGTTGTTCCCGACGGTGGGAGGGATCATCAGATCTCACTGGACAGCTACCGCCCACCTCAAGCTGGGCAGCCCCCAGCCAATAAGGTGTTGTCCCGCCACAGCTTGCTTTCCTCATTGGGTGCATGGGGATAAGGAGAAATCCAAACAGCAGGCTGAGAACCTTCGCACCAGGCAAGACAATAAAACAAAAGAGACCAACTCTAAAACTGGGAACTTGGAACGTCCGCACTATGATGACAGGACTCGCTGCTAACCTCAAGGACATCAACGACACCAGGAAGACTGCCATCATCAATAATGAGCTGAAGAGACTGGGAGTGGCTATCGCCACTCTCCAGGAAACACGGTTAGCTGATGCAGGCACACTGAGAGAGAAGGACTACACGTTCTACTGGCAGGGAAAGGGCAGTGACGAACACAGGGAACACGGAGTGGGCTTCGCAGTGAAGAACACTTTGCTGAAGATGGTGGAACCGGGCAGCACTGGCTCTGCACGACTCCTCACCCTCCGCCTGAACACCACTGAAGGCCCAGTCACCCTCGTCAGTGTGTATGCCCCAACACAGACAGCCACACCAGAGGCAAAAGACGAGTTCTACGAGAATCTCGCAACAACTGTCAGGATCATCCCAAACTCTGAACAACTCATTCTCCTTGGAGACTTCAATGACAGAGTGGGTGCTGACCATGACTCCTGGCCCTCCTGTCTTGGACCTTTTGGCGTGGGCAGAATGAACGACAATGGACAGCGGCTGCTCGAGTTCTGCACATATCACGATCTGTGCATCACAAACTCGTTCTTCAAGACCAAGCCCCAACACAAGGTTTCCTGGCAACATCCGCGCTCAAAGCACTGGCACCAGCTAGACTTGATCCTGACCAGGCGCACCTCACTGAAGAACGTGCTAATCACCCGTTCGTTCCAGAGTGCAGATTGCGACACAGACCATTCATTGGTGTGTTGCAAGGTCAAGCTGCAGCTGAAGAAATTCCATCGTGCCAGACAACCTGGAAAGGCACGGATTGACACCAGCAAGATGGCCCAACCAGAACTTGTTGAGCAGTTTGCCTCCACCTTTGAGAAGGAACTTGGTGTACCACAAGGAGGAGAATCTGCAAAGCAGAAGTGGGAAGAGCTGCGAAACACCATCTACCGCACAGCCTTGGCTACCTTTGGGAGGAAGACCTCGAAGTCACAGGACTGGTTTGATGCCAAGTTGACCGAGATGACCCCCGTCATTGAAGCCAAGTGCTCAGCACTTGCTGAGTACAAGAAGTACCCAAACGAGAAGAATCTCCAGATTCTCAGGGCTGCGAGAAGCAAAGTTCAGCAGACTGCTCAGTGCTGTGCCAACGAGTACTGGACTCAGCTCAGCCAAGACATTCAAACCGCTGCCATAACAGGGAACATCCGTGGTATGTACGATGGCATCAAGAAAGCACTTGGTCCGGCTCAGAGCAAGACGGCCCCCCTCAAATCTTCCACTGGGGAGATGATCACAGAGAAGAACAAGCAGATGGAGAGATGGGTGGAACACTACTCCGACCTCTACTCTAGACAGAACACCGTGACACCGTCAGCCCTTGATGCCATCGACTGCCTGCCATCCATGGACGAACTTGACGCCGAGCCAACCATCGACGAACTCAGTAAGGCCATTGATAGCTTGGCCGCTGGCAAGGCACCCGGCAACGACGGCATACCCCCTGACCTGATCAAGCACTGCAAGACCGCCCTACTGCTGCCATTGCATGGCGTCCTCTGCCAGTGCTGGAAGGAAGGTGCCGTACCACAGGACATGAGGGACGCCAAGATCATCACCCTCTACAAAAACAAAGGGGAGAGAAGCGACTGCAACAACTACAGGGGCATTTCCCTCCTCAGCGTTGTTGGCAAAGTCTACGCATGAGTTGTTCTCGTTCGTCTACAGAAGCTTGCCGAACGTGTCTACCCCGAGTCTCAGTGTGGCTTCCGCGCTGAGCGATCGACGGTAGACATGATATTCTCCATCCGCCAACTCCAGGAGAAATGCAGAGAACAGAACATGCCTCTGTACGTCGCCTTCATCGACCTCACCAAAGCGTTCGATCTGGTCAGCAGAGAGGGCCTTTTCAAGATCCTGCCAAAGATAGGATGCCCACCAAAGTTGCAAAGCCTCATCGAATCGTTTCACACCAACATGCAGGGGATAGTGCAGCACGATGGCAACGTCTCAGAGCCATTCAACATACGCAGCGGAGTGAAACAGGGCTGTGTACTTGCGCCAACCCTCTTTGGGATTTTCTGTGCTATGCTCCTGAGGCATGCCTTCAGCACAGCAACAGAGGGAATCTACCTGCACACAAGATCTGACGGCAGGCTTTTCAACCTCGCCCGCCTGAAAGCCAGAACCAAAGTACGCGAGGCTCTAATCAGAGACATGCTGTTCGCAGACGACGCTGCAGTCGCAACCCACACACAGCAGGAGCTTCAGACCCTGATGGACCGCTTCTCCCAGGCATGCAAGGACTTCGGGCTTACCATCAGCCTGAAGAAGACTAACGTCTTGGCGCAAGGCACGGAAGCACCACCAACCATCACCATTGATGACTACAAGCTGGAGGTCGTGAATCAGTTCACGTACCTGGGGTCCACAATCAGCAACAACCTCTCCCTTGATACAGAGATCAACAAGAGGATTGGAAAATCAGCCTTCACACTCGCTCGCCTCACCACACGAGTGTGGGAGAATCCCAAACTCTCTGTCAAGACGAAGATAGCAGTGTACAACGCCTGCGTCATCAGCACACTGCTCTATGGGAGTGAGACATGGACAACATACGCCCGGCAGGAAAAGAGACTGAACTCCTTCCACTTGCGCTGCATTCGCCACATCCTGGACATATCCTGGCAGGACAAAGTGCCCAACACAGAAGTTCTGTCCCGCGCCGGCCTTCCCTCCATGTTCACTCTACTCAGGCAGCGCAGGCTCCGCTGGCTAGGCCACGTTCACCGTATGGAGGATGGCAGAATCCCCAAAGACGTCCTCTATGGAGAACTGGCAACTGGCAGGAGAGACGTTGGCCGCCCACAGATGCGCTTTAGAGACGTCTGCAAGAGAGACATGAAGGCCCTGGATATCAACACAGAGCGGTGGGAGGACCTTGCAACGGACCGCTCCAAATGTTGAGGCACCCTGACCAGACAGCTCAAGGCGGGTGAAGAGAGACTGACTGCTGCAGCAGATGAAAAAAGGACCCGCAGGAAGAACCGCCACAGACCCAGCAGCACGGAGACCACCCACAAGTGTGACCTGTGTGACAGGGACTGTCATTCGCGCATCGGCCTGTTCAGCCACAGGCGGTGCTGTTCCAGCAGAGTAGACGTTTAGGATTCTCTTCCATGGTCATCATAGACCGACGGAGGCCGACGAGCAATGAATTAAGTGTACTTTTATAATTGTTACCCCAGACCTCTATACAATAGGTCAAGTATGGAAGTACTAATGAGCAATACAAGATATGAAGCGATTTGTAATCTAGGACCTGCTTAATTTTATTTATAATTGCAATATTTTTTGCAACTTTGTTTTGTATGTATCTGACGTGTGGTGTCCAACTAATTTTATCATCTAGTATTACACCCAAAAACTTGATCTCCTTAATGTTTTCAATAGTTACATTTTCTAAGTCACGTTTCGTTACCTTGTATTCATACATGTGTAATGACAATAAAGTTGAATCTCATCTCATCTCATATGAATATGTATAGCTTCTTTATTTTTACAATTACCAAATATCATTACCTTAGTTTTATCTATATTAAGTGATAATTTATTACAATCCATCCATTTTTTAAGCTTATTTAATTCATTATTTAGAGTATGGATTAGTTGATCATAATTATTTCCAGAATAAAATACATTAGTATCATCAGCAAATAATATTATTTTTAATAATTTAGAAACTTGGAATATATCATTTATATATATGTTAAATAATTTGGGGCCCTCACCCTTGGCCGGGGGATCCTGGGTTCGAGCCCAGCCCCCAACCAACAGTGATCTGTGTGGAGTTTGCATGTTCTCCCCATGTCTGCGTGGGTTTACTCCGGGATTTCTCTGGTTTCCTCCCACATGCCAAAAACATGCAAGTTAGGTTAATTGGCATCAAACTGGGGATTCTAAATTGTCCTTAGGTATGACTGTGAGAGTGAATGGTCGTCTGTCTCTCTGTGTTGGCCCTGTGATGGACTGGCGATCTGTCCAGGGTGTACCCTGCCTCTCGCCCAAAGATGCTGGGATAGGCTCCAGCCCCCCCCTCCCCGCAACCCAAAAAGGATTAAGAGGAAGAAGATGGATGGATGGATGGATAAATTTGGGGCCCAATACTGACCTCTGGGGGACCCCACAGGCAATTCCCATACATCCAGACAGATATTCTCCCATCTTCACAAACTGTTGTCTCTCAGATAAATAACTTGTGACCCAATTCAGTGACACTCCCCTAATACCATACATTTGCAGTTTATCAAGAAGTATTGAATGGTTTATTGTATCAAATGCTTTTCTAAAATCTATAAATACACCAATTGCATATTTTCCTTGATCTAATGCATTTATTATTTCCTCTGTTGCTTCCATTATTGCCAATGATGTTGTACTCTTTGCTCTAAATCCATATTGATTCTGATTAAGCACATCATGTTTATTTAGAAAGTCCTCTAATCTGCTGTTGAAATGTTTTTCCAGAATCTTTGAAAACTGTGGGAGGAGCCATACTGGTCTGTAATTTGTGTAGTGGTGTTTATTTCCTTGCTTGAATAATGGTTTTACTTTTGCTATTTTCATTTTCTGCAGGAATGAGCCAGTTTGAAATGATAGATTACAAATATATGTAAATGATTTTAATATGCCATCAACAGTTCTTTTTACTAGTGCCATATCAATACCATCACAATCAGTAGAAAATTTATTTTTACACTTTTCAACAACAGATTTCACCTCTAGTTCATCCACCGCTGAAAGAAAGATTGACTGAGGGTCATTTCCAATCAATGTCTCACTCATGGTGTCTCTTCCTTGGTTTGAAATTTTTGCTGCCAACTCTGGTCCAACATTTACAAAAAAATTATTCATTTTATTTACTACCATGTTCTTATCGTAATTATCACCACAATTATCAGTAAAATACTCTGTATATATTGTTTTCTTAGTTTCATTTTTCCTTAATTTATTTAATACATCCCAGACTCCTTTTATATTATTTTTATTTTCATTTAACATTTTCCTATGGTATAATTTTTTACTAGTTCATATTATTTCAGTTAATTTATTTTTATATGTTTTATATCTTTTTTCAGATTCTTTGGTTCTTAATTTAATGAAATTTTTATAGAGATAATTTTTCTTTTTACAAGCATTTTGTAGCCCCCTGTTTAACCACGGGCAATTTTTGTATTTATGTTTTTTGTTAATTTCTTTAATTTGACAGTTTTTATCATATAATGATTTAAATATATCAATCAATTTATTGTATGCCAATTCCACTTCTTTCTCTATATAGACAACATCCCAATTCTGTAACATTAAGTCATCTTTTAAAGCATTGATTCTATCTTCTGCTCGTATTCTTTTATAAATAATCTTTTTACATGGTTTATTATTATTCTTACTCTCATTAACCCCATAATTAACTTCTAAAGAAACAAATACAGGCAGGTGGTCACTAATGTCATTTATCAGTATACCACTCACCATATTATATTCAGTAACATTGGTAAAAATGTTGTCTATCAAGGTAGCACAGTGTGTCATTATTCTCGTAGGTTTTGTAATCTTTGGAAGTAAGGTTAAGCTATACATTGTATCTAAGAAATCTTCAGTTTGTTTATGTTGTTTTGTTTTCATTAAATCTATATTAAAGTCACCACAAATAAAGATATATTTTTGTCTTATTTTTGTATACATCTTTTCCATACCATTTCAAAATTTTTCCATATCAGATCCCGGTGCTCTATATATACAACTTACTATTATGTTTTTTTCTATTTTCCATCGTAATTTTGATTGTTAAACATTCCATACTTTCATTTACTGTTGATGTCATGCTGTCCACTTTTTTACTTTTTAATTTTCTATCAACACACAATGCTACCCCACCACCACTTTTACATTCCCTATTTTGTGTGCACTTCTCATATCCATATAGTTCAAAATTTACATCTTTTTCTTTATTAATCCATGTTTCACTTATTGCTATAATCCTAAATGGGATGTTAAATTGATTTAAAAACTCCTTAATACTATCAAAGTTGGCATAGAGACTCCTACTATTAATATGTATTATTGTCAATGTCTGATCTGAGTTCATAATTCCATTTAATTGTTGTTCATCATAATAAGCACACTTATTGTTAATATGATTAAAATAGTTATTATCTGGGTCAATATCTCCTAAAATGTCTTGTGGTTGCTGTTCAGTATCGACAAAGGTTTCAGTTTCAATTTGACCTAATACACTTCCATTATTAAATGAGGAAGGATGATTGGTTAAAGTGCTAATCATGAGCTGTGTCAACAATGTACACCAAAAGTAAAAAAAAAAAAAAAAAAAAAACACAAAACAAAAAGAACACAAAAATATCCACTCATAATCTTACTGTGCTGTTATTCTTGCATAAGAGCTAAGAGCTAAGGCTTAAATTTGTCTAATTCCTCCATTTCTCTAAACATTATTACTTGAGCTTCTTCTGGAATTCCAAGCAGTTTTAGCCACACCTTACAGTTCTTTGTCCATGTAGATTATATTTTTCCCTGTTTTCTGAGAGCCCTGGCTTGTCTAGCTATTTCAGAGTTCTTTTTTGTTAAATGTTCATTTACATAGACAGCCGTTCCTCTCAGTTTTCTTGCTTGTCGCAGAAGATCAGTTTTTGCTTTCCTGTTGACAAATCGGATGATGATCGCTGGTTTTCCTTTACTGTCTTTTTTAGGTAACGTGAGGCAAGCTGAAATAGTCTTATTGTCCATAACAATGTTTTTAGAGTTGAAAAAATTTAATACCTGCTGCTCAAGAGTGTGTGATTCTGCCAATGTCTCATCCTCCTCATCCTGGTTACCAACTCCAGCTGTCACACGTGCATAGGAGCGGTGTCTGGTGTTAAGACCGCTCACAATGACATCATCCATTCTTGTATACTGTTCTAAATCATCCACACATCTTTCTAAGAAATTAATTTTCTTGTCTTTTTCCATAACTTCAGTCTTTAATTCATGCACTTGTTCCATAAGGCCAATAAGCAGAGTTTGTTGTTTTGCTATCTTAGATATTTCTTCAGTCATAAAATTTAGTGAGAGTTTGATCTCCTCCAACTCCTCTCCATTTGTCTGATTCCTTTTCGGAGGCATAATGACTAGTCTGATTGGGATCAAAGGAGCGGCTCACCTGTTGGCTAGTACAGGAGACGAAGTACGTCCGATGGCTAGCGGAGGCCGTCAGCTGGCTTGTCATCTTAATTATAGCTGTTATCTGGCTGTGAGGTCGAAGCGCTCCCGATGGCTAGTGATGGTCGAGCTCAGACTTGAATCCAATTAAACATCTCTGGAGAGATCTGAAAATGGCTGTGCAACGACGCTTCCCATCCAACCCGATGGAGCTTGAGAAGTGCCTCAAAGAGGAATGGGCAAAACTGCTCCAAGATAGGTGTGCCAAGCTTGTGGCATCATATTCAAAAAGACTTGAGGCTGTAATTGCTGCCAAAGGTGCATCAACAAAGTATTGAGCAAAGGCTGTGAATACTTATGTACACGTGATTTCTTAGTTTTTTATTTTTAATAAATTTGCAAAAATCTAAAAAAAAAAAAAAAACTTTTTTCACATTGGGGGGGTTGTGTGTACAATTTTGAGGAAAAAATGAATTTATTCCATTTTGGAATAAGGCTGCGACATAAAATGTGGAAAAAGTGAAGCACTGTGAATACTTTCCAGATGCACTGTAACTCGAAGAGTCAAGCTAAATGTAGTCTACTCAAGTAAAAGTAAAGGTTTTGCTTCAGAAATGTACTGATGTAAAACTAAATGTATGCTGAAAAAAAATGAAACTATAATTTTGTGAAAATGTTACTTGATTAAACAGAACTGATTACCAGCCACCCCTGCAAATAAGATTGCCATTTAGATGAGCATTACCATTTAGTGGAAAATTATCACTGGTCAAAATAATAATGATGCAGTGCATTCAGACCTCAAATATCCCAAGAAAACAGTTCAACAGCCTTTAAAACAATACAAGACTAAAGTACATAAGATTTAAAAAAAAAAAAATGTCCTTCTTCAGGATTACATTCTGAGGTCTTCTGTTTTTTTTTTATTTCTCTCATTTAATTAATTAATTAATTAATTAATTAATTAACTGGTCGGTATCTATTTTAGTGTTGTATTATGTTAATTTTAAAAACATCACCAACAGTTTTAACATTTTTTTTCCTTACTATACAAAATATAAACTGAACCATAACTTAAAACACCTGAGCAAGCAAAAAGTATAATGATCAGAGATGCTACTGACTTAGATAAATACAGATGAACACTGACTATGAAACACAGAGTGAGGAAACTCAAACTCTAAAAATATGCCACTATGCTGAACATAAACCACAAGAGATGGAGAATGATATTGATCCTGATAACCACTTTTTCAATAATATTCATAACCACTGTGAATATTACACTGAAAAGCAATTCAAAAGTCAAGTGCAATTAGATGGTAAACTGTCAATAATACACTTCAATAGCAGAAGTCTTAACAAAAACTTCTCACAGATTCAGGACTATTTAAAACAGCTAAACAGAAAATTCACAGCTATAGCAGTCTCTGAAACCTGGCTTAATGCAGACCAGGCTCCCCTGATGGCAATAGAGGGATATCAGATGTTTAACATTAACAGATCTCAAAAAAAGGGTGGTGGTGTTGTACTGTATATTGATGACCTATATAGATGTAAGCTTGTAAATGAAATGTCCTCAGCACTACCAGGGATTCTGGAATGTGTTACTGTTGAGATTGACCTAGACAAAACAAAAAATCTAATCATAAGCTGCATATACAGAACGCCGGGAACTTGCATTGAGACATTCAGAGATAAATTAGTCGAGCTGTACAATAATATTACTAGTAAGAAAATGGTAGCAATTTGTGGAGATTTCAATATTGATCTACTTAATCCACATCAACAAAATGTAGTTACAGAGTTCATGAACTCTACGTACAGCATGAGTCTATATCCCACAATAACACATCCCAGTAGAATCACAGCTCACTCTGCTACACTTATTGACAACCTGTTTGTCAATGTTCTCGACAAGAAAATAGAAAGTGGATTATTGATAAATGATATAAGCGACCACTTGCCAATCTTTGCACTTATCCATGGCCACACGGGGCCCAACCCAGAAAAAATCTCAAAATCGTTCAGACACAAATCACCAAACGCAATCAGTTCTTTTAAAGAGGACTTGCTGAAGCAAGACTGGACAGAAGTCTATGTATCAGATGTAAATGAAGCCTATGACACATTTATAAACATTGTAACCACTCTTTATGAAAAAAACTGCCCATTAGTTAAAAAAAAGCTTAAACACAAATTTACTGACAAACCATGGCTAACCAAAGGACTACAAAAGGCGTGTAAAAAGAAAAATTTATTATATAAAGCTTTCATAAAGAAAAGGACAAAAGAAGCAGAGCAGCGGTATAAAACATACAAAAATAAGTTAACATATATAATAAGATGTAGTAAAAGAGATTATTACAGTAAAGAACTGGAAAAAAACAAAGACAATATTAAAAATACATGGACAATAATCAACAGTATCCTTGGAAATAAAAGCAGAAATACCAGCTACCCAACTAACATTCCAAAAAATAATAAATCGACTCCGAATGTGAATATAGCTTCACCTGCAGATGAATTTAATAATTTTTTTGTTAACATTGGACCTAAACTGGTCCGAGAAATACCCACTACGGTGCCAACAGGTGATTCAATATGCAATAACACTGCTGTAAAAGACACCATCTTCATAAAGAACACAGACGAAAGAGAGGTCATTGAAATTGTTAAATCGTTCAAAAGTAAAACATCTACTGACTGCGATGGTATTGATATGCTACTAGTCAAAACTGTTATCGAATGCATAGTGAAACCACTGACGTATATCTGTAACCTGTCTCTCCAATCAGGTATATTTCCCAATGCAATGAAAATAGCTAAAGTAATTCCGATTTACAAGACAGGCGACAGAGGGGAACTCTCCAACTACAGACCAATTTCACTATTACCGCAATTTTCCAAGATACTTGAAAAAATATTCTATGAGAGAATTGACAACTTCATACTAAAGAATGATTTACTGTGTGAGCAGCAATATGGGTTCAGACACAAAAGGACAACAGCATATGCCTTAATGGAATTTACAGAAAAAATATCAACAGCCATTGAAAATAAAGAGTATTCAGTTGGAGTATTCCTGGATCTTAAAAATGCATTTGATACAGTAGATCACAATCTATTATTAAAGAAACTACAAAATTGTGGTATTAGAGGGGTAGCACTGTCCTGGTTAAGAAGTTACTTAAAGAATAGATATCAGTTTGTATGTGTTAACAACAAAAACTCAGAGCTACTGAAGGTCACCTGTGGAGTCCCACAGGGTTCAGTTTTGGGACCATTATTATTCAATATGTATATAAATGATATATGTAAAGTTTCAGAAAAAATGGACTTAATATTGTTTGCTGATGACACTAACCTGCTATGCAGTGGAAACAATTTGGAACAACTTCTGGATACACTCGGAAAGGAATTAGGAAAGCTGAAACTGTGGTTTGATTCAAACAAATTAATGCTCAATTTAAGCAAGACAAAATTTATAGTCTTTAACAACCATCACAACTACCCAGTACCCAAACTCAGTGTAAATGGTGTAGAGATTGAAAGGGTATCCGAAACTAAATTCCTTGGAGTAATAATTGATAACAAACTGTGTTGGAAGCCACATATTAATTATATAAAAGGTAAAGTATCCAAATCAATTGCAATATTACACAGAGTGAAAAATTTGCTGAATCAACCCACACTATACACCTTGTATCATTCATTAATACTCCCATACATGACATATTGTAATGAAGTATGGGGAAATACATATAAAACAAACATATATCCACTCTTTATGCTTCAAAACAGAGCTATTAGAATAATCAACAAAGCAGCTTACAGGGAACCAACAAACCCACTTTTTCTTAAACAAAAAACTCTCAAGTTGAAAGATCTGATCGACTTTAAAACCGCAATAATAATGTTCAAAGTGAAGAATCTATCACTGCCCGCAAATATCCAAAAGTTGCTCCAAACAAGGGAGAAACGATATCACTTCAGAGGAACATGTATATTTCAAAAGCCTACAGTGAGAACAACTACCAAGCAACACTGTATTTCAGTGCAAGGTGTCAGATTATGGAACGATTTTGGACCTGAATTAAAATCATGTACAAAGCTTGGACAATTTAAACAAAAACTAAAGGAAGAAATACTCCAAACATATTTACAAGACGACATGTAAACTCACATAAGGATTGACATTTCCAGCCTGTGTTGTGTTATAGCTTAGTTTTTCTTTTTTCTCTGTGACACTATGTCTTAGATTTGTTTTTGAATAGTAACCGCTTAACTTAGACTAGCTCAGTTTTCTTTTTCTCTCAGTCATATTTTGTCTTAGCCTTGTTTTAAATTGTAATCGCTCTTGTCTTGTTTTCTCTTTTTTCTCCTTTGAATTCTTGGATGGAATATGGGTGGGCAATATAAGCTGCGGCTTCAGCCATCACCCATTTCGGATAACTCACGTGGAATTGTATAGTAGAAGGAGTCTTTGTCTAATTTGACCTTGTTGTTATATTATACAGTTTCTTTTAACCTGTAATGTACTATCCGAAATAAATAAATACATTCAAAAAAAAAAAAATACTAAGTGCCCCTTTATACAGCATGGAGATTGTTGGATAATTATTGACAGATCAAAAATTGGCCATATCTCTCAATAATCTCCTAAAAACCGTTTCTGTGTAGATGTTTGAGATCAAAAATTAATTTTTTGAGAACTTTTGTGGTGATCTACAGAGATCTTTGAAAGATCCTTGCAAGATCACTGAAAGGCCAGAAGAGATTGCTTTGGGACTGAGAGTTCCTTGCGTGACTGAGGAGATTGGCGAGCATTTCAAGAGTTTTCTAACGTTCTTCTACCCCCTTTACACAGGGGTGGAGATTGTTGAGAGATTGCTGAGTGATGGAAAAATGACCAGATCTTTCAATGATCTTTCAGTGAGTTTTCAATGATTGTCACGGTTGTCATGGTCTCCCCAAAGTTTTGACTCAGTCTAATCTCTCAATGATCACCAAAGGAAAGCGATCTTTCAACAAACTCTCAAGGAGCGCTCAGTGATCTCACTGATCTCCCAATGATTTCTCAGCAATCTCTGCCACAGTTTTCAATGAACAGATCATGATCAGTGAGGGATCAGTGGGAGATTATTGAGCACTCCTTGAGCACTCAATAGTGTCATTGATCCCCCAATGATCTCTTAGAGATCTTTCTATGAGCTCTCAGCAGTCTTTCAATGAACAGCAAATTCTTCCACCCTGAAGGTAGAGATGGCTGAGGGATCAGTGACGGATCGCTGAGCGTTAGATGAAATACCACTAGAGTTCATTGAAAGACCACAGTGGAGATTGCTGAGAGATCATTGGGAGTTTGTTCAGAGTTCATTAAGCGATTACTTCCCTTTTGTGATCACTGAGAGCTCCAGCCACTTTTTTCAACACTCAATAATCTTTCAGTGATCTCCACTCCTGTGTAAAGGACATAATATGAGCATGCATAACTGAAATGTTTTTGTGTAGTAACACCTCTACCATAAAAAGTCTGTAATTCCTCTGTCAAAGCACAACAATAGCAACACTTAAAATTACTTAAATTCACACCCTGGCGATATCCACTCAACTGTTAATGTAAACTGATATGGTTATTATTCTCTTGCCATCTTTCCTGTGTGGGTGATAATGCAGAATTTATTTAGGTGGAATTCACAGAACAGGCAACGCTCTAAATATGATTAGGACAGTGTGCATGCAAGAAATAGCAAAGGATGAGGTGTAAAACTTACATTTACAGAGGCTATCTTCTCCAGCTGACAGGCCTCCTGCAACGACAGAAGAACAATCATTTCATACTACTCTCTGCAACTTCAGAGGCTGGACTACGCTGGGAACTTCTTACTCTTCTCAGAGTCAGTCAGAGTTCACGCTTGACCTCATAGATTTGAGAGTTTAAAACCTTTAAAATGAGCATCAAGAAACATATTGATTTCTCACTCATGCAAAGTTTGTGCAGGGTACTTGTGTGCCCGGCTGGCAGACGCACAAGTTAAGCTGCAAAGTCCACACCCTCTTCCCGGATGTAAGGGAGCAGGGCAAACCTGACATTCCCACAACAGCAGCCATAAAACCGACACTTTGATAAAGATGTTTTCTCCACATGTCAGGGAGGAAAGTGAACAGAATATCAAATGAAGCATCAAAAATTAACAATAAACAGTGACAAGCTTCTAAACTGGGAACAAAAGACACCCGCAAGCCTGCAAAATAGCATCCTCTCTCTGGGGACTGAGATAACTCACAGAGAGATAAGAGTATTTAATTTTTAATCACCAATTTTGTTTTCTTTGTACTGTGTATAATAATTGGAGAACGTGACTTTATTTGCAAAGAAAATAGAAGAAATCTGGCAGTGAGGAGCCACTGAGAAGCAGAGAGGACTGCTGGGGTGGAACGGCAGAACAATGAACAAGGAACAACTTCATGTCAACACATTATCCACCATAATTATTCACCAAGGGATGCGGCTTTTGACAGAGAAGCATAACCAGGACACCCCCACCCTAAAAAAAAGTGTTTGTGTATGTGTCGGGGGGTGGGGTATTAATGGTGGAAACGGTTCATCCTTATCTATTTCACCTGGAATATCAGACAGAAAAAAAACAAAACAAAAAATATTTAATTATTGCAGCATCATTGTGAATCAGCTTTTTTTTTTTTTTTTGTTACTTATTTGTACCCGTAGGTAGATTTGTTTTGCAGTCTGGTGACAAGCCACCAACTGCCGGTCGCTGCGTGCGCAAGCGCCCCTTAACTCCCTAACCTGCATGTTTTTGGCGTGTGGGAGGAAACCGGAGAAATCCCGGAGTAAACCGACGCAACACGGGGAGAACATGCAAACTCCACACAGATCACTGTTGGTCGGGGGCTGGGATCGAACCCACGATCCCTGCGCTCCCCTGGCCGAGGGTAAAACTGTGCTGCCACAGTGCTAACCACTGCGCCACCGTGCAGCTTTTGCAGCATTTCACAGAATGACTGGTTTCAGCGCATGTCTCTTTAAATGTCCAACAGCCACATTGAACGACGCCCTCCCTCTTACATCACTATTGCTAATCTTAGCTGACTAGCTCCTAGCTCGGATCGAGCCTGAACCAACTAATGTAAATTTGTCTTCCAGAATGAATAAAATAAAGCATCACTGGACAGGGCTGTGTGGTTTCAGTGGTCAATAGGATATGACCAGTCCCTGGGATACAAAAAGCACAGAAACAGTCATAAATGAGTGGCTAAACTGCTAGTTTCAGCTAGCTGCCTTTGGTCCCAGTTAGAGATAACACTACAAAAAAATGAAATCACCAAGGTGCAGCTGTCTCGGTGCGACCTCTACTGGCCCGGCCTAGCCATTACAATCCCTTTTTTCACTGCTCCATTGACGGTATGATGCGGAGTCAAATTTGTGTTTATGTTGAAAACAAAGCCTTATCTTGAAATGCTGGCAAATTAAAAGTCAAGAAAATATGGTGATACATTGACATAAGCTTTTAGTTCCACTTAATTTTGACCAGGCGTGAGGAAAAGCTGGTAACAGACAGACAAATACACACACACAACCACACACAGACACACTGACTGATTATCGTATGCCTCTGTTGCACCAAGGCATAATAAGATAAAATAACATTTCAGAATGACATATATGATCAAATGTTGTAGATGAACAAGCATTCCAGCGAGAGTGAAAAAGATTTATAGAAAATAGTGATCAAAACCCACCGGATCGACAGTTAAGCCAAAACTAGAGCTCTTACTGCTATTATTGACCGACACCGACCACCTAGCCAAGCTAATGCTAACAGATTAATGTGGCATCATGGAGAACATATAATAAGATAAGCCAGACTTACGTGGGATATA
Source organism: Pholidichthys leucotaenia (assembly GCA_020510985.1). Taxonomy (NCBI): domain Eukaryota; kingdom Metazoa; phylum Chordata; class Actinopteri; order Cichliformes; family Pholidichthyidae; genus Pholidichthys; species Pholidichthys leucotaenia. Next base: position 412,388,583 of record CM035840.1, on the reverse strand, counting down.
TCGTCGACTGTGGATTAGTGAACCAGGTGGAAACAGGGATGTTTATTAACATGACTGACATCTACAGAAAATAACAATATAAACCATGATTTTAAAGCTAACTCCGAAGTTGGACTCTGCACTGTTAGATCTAAATGCCTTTGTTTGCAGACAGACAGCTCGGCTGGCCACTGTGCCCAGTAAGGATGCTTACACCCCTAGAGGCTTCAGTTTGTTTCAGTCAGACTCGAGTTCATTTTCTCCGTTAGTGCGGTTTGTTTTGTCAGGTGAGAATACGGTAATCATACTCAGGTGCACACCAAACCAACTGTGCCGAGACCACCTGAAAGAGGTGGACTCGATTTGAATCAACTGGCGAACTCTGGTGCGGTCCTGCAGGTGAGAAAGGGACCGTACTAAAACAGGACCAGCGGCAAATGGTAAAACATTTTATGCCACTGTACATACCTGATAGATCTTTGAATATCTGTGGCTGAGCATGTCACGGCTCTGGAGGATTAATGAACATTAACATTATTTTCCTTCTGTAGCAGTGCTTCATTTTCAAACTGTACGATTTGCCGAAAGTGGTATATGCACATATGTAATAAATGATAACCAGGGCGATGAAAACTTCCATAGATTACATTGTGATTTGTATTATTTTCTCGCCAGAAACACATAAATGCAAAGTAGTCATCTTACTTCCTGTATTTACCTTTTCTGTTCTCACAGCAAAAAAAATCTGACCAATAAGAACAGAGAACGTTCTGACATAAGTCTCGCAGGATTTAACGTGACACAGTTTGGTCCACTTGAATTTTTGCCTGTGTGAAAAGGAACCGAACCAAGGAGAAAATGGTACAAAGTAACAAACTTATCAACTGATTTGGACCAAAGTAAAGAAATTTAGGTGTGAAAGCATCCTGAGACAGCAGAAGGTGGGGTCAAGGCTGGATTTTCCCCTTCTGTACGTATAGGAAAAAACACGGAAGAGTGACACTGGCTGGTCAAAGCCAAAATTGACATAAAGGCTGTATGTTTTGTTTTTTTAAGAAGTGAGAGTTTTGATGTATTATTTACTATCACATGACTAATAGATGCATTTCAGAAGGTAAAAGCTATAAAAACACAATGTTTCAATGGCTGAGACCTTTAAATAAATGAGGGGGGGCTGAAAAGTTCACAGTGGTCAAAGTTGACCAAATGTGGTTTATTATTCAACAGTCTTCCCTTCTTTCCACACATTTCTTCCATTGGTGTTGCAGCTCTTGGATCTCAGCAGATGAAAAATAAACCACATTTGGTCAAATTTGACCACTATGAACTTTTCAGCCCCCACCCCCTCATAGAACGAAAGCTACATTAGTTTATCCATCCATCTTCTTCCGCTTAATCCTTTTCGGGTCGTGGGGGGGACTGGAGCCTATCCCAGCATCTTTGGGCGAGAGGCAGGGTACACCCTGGACAGATCACCAGTCCATCGCAGGGCCAACACAGAGAGACAGACAACCATTCACTCTCACAGTCATACCTAAGGACAATTTAGAATCCCCAGTTGATGCCAATTAACCTAACTTGCATGTTTTTGGCATGTGGGAGGAAACCGGAGAAATCCCAGAGTAAATCCACGCAGACACGGGGAGAACATGCAAACTCCACACAGATGACTGTTGGTCAGGGGCTGGGATCGAACCCAGGATCCCCCGGCCAAGGATGAGTTGCTGTGCTGCCACAGTGCTAACCACTCCGCCACCGTGCTCCCCCGTTTATTTATTACTGTAAATGCAATGACAAAATAAAAGCCAGTATGGCACAAAGAATGGGGTAAATTAGTCCACTTTGTTAAAGTCCCCATACCTGACTGTACAAGTATGAGACTGAGACAGAAGCAAATTATACAAACAGATCTTACAACCTGTGTACATTCTGACATGAAGTAAACTCTAGTGGCTGTGCAAACAATATTCTTGTGTGACGGCTGAGGGTTAGGGGCTGTCCAAACCAAGCACTATAAAGATAACTATAACTAAAAAAATTATAGTTTGAAAATCATTCTAGTCAAGTGGATTACAGTGTACGCACTGCTTGAGTGAGACAGCCTTTACAGATGCAATTTCTGTAAATCAGACCCTCACCGGGCAGCGCGGTGGGAAAGTGGTTAGTACTGCGGCAGCACAGCAACTCACCCTTGGCTGAGGGATCCTGGGTTCAATCCCAGCCCTTGACCAACAGTGATCTGTGTGGAGTTTGCATGTTCTCCCCGTGTCTGCGTGGGTTTACTCCAGGATTTCTCCGGTTTCCTCCCACATGCTAAAAACATGCAAGTTAGGTTAATTGGCATCAACTGGGGATTCTAAATTTTCCTTAGGTATGACTGTGAGAGTGAATGGTTGTCTGTCTCTCTGTGTTGGCCCTGCGATGGACTGGTGATCTGTCCAGGGTGTACCCTGCCTCTTGCCCAAAGACGCTGAGATAAGCTCCAGCCCCCCCGCGACCCAAAAAGGATTAAGCGGAAGAAGATGGATGGATAGACCCTCACCTCCTTCTAATCTAATTTTTAGTCCCTCAGTTATTCTATAACATTAACCACCTAAAACTGTGTTTTTATTTCCTAAAGAATTTAATAGTGAAACTGGAAGTGGGTCACGAAGGAGGAAATGAAAGGAAACACTGACACACTGAGCAACAGTCAAGATGGGGAAACAAACCAGCAACTCTAGGGTAGGTGCATTTCTTAGATGTTTTTAACTATATTAATTTAGCATTGTCCACTAATTTACTGAAAATGAAACCACTGCAATCTAAGAAATTTAAGAGGAAAAAAATCCACAAACATACGAGAAAAGCCACAAATTTAGAAGAAAAAAGCTGAACCTTTACAAGAAGTGATTGCTGTTCATTCATTTATCATATCTAATGCATTTTAAACCCAGTGAAAGGCAGATTCCAAGAATATTTATAGTTTTAAGGACAATTCCCACCTTAACTTTTGAAGACTTTATACAGATCCATGAGCACACAGTTTAATCTGAAATAATCTTCACCAGACTGTCCTCCAACTTGAATAAGTGATAAAGAAAAGACACCTTTAAGCAATCATTTTATTGTAGACTCAATTTTTTCTTACATACTTTACACCAAGGTTTGCCAGGTCTGCCTGAAGAGTTACTCATTTGCATCTAATGACTGGTCATTTAAAGCAAAATTTTACTTGAGGCTGACATGAGGCAGTTGTTTCTCCTCCAAGTAATGTTTTATTCAACATCTCATGACACATACTTCAAGTTAGAGACCTTGCCAACCAATTAAATATATGATAATGTACATGTGGGATCCCAGAAGGTGACCCGTGGCTGTTTCATATTTAGATGACATTCAAAGTAGTAGAAGCATGGATTGGTCAGTGACCCCCTCTTTGTACATACGCTTCTCAAACTATCAGTTTCAAAGCACTCACACACAAGCCTGAGAGAGAGTATTGCTTAAGATAAGTGCATTTGTTGGTGAACCACATCAAAGTATGGAGGGATGTCTTAGCGAGCAAAGGCAGTGGAGCTCAAACTTCGCCTTTGATCACCCCAGGCACTCTGATCATTAAAATATTGGATAAATAATTGATTAAAAAACACCAGACCTTATTGTGTTGTGTTTTTTCTAACCAAATGCATCCCATTTCTCAGACATACTGTCAGCAACAAAGAATAAAATGTGAATGTAGGTAGGGGTTAAAAAAAAGTGCATATAGGGAGTACTGCTGCCTTTTTACCGGATGCTTTGTAGGGAAATAATCATGTGTGATGTTGTTGTAAGATGATAAGTGAACTGACAACAGTACATTTCACAGTCTCTGAGCTCCAAAGAGCTGAATATGAGTGTGAACTGAGTGGGAAAGCCTGAAGTCCTTCACAACAACTGTACGGCTCGGCATGCCAGGATGCCACAGAGGTTGAGGAACTGAGAAATAATCAGAATAGGGTCGTCACGGCTCTAGGCTTTCAGACTCCACGCCTTTACCGAGCGCCGCATCCAGTGCTCAGTGCCATCTTCAATCCTGTGTGGACAGGTTTACAAAAAATCAAGAGGTACTGTATAGCAAGTTTCTGACAAAGATTAGAACACTGCAAACGTCACAAGGTTGAGACCACTGGAGTTGAACATTAATGACTAGAATGAAGCTCGGTATCTAGGACATACAATGTTACATCTAGAGTGGAAATTATCCCCGCAGTATGGAAGAGAAATTATATGAGCCCACTGTGTGCATATCAGGAATATTAACAGCATAATTTGCCTTTTGCTCAGACTTGTGTGTGGGCTCGTAGTATTTATAAGAATAAATCTGAATTAATATAAATTTATTCCTGCTCCGAGTTAGAATATCATGCCCGTGGAAGAGCACTGACTCCAGGACTGATGCATATAGAATCTTATGGGACCCATTTAGTTTACTCAGTCATTACCAAACTTGTGTGAATAACAAAAATCTTCATATATGAGCCATAGTTTGTGTATATCACAATATTTCATTTTCCTTCAAGGAACTATGATTATTGTATATTTATATTTTGAATCATTAGTTACCTCTGCCAATAGAGGACGGAGGTAATGTTTTTAGTGGCGTTGGCTGGTTTGGCTGTTAGCAACATAACTCAAAAAGTTATGAACGGATTTTGATAAAATTTTCAAGAAAGGTGTGTAATGGCATGGGGAACAGATGATTAGATTTTGGTGGTGATTTAGATAAGGATGTGGATGCAGGAATTTTTTTGAATATTTATTTTATGTAAATATACTTTTCATTTTTTGCCCCTTTAAGACGTGTCCACTCAGTTACGTGTGTGGTCACGCCATAGGACCACCCGCCTCAGCAACCTGGAAGTCAAACACTCCAGAAAAACTATTAGGGGGCATGTCCACAAACTCGTTTTTTCTGCTGTGGATGACTATTTTCTGTTCATTCTCTATGTAGTCCAGCATTTACAGCACTGAGCACCCTCGGCGCTGAAACGCTTTGAGCAGTGGCCGCTTTTTGTCACAGCACTCAGGGCTGAAAAAGGTTCAACTTTTCAGACTGCTGTACAGCTGCGTTTGTCACTGTCAGAGAGCGTGGTCACCTACTGTCTGAGTGTGTGGTACACCGGCTCCATGGCTGAGAACAGAAAGGCTGTGCAGAGGGTCGTCACACCACCCAAAAAAATCATCGGTGGCCCTCTGCCGTCCCTGAAGGACATCCCCAGATCCTCCTGTCTCAGAAAGATCAAGGCCATCACAGGAGATCCCTCACATCCCGTCCACCTGCTCTCCTCTGGACTACGGTTCAGATCAACCAGGTCCCACACCTCCAGATTGACAAACAGTTTCTTCCCCTGGGCCATCTGGACTGCAAACTGGACTGGACTGCAGTAACCTGGTGGAGCACCCACAATTCCGTTGTACTGTACAACTGTACAATGACAATAAAGCCTATTCTATTCTATTCTATTCTATTCTAAGCAGCCAGTCAGAATTAAGAAAGGGCAGGACAAAGGACGTCGTACAGGAAGACAACAATGGTAGGTGATGGTGGAGAGGCTGAACTTTGCTGCATCAAACCACCTGGTCTCTTTGATCTGACACTAAAAAGATATCATGATTAAAATTATAAAGCAAACGCTTGGAGGAACATGTCCGCATCTGTCTGCGTGCCAGGTGAGCGTTTGTGCCTTTGTCATGGTCATATTTCTTACAAGTTTGTTGTAGTAGATAATATGGATACCATGTGAATTTGTAGTTGATGACTGCAAAAAAATGGTATGAGACCACACTGTTGTGTAATATTGCTAAATAATTATGAACCTTGTCAGTAAACTGTAATAGAGAAGAGAGGAGGGAAAATAACCCCAAAACCAACCTGAAAGATTCAATAAACCATGATGTTGATTTAAGGTGGAATTGTCCAGTCCCAATGTATGGTCAATACAATTATGACATTATTATTATTATTATTATTATTATTATTATTATTATTATTATTTAGTCATTGTTTTTGCTGTTGTTTCTCTGTCTAATAATAATAATAATGGATTGCATTTATATAGTGCCTTTCATTCAAACTTTCAGGAAAGGTGTGTAACGGCACACTGAACAGATGATTAGATTTTGGTGATGATCTCGAAATGCATACCTCCGCTAAGGTTCTTATCTTCTCACAGAGTGTTAGCAACAATACTCCAAAACTACTGGATGGATTTTGATGAAATTTTCACCTGAAGTGGTTCTTGGGTTACAGATGAATCCATTATATTTTGGTGATGATCTGAGAATGCATACCTCAGCCAAGGCTCTTATATTTCACAGCGTGTTAGCAACAATACTCCAAAATTAATGGACAGAATGATGCGATTTTCACCAGAAGTGGCTCTAGGCCTACCCACAAACCCATTACATTTTGGAGGTGATCCATGAGGGACGGAAGGAGCCTTGGCAGAGGTCTGCGCTCTCTGAGTGTTTTCTAGTTTTTGTTTGTTTTAGTTTTTTTTTTTTGGGGGGGGGGAGTATTCTATGCATAAGACTCATATAGGGCCCTATGGTCTGCCTATTAAAAAATACTGTCAGTTGCCAGTGGTACCTCTCAGCCTGCTGGCATTAACAGCACTGGCTGGATGAATGTTTGTGTTTAGTCGCCTGAAATCAAAATCATCCCAGATTTTTCATAGATGCAACTGCTGGAGCAATATGAAAATCCAAAGCAAATTTCATTCAGAAGTTATCATATTTACAAGGTTATTAAGCTGACGTCTGACCTTGACCTGGGGACATGGTCTGAAAAATTCCGTCTTGTCTGAGATTTGTCAGAGATGCAACTAGAAAATTTGCAACACAGATTTTGAGAATTTTTTAGTCCTGTCTTTAACTCACGAAGAACCTCCTGAAAACCTTGTGACCTTGTGATCCCAAACCCATAGTCACAGTTCAGGGTCACAGAGTGAACCTGTGTACAAAGTTTGGTGACCCTAGCTTTACTTGTTCTATAGTAATAGCACAAAGTGAATGTGATCTTTGATCTTATGAACCCAAACTCATCGTCAGAGGTCAGAGTCTAACCTCTCCAAGATGCTTCTTAGATACAACTGTGGTATCCATTTAAAAAGCCTACATCATTTAAAGAGAGCTACGTTTGTCAGTCAATCCATACAGTCTAGCATGTACAGTAGACCAAAATTAGCTCCTATTGGAGAGGCTGTTGCCATAATGTTATATTCCCACATTCTGTTTTGCTGAGCACCAAGTTAGAAGGTGGAAAGCACCATTTTTTTATGGTCTTTGGTATGACCTGGGTGGGGCTTCAACCCATGACTGTCATGACGCCTAGCGTGGGTCTGTACCGTGCTTGGGTCGTTTGGTTATTTTCCTTTTTCTGTTTATGTATTTAGTCTTGATTTTTATCATTATTGTTTGTGCCTTTATTTTGACAGTGTCGTGACAGGACGTCCGCCTGTCAAGTCTGTTCACGGCCTGTCACAGCTGTTTTGTGTTACTGATTATGTTTTCACTTGTGCTTCTACACCTGATTTACATTTTGGTTTTTGCCCTGTTACTATTTAAGTTTGCTGGCGAGGCTTTTTCCTCGCTGCGACCTCATCGTGTTCAGACAGGAATCCCCTCACCTGATTCCTGTTTTAAAGTCTCAGCCTTTTTCTCTGCTTTGCCAGTTTCATAGTAAATTACCTTTTATGGTTTTCCTTTATTTGTATTTTTCTGTAATCATCCCTTTGTGGTCTTGTAAATAACTTTTTGTAATTCACTCTTTGTGGCAAGCATTGTGTTCCTTATTATTTAATAAATGAACAAACTCACTGCAGGTGAGCGGTGCCTTGTTTCTGCCCTGAAAGGGCCCAGTTATGACAGTAGGTCACAGCCAGTAGGTGCCAGCGGCAGTGGGTTTGCCTTTTTTTTTTTCTTTTTTCTGCTTTTCCCTTTTTTCACTCACCTTTTTCGTGGCTGGACTGAGTGGCTGTCAGCATGTTCCCAGCGCGCTGTAGGAGGAAGGCAGCCGGGGGCCCCAGCATGGATGAGCAGCGGGCAGTTGAGTTCATCCAGGGCCATGTCGCTGAAGTTCTCACCTCCTGTGGCCCGAAGAAGGTTCTGGAGAGTGTGGTAGCAGCGGTCAGTGCGGTGGAAGCGCATCCTGGTTGAGGAAATTATTCCAAGTTTGCTGAGCTGCTGGCCACTGTCTCCGTACTCCAACAGCAATTTCCGGGGTTGGCAATGGAATTGTCACCGGCCCGAAGATGCCACCTCCCAGCACAGAACTCAAAACCTCCCCGTGACACACCTGTACCGAAGCAGATGGAGGAGAGTAGCCGGGTCCAGTCACAGAAACGTTCCCGCCATTACCTAGCCACAGGCCATAGGAGGAACTCCTCCGTCGTTCAGCAAGCAGAGCTATTTTCGCCACGTCAGAGAGGCACTACAGCAGCTTTAGCCTTTTGAGCCTCCTCACCGGCTGTCTTGTCAGCTCCCAATCCCGGGGTCATCACAGCTGTTTCTTCCTCCTCTACGGTGCCTTCTCTCGCTGCTGAGAGCTCAGCTGATTCTCCCTCAGCTATGCCTGTCATCGTGTCTGCAGGAGCGGCTCCTCCAGGTTCTTCCAAAGGGCCCATGATCACTGCAGACATGGAAAAAGAAGATGCTGGGCTTGCTGCAGCAGGAACCACCGTGCCCTGGGAAAACAGGCAAGTGCTTTTTTATTATGTTTCACCATCTGATGAATTACCTTGTCTGATTCCCGGGGGTGAGGCTTAATTAGTGCAGTCCACTGAGGCCTCACCACCTGCTGCAGCCACAAAGATGTCATCTGCTTTCTCTGCGTCTCCTTCAATATCTCCTGAGTGTCTGCCTGTTCCAGGATTAAGCCGCTGGACGGAGGAGGAGCCTGCGGCCCTGGAGAACCTGGCTCCAGCCCCGCAGCCACGCTATGGACAGAGGAGGAGGGCTGTCTGCAATCCTGAGCCTGAGCCGATGAAGAAGCGTCCCTGGGCTTCACCCGAGCAGAGTTCAGCCCCAGCAGGAAGAGGATCTCCTGTTGCCATGCCAGACGAGCCACCTGCGTGAGTAACATTGCCAGGGGGTTCTGAGACTGCAGAGACCATCATGCCTCCTGTTGGGGCCACCGCAGCAGAGTTCGAGTTGGACCTCCAGGGGGCTGGGCTCGAGACATCGCCATCTGGATTGATGGAGTCCTGGACAGCAGTTGAACTTAAGCTCAGGCGAGTACTCTACTTTGTTTTCATTGTTTCAGTATTGGAGATATCTTGTCTGGCTCTTTGTGGGGAGAGCTGGGTGCTGCCATCAGCAGCATCTGAGCTCGCCTCGCCGGGTTCCACTGCCGCCAGTGACCCTGACCCTGTTTCTCTCCCTCTTTCATTTGAATCTTCTCTCAGTGTCACTGAGAATTATCCAGCTACACCAGAGGTCTCCCTGGGTTCTGGTACGCCATCTGAGGTCTTCATGGGTCCAGCTCCTCTGGTCGAGGTTGTTGTGGAGACGCCATCCCAGTCCGGGATCCCCAAGGGTGCAGTACCTCCTCAGTCTGGGTCTCCGTGGGTGCTGCACCCCAGCTTGAATCCCACGTGGGTGCGGCGCTCCAGTGTGTGCCCGCTGTGGGTGCTACGCTCCAGCCCAGAGGCAATCGTGGGTGCAGCTAAACCTCAGTCTGGGGCCACCGAGGGTGCAGCTACACCTCAGTCTGGGGCCACCGAGGGTGCAGCTACATTTCAGTCTGGGGCCATTGAGGGTGCAGCTACGCCTCAGTCTGGGGCCACCGAGGGTGCCGCTACACCTCAGTTTGGGGCCACTGAGGGTGCCGCTAGGCCTCAATCCGGGGCCACCGAGGGTGCTGCAGCGCCTCAGTCTGGGGCCACCGAGGGTGCCGCAATGCTTCAGTCCGGGGCCACCGAGGGTGCTGCGCTGATGCCCAAGGTTGCTGTGGGTCCTTTGTCTCCTTTCGGTTCCATCGTGGTTCTTCCTCTGCGGGTGCTCATCATTCTAGTCCAGAGGTCGGTGGTGAGCGATGGTTCCAGCCGCCATCTCCAGGAGGTTGCATGTGGAGCTCTGCGACCCACTGGCCCAGAGACACGGGGAGACCGCCCGAGCCTTCCCAGTTGCTCGGGTGGCTTCAATGTCCTGGAAAGCCACCCAATGGACTTTGTCAACCTGGTTGGGGTCTCTGGAGACCTGGTAGGCCGCCTGACCTTTTCCACCTGACGGTCGGGTGGAGCAGGGACTGAGGTAGGCCACCAGAATGGTTCCCTTATTTATACAGTATTATTTAGTGTTCTTGTCAGTCAAGAACACTAAATAACTTTTTGAAGTTATTTCTGTTTGGAGGGGTGTACTTTCTTTCTTTTTGATGTTACTGCGGGGTGTCTGGGATCCACCCATTAAGGAAGGGGCACTGTCATGATGCCGAGCATGGGTCTGTACCGTGCTTGGGTCGTTTGGTTATTTTCCTTTTTCTGTTTATGTATTTAGTCTTGATTTTTATCATTAATGTTTGTGTTTTTATTTTGACAGTGTCGTGACAGGACTTCCGCCTGTCAAGTCTGTTCACGGCCTGTCACAGCTGTTTTGTGTCACTGATTACGTTTTCACTTGGGCTTCTACACCTGATTCACATTTTGATTTTTGCTCTGTTACTATTTAAGTTCGCTGGCGAGGTTTTTCCTCGCTGCGTCCTCGTCGTGTTCAGACAGGAATCCCCTCACCTGATTCCTGTTTTAAAGTCTCAGCCTTTTTCTCTGCTTCGCCAGTTTCATAGTAAATTACCTTTCATGGTTTTCCTTTATTTGTATTTTTCTTTAATCACCCCTTTGTGGTCTTGTAAATAGCTTTTTGTAATTCTCCCTTTGTGGCAAGCATTGTTTTCCTTATTATTTAATAAATGAGCAAACTCACTGCAGGCGAGTGGTGCCTTGTTTCTTCCCTGAAAGGGCCCAATTATGGCAACGACCCCCCGGCTGTGGGGTGGATGCTCTACCACTAGGCCACCACTCCTGTTCCGATTCTTTCTCTAGTTATTGCCTTAACAATGTGTTAATGCCACCGCCACCGCCGTCACCCATCTGCCCAGTCGGGTAAAAAAAACAAAAAACAAAACAAAACAAAAAAAAACAATGGTAAGGAATTAAATTAAGTCAAATAGTGTGATACAATACACTGTACATTTTTTGCACTGCTGCAAACCTGCTGTGGAGGGATGCTGACGGAGTTGGCGCAAATCCACTATCTGTGGTGTACAAGTCACTTGTTTTGATATTAAAAAAAGAAAAAAACCTTAATGTGACATATATCCACATACTCAGACAGCATGTCCATGTGGGCCCCACTGAAGGTTAAACCTGGACTGTCTTATGGGTTCCATGTGGGTTTGTCTGCGGGTTCCATGTTGGCCCCATCTGTTTGCCCACATGAACTTTAGCTGTGGTACAGGTGAGCAGGTAATCTGTTTACCTGTGGGTGAGCAGGTTTCAGGAACACTGGCACCACAGGAAAATCACGAGAAAAAAGCTGCAAACTTATGAGGAAAAAAGTGAAAATTCAGGAGAAAAAAGTTTACAAGAAAAAAACTTTAAATTAAAAGAAAAAATGTAAAATTACTTGAAAAGAGTTACAAACTTAAAAGAAAATTTTAGAAAATTTATGAGAAAAAGTTGCAAGTTTACAGTAATAAAAAAAGTTGTTCCAAATTTGCAAGAAAAATGTCTCAGATTTATTTGAAAAAATCACAAATTAACAATAACATGGCAACTTTACAAGGAAAAAGTAAGAAATTTATGAGAAAAAGTTGCAAGATTACAGCAAAAAAGTGGAAAATTTATGAGAAAGTACCAAAATTACACGAAAAAGTTAGCAAATTTGCAAGAAAAACATGTTTATGAGAAAAAAGTTGCAAATTTACAAGAAAAAAATCATAAATTTATGAGGAAAAGTTGCAAATTTACAGTAAGGGTTGCAAATTTATGAGAAAAAAGTCACAGATTTACTTGAAAAAAGTTACAAGTTTATGAAAAAGCTTCAAATTTTAAAGAAAAATGTATCAAACTATGGGGAAAAAGTCACATAAGACAGCCCAGTTTAGCCTATAGTGGGGCCCACATGGACATGCTGGGTACACACAAATTCAAACATGCCACTGGAGAAAGGAAAAATGCAGGAACCAAACCCAACCAGTGTTAGTTGCTAGATAGTTGTAGCAAGTCACAAATGAAATCTCAGTTTCTGTTTCCACAAACAGTCGGAGTCCATCACATCGCCGCATGCTTATTTTCCTCAAGGTCATGTTATTCCAGTGTTTTGGATGAGACTTCATCCTCACCTCTGTGAACTCAGTGACACAGAGGCACGGGCTCAATCCTGACCTCTGCAATCTGCCAGCAATTAAGAGGGACGGAATCACAAAAGCTTTAGCGAGTACCTTCCATTAGCAGCAATTTCAAGGAAAAAACAAACAGTGCATGCAGCTGCGTCTCTGCAGTTTGAGAAAATATTTTAAAGAGAGCATGATGTGATGACTTCAAGCTACACCGAAAGCCTTAAAACCCTCATCCCCGGGGTCCTCGTTGCTCCTAATAGTTTAACACTAATGAGATCTGCTGCTCCCATCTCCAAAGCCTCCCACATAACAGTTTATTTCGCAGCATAAATACCTTTGAAGGTGGGCAGAAGCACGGAGGGAAGGAGAGGAGGCGTGCTAGGCGGATAGAGTGGGTAGGGGCTGTAGTCCTATGCACTTAAGGTCTACTTTTACTCTGACTCAGGGCTCATTGTAGAAGCCCACTATACTGTAGTCTGCTGCAATCCAGTCAGTCTGTTTGCATGGCGTTGCTTAGAACAATGGGAAATAAGGGTTGTGGCTGTGTTTAAATTTACCAGTATGGTCAAAATGATTGGACCGGGTGGCCTCAACACAATCACACTCACATGACCAAGTAAAACTGGTGGACAGAAAGGAAAACCCGGATGCTGGCATCATGGGAGAAAGGAGGCGGACGACCCGAGCAGGCTCCACGTTTGCATTTTAGTTTCCGTACATGTGGCAGGCACAGCAGGCCTCAGATGGCGCGGTAAGACCGCTGCCAAGCAAAACACCTCCTCTTCAGAAGGGGCTAATAAAGTCTTCAATACACTTAAGTGTAGCCGTAGATAAATAGAATAACCGTCTGCCTGTGCGCTGGTGTTGGGCTGTCCGAAGAGTATCGACGTGCCTTATTGACGTTCATTAAAGGGAAACCCTCTCAGCAAAGCTTGGAGAGTGGTGTAAATCCTGTCGACTTCTCCACTGGCACAAGGAGCAACTTCCCTTTAATACAATTACCAAACAGCAATAATGTCACTGCGTGTTCGAATCAGTTTTGATTTACAAGTGGACACCATGTTGCCTTTTAATCAGCTTATTATGATTAAGATGTGTGTGTTCCCCCTGGACAATCCTCCACCCCACTTCACTCTTGCTAAGGTATTGATCCTCCCAGCGTACCAGCCCCTCTTGATTTTGTTAGGCTAGCTGCTGTTAATTACTCCACACTCTAACCTTTTGCTGTTTCATTTGGGCCAACAAATTGGGTGAATTAAAAAAGGTGGTGTGGGACGAGGAAAAGACAGACAGGGGGGGAAAGGCTGCCTGGCAGCTGGAGCGCTGGGCCCCTCCCCCCGTTTGTGTCACAATCCCGTGTGGCGTAATGATTAAACAAAAAAAAGTTTGTCAATCATCTCTTTGCTCATCAAGTTACGCAGAAGGAGGCTACTTCAATAATTATGGCAGAAGTTTCATATGTATAAGCCATAAGGGGAGTATCTCATGGAGTGTTGTGATTTTTACACCACGGTGCAATGGAAGCATACAGCAATTACTCAGTGTGTCTGTGTGTGGTGGTTGTGTGTGCGTGTCTGTCCATCTGCTACCAGCTTTTTAGCTCATCCAGTCAAAATTAAGTGTAATGAAAGGCTCATATCATTGTACCACCATATTTTCTCAACTTTTAACTTGCCAGAATTTCAAGATGAGGCTTTGTTTTCAAAATAAACACAAATTTAACTCACCATTTCTGTCAATGCAGCGGCAAAAAAAGTATTGTAATAACTATGCTGGGCCAGTAGAGGCTGGAGTGCTGCTTTTTTACAGCCCCCCATGCTGCCATGCCACAGGCACTGAGGAACAGCACCTTGGTGCTTTCATTCATTTTTTTCATTAGCCCCCGTCTCTGACGAATGTTGGCCAAAGTCTAGTCAGTAACCCGCAGAGCGGCAAATGCTGCAGAATGTTTTGTCAGGGTGTGCAAAATTCTCTTTTTTAGGAAATAAACGGTGGCGACAAGTGCAACAATAAAGTTTGAAGAGCCTATTATAAAAAGTTCCCATAGCAAAATAAAACAATGACCCATGAAACATGACTTGGAAACTTGGACTTGACAGAGTGTTTGTAGCAACACAATTAAGTAACAAACATGAAAGTTTGGCTTGTTAACCCAAAAATAAAGAAATAAATCTCAGATATCAGCTTCTGCTGCAGCTGCTGTTGAAACTTTACTGTTCAAACAGACTGGAGTAATAATATGAATAATATTCAGCTCCATTCATTAGAGTAAAAAAAGAAAATAAACTAGTCCATCTTGTTTGAAACCTCGCTGAGTCTAGAAGTTTAAAAGTTTAATAATTAGGCTTCAGATGAAAATTAAAAGAAATAACAGTTTACAAAAGCTTTAAGTTACAGTAGAGGAATGTGAGTCTTCTCTACACATACAGTGAAATATTTCATCTGTTTTCATTTACAGTGGAACCTCAGTTTTCGAATGGCTCTCTATATGTACAAATCGGTTCACAAGCATATTTTTTGAATGAAAAATGCACCAGTTTTCGAACAAAATCTTGGTTCACAAACAACTTCCGGCACACGCTGGAAGAAGGCAGTCAAGAAGAAGAAGAACTTTCTGTATCCGGCAGAGACACGCTTCAGCAGCCATTCGCTCTGCGAATGCACATGTGAATGCTCTACGTATTTGTGATTTTATGACTTTTATTTTTTGTTTGTTGTCTATTAAGAAACCACTATGGGTTAAAAGAAAGGAGAAAAAGGTAAAGAACCAAAGAGGAAAGTTAAGAGAACAACAACAGAGCTGAAGAAGGGAATCATATCAAAGCATGAAAACTGTCTATTATACTGTACATTATTTTGTATAAGATGTTATGCAAATTCATTGCTTTTGACTGGCTTTATGAATGAAATGCTGTTAAAAAGGTCAAAACACTCTGTTCTTTTTGGGGGCCAGGAATTTTACATTGTTTCCTTTGGGAAAATTTGTTTCGGTTTAAGAACAACTCAGTTTAAAAACAACATTTATGAACCAATTAAGTCCTAAAACCGAGGTTCCACTGTATTTGTGATAATTATGGTTCTTTTTTAAATTAAATTCCAAATTATGGTATTCTAATTTCTTGAGATGCACTAATATTCAGAATGAGGGCTGATATTACTGTGATAATAACAGACAAGATGAAAAAGAGTAAGCTACTCCTGTAATTCACTCATTTACTGCAGTTAACACGTTACCAGCAGAAATGAAACAGTTCAGCCATCAGCAACCATCATCCAAGAGAGATTATAGTTCAACAGCTAAGGTTAGCACATGCTAACAGTTTAGCCAGTTTTCTAAAGCTGAGACAGTTGCTCAGTGAAAAAAAGAAGCGGTAACTTTACTCGCTAAAACTCACTAACCTTACCGGTGTGGTGTTTAGGAGAAGCCCAACTTCAGTCTTTCATCCCCGTGTGGGAAAGCAGCAGAGGTCCGCTGACAGACTGCCGGACACGGGGGACGGAGTGGAGGAGGGGGTGTAATACGACAGTTACACTTTCTGTCCGTCACTCGATATAGTCTATATCATACCTCCTTATGCCTCTGTATTGTACTGTGGGTGACGTATCAAAAAAATCCAAATACGAATATATGTACCGTTATACCCCTACTTACAACTATTTTGCAAAAGTTTGCAATTGTTTGCAGAAAAATACATTTGCAAAAAAAAAAAAAAAAAAAAATATTTTGAACACGTTCAAAAAAAAAAAAAAAAAGATGACATGAAAAGCCGTTTTGGACCAGACCCTGACAAAACCCACAAAGCCTCTGTCAGCATTCAGCGCTGTGTGAGATACAGGGACAAGTGCTCAATCTAGCACTGCTGTTTCCCCTCCAGTTCTAAAGGTCTCTCACTTAAACAAATCATTAAAATAAATGTTATTCATTCATGCATATTTATTTACCAGGATCACAGCAGATTTTAGACAAACTTCCAAATGTGGTTTCACATCAGATGAAAAAAGCGGCACCTGATGCACCAATTTGTCGTCTGGGGGAAGGTATTAACGTGACACGTAGCTGCAAAGTTATAATTAGACCGGATTTAATCCCTTATGTCATGAGATTCCATGGCGTCCGAGGCACAGTTGGATCACGGCGGATGGAGATGATGAACCATGTGGGAGTGGGGACCGGGTGACGGGGCCCATGCTCGTTAAATCAATAACGTCACCTCCTACACAACAAGGGATTATCCACAGAAATTACTACCACTTTGAATACAGCTGATAATTGCACTGTGTGTGCACTCTGCACTGGGTGTGTTTATATTTATATATCTATATATTTATTCCATCTAGCTACAATGCTCCGCACTGTGTTTTTATATATCTACATATTATTCCATCTAGCTACATTGCTCCGCACTGTGTGTGTTTATATACTTGCATATTTATTCCACCTAGCTGCAATGCTCCATACTGTGGGTGTTTATATATTTACATATTTATTCCATCTAGCTACAATGCTCTGCACTGTGTGTTCATATATTCATATATTTATTCCATCCAGCTACAATGCTCTGCACTGTGTGTCTGTGTGTGTGTGTGTGTATATATATATTTTATAGTAATATGTACATATGTATATTAGCTGCTCTTGCTTGCTTGTTTTTTCTTGCCTTCTGATTGTTGCTCTGAGTGTTGCTATCCCTGTGCTGTTGCAATCCTGGAATTTCCCCGTTGTGGGACTAATAAAGGCTTATCTTATCTTATCTTAAAATGGCTGCATTACCAGCTGAACAGAAGGCATTTCTGCATCTTTTCGACGCCCTTTCCTCAAGGTTGAGCACATTCTAGCTGGAAAGATTCTCCATGATGCAGAAGGAGCCATTGCAAGAAGTCCCCTTGGCTGAGATAATAACTTCATCATAATTAGCTTGTGGTGCTCAGGAGTGTTGGACTGTCGGCTGCGGTGGGATCTGGGCTGATTTATTGCTTGATTTAATTACGTACCAAAATTCAATTAGATGTGCCTTCAACCAAATTTGAAGTGAGCTTTTTAAAGCTGTCCCTCGAAATCAGCTGGAGTTTGAAGGACACCCTTCATGATGTGGCGATGTCTAACTTAATAATTATCACTTCCCAAAAACCAGTCATGTGCTAACAGAAGAAGGGGGTGGGGGGGGGGGTGCTATGCTGTTTCAGTCGTCGTCTTTTTTTTTTTTTTTAACTCCGTAGTTACTTTTTCACATCACAACTGGCATCAAAGAGCATCAAACCGTGTGGAAGGCGCGTTCTTCAGAAGTGATGTGAAATGTCGCAGGTACTTTACCAAGTGAAGGCACGCCACAAAAGAGTCTCTGAGGTTGACTGGGGCTGAGGAAGTGTCTGGCTCTCTTTACAAACATCCCTCACTGCCTTCTGCTCCAGACTACACTGGGGAAAAAAGTGGGGACTGTTTTGAATCGGTGTCACACCAGCCTGCGAGAGCTGCGCTGATCTTTACTGCTATGCAAATGAAGGATGTGGTGGCGTCTATGCTGAGAAGTCAAGAAAAAGAGCGACATATTACAGCCACTGAAATGTGATCCCTAATACCCCATTTACACAGGGGTGGAGATCACTGAGTGACAAAATGGCCAGATCTCCAAGCAATCTTTCAATGGTCTCTGATCCATCTTTACCCTTGGGGTGGAAACGTTTGGCGCTCATTGGAAGATCGCTGAGAGATCATGATGAGATTGTTGAGCGCTTATTGAGCTATCCCTGACCACTCAACAGTCTCATCGATGTCCCAATGATCTTTCAGCAATCATTCAATGAGCACCAAATTTTTCCACTCCTAACATAGAGAAGACTGAGAGATCAGTGAAGGATCACTGAGTGTTCGATGAAAGACCAATAGAGTTCATTGAAAGACCACTGAGAGATCATTGGGACATTGATGAGATCATTGAGCACTCCTTGAGAGTTTCTTGAGAGATCACTTTCCTTTGGTAATCGTTGAGAGACTGTTTTGGACTAAGTCAAAACAATCTATCAACTGAAACAACCATGGAGATCACTGGAAGATCATTGAAAGATCTTGGGGATTGTGGAGAAATGACTGAAAGGTTGTTTGGAAAGCAGGAATTTTTTTTTTCATCTTTCAATGATCTCTCAACAATCTCCAGCCCTGTGTAAAGGGGGTAGATGTGCACTAGAAACCTCTCAAATACATGTATGTATATATACCTCGTTGATCACCTAACAAACTCTCAATCATCCCTCAGTGATCTCTCCTGGTCTCTCAATGATCTCTCAAGGATCTTTCAAAGATCTCTATAGCTTGCCATGAAAATCACACACCAATCTCCCAAACATTTACACAGAATCATCTTTTTTGAGGCTTTAGAAGATTGTTGAGAGATCGGGCCAGTTTTGATCTCTTGGTGGTTACATAGAGATCTCTCCGTCTTTTAAAGGGGCCTTAGCAGTGTAAGTATGCCCACTGACAATGTTGTTGTTCACTCTTTCAACTCTTTTTTGTTACGACACTGACACAAAAAGATGTAATAAATTCTAGATTAGGGTTTGATATGCTCTGACTTGACAGAAGAGTTGCTTTTTACTGTTTTTTTTTTTTTTCCCTGTCACAAACGCTATGAACATCACACTTCACCCTATCGTAAAAGTGTTTTATTAGGCTGTGATCTGGGGGCTGTTCAGTCCACTGGAGTAAAGTAAAGTAATTTCCTGGAACCATCTTGAGACAATGACACGTTTCCTTGCAAGAAAACTCCCTTCTAAAATGCGGAGTGAAAAATTGCACCTGGTAATAACGTTAGCTGTATTTATAGAAGCGAGACTATCATAAATATGCCGAGCACTGGCAGACGTGAGGCGTTTTTCTCCTTTTAGCAAATCTTCCTTTTGTTTCCCTACAGTAGCATGTGTTCAGTGCCGTGTAGAGATACCACTGGTCTTCTTTTCCACCAGCATTTCTGGCACTGGTGATATACAGTATGTGATATTTAGACACTGTTTGTTGCTGCCGTGATGGTCATTTAAAGCTGTAGCGCAAGCTGAAGATGGGATGCGTGTACTCTATATGACAGGATGCATCGCTGCCTTGTTCTTGAGAATCACTCTCATTACCACTTTCACCTATTTTATACTTTGTCAATTTCAGCTATAACACTGCACAACCTTTACTTTAGTCAGGCATAACTTTAAGACCTTTGCAAGTCTCTGCATTATAGATATAATATTGCTTCACTACAAGATATGAAGTCCCTCCACCCAGTTAAGATGTTGCTGCTGGCTCAAACATAAACTGAAAGAATATCCAGGAAGAAAGTGCTTCGGAAACACTGGTTATTAGACCCAAATGTGCCATTATATGCACTGTTATTGTTAGGAGAAAATATCATGTTAGTTGTAACAAAGCCTGTGTGTACTCCTCGTGCTGAGTGGCTGGAGGGGCAACTCTCACAGTTTTAAATTTTTATGTCTACTGTGCTGTGGCCTAAAGAATATTTGATAATCTAATGTTGCAGAGAAAATATGTCACATCACATAAGCTTATGAAGCACAGAACCCCCCCTTCTGATGTGGATAGACAGATGGAAAGACAGACAGACGAGTCAGAGTACACCTACTTTTTTACACCCCCCCCATACAGGGATGGAGATCGTTGAGAGATGTAAAGATGACTAGATCTTTCAATGAGCATCTAGCAATCGCTAAGATCTCTCAAAGATCTTCTAGTGATCTCAACGGCTTTAAAGTTTTGACTCAGTAATCACCAAAGGAAAGTGTTTCAAGAACTCTATTGGTCTTTCATCAAACACTCAGTGGTGCCTCACTGATCTCTCTGCCATCTCTGCCTTTGGAGTGGAAAAATTTAAAGTTCATTGAATGATTGCTGAGAGATCAATGATCTCTTTCACTAAGCGTCAAATGTTTCCACCCCGAAGGTAGAGATTGTTGAGAGATCAGTGAGGGATTGCTGAGCACTTTATGAAAGACCAATAGAGTTCACTGAAAGACTGCAGCGGAGATTGCAAAGAGATCACTGGAAGATGAAAGAGATCACTGAGCACTCCTTGAGAGATCGCCTTCCTTTGGTGATCTTTGAGAAATTGTTTTGCTCTGAGTCAAAACTTTGAGGAGGCCGCGGCAACTGTGGCAATCACTGGAAGATCATTGAGCGATCGCTGAAAGATTGTTGAGATGTCTGGTCATCTTTTCATCTTTTAATGATTTCTCAATGATCTCCTCCCCTGTGTAAAGGGGGTAGAAGAGCACTAGAACCCTATCAAATAAACACATACATCTCTTTGGTTGCGCAAGGAATGCTCAGTGATCCCTCAACGATTTCTCATGGTCTCTCAATGATCTCTCATGGATCTTTCAAGGATCTTTACAGATCGCTGTGAAAATTGCACAACAATATCCCAAACATTTACACAGAAATGGCTTTTCCAAGGCTTTAGGAGATTGTTGAGAGATTAGGCAAATTTTTGATCTGTCAGTGGACAACCAACCATCTCTGTCTGTGTCAGGGGGCCCTTAGGAGCACAAAGAAACTGCAGCTACTACAGACTTAAATTAAATTAAACACAAAGTAGATGTATGGAAAAAAAACATATTTAACTGGCTGGTAATTGAACTGCTCACTCCTGTCCACATGTCCAGTCTGCCTGCACTGTGAGTCACAAAGGCCTGACTCAGTGTCTGGAGGAGAAGGCATGTCTTAAAAAGGAAATTCATGTTACAAAGTGAACTGTCAAGGAGGAAATACGGAAAAGACAATGGAAAAACCCATTGATGTGTCAAAATTTCATTTCATCCAGTCTGCAGTGTGAATTTTTATATACTGCATTTGATCTCACCCCACATTGAAAGATGTGACTATTTTCTTCAGTGATTCTGGTACAAGCATTGTCCATAGATCGTTACGCAAAGTGACATGCTGAATCGGTTTAGAAGGAGAGCGTCGGAGTCATCGTCATTCCCTGACAAAACACAAAGCATGGTGATGATGCTGATTAATGATTCTGGCAGAATTTATGGAACTGATCTTCTTCTAAGTGCCAGTCACTTTTCCCTTAAATTTAAGCTTGCAGCTGATAGCAGAATGGTCCGCTGTAATGTCATTCAGCAAAGCTTCAGCAGGTCTTCACAGCCATCCTTCACATATTACAACGGGCAGAAGGATTACACAAAGAAGCTTGTGAAACATGAAGTGACTGTGGCCTTGTAATAGATTTCAATGAGAAGCCACAACGAGAAGTGACAATACTTCATTAATGTCTCTGAGAATAATGCTCCCCTTCTGGCTGAAGTTGTGACAGTCCTGTTTCACAGAGGCGTCATTGGGTTCTTTTTCCCGTCAAACGGCATGTAATCACAAAACAAAGATCAGTTTTATGAGATCAAATTTACCTGAGGTATCAATGGTAATTTACATCCATTCTGCTACTGTGGACCGCACTTTAAACAAACCACTTCCTGTGAGGGATATGCAGCAGCAGACTTCTAATACCCCTTTACACAGGGGTGGAGATCACTGGGAAATCACTGAGTGATGAAAAAATGGCCAGATCTCCCAATGATCTTTCAGCGATCGTCAAAATCTTACAGTGATCTTCAGTAATAGCCACCATCCTCAAAGTTTTGACTCAGCCTAAAACAATCTCTCATCAGTCACCAAAGGGAAACAATCTTTCAATGAACTCTCAACAAACTCTCAAGGGACGATCAACGATTTCATCATCTCCCATTGATCTTTCAGAAATCATTCAATGAACTCTATTGGTCTTTCACTGAATTCTCAGTGATTCCTCACTGATTTCTCAGCCATCTCTACCTTCGGGGTGGAATATTTGGCATTGATTGAACAATCTCTGAGGGATCATTGGGAGATCACTGACATCGCTGAACGGTCAAGAAGACCTCAGTGATCTCATAAATCTCCCAATCATCTTTGAGTGATCTTTCAATAAAATCCAAATTGTTAAACTCCAAAGGTAGAGATGGCTAAAGCTACACTCACAAAGATTCTTATGAACGATGAGTTCATAAGAATATCCCAGTTCCTACGAGTTCTGGAGTTTGCAGACGTTAGTGGAGGGGGGCAGAGTTTCTTACGGCTGCCGTTCAATTCACAAGAGCAACTTGAGGCATTCTTGAGAAATGAGGTTCTTTTCTGTCGTAGGATGGCCCTAGAGCCCTTACATTCTTCCTAAGGGTGCCCTGAAATCTTCTTACAACATAATTACTGCCATCTTATGAAAATTTCTGTGCAACTCACGGCACTCTCAAGTCGTTGGTAAGAAGATCTTACTACTGCCTTACGGTGCACGCTGTACGAATCCATGTACAACGGGGATTTGTATATCATTTCCTACGACCACTGTAAGGGGCCCTGAAGAACAACTTAAGGTGTTCTTAAGGCATACTTAGGGCCAACATCTTGCGTAGTTCTGTTGTTGCTATGGCATTCCTACGGCCACCCTACGATGAGGGGTTTTTGTGGGGCATTCCTAGAAATCTTGGAAAAGACCTGGCCACAAATTTACGAATGGTCTAAGAACACTGGATTCTCCTACGACCGCAAAAATGGCTTAAAAATAATTTGTATTGTGTTCGGAGCTGTTCATAAGGGTATTTGTGACCATAGCTTAAGAGATCAGTAAGCGTTCGAACCTTGATTTTAATGGGAACTGTTGAATGCTATTCATTTATTCACAGGACAGCATGAGTTACATATTTAATCTGGTCTGAGCTTTTCCCTTTAACTAGTATAGCCTGAGTGTGAAGTAGGTCTGGTGCTGTCAAAAGAAGGGGACTCTGTTGTGTGAATAAGGGTGCTTTCACACCTATAGGCTTTAGTTTGTTTCAGTCAAACTCAAGTTCGTTTTCTCTGTTTGTGAGGTTCATTTTGTCTGGTGAGAACACAGTAATCACACTCGAGTGTACACCTAAACAACCGTACCGAGACTGCCTGAAAGAGGTGGTCTCAATTTGAATCAACTAGCGAACTCTGATACAGTCCTGCAGGTGAGAAAGGGACCGTACTAAAACAGGACCAAGCAGAAGCAAGTAGTAAAACATTTTATGCCACTGTGGCTGAGCATGACACGGTTCAGGAGGATTAATGAACATTAACATGTTATTTTCCATCTGTAGCCGCACTTCATTTTCAAACTGTAAGATTTGCTTAAAGTGGTACAGTATATGCATGTAGTAATGTAATAAACAATAACCAGGGTGATGAAAACCTCCGTAAATTACAGTATGCTACGATTTGTATTATTTTCTCCCCAGAAATGCATAAATGCACAGTAGTCATCCTACTTCCTGTATTTAACTTTCCTGTTCTTGCGGCAAAAAAAAAAATCTGGCCAATAACAATACATAAAGAATATTCTGACACAAGTCTTGCAGGATTTAACATGATGCAATTAGGTCCGCTTGAATTTTTGCCTGTGTGAAAAGGAACCAAACCAAGGAGAAAATGATACAAAGTAACAAACTTGTCAATTGATTCAGACTGAAGTAAATGAATTTAGGTGTGAAAGCACCCTAACTTCTTCTTTTTTCAGCTGCTCCTTTAGGGGTCTCCACAGTGGCTCATCTGCTTCCATCTCACCCTATCTCTTGCATCTTCCCCTGTAACATCAACCCTCTCCATGTCCTCCTTCACTCCATCCATCAATCTTCTCTGTGGTCTTCCTCTTTTCCTCCTTCCTGGCAGCTCCAACTCCAACATCTTTTGTCTAATATATCCACTATCCCTTCTCTGCACATGTCCAAACCATCTCAGTCTTGCCTCTCTTACTTTGTCTCCAAACCTCTCAACCTGAGCTGTCCCTCTGATATACTCATATGCTCATCCCTTCTAGACACTCCCTATGAGAATATTATCATCTTCAACTCTGCCACCTGCAGCTCCAGCTCCTGCCTTTTTATTGTGTGAATAACTACCAGATTAAAATGAAAGCACCAAGGTACTAATGCCTCGATGCCAGAGTCTTGATGGAGGTATGCGCTCTTGGATCATCACCAAAATGTTATGGGTTCCTCTCTAGCCCAAGGACCACCTCTGGTAAAAAATTTCATCTAAATCCATCCTGTAGTTTTGGAGTACACGCATGCGCAGTGAAAATAATCTGCGGTTCACATGCCTGTACTGTCGGCGGCAGCCAAAGGCCACCAAACTAATTTGAACAGCTGCAATCCAAAGAAAAGAACAGCACGGTTGTCATGTTTGGGGTTGTTTACCCCGTCCATGACCTGTAGCTGTAGGTTTTGATTATTGCTTATTAATTCCAGCTGGCAGATTGAGCCTTGCTCTCCGCCAGCCCTACAGTCACGCCTCCTCCCCACCAGACATTCACTGGCTGCATGGTATCACCACACACACACACACACACACACACACAGTTTCAATCAGTTATGAACCTGCTCGCCACACGGCTGTGTCCACTTGCCTTCGTTAAGGGTTTGTGTATTAATAGAGAGGAGTGTGACCAGACAGTGCGGCAGCTTCACGTCAACTTTGGACATTCCGTCTCGTGTCTGCTGGTTTTCCCCTGGACTGTACTGTGTTGTGCCTCAGAGCCTTTCCGCTCTGACATGTATGTAAGTCTTTCCTCAATCATGCCTTTTCTCTCCGCTCCTACCCTGCCTGGAGCGCGTATGGTATTTAATCCAAGCCAACTGAGTTTGTAGCCGGTTGTCTCATCTTGTCTCACAGTGACTGTTATTTGGACATTTTGTATAATCCCTTTGTAAATAAACATGTTACATACTGCACTTTGGGCTCGCTGCCAATTTATATGTTCGCTGCGAGGTTACGCAGCGGACATGACAGTAAGTTGCCACCAAAAGAGTCCAAGCAGTGTGTAGCGTGCTTTTTTTCATTTTTTGTGTGTTTTTCCTACCTGCTTTCGGAGCCATAATGAACTGGAGCAACGCGGAGCGGCACGGACTGGCACGTTTGAAGGAAGCCTTTTTTCGGACGCAGGGGCAGTATTCCTCCGAGGCTGTTCGTGCCATCCAGGATACCGCAGCGGAGGTATTACAGGAATGTCCCGACCTGTTGTTTTTCCCTGAGTCTGCGGACATTCTTCATTCCATCCTCGTGCTGCGTAGAGAGGAGCCTGGGAGAGAATTGCCAGCGACGGAGCAGCACCCAATATGGAAGAGGCGTTCAGGATGAGAAAGGCATTCCTCCTCCTTCAGCTCTCCCACTCCAGCCCAGCCCGCGTCTCCAGAACTCGGTCCTGCTCATTCTCTGCGAGGGTGGGAGAAACACAGACTGACTTTGCTGGAGGAGAGAGATTGCCGCCTGGAGGAGGAGAGATTGGTGGCCGCCATTTCCTCTCCAGCACCATTCTGGGAGGCTTCTCCACAGTCAGTGGAGGAGTCCAGCCCTGCCACAACCAATGCGAGGAGCTTCCCCTCGCCAGCTGCAGCAGGAGACACCATCAGCCAGGAGAACAGGCAAGTTTTCCTCCCCTTTGTTTCTAAAATCGTTGAAAATTCTTGCCTGATCTCTGGTAGAGAGTCTCTGGGTGTGCAGTCCCCAGAGGTCTCTCCACCTGCTGCAGCCACTGTCATCCCACTTACCCTCTCCATATCTCCTCCTGCTCCCTCTGAGTGTTCACCGTCCCTGGGGCTCCAGACGAAGGAGGAGTCCGAGAGGGAATCACCAGCGTTGGAGCAGCCCTCAACATGGAAGCGGCGTTCGTGGCGAAAGCAGCCATCCTCCTCCGTCAGCCTGGCCACTCCAGCCCTGCCCCTGTCACTGGAGCTCCAACCCGCCTCAACTCCAGCCCTGGATCACCAGAGAAGTGCCATCTCCTCCTCGCCAGCAGCCCATCCCTCATCCAGTGAGACCATTTCCGTGGCAGCCTCCTCTTCCAGTTCGTCCTTGCTGGCTATCACGCCAGCCTGTCCTTCCTCTCCAGCTGCTGCACAGTCTGTCTCCTTGATGGCTCCTTCCGCTGCTCGGAGTCTCTCCATGCCGTCTCCGGAAGTCTCCATTTCCATGACACCGGGGGTGGTTCCTATTCCTCTCATGATGGGGTCCAAGCTCTCCGGAGCCAGGGAGAGGGACGACACCCCACACGGTACAGCAGCAGGCAGCATCCATATCCAGGCTAACAGGCAAGTTAATTTTCATTCTTCTCCAACTTATAATGAAATGTCTTGCCTGATTCCTGGTAGGGAGGCTCAGGGAGTGCAGTCCCCTGAGTTCCACCCACCTGCTGCTGCTTTGAATGGCTCACCAGCCCTCTTTCTGCTTGTTCCTGCTTCCTCCGAGGATACTCCGGAGCTGAACTGTCAGGATCGGAAGGAGCCAGACGTCCAGAAGGATCCATCCCCCACAGCAATGGTGAGCCGGACACCAGCCGCCACACCGAAGGAATCTTCAGCATGGGCTACGTTGGCTGAGATAATATTTTTCTCTGACAGGCTGCTGGATGCTGTTCTGCAGGCCGCCTGCTGGCCCTGGGATTTTGGCCGGCCTCCCGAACTTGCAGCCACCTGCGGGGCCTTGGACCCTCGCCGGCCCCCTGAACTGGGGGACTCTTGGGGAGTGGGGGGGGGGTAGCTTAGTTTTGGGGTTGGGAAAACTGTTTGTAGTGTCATATTGTGGTGCTACCTTCTTGATTGCATATTTACCCCTTTGTAAATAAACACGTTACATACTGCACTTTGGGCTTGCTGCCAATTTATATGTTCGCTGCGAGGTTACGCAGCAGACATGACAACGGTGGCAGACGTTTTAAATGGCGGAAGCGATGGGGGTACATGAATACAATGACAATCAAGACAAACAGGAGCTTTTGCTGTTTAGTGTCAGAGGAAGAAAACAGATGACCAAAAAGACGGACATTTGTTCACCCAGTATTGGTGGATTGCTCAGTACTTCCCTGTGGCGGGAGTTTCCGGGCACATGAGCAGTTCACCGCAACCATTTGCAGGCGAAGAATGTTGGGACTTGGATTTTTTAGTGAGTTTTTAATGAGTTTTACCTCATCCTTCCTCTGCAAAACTAAACAGCAAAACCAATGTGAAAACAATCAATGTGATGAATAAATGGTGTAGTTGCTGAATACGTGGTTTTGTTTTTCAGTAACCGCTATTTTATAACACTTCAGCTCCACGTGCTGTGAAGAAAACATGCTGTGTTGTGCTATAAAAAAAGTTGCACTGCTGCCTCTAGTGGCCCGGCATACTGTAGTTATTACAATACCTTTTCCCCCGGCTTTATTGACGTTAAAGGTGAGTTAAATTTGTGTTTATTTAAAAAATAAAGCCTTATCTCAGAATTCTGACATATTAAAAGTCAAGAAAATATGGTGATACAATGATACAAGCCTTTAGTTCCACTTAATTTTGACCGGGCAAGCTGAAACAGAGAGGCGGACAGACGTACAAATACACACACACACATCCACACACTGATGCATTAACTGATTACTGTATGCCTCTCCATTTCACCAAGGCATACAAATTAACTCTATGGCCTTGTGACCTGCTGGGGTTATTGTACAGTCTCTAGCTTGAGATATGGCAGTCTGTAAGTGTAACAGCTGAATGTTGTGCAGCATGTTCACTGCCCTGTTAGTCGGTAAATAAACATCCAGTTAATGCAACATTATGATGGTCTGTGCCTCCCACTCATGATTGCAGAGTCGGCTTATATGGTAAAGGTTACCAGCTAACAAGCCGGGCCAAAGTAAAGACATGGCAGCACTGTGAACTTTTGACAAACCTTAAAAAAGTTCAATACAGACTCCACGAGAAAGAATTAGCATTTAATTTAACAACAACAAACATGGCAAACTACTTGACATGGGTAAATAGCATGAGGATGAGAAATGTCAGTTATTTCATTGGAAGCAACATTGTGATTATTGCATTTGAAAAGGCTTGCTTTGAACATAAATACCAATTTGCTGCCAGGTTAAAAAGTAAAATTGCACTAGTCGTTAGCCAATACAAAACAGAAAAAAAATAAAGTAAAAATATAAAAATTACTCACATGACAAAATCAAACTTTCCACTGCCATCTATCGAAAATGAAGATGAATCCAGCAGCAGCAGTTTTTATAAATCAACGGTGTGGTTCACACCCTTATCGCCAGTTTGTTCCATGCATACTTTGTCTTCACGGATACGTTGAGAACAGTGTTTCTAACAGAGTAGTCCGTTAAAGGAGGTCATTGACTGCAAATGGTGTGTTTGCAGGTTTTAACTGTCTGAAATGAATCTACTGGTCACCTAATTATCAAAACATTCTCAAAACAGTCAATTCTCTTAAAAAAAAACAACAAAAAAACAAAACAGGCTTTATCTTGTTTTTCTTTCCCAGAAACATTTTTGACTCTTCTGTCTAAACTGTTAAAGTCACGATTAGAAAAAGCCAAACCACCGTTGTCCTTGAGACCCACCCACTGCTCTATTATTGGACCGCCTAGCTGTCTGTCATGTAGATAGTAGGGGTGCAGCAAGCTGGTTGTGACAGCTGCCTATGCCGCGAACCAAGGCTGCTCCCCCACCATCCTCCGGGGCGCCGCGTGACTCCACTCCACCCCCACGGGCAGCATAGGGGAGCGGCCTCGTGACGGCACATCCCCCAGCTGGCCACGGGAGAGGAGCGGAGTCCCGCGGAGGGAGACACCGCACTTTGAGATCCTGTGGCTCAGCAGCTCGGCTCAGCCAGCAGCCCCGGGTCGCGGCGATCGGTGGGTTGCCCGGCACACAGCACTAGCGATTTGTTGTGGCATCCTGGCGAGGTTGTTGGGAGATGGGCTGAAGCAACACCAGATACACAACAGACCGTGGATCAGTGAACCAGCACTGCTCATCCAAGATAGAAGGAAGCTAGAAGCTAGTAAGCTAATGGCTAACTGACATAAGAGGGGGGCGGAGTTGAACAGGTGACGGATGTTTTTTAAAGTGACAGGCTTTAAATCAGAGTGTTTCAAGAAAGGCAGGAAAAATTTAAAAAAAAAACTGCTTCAGTAATTAAAAAATCGAAAAAATGTGAACAAAATGTGTCACAAACACTTCATTAAGACAGGAGTGAGCTGTTAAAATGTGGAACAAGTGCAGTCAATGACCGCTTTAAAGGTGCGCTACTAACGTAAGTTCAAAATCCAGCTACCCCTGACCAGTCTGTCCTCTTCCTCTCGTCTCACTCAGCTAGGGTCCATCACCAAAACCAATGTATCCTCACTAGCTGCCTCTTTTTCCTCCTCCTCCACTGCTGAGCAGCAGTCATACTAATGTCTTTGTGGAAGGCAGTGTGTGCTTCAGGAGGCCAGTCCCATGTGCCCCCCCCAAACCTCTCGCTGTTTCTTTGGCCATCGCCGAGTGCATTAACATATGTTCTCACAGAGAACAGTGCTACTCTGCATTGGTAAATGCCTTATTACAGCCAGACCGGCTCTGTGCTCTTCTATTGAATATCCATAAGTAGTAAAACACAGCTATATCAAGCCCACTCAGAACAGTGGGGATGTGTCTCACATGACAGGAGGGCTCCTTAACATTTAGTCAGGGACCCTCTTTGTCAATTTAATATTCCTCCCACTCACAGTAATTGCGGGTGGTAATAATGACAAATAAAGGCAATATTGGTACTGCATGTTACATGCTGAGTGTAATAAGGTCATCTGCTGGTTGTGTTTTTTCCTCCTCAATGTATTTATGCCTTTTTAGCATGCAGAGTCAAATTCTCTCAGTGTGGCTTAGATCTTGAAACACTATTCCAGTGTGAAATATGCAAAGACAAAAAAGCTCCAAAACATTCCTAAGCTAATGCAGCTTTTTCTTGCCTAGAGAGCTTACATGCTTGTAATCATTTCCTGACTTCATTTTCATGTTATAATTGCATTTCTAATGTTTTCTTTCATGTCTAAGATAGTATGAGAAATCTCAGAGATCATAAAAACGGTTTCATCTGTTAGATAAACATAAAAGTGATCCAGTTATAGTTGTGGGAATGTGATATATGGACCTCAGTTGATGCACCGGTTTACAAATCAATAAATAATACAAAGAGATCATACAATCCTTTTTTCTGGGGGTGAATAGCTTTAGTATTATGCAGGTCTGTTAACCCTCAGGCACCACCATGAACATTTTTGTCCATTTGGGCAAATTCTTCCTCTTCATCTGATCATCATTTTGACATAAGTCCGGACCCAGGGAACACGCACACAGGCTCGAGTGTGATTCAATGATTTTATTAAACAACTAGAAAAGCACTCGGAGAGCGCAGACCTCCGCCAAGCGGCACAGTTCCCCCCATAGAGTGTTTGTGTGTACGTTTTCAGATTCCCTGAGCATGAAAAGATATGAGTAGCAATTGGATTCACAATGATTATTTGTTTATTTGACATGGACAGTGCAATAAACAGACAATTAATGAATGACAATCAATGTGATAGTGATAGGATTAGTGGTTCAGTAGTGTAAAATGGGGCTATAAGGGACGGCGGGTTAATAAGGGACACTTTTGTGGGAAATGTTTTAAATGTAATTCTGCTTTTTTTATTTTGAGCAGGACGCTGAGTTGTGTTGTTATTGTCAAATATCCATGAATCCTTCATCAAATCTAGGCGGAAGCAAAATTAAAAAAGCAGAATTACATTTAGAAAAGTGTCCCATATTACCCCGCCGTCCCTTATAGCCCCGTTTTACGGTTGTAAAAGCATTGCCTCCTTGGCGGAGGTAATAAACTGAAGTGTTGGTGTGTCCATCTCCTCCACTGACGGATGCAGATTGGTTAGACAGGTTGCCGTGGGTTTTATATTATATTGGGGTTGCGGTCCGTGGCAAAACAGAATTTAGAGTCTTCCCCGGCAGAGAGGTCGTTTTTACGCAGCGCCTATAGCTGGGCGGGGAATTTGTGGCAAATAATGGGGCGGCGGACAGGTGTCCGTGTCAGGTTTTGCAGCGTGGCGCAAAAGCAGGCACGCTGGCGGGCCCAGGGCAGCAGTGTTTTCCGCGTGCTTTTGTGCCTAAAACGTTGAAGAACGCGGAGTTTGTGTTGGTCAGACACGACGACCAGCGCAATGTGCGCAGCGCCTATGGCTGGCACAGGCACGCTGGGGATCCGAGGCCAGCAGTGTTTTCCGCATGCTTTTGTGGCTAAAACGTTGAAGAAGGCGGAGTTTGTGTTGTTCAGACACGACGCCCAGCGGCCTCCATTGCGCCTGTGCACATGTTGAAAATGGCCCTATGTCACAGTGTTGAAAAATGCTTTAAAAAAATTCCTGTATCCAGACGGTGAACCGGATCACCCCCAAAATTTAATCAGTTCTTCCTTGTACCATTTCCAACAAAGCCTGAAAGTTTCATGCAAATCCGTCCAAGACTTTTTGAGTTATCTTGCTAACCAACAGACAAACAGACAGACAGACAAACACACAAACCCTGGCAAAAACATAACCTCCTCCTGGCCTTTTCGGCCTGGCGGAGGTAATAATTGGTGTCTGAGTGTGTGAGAGCAGGGTGTAACGTGATGCTGGAGGACGGGGTGCGTCGAGGGTGGAACGAGGCGCCGTACAGCCAAGCAACCCTAAGGGGAGAGCACACACAGAGGTTAACAGCCGGCAAACACCCAGCGGAATTAATATTCAATCTGGTGCTTAATTGCAGGTGGTAAGGTGGCTGGCATTGGCTAAAGCCGCAGGTCTCCTGCCTGGAAGACAGCATCCCGATGCGCGCTCGGCGTGGAGAGGGGAGTGATGGTGAGGACGTGGGAGGAAAGTCCGCCGCCAGAGGATCCACCTGTGCACAGGGGAGAAACTGGAGAGCAGGTAAGTGGAGAATAGCTTACGTGTAGGACGAAGGATAATCCGAGGAGCGCAGGCCATAAGGGAGCAGGCGTGCGCTGGAGTGAAGAGCATTGATGAGCAGACGGCTCCAGGCCGAGGCTCCAGGCGGAGCGGGTTATATAGCCCGAGATTGATGAGGCGCAGGTGTGCGCGCAGCTGAAGCGGGAGACAGGCAAGAGCGAGTTGTGACTGTACTCCCCCCACCCCCCGAGCAGCGCCTTCCGGCGCTGGCTTACCTGGATGCACCCGGTGGAACTCCGTGATGAGGCGTTTGTCCAGCACAAAAGACGGGTGCACCCAGGACCTCCACTCAGGGCCATACCCCTCCCAGTCCACCAGATTTTGCAGCCCGTGACCCCGGCGGTGGGAGTCTAGGATGGAAGTGACCCTCCACACCGGGTAGCCGTCGATCATCACGGGAGGGGGTGGAGCGCTAGGAGAAGGACAGAGTGGATTAGTCACCAGGGGCTTAATCTGGGAGATGTGGAATGTTGGACAGACACGGAGGGAGGGGGGGAGAGCCAAACGCACAGCCACTGGATTTATTACCTTGACCACGGGGAACGGTCCAATGAAGCGCTGGGCCAGCTTCTTCTTCTCGGCCTTCAGGTTGATGTCCCGAGCTGATAGCCATACCTGCTGGCCCACTTGGTAATGAGGAGCGGCTCTCCTGTGGCAATTCGCTGTACTGGAGTTGCGCGCCGCCGTGCGTAAAAGCGCTTGGTGCGTTGTGGTCTAAAGGCACCGGCAGCGCCTGAGATGAGCCTGGATGGAAGGAACTGCCACCTCTCCCTCTTCTTCGGGGAACAGCGGGGGGTCGTAACTGTCATATCCGGCTCTAGGGAGCCGGGCAATCAGAGCCAGGGGCAAGCCAGTGAGTCGTGATATTTTATTCTGGGAAAAGGGGAAGGGATGAGGAGAGCACAGATACTCATGCAGAGGTACACTCACAGGTTGCACAGCGCAGAGGTAAGCAGCTCGTACCGGACGTGGGGGTAACAAGACGTACATCCTCACAGCGGGATACAAACACAGGAATGCTGCAAGGGGAGTTGAGGCTGACACCAGACGAAGGGGCTTCAGCCTAGCAGTGCTTATGTCGCAGCCCCGAGTCATCGAGGCTGCTCCTATTTATCCTCATTGGCAGCGCCCCAGCTGATGAAGACTAATTGGCCCCAGCCGTCCATAATGCTGCCAGCTGGGGGCCAGCTGAGACGCCGCTCAATGGGAGGCAGGGATGAGGGAAAACATGGGCTCAGTGCCGAGACGGCATCTCAACCCATGGTGACAGAGCCCCTCCCTCAAGGTCGGGCTCCTGAACGACCAGGAACATCCCAGCCCCCCCCCCCCCCCACCTAGGGTGGGAGGAAGGGAGGCGGACCGGAGGGGAAGAAGCCAAGGGAAGGACAACACCAATGGGGCAATGTAGGGTAGCGGGAAAGAAAAACCCAAATACAATACTGACAAAACTGAATAATTAACCCAGGTACAGATGGGGAGAAGAACTGGGTCAACACGCCGGTTACATACTACCCAGAGAGTACCAACCATGCGTGACCCAGAGCAAGAAAAAAAAAAGAACCACCAAAAAGGTACAGGGCAAAAAATGCTGAGTATGGTCAAATAAAGGGAAAACACAATACACAGCACCAATATAAGTACATACACACAGTCACCAAGAAAAGTGACTGGAACAAATGGACAATTACAGAGCATGGTGTTACGGAAAACAAGGCACATGACTCTATAATGAACCAACAGGGCATAAAAAAGAAATACTGAGTGCAGGCAAAGAAAAACCCACACACATGAATATATAAATACCCACAGTCACCTAAAGAAATGAAAGTGACTGGAATGAATGGGCAACTGCAGAGTATGGTCTGAAAGGGAACAAAACATAACTCTACAATGCAAAAACGAGACTAAAAACATGGTACAAAAAATAAAATGCTGGGTACGAGGGAAGGAAAACGCACAGCACTATAAATACACATCCACCAACAGGACAGACATTACACCCAAGTGACCTTAATAACGATAAAAGAAAAAGTGACACCCGAGGTGTATGGCAGGCAGAGTCCAAAAATAGCCGAGATGGCTCCGGAGATCTCCCCGCCCATTGTCCAGCTGGCGAATCAGGGGAAGAGAAATGTTCGGACGGCGAACTCTGGACCCAGATCCCAGGAATCCAGTCCAACGGCTGCCGAACCAGGCCGCCCAAAGGCAAACACAGACCAGTGGGGGGAAACCAGATCGCCGAACCGAAAGTTTTGCGGGTCGGGTCGTCGACCCGCATCACTCAACCACCAGGACCGTTGAGACGGACGAAGGGTCAGAGCGGATCCCGGTGGAAGAGGCTCAGGGGAGAGCCGATGACGAGGGCGGCGGGCCTCAGGGAAACGGCCACCTCCTCACCGGACCTGGACAACACTGGGGCAGCACCCACGTCGGACCCCGATCGGGCCTCAGGCGAACCCACGTTGGACCCCGATTGGGTCTCGGGCGAACCCACGTTGGACACTGCACCAGAACCGACCTCCAACGTTGAACCCGGACCCTCCAGCACCACGAGGAACAGCAACTCCTCGCCGGTGACCCTGGAAGAAGGCTCAGAAGAGAAAACAGAACCGGGATCAGGATCACCGGCAGCGCCAGAACCCGGCGAGACGAGCTCAGACGCAGCGGGCGGCTGCACCCTGCTCGTCTCCCCTGGAGATAGGCTGAAGTGCTCAAAGATAAAAAGAGAGAAAAGAAAGGAGAGCACTCGCCTGATCTCGGGTTCTGACGCCGTCCAGGACTGCGAAGATCCAGGATCCGTCGTCAGGAGGTCGTTGTCAGGCTCCCATCTAGCCGCGTCGGGCCCCGCAGCCAGCACGATGGTCAGCGCAGCTTGAGATCCCTCCAGCTCAGGTAACCCCGCCGACGACCCACTCGGCGTGAAGCCAGAAGAATCTCGTCCCGCTGGACCGAACCGCTCCTCCGTGGAGACCCAGGGACGCTCAGTCGTCAGCGTAGACTCCACGCAGCAGTCAGTCCCCCTCCTCCGTCCGCAATGTAGCTGCGGAACCACAGGCCCTCTCCATATCCCACCACGTTGACCCGGAGCCGGGGACCGCTCGGCGGAGAGAGACACAGAGGATGCGGGATTAGGAATACAGGTTACAGCAGGTGGGGAGAGTTCAGGGAGCTGCGAACCCTGAACTTCTCCTCCAGGGATGTGACAGAGCAAATCATTAAGCAGGTGTGAAAAAACAATGACTTGCCTGCCCCCTGGAGGTTGAGTATCGCCTGCTGTAGTGGAATCTGCTTCTTCCTCTCCCCGCCCGGCGATAACGGAGGACCCCCCGGGAATTCGTCTGAGGATCGCTCGCGTTGTCTCCAGCAGAGAGCTCACCAGGCCGGGATTCCAGGCACACACAGCGGTCAGGAAGCGCGTCGAGGAGGAGGGGGAAACAGCCGGGGTGAGCCAGCCCGAATGTCCAGGAATGACAGCGGGGGAACGAGGCTCAGGGGACGAGGCTGTAGAATCTCCACACTGATGAGGCGAAGGGATGACAGCTGCGTGGGAGGAACGGTCCTGACGATGACCCAGAACTGGATCCGGACGAGGTTCGTGCAGAGGTGACTCGGCGATGTGATGACGACTACTCCCAGGGAACGAAGCGAGGGGGAGACCCAGGATTCGCCGCTCCAGATCGGAGATCGAGACGAGGGAGGCGTCGAGCACGGGAAAGCTTCGTAGCCCTGAAGTCCTCACCATCAATCTCACTGCCGCCGCCACATGCCTGAAGGTGGTGACAGGAAACACAGTAGAGCTCGCGACAGCCACTCGACCCCGGACATAACTGCTGTCAGCTGCGGCTCCTTGAAGGGAATCCCGAGTGACGTGACGCAGGTCGGGGGAAGTCCTCTGGTTGGCGCGAACTCCCGGACTGGAATAGCGGCAGGAACGGGACTCCGAAGCGGGGAAAGACGTCGCCCACTTCGACTCCCTGCCGGGATTTCCATCCACCCCGTGGAGCTTCTCTTGCTGTGTACCTGCAGCGTCTATCCTGGCACTGTCCTCCAGATGGTACAGAGAGTGAGGGTGACAGTCCAGGAGTTCCTCAGCACGGCCCGGATGCCAGCGTCTCGCGTTGGAGGCGTCGTGCAGGGTGAAGAACGTCCCGTCGACAGCCTCCGAGATGGACCTCAGCTCGTCGCCCTGGCGCCGGAAGTGACTCCTGGGAAACGGCATGCTAGCAGCGCTGACACCCGGACAGAAAGGTACATTTCCACAGCGACTCACGGCCGCCGGCAACTCTTCTGGCTGCGACATACTGTCATATCCGGCTCTAGGGAGCCGGGCAATCAGAGCCAGGGGCAAGCCAGTGAGTCGTGATATTTTATTCTGGGAAAAGGGGAAGGGATGAGGAGAGCACAGATACTCATGCAGAGGTACACTCACAGGTTGCACAGCGCAGAGGTAAGCAGCTCGTACCGGACGTGGGGGTAACAAGACGTACATCCTCACAGCGGGATACAAACACAGGAATGCTGCAAGGGGAGTTGAGGCTGACACCAGACGAAGGGGCTTCAGCCTAGCAGTGCTTATGTCGCAGCCCCGAGTCATCGAGGCTGCTCCTATTTATCCTCATTGGCAGCGCCCCAGCTGATGAAGACTAATTGGCCCCAGCCGTCCATAATGCTGCCAGCTGGGGGCCAGCTGAGACGCCGCTCAATGGGAGGCAGGGATGAGGGAAAACATGGGCTCAGTGCCGAGACGGCATCTCAACCCATGGTGACAGTAACCCAGAGACGCCCGGAAGGGAGACATCCCAATAGCCGACGATAAGGTGGAATTATGGGCGTACTCTATCTAGGGCAGATGGGCGCTCCAGGAGGAGGGACTGGAGGCAGTGACGAAGCGCAGTGCAGCTTCCAGCTCCTGATTAGTGCGCTCGCACTGCCCATTGGACTGGGGGTGGTGACCTGACGATAAGCTCACCGTAGCCCCCAAGGTGTTGCAAAAGCACCTCCAGACCCTAGACACGAACTGGGGCCCCCGGTCCGAGACGTCGTCCACCGGGATCCCATGTAACCTGACGATGTGCTGGAACAACAAATCTGCAGTCTTCTGCACCATAGGAAGGCCGCAGAGCGGCACGAAGTGGGCTGCCTTCGAGAACCGGTCCACAATGGTCAGAATGGTGTTAAAAGAGTTGGACGTCGGGAGACGGGTGACGAAATCCAAGGCTACATGAGACCAGGGCCTTCCGGGGACCGGCAGGGGATGGAGGAGCCCCGCTGGAGGAGAGGTCGAGGTCTTACTCATGGTGCACTGGGGGCAGGCCCAGACGTAATTGGCGACATCGTCCCGTAGGCCCGGCCACCAAAAGGACCTCTGGAGGAGCTCCACAAGCTGGGAGATCCCCGGGTGACAGGTGAACTTAGGTGTGCGCCCAGTGGATGATGTCACCCCGGACAGATGATGGCACGAACATCCTCCAAGCTGGACCGCCGCCAGGATCAGGTTCAGCCTCCTGCGCCCTCCAGACCTTGTCCCTAATGGACCATGAGACGGCGCCCACGACGCATGAGGCCGGCAGGATGGTGTGTTCCTGTTCTTCAGAGGCCTCCGGGGCGAACTGCCGGAACAGCGCATCCGGCTTGGCATTCTTGGAGCCGGGGCGACAGGTGATGGAAAACCTGAAGCGGCCAAAGAACAGGGACCAGCGCGCCTGGCGGGCATTCAGGCGCTTGGCCATCCTCAGGTACTTCAGGTTTTTATGATCTGTCCAGACCACGAAAGGTTGCGCTGCCCCTTCCAGCCAGTGGCGCCACTCCTGCAGCGCGAGCTTCACCGCCAGGAGTTCTCTGTCGCCGACGTCATAGTTCCTCTCTGCTGTAGATAGGCGCCGGGAGAAGAAGGCACAGGGGCACACCACCCCATCCACCGGAGAGTGTTGAGACAACACTGCCCCCACCCCCGTGTCGGAGGCGTCCACCTCGACGAGGCATTGTGGCGTGGGGTCCACCTGAGTCAGGACCCAGGAGGAGGAAAAGGCCGACGCAGCCTCTTCAGTCCACCGGAACGGCACCTTGGGGGAGGTGAGGCGGGTCAGGGGAGAAGCGATGGAGCCAAAGTTCGGGACGAAACGGCGGTAGAAGTTGGCGAACCCCAAGAATTGCTGGACCTGCTTCTTGGACGGGGGGGGGGGCACTCGACTACCGCCTTGATCTTAGCCAGGTCAGGGATGATTTGATTGTGTGACACAATGAAGCCCAAGAAGGAGGTCTTGTCGGAATAAAACTCGCACTTCTCCGCCTTCACATAGAGCCTGTTTTCGAGGAGACACTGGAGGACCCGCCTCACGTGAACCTGATGCTCCTCCCGAGACTGGGAGAAGATCAGGATGTTGTCCAGTTAGACGAAGACGAATACCCCCAGGAAGTCTCATAGGACGTTGTTTATGAGCCGCTGGAAGACGGCCGGAGCGTTGGTGAGCCCAAACGGCATGACCAGATATTCAAAATGGCCGCTGGGCGTCCGGAACCCCGTCTTCCACTCGTCGACCTCTTAGATCCGAATAAGGTGGTACGCGCTGCGGAGGTCCAGCTTTGTAAACCAGGTGGCCCCTTGGAGAGAGTCGAATGCGGAGTCCATCAAAGGCAGCATGTACTTGTCCTTAATCGTGATGTCGTTTAAGGCCCGGAAGTCGATGCACGGCCGAAGGGACCCATCCTTCTTAGCAATGAAGAAGAAGCCAGCTCCAACCGGAGATGAGGAAGGGCGGATGATGCCCGCGCTGAGCGATTCCTTTATATAGGTGTCCATGGCCTCCCGCTCCGGAGCTGACAGGCTGTATAAGTGACCTGATGGTAAGGGCGCCCCCTGGCGGAGATTTATGGCGCAGTCATACGGGCGGTGGGGGGGAAGAGACAGCGCTTTGGACTTGCTAAAGACAGTCCCAAGATCATGGAACTCCGGAGGCACCTTGGAGAGGTCCGGAGGGGGTGAGTCGGAGGAGGAGAGAGGCAGCGAGGGGGTGCAGGCAGCTGACTGGAGGCAGGAGCTCATACAGAAGGTGCTCCAGGAGCGGACGCTTCCGGACCGCCAATCAAAGGCCGGGATGTGGAGACGCAGCCAGGGGTAGCCCAGAATGACGGACGCAGCTGAGGTGGGCAGTATGTACAGGCTCAGGTCTTCTCTGTGATTCCCGGAGATGATGACTGAGATGGGCACGGTCCGTGTGCGTGTGGTCCGGTGCGTGACCTTCTCCAAGGGGGTCCGTGAGAGCGTGATGAGATTGAGAGGGGCTGGCAGAGCTTGGCAGGGGATGCCCAGGTGGGTTGCCAGGCTTTTGGAAATGAAGCTTTGCTCCGTCCCTGAGTCCACCAGTGCGTGAGTGAGATGCACAGTATGATTGTGACAGAATCTAATAGGGAGGAGGCACTTTGATAGGGGATTAGATTGAGTTGAGTCCGCGAGACCCCCTACAGCGACTCGCGGACTCCCCCTTTTGGCTTGACCGGGCAGGTTTCCATGGGATGCTGGTCATCTCCGCAGTACATGCAGAGACCCAGCTCCCTGCGGCGCTGTTTCTCAGCCAGCGGAAGCTTGGTCCGCCCAATCAGCATTGCCTCAGGATCATCGGCGGACTCTGGCACGGGCAACGCCAAGGGGCGAGGTTGGGAGACGTGGGAGGAAGCTCCGCTCGAGCGGCTGAATGTCTTCCGCTCGGCGGCCCATTCTCTCAACCTGTTATCGAGACTGATGACAAGGGAGATTAACTCGGAGAGTCGTTCTGGCAAGTCCCGGCTGGCCAGTTCATCCCGAAGGCTAGGGCTCAGGCTACGGGTGAAAATGCTGCAGAGGGCAGCATCTCCCCACCCAACTTCCGCCGCCACCACCCGGAAGTCGACAGCGTAGTCAGCATCTGACCGGCTACCCTGGCGAAGGTTTAGCAACAGGGTGGTTAGTACACTGTCACGGTCCGAATGATCAAAGACCTCACTGAAATCATGGACGAATTGGGCGTAGGTCAGGTTCGCGTAGCTGGGTCTCGCCATTATGGCGTAGGCCCAAGCTAGCACTCGCCCTTCCAAAAGGTTAGCGATATACCCAATTCGGCTGTGATCAGTCGGGAAGTCCCCGGGGATGCGCTGAAACACCGACTCACATTGGAGGAGGAACCCCCGAGCTTCACCGAGTTTTCTGCTAAAGCGCGTGGGCGTTGGAATAGGAGTGAGCCGGGTGGGTGGCCCCGGGTTAGCCTGGCTAGCTGGAGGACCAACGGGAGCCGGGACGCTACGCTGAGCCGAAGGGAATGCCTGCGGGGGATCCAGACGGTCCAACCGGCTGTTAATTTGGGTCAGTTGATTTAAAATTACCTGCTGCTGGTGAGTAATCTGGTCCACTCGAGCCTCAAGAATGTTAAAACAGTGTGCGAGCCCGCCGTCCGCTGGGCCGCTTTGCTGGAGCCATACTGACGTAAGTCCGGACCCAGGGAACACGCACACAGGCTCGAGTGTGATTCAATGATTTTATTAAACAATAA
This sequence comes from Pholidichthys leucotaenia, assembly GCA_020510985.1. Taxonomy (NCBI): domain Eukaryota; kingdom Metazoa; phylum Chordata; class Actinopteri; order Cichliformes; family Pholidichthyidae; genus Pholidichthys; species Pholidichthys leucotaenia. The sequence continues at coordinate 412,347,877 of CM035840.1, read as the reverse complement.
TTGGTGTCTGAGTGTGTGAGAGCAGGGTGTAATGTGATACTGGAGGATGGGATGCGTTGAGGGCGGAACGAGGCGTCGTACAGCCAAGCAACCCTAAGGGGAGAGCACACACAGAGGTTAACAGCCGGCAAACACCCAGCGGAATTAATATTCAATCTGGTGCTTACTTGCAGGTGGTAAGGTGGCTGGCGTTGGCTAAAGCCACAGGTCTCCTGCCTGGAAGACAGTGTCCCGATGTGCGCTCAGCACAGAGAGGGGAGTGATGGCGAGGACGTGGGAGGAAAGTCCGCCGCCAGAGGATCCACCTGTGCACAGGGAGAAACTGGAGAGCAGGAAAGTGGAGAATAGCTTACGTGTAGGACAAAGGATAATCCGAGGAGCGCAGGCCGTAAGGGAGCAGGCGTGCGCTGGAATGAAGAGCGTTGATGAGCAGACGGCTCCAGGCCGAGGCTCCAGGCGGAGAGGGCTATATAGCCCGAGATTGATGAGGCGCAGGTGTGCGCGCAGCTGAAGCGGGAGACAGGCGAGAGCGAGTTGTGACATATTTTGGCTGTGTTAGTGCATATGGCACAATTTTTGTAACAAAGCCTCTCTCTAGACAAATTTTAGAATTCAATTTTGATTTTTCTAAAACCACTAAAATCATCACTAACACAAGCACAAAAACTAATGAAATGACAAGTATTTTATGCACAGGCCTATAATGGGCAAATGGCTGATTTTAGTGGTGAACATTAAAAATGACAAATTTTACTTTTTCTCAGAAATGAAACCCTAACATCACAGAATGCATGGCTATAGGCATTGGCTTGTTTGCTACCTGTCATTAATTAATTTTATGCACCCTTTTCCCCTCTTAATTTTGCAGCGTTGTTATAAAATTGCTTTTTAATGTGCATTTGAGATGACTTCAACTTTATTTATTATCGGTACTTGACTAATTAAAAATTATTAGAAATAAAGTTTCATTAAAGGGGAAATTTATTGATTTTTAGTTAGGCTGAATTTGGTATGTTTACACAGGAAATGTCAGGTCAGGCATTGGTTTGCTTGCAACCGGATAACCATGAAAACCGGTACTACCTGTCTCATGGGTCAGGCTGTTGGCGACTCAGCCAGCAACCCCGCCCTTCTGAGGGTGTGGAGGGTGAAATATCTGTCACAGGTCTGTGGTGGACGACTACCAGTTACATGGGGTGAGACTGGACATCCTGGCTGATAAGCACATCTGTCACAAGGTCTGTGGTGGACTGTGCCAGTCGGTGCATCGTGACATGCACTACACAAAGAGCAGAGATAAACAAACCTATCATCTAGTCAGTCACTGCAACAGATACTGGAGTCAGTTTGTCTTGGCTTGTCCTTGCCCCTGATAATACCTTTATCTGCCAAGAATGTGCTGCTAGCCCAGCAAAAGCTAGCGGTAATCAAATACTTTGCAAGCAGTTTCATGAAATGGTCAGTCAGAAAGCAACTCATACCGGCTCGGACAATGCCCGGGCTAACAAGGTCCATGCTGATCTGTTCACACTCCGACAGGCAGCGAAAAGTAAGCTAGGAGTAGGAAGAAAAAAAGAAGAGGAAAACAGCAGCCTTGTGTGAAGCAGAATGGAATGTACGCACTCTGTTGGACAGAACAACATCATAGCGCTCAAAAAGAAAGACCACGCTTATGGCCCTGGAAATGAACAGGTACAATGTAGACATAGCTGCACTTAGTGAAACAAGATTGCCTGAATATGACAGCTTGGAAGACCATGGTTACATCTTCTTTTGGAGTGGGAAATCAACTCAAGAAAGGAGAGAAGCATGAGTGGGCTTTGCAGTTAGAAAGAAGATAGCAGCAATGCTTGATGAGGAACCGGTGTCAATCAACGACAGGATAATGACTATGAGACTCCCACTACAGCGGAAGATGTATGCCACACTCATCAGTGTATACGGTGGGGTAAAAAAGTATTTAGTCAGCCACCAATTGTGCGGGTTCTCCCACTTAAAAGATGAGAGAGGTCTCCAATTTTCATCATAGGTATACCTCAACTATGAGAGACAAAATGAGAAAAAAAAAATCCAGAAAATCACATTGAAGGATTTTTAATGAATTAATTGGTAAATTCCTCGGTAAAATAAGTATTTGGTCAATAACAAAAGTTCATCTCAATACTTTGTTATATACCCTTTGTTGGCAATGACAGAGGTCAAACGTTTTCTGTAAGTTTTCACAAGGTTTTCACACACTGTTGCTGGTATTTTGGCCCATTCCTCCATACAGATCTCCTCTAGAGCAGTGATGTTTTGGGGCTGTCGCTGGGCAGCACAGACTTTCAACTCCCTCCAAAGATTTTCTATGGGGTTGCGATCTGGAGACTGGCTAGGCCACTCCAGGACCTTGAAATGCTTCTTACGACGCCACTCCTTCATTGCCCGGGTGGTGTGTTTGGGATCATTGTCATGCTGAAAGACCCAGCCACGTTTCGTCTTCAATGCCCTTGCTGGTGGAAGGAGGTTTTCACTCAAAAGCTCACGATACATGGCCCCATTCATTCTTTCCTTTACACGGATCAGTCGTCCTGGTCCCTTTGCAGAAAAACAGCCCCAAAGTATGATGTTTCCACCCCCATGCTTCACAGTAGGTATGGTGTTCTTTCTCCTCCAAACACGACAAGTTGAGTTTTTACCAAAAAGTTCTATTTTGGTTTCATCTGACCATATGACATTCTCCCAATCCTCTTCTGGATCATCCAAATGCTCTCTAGCAAACTTCAGACGGGCCTGGACATGTACTGGCTTAAGCAGGGGGACACGTCTGGCACTGCAGGATTTGAGTCCCTGGCGGCGTAGTGTGTTTCTGATGTAGCCTTTGTTACTTTAGTCTCAGCTCTCTGCAGGTCATTCACTTGGTCCCCCCATGTGGTTCTGGGATTTTTGCTCACCGTTCTCATGATAATTTTGACCCCACGGGGTGGGATCTTGCGTGGAGCCCCAGATCAAGGGAGATTATCAGTGGTCTTGTATGTCTTCCATTTTCTAATAATTGCTCCCACAGTTGATTTCTTCACACCAAGCTGCTTACCTATTGCAGATTCAGTCTTCCCAGCCTGGTGCAGGTCTACAATTTTGTTTCTGGTGTCCTTTGACAGCTCTTTGGTCTTGGCCATAGTGGAGTTTGGAGTCTGACTGTTTGAGGTTGTGGACAGGTATCTTTTATACTGATAACGAGTTCAAACAGGTGCCATTAATACAGGTAACGAGTGGAGGACAGAGGAGCCTCTTAAAGAAGAAGTTACAGGTCTGTGAGAGCCAGAAATCTTGCTTGTTTGTAGGTGACCAAATACTTATTTTACTGAGGAATTTACCAATTAATTCATTAAAAATCCTTCAATGTGATTTTCTGGATTTTTTTTTCTCATTTTGTCTCTCATAGTTGAGGTATACCTATGATAAAATTGGAGACCTCTCTCATCTTTTAAGTAGGAGAACTTGCACAATTGGTGGCTGACTAAATACTTTTTTGCTCCACTGTATGTCCCAACAATGACCAACACAGAGGAGGCGAAGGAAGAGTTCTACAGTGATTTACGTGAGACTATCAGGTGTGTACCAACTGATGACAGGTTGATACTCGTTGGAGATTTTAATGCCAGAGTTGGTTTGGACACTGAGAAATGGAAAGGAGTGCTGCGCAGTCATGGAGTAGGCAAGTGCAATGCTAATGGAGAACTTCTACTTGCACTATGTTCAGAGTATAACCTTGTGATAACCAACACTCTATTTAAGCACAAGGACACACACAAGAAGACATGGATGCACCCAAGATCCAAGCACTGGCACTTGTTAGACTACATCATAGTAAGGCAGAGAGACATAAGGGATGTATTGGACACCAGAGCAATGAGAGGTGCAGACTGTGGTACTGATCATGTTATGCTGAGATCTAGATTAAGGATTTGGAAACGAAACCAGCACTGCAGGACGGGTGCGAAGCCACCACGGAAGCTAAACACTAGTGCACTGAAAGGCCAAAAAAAGCAGGAAGAACTTACACAGGAAATGGATGAAAACTTGAAAGACTGAGACAGCAACAACTCAGAGAATGACATAGAAGAGAAATGGACAACACTGAAGGATACGATGTATCAGACTGCGAGTGATGTATTAGGCCACCCAGAGAGGAAACATCAAGATTGGTTTGATGAGCATGATGAACACCTGAAGAAACTACTAGAAGCGAGGAATACAGCTAGGCAGGAAAACCTACAGTGTAACACAAGGTCGAAGAAGAAGAAATACTCAAAGGCTCAGAGTGAGCTACAGAAGCACACCAGAGAGATAAAGCCCAACTGGAGGGATGAAAAAGTGGAGGAACTTCAAACTACAGCAGACAGGAAGAACATGAAAACATTCTTCACAGGTTTGAGAGAAATCTACGGCCCTAAACCAAGAGGACTGATCCAACTAAAGGCTATGGATGGTGAAATGGTTTTGCAGGAGAAAGACAAGATCCTGGACAGATTTGCAGACCACTTGGACCAACTATTAAACAACCCTGGAGATCTCACTGAAGAGGCTAAAGAAGCTCTAGTGCAGTGGCCAGCTGTATCAAGTCTGGATGAGCCACCAAATCTTGATGAACTAATGGTAGCTATCAGGACAACACAGGATGGTAAAGCTCCAGGAAGAGATGGAATTCCAGCAGAAGTGTGGAAATTTTGTGGTGTTCAGCTGACCAACTGCCTGCACAAGCTCGTCCAAGAGATATGGGATACCCAGAAAGTACCTCAAGACTGGAAGGATGCAAGTATTGTGCCTTTGTTCAAGAAAGGTGACAGGAAAGATTGTGGAAATTACCGAGGTATATCACTGCTAGCCACTGTTGGTAAGATTCTCTCATGTGTACTACTGAACAGACTCAATGAACACATCTCGCAGAATGTACTTCCGGAAACCCAGTGCGGCTTTAGAAGTGGAAGAAGCACAATGGACATGATTTTCTGCTTGAAACAGGTTCAAGAAAAGTGTATCAAACAGAACATTCCGTTTTATGTAGTCTTCATAGACTTCAGGAAAGCCTTCGATACTGTTTCGCGACAAGGACTTTGGCAGGTACTCAAGAAAAGTGACTGTACAGAGAAGTTTGTCAGCCTGATTGAGGCACTCCATACAAGTATGCAAGCAAACGTGGCAATGAGTGGTTCAGTATTTAAAGACTTTTCAGTAAGCAACGGGGTGAAACAAGGGTGTGTGCTGGCACCTACACTCTTCTCGCTATATCTGGCAGCCATGCTTGAGGTGGCCTTCAAAGACACTTCAGAAGGAGTATACACTCAAACAAGGAAAGAAACAGACTTGTTCAATGTGGCACAGTTTAAAGCCAAGAGTAAGCCATCAATAAAGGTAGTAAGAGAAATGCTCTTTGCCGATGACAGTGCTCTAGTTGCACACAGTGCGGAAGATATGCAATCTTTAGTGGAAAAATTTGCAAGAGCAGCTAGCCAATTCAGCCTCAAAATCAACATCAAGAAGACAGAGTGCCTTTATCAACTACCAAAGTTCCAGTCATCAACATCACTACCCGAAAAGATCAGCATTGGTACAGAGCCACTAGTCAAGTGCAAGACTTTCAAGTATCTAGGGAGTACTGTTTCAGAGAATGCTAGGCTGGAGGATGAACTATCTCTCAGAATGGGAAGAGCGAGCGCTGTGTTTGGAAACTTGAGGGAGAGACTGTGGAACAATCGACATGTGTCTATCCGTGTGAAATGCAAAGTGTACAGAGAGACAGTACTGGCTACTCTATTGTACGGTGCTGAAACTTGGACTGTCTACAGAGGTAAAGAAACTCCACGCGTACATGAAGAGACACCTTCGAGCCATAATGAACATCTCATAGAAAGACAAGATAACCAATACAGAAGTGTTGAAACGAGCTGGTCTACCATCAATGGAGGACATGCTAATACAGAAGAACCTGAGATGGCTTGGACATGTTAAGAGGATGGTAGTGTATTTCATCTCCACAATGCAAAAGCTGCCAGAGAACTAAACATCCACCTGAGCGGACTCAAGCTTAAGCATGCCCCAAATCCAACTTATCTTGGAGTGACCCTTGATAGGACCTTATCCTTCAAGGAACATCTAAAGGGGACGGCTGCTAAGGTGAAAGTACGAAACAACCTGCTCTGCAAGCTCGCTGGTGCAAAATGGGGGGCGGCAGTCTCCACCCTGCGCACCTCAGCACTGGCCCTTTCATACTCTGTAGCAGAATATTGTGCCCCTGTCTGGTCCAGGTCATCTTACACACACCATGTAGACACCCAGCTCAACTCAACCATGAGAACTATAACTGGAACAATCCGCTCAACACCACTCCCCTGGCTCTCTGTACTGTCAAACATAGCCCCTCCACACATCCGGCGAGCAGCATTAACTCAAAGGATGCTCCAAAAAGTTAAAGATTTTCCTCACTTACCAATCCATGCAGATATCTACACCCCACCCACTGCCTGACTTTCATCCAGACGGCCGATTTGGAAAAACCCTCCCCCAGCTGACTTTACCATCCAGACAGCTTGGCAAGAGGAATGGGAGACCAAGGAGGTCCCAAACAAACAGCTGGTGATAAACCCCAACCAACAGGTCCCGGGCACCAACCTCCCAAGGAGACAGTGGTCTACACTCAATCGCTTCAGGACTGGACATGGCCCCTGCTTGGCCAGCCTTCACAGATGGGGCAGTAGCCCTAGCCCACTGTGCGCATGTGGAGAGGAGCAAACTATGGAACACATCATAGAGGCTTGCCCGCTCCAAAGACTGGAAGGAGGATTACACACCCTCCATACAGCAAACCAGGAGGCAACTGCTTGGCTTAAGGACTTTGCATTCGCTAAATAAATAAATAAGAGGATGGACCACCAGCGTCTCCCTCAGCAGTTACTCTACTCACAGTTATGCGAGGGCAAACGCAATCAGGGTAGACCAAGGCTCAGATTTAAAGACACTGTAAAAATAAACTTGAAGAAGTTGGATATAGACAGGAGTTCCTGGCAGCGGAAGGCTAAGGACAGAACTGGGTGGAGGAATCTGATCAGACCTAAATGAAACAGTCATTGTCGCCCTCGACAGACTGCTATGATGATGATGATGATGATGATGATGATGATTTTGTAATTGCAATAAGAACCAAAAATGTGGGTTTTATTGGGACGTAATGGGGAAAATGAATGGGACTTAACGGGTAGTAAATTTTAAATCTGATGCTACATTAAAACTAATAATGCATCAAGGTCAATATTTTGGATAAACTTTGACATATTTAAGACTGATTTAAAAAAAATCTCTCAGCCCCCCAACATTAGTTTTATGGAAAGTAATTCCTGTTTTGTATTTTTCCAAAAATAATAACAGTGACATCAAGTAATTAAACTGACATTTAAAGGGTTAATTTTTTCAAAATGATTGAATGTTTGGTAGTTTTGAGTAGGGCTGAAGTTCAAGAGATCTTTGCAGAAAAAAGCAGAAAAAATATTAATCTGTAAAATTTTTAAGCTATTTTTTGGAAGTGGACATTTTTGTTCTCAATGGCTATGTTTACATGGACACAAGCAACCGGATTAAAAGCCTGACCGGAATAAAAGTGCTTCATGTAAACACGCCAATCTGAATATTCTGACCCGATCACGCTCATTCGGATCAAAATTTTATTCCGATTGAGAGGGGTGGGTTATGCCGATTGTTAATCGGAATGGTGTGCATATAAACACTTATTCCGAACACAGGGCAGAAAATATGTTTACTGCGCATGTCTGTACACCAGCCGCACGTTGACGTGACGTATTTCAAAACTGGTCTGTATCGTCCTGCTGTCCTGCTGTATCGTCCTGCTGTCTCCCTCTGTTCATCATATGCAGAAGTATGTACTTGTAGCTTCATTACGGAGACCAGCAGAAGCAAAAGTACAGTCTGAATAACACAATACAGGTCAATTTCGACAGGAAGCGGGGCTTGCTAACACCGGAAGTTGCTTCTTCTTCTATCATTTTCGGAATATCGGAATGTCGACGTGCGCATGTCAAAATGATTTATTCCCTTCAAACGTACGGCACATGGAAACGCACGTCCTAATCAGATCAGCTTTTTCAGGATCCATGTAAACAGTAAAATTCTGATGTGAATTGTAATCAGATTGAAGAAATTTTGCCCATGTAACTGTGGCCAATGATTCCAAAAGGTATAGTGAATTAAGATGGTGCCTGAGGGTTAAAAGTCATATTTTTACACCAAATTCCTATTACGCCTATCTAAGGCACACATTTGGATTTGTTAGTTTCTGCCAGTGCATAGCCTGGTTTTTACACTTTGTGTCACGCCAACTTATTACCTGTAGATGGTGCACCCACCTTTTTCTGCAAGGTGGAGACTTGTTTCAAAGAGGTGTGGCACTAATGCAATCTCGACACATTCATATTTTAGTGCTTTTCATGTCAGTGTGCTTCAGAGCTCCAAAAAGGAGATCTACCACCAGAAGCACATTGTCAATGCCATTTCAGCAGGGTGTTTTATAACAGTGGACACACTCCTTCTGACAAGAGGGACACGAGAAAACACAGCACACACTGGGATTTTCTATTATTTTACTAGACAAAGCTGTAACAGTTATAATCTAATCAAAGTATTGTTACCCGCCAGTTTAAATATGATGAGACACTGAATATATTTTCGATTCCACCCAAATTTTAATTTTCATTGCAATCTTACAGGAGTATATCCTATAGATAAGGCATTTGTTTATTTAATTTTTAGGGGAACAAATAAATAGTAGGGTATGTGTGTTTTTTCCCCAATACAGGCTTTAACATTTAGGAGAGGTGTGAAGGTGCTCTTCCCTTAGCCTTAACTGTGCAGCCTCTGTGACCGGTTTTGACAGACCAGCTCTGTGGCTGCAGTGGCCGTTGCGGATCCTGTAAAAGGAGGAGGCAATGTCTAAAACCCACAGGATGCTGTCCATTTGAAGATTTTAAACTATAAACCTCTCTGCTGTGACAAAGTATTCTATCCACATATGGAGATCATGTCTTGATTTTGTGTCTGTTCACACACGTGCACGTCCTGTCCTGGGTAATGAAACACACACACACTCAGGCATTGTTCTTCTGTTAAATGTATTAATGTGAGGACAATTAAATACAAACTATCCACATATACCCTGTAATATGGCTGTCCCAAATCGTTTGAAGAAACAGCAGGAGAGTTTTTTACTGCACAGAGAAAAAAAAGGTGTGTGTGTGTGTGTGTGTGTGTGTGTGTGTGTGTGTGTGTGTGTGCGTGTGTGTGTGTGTGTGCGTGTGTGTGTGTGTGAGTGTGTGTGTGTGTTGCTATGTAGAGCTAAATTAATTACCTCCGCCAGGCCGAAAAGGCCAGGAGGAGGTTATGTTTTTGCCGGAGTTTGTGTGTCTGTCTGTCTGTCTGTCTGTCTGTTTGTCTGTTGGTTAGCAAGATAACTCAAAAAGTCTTGGACGGATTTCCATGAAACTTTCAGGCGTTGTTGGAAATGGTACAAGGAAGAACTGATTAAATTTTGGGGGTGATCCGGTTCACCGTCTGGATACAGGAATTTTTTAAAGCATTTTTCAACACTGTGACATACCCATTTTCAACATGTGCGCAGGCGCAATAGAGGGCGCTGGTCGTCGTGTCTGATGAACACAAACTCCGCCTTCTTCAAAGTTTTAGGCACAAAAGCACACAGAAAACAGGGCTCGCCAGAGTGCCTGTGTTTGCACTACGCTGCAAAAGCTGACACGGGCAGCTGTCCGGCGCCGGATTATTTGGCAGAAATTCCCCGGCCAGCCATAGGGGCTACGCAAAAACCAGCTCTCTGCCGGGGGAGGCTTCCAAATCCTCTTTTTTCCGCAGACCGCAAACCCAATAAAACCCACGGCAACCATTATCGCACCTTCTTTTGTCCTGCGGCTCCACAACAGAGAGGAATCCCGGCGCCAGTAATGCTGCGCCTGATATGTGTCACTCTAATGCTAAAAGTGATGGCAGAAATTCCCCGGCCAGCCATAGGAGCTGCGCATTTGGCAGAAATTCACCGGCCAGCCATAGGAGCTGCGCATTTGGCAGAAATTCACCGGCCAGCCATACGCGCTGCGCAATAACGAGCTCTCTGCCGGCGAAGCTTCTAAATTCTCTTTTGCCGCGGAGCGAAACCCCAACATAATATAATATAAAACCCACGGCAACCTGTCTACCCAATTTGCATCCGTCAGTGGAGGAGATGGACACAACAGCAACACTTCAGTTTATTACCTCCGCCAAGGAGGCAATGCTTTTACTACTGAACCACTAATCCTATCACTATCAGATTGATTGTCATTGATTAATTGTGTGTTTATTGCACTGTCCCTGTCAAATAAACAAATAATCATTGTGAATCCAATTGCTAGTCATATGTTTACATGCTCAAGGAATCTGAAAACGTACACACAAACACTGTATGGGGGGAATTGTGGCGCTTGGCGGAGGTCTGCGCTCTCCGAGCGCTTTTCTAGTTTAAATTGAACTCATCTTCCTTCTAAAAAAACTGACTCGGCATTTCACTCATGCACACGCCCTTTGGCCAGCACAAAAACTGTCTTCATGATCACAGTTTGGTTTAGTTCATGTGCCTCTGTTCAATAAAGAAGGACTTCTGATTGGATTACCCAAAACACCTCTCTGAATAATTAGACCAGCCTCTTACCACTTTTCAACAGGTGTAAAATTCCTTTTTTGCACTGCTGAGATAACAAAATGGACTTGGACACACCCATGAATGCACTCTGTGCCTTAGACAATAGACCGTTGAATAGATCATAATATGGCTTTATATAGTTGTTTAGTTTTATGTAAGAAATAGGTCAAGACATCCAGGAGCACAGGGACATATTAGAAATGCGTGATTGTCACTAAAAAAAGAAAATGTTGCTCATATGACTTAAATTATGATACTGGAACATGGAGAGTGCAATAACTAAGTCTATGCTTGTCCAGTAGGCAGACCAGTGTTGATGATGGCTGACTGCAACGATTGTGGCCAAAATGCAGCTTCATAAGGAATGAAGTGACACATTTCAGAACAGCCACTGTGGCCAGCAATACAATTAGGAAGACATACGTAATGTGTAGCAATTCATGTGCACCAAACAGGCGTGTGTGCTTATGGTGTACTTAGTTATTTATTAAGTTATTTATTATCCTATCTGTCTCTGACAAGTCAAACAACCCCAGGGCTCTTCTCAGAGCTTTTCCTGGATAATCTACTGCGCACAAATGGGCAAGCTAATGAAGCCTCAAATGTTTTGTTTAAGTCATTAAACACAAAAATCTAACTACATGACTTTAATCTAATGGCAAACAATTGCATGACAAAATCCAGCATGTTGTTTCAGCATTACTACTAAAGTGCCTAAAAGTTTACAAGTTTGAGCAATGTGTTAGTGAAATGCTAGGAAAAGCAGAATAGTATAGTATTTTAATTGCATTTATTGTATTGTATTGAGCCATTTAAAACAGACAATTAAAGGTACAGCCTAAACATAATAAAAGCAAATAAACTGTGACCGTAGCAACAAAAGGGAATATAAATAGAATTTCCAATTAAGCCCGCATAGACGTGGTTATAAAATAAACGATAAACACTACAGCTCTGCCCATATAAGAGCCATACTGAAGGTCGCCTAAATAAGAGAAAAATAGAGTTGCATCAGTGGTTAAGATGTGCCAGATAAGGTAATAACAAATAAATTCCATCAGATAATGTCACACACAATTAATACTATGCTTACATGGATATACAAAGAATAAGACAAAGAAGTCTTGCTTTGCAATAGGATTATATATAGGATAATATATATGTAAATTGTTATTCTGGTGCCCACATGGGAAAGCACTGGTCACAAAAGGCTACAAAGCTATGAGTTCATAGTTAAGAAAAGAAAAGAAAAGAAAAAAATGTTTGGACCACTACAGTGGCTGCATAATAACTTTAAGTTATTATGAGAGCATGAGTGCAAATGCTGTATAGGCACTGACACTTATTGATGGCAATATGAATGTAGACTACTGCCAAATACAAAAGCAAACAAACAAACAAATAAACAGACAATGTGCAAGAGAGGGATGTTCCAATAATGCAATGCTCATATAAAGGTAGTGATGAGACCAACACACACATAAAAAATGAAAATTTAAACAATTGAATGTTGCTTATGATAGCACTGTCTTTTAGTGTTGTGCCTTGGGCTTTAACAGTAATATTAAAATGTGCTTATAATGAGTTTAAGGGTGCTTTCACACCTAAATTTGTTTAATTTGGTCCAAATGAGCTGACGAGTTTGTTACTTTGCATCATTTTCTCCTTGGTTCAGTGTCCTTTCACACAGGCAAAAATTCAAGCAGACCAAACTGCGTCACATTAAATCCCACGAGAACTACGTCAGAACGTTCTCTGTTCTTATTGGTTAGATTTTTTTTTTTTTTTTTGCCACGAGAACAGAAAAGGTAAATACAGGAATTAGGATGACTACTGCGCATTAATGCATTTCAGGGGAGAAAATAATACAAATTGTAGCATAATCTACAGGGGGTTTTCATCGCCCTGGTTATCGTTTATTACATACATATCCCACTTTCGGCAAATCGTACAGTTTGAAAATGAAGCGCTGCTATGGATGAAAAATACAAACATGTTAACATTCATTGATCCTCCAGAACCGTGACGTGCTCAGCCACAGATATTTTCAAAGATCCATCAGGTATGTACAGTGGCATAAAATGTTTTACTGTTTGCTGCTGGTCCTGTTTTAGTGCGGTCGCTTTCTCACCTGCAGGACCGCACCAGGGTTCACCATTTGATTCGAATCGAGACCGTTATGGTTGGTTTGGTGCGCACTTGAGTGCGATTACCGTGTTCTCACCAGAAAAAAACGAACTACACTAATGGAGAAAATGAACTCAAGTTCGACTGAAACGAACTAAAGCCTGTAGGTGTGAAAGCACCCTAAAGTAAAATAGTTGTTGTTATATTATAAATTTGCTTCCATTTAAAAACTCTTTTAGTTAAAACCTAAATATCTGCTTCTTCAAAAACAACAGTGCTCTGAGGATGAGGCCACAAAACAATTAATTTGCTGTTTTTAGAAATTTAGTGGCAGTATTAGAAAAAAAAAAGAAAATGCTTGGTCACAGGGATCATTGATTCCACTTGGGAAACACTGTACCATACTTGTGTCATTTGAGGATGATTTGAGGGTGGGGGTGGAGGTGGGGATGACACTCTCCCATCATTTAAAATAGCCCAAACCACCTCCACTTGGGGCTTGGTATTATCCATGGGTCAGGATAAGATACTTAAACATTAGCAATCTAGGAGGACCAGGCAGCCGGACTGCAGTCCTGGAGCGCACAATGACTTCCCATTAATAGGTCTGGGAGCATTAGGCCGGCCCACCCTCGGCAGAGATTTCCACATGGATACGGCCTAGAGCACAGGGGTACCTGCCCCCAGCCATCCACACTGATTTGACAAATGATTCTATATCAAAGGGCTCTGAGCTGATTTGGGTGGTAATTGATTGGAGGTGAGGCCCTCAAATCCCAGATTGGTTTAGTTGAATGTGGAACGGAGATATGCTGTGGCAAGCAAGAGGAAAGGACAGGCGGCATGAGAGAGACTAGACTGCAGGGGATATGGATACGTATATACCCAAACCTCAGCCTCATTTGCACATTGAGAGAATTCAGAATCAGATTTGAGAGAAATGTGATCCAGTGCACAATGTCCATGTTAGATATTTTTTATTTTAAACAAGCAACTGTACCTTTGCTTCATTTGTTTGTTGTTTTTTTTTTCTAATGCTGCTGGTAGAGTTGATCTGTGCGTCCATGAAGATTGAATTTCAGGATGCCAAAACATAAATTTGGTCGGAAATGGAATGTTATTTTTTTGCTCTACATTGAGGTGTGGTCTGACGCAGATAAATGAGAATTGCAAGGTGGCGGAAATTGAAGCATCAGTTCATTCCTTTGCACATTTCCTCCTCGATATTTGGGGAAATTGTGTGGCAAGAGACAACTTCAAACATGGACGACGGACATTGCTAGTCACTTTCCTGAAGATGAGCTAAATGTTGCTAACGATGAAAGGATCAGCAGTGGGTGTGATGATGATGCCACGTATATATGGCCCCATACCTTCATAACACAGCAGGCCGGCTGTTCTGCATACCTTTTGCCATTTTGGCACAAACATGCAGTGCTTGCTAGTGACAGATGCTCCACGGCGCTGGTCCCAGGGGTCACACATGACCTTTTTGGATTGTCTTTTTTTAGTCACAGAGCATTATTTGTTTGAGGATAGCCCCCAATTCATCCCAAGGCACCCTGATGAAGCCCTGGGTTGCTGCCGCTTGTCTTTTGAGATTACGTATACCTCACATGAATTGTGTGTGGGTGAGAGAGGGGATTGAGTGACTGTATGTCTGACCCGAAGAAGAAGACAAGGAAGAAGCAGAAGCAGAAGAAGGCACCATTTACAGTCCATTGTCTGCTTTTTGCCAATAGATGTAGCTTAATTGCAACATGACTAGCCCCTTGCTTTCATGCTAAAGTGAATTCCCTTCATTATACAGAATGAATCATCATTGAGATGTATTTAGTCTATGGCCTTTCCTAGGCTTTCAAATTTCACTTCACACAAAATCTTTTTAAGCATTTCACCTGCGAGGATCAGTGCATCTACATTCATTCTTGTCAAACTTCAGAGATCTTAAAGATTGCTTTAAGAAGCGAGGTGTCTGCCTGCCATGTTCATCACTCAGATGTTTCATTGTTATGTGACATTTCACGAGAGAAATTTTCTTTTGTGGGGCATAAAGCTGTGAAATACGTGGAAAATAAAAACTGTGAAATGGTATCCCGGAGTCGCACGGATCTGGTTTACCATAGTAATTTCAGGGCTGGCAGGAACAAGGTGCAGTGCGGGCCCCATATCGTCAGAGGTGCTTGATCCCCACCCCCCATCTCTTGCCCTCTCCATCTGTCCCTTATTTAGATTGTACCGTTCACAAAGACATGCATTTATTTACACAAGCGTGCACACAAGTTCCGACACAGGGAGACGACTGCATCCGCCAGAACGTCGCCATGCCAAATTGCAGAAGTCACTTAGTAAAAGAAAAAAAAACCAAAAAAAAAAAACATGCTCGCTAGCTGTGTTACAAATGTGATTCTGCTATGTATGTGCTAAAAAAAAATTGTGTTCACGGTCACATTTTATTCCCTCCCCATCATGCTGTAATGAGAACCTGTTCACGTCGTAGATTCAGTGGAAATCCGTGCGAAAAGCCGAAACAATTTTCCACCGCCTGAAGCCTCGTGTCAGAAATATGATCTTCCCCTCACCTCTTACCCTGACTGCCGTACTGCCATGATGCTCTGAGGTGAGCCCACTCATCAATTATTCACATAATGCAAGATTTTCACTCTTTATCTTCCCGCCAGCTAAGGGAGGCAATTTGAAAGGAGGAAAAAAGAGAGGTGAAAATAAAAGAAATGCAGTGGGAACAGTCAGCAGGGCTCCTGGTGTGTGAATAAGTGGGCATGCAGTGGACAGACAAAGCTCTTGATGCGAGTTATAATTGTAGTTTAACAATGTGTGGACCCTTGGGATATTCACTATGCAATATATGGCCTTTAGACTAGGATCACTATGGAAACTGAAAGGCCCGAACGACCCGCCGTGCCCACCCACTTGGACAGCCGTTAATCATCTTCGCTCAGATCCTGGCACTGCAGAATTTGGCCAGTGTGTCAAGAAGCAATTATATATACTTAGTGCTCGGGCATCCCATCTCCTCCCCCCCCCCCTTTCACCCGCTCTCTCACATTCTTAATATAATCACAGAGTAGTCATTTTAAAAGCCCTCTGTTCATTTCACTATCTGGGGGATGCACATAATGCAGATGTGGAGAAGTTTAAAAAGACAGATATTCTATTCTGAAAGCTATTATAATCAGAACCGTCTTTACATATAAATCTTATCCAGCCATTTACTCATCTTACCAGCTTCCTGAATGGACTGACGTGCTAAATTACCCCAGCTGGCCCGTTGCATTTGCTGCACATATTGGGCTAGTGTGGATCCTGGAGACTAATATGAGTTGACTGAGGGGAGATTATGTTCGGCTGCTAACAGTTGAATTGTGAATAACACTGTCTGCTAATCCACGGTGTTCCCCCATTACATCAGCCTTGATAGGCTGTGTGAAAAAAAAACCAGAATGAGAAGTCAAAGAAGGAGGTAATCAGACAGAAATACAATGTTCAAAGAAGTTAGAACAGAGATGGGCTTATGAGCTACGTGAAGGGAAGAGCTCTTTGGTTAAAATTTCTGCAACACCCAATCATAACCACATCAGACTGAAATTTCTCATCAGGAGCACCCTCAACGTAAAAAGCTTAGATCCCATGTGAACAGCATGTGTAGATATGCAAAGAAAACTGATGGCCTTGCTTTTGATCTCACATCGGCAAATCCATGAAAATATGTGATATTTTGTTATTATTTACTGCCCCACTGCTGTCTGTGGATTTAAATGTCACCACAGTCATTTAAGACAGCTAGCTGTGCATTAGGGATGTAGAGCGGTTAGGCTTTGAACAGCTGATGACAGGCTGTCAGACAGCTTCCATCCATTGGGCTCCTTTTACCAAGGTCCACTCTTGCAATAAGCCACTCTCAGCAATAGCAGCCACTCATCCAGAAAAGGACACAGGCATTTTTGACACGTTTGGTGCTAAGTGAACTGAAATTGTGCGAATTTCACTCCATGGCACATTATCACATTTGCAAGAGGCATGCATCAGGAGTCGGGGTTGAAGGGGAGAGTAACTTCAGTCAGTGTGGGGAAGGCGACTTGAGATCAGAGTGATGTGACAACTTTGACTGTGCATGTACAAGGCTAATTAGCATTGAATAAATTTGCCCTTCTCACCTCATGCTTAAAAAAATCTCATTGAGTCTCAGAATACAGAGAAGAAGAGCAAAAAAAGAGATAAAATTGCTGTTTTGGGAAAGAAAACGGTTATTTTTTAGAATCACTAATGAACAGATTCATTTGCACCTCCTTCAGCTAAAAAGTCTTGCTGTGATATGGTGAATTTGACTGTAAATTACTATAAATCCAATGTCAGTGAAGTTGGGACATTGTGTAAACCGAAAATAAAAACAAAACACAATGATTTAAAAATCCTTTTCAACCTATATTTAATTGAATACACTACAAAGACAAGATATGTAATGTTCAAACTAATAAACTTTATTGTTTTGTTGCAAATATTAACTCATTTTGAATTTGATGGCTGCAACACCCTCCAAAAAGCTGTGACAGGGGCATGCTTACCACTGTGTTGCATCACCTTTCCTTTTATCAACACTTAATAAGTATTTAGAAACTGAAGACACTAATTGTTGAAGCTTTGTAGGTGGAATTCTTTCCCATTCTGGCTTGAAGTACGACTTCAGTTGCTCAGTCTGGGGTCTCTGTTGTCGTATTCTGTCGTATTCATAATGCGCCACACATTTTCAATAGGAAACAGGTCTGGACTGCAGGCAGGCCAGTTGAGTACCTGCATTCTTTTACTACAAATCCACGCTGTTGTAACATATGCAGAATGTGGCTTGATGTTGTCCTGCTGAAATATGCAGGGACATCCGTGAAAAGACGTTGCTTGGATGGCAGCATATGTTGATCCAAAACCTGTATGGACCATTCAGCATTAATGATGCCTTCACAGATGTGCAAGTTACCCATGCCATGGGCACTAACACATCCCCATACCGTCACAGATGCTGGCTTTTGATCTTAACACTGATAACAATGTGGATGGCACTTTTCCACTTTGTGTCAGTCCATCTCAGATGAACTCGGGCCCAGAGCAGCTAGTGAAATTTCTGGGTGATGCTGATATACAGCTTTCGCTTTGCATGGCAGAGTTTTAGCCTGCACTTATAGATGTAGTGATGAACTGTCTTAAGTGACTATGGTTTTCTGAAATTTTCCTGAACCCACGTGGTAATATCCTTTACAGAATGATGTCGGTTTTTAAAGCAGTTCTGCCTGAGGGATGGAAGGTCACGGGCATTCAATGCTGGTTTATGGCCTTGTCTCTTAGGTGCAGAATCTTCTCCAGATTCTCTGAATCTTTTGATGATATTATGGACTGTAGATGATGAAACCTCTAAATTTGTTGCAATTGGCTGTATGGTGGCGCAGTGGTTTAGCACTGTGGCAGCACAGTTTTATCCTCGGCCGGGGGACCGCGGGGATCATGAGATCGTGGGTTCGATCCCAGCCCCCGACCAACAGTGAGCTGTGTGGAGTTTGCATGTTCTCCCCGTGTTGCGCGGGTTTACTCCGGGATTTCTCCGGTTTCCTCCCGCACACCAAAAACATGTAGGTTTAGGGCGCTCGCGCACGCAGCGACCAGCAGCCGGTGGCTTGTCACCAGACTGCAAACCAAGTCTACCTACGGGTACAAATAAGTAACAAAAAAAAAAAAAAAAAAATTGTACATTGAGAAACATTGTTCTTAAACTGTTGGACTATTTGTCCCCACAGGCGTTCACAAAGTGGTGAACCTCGCCCCATCCTTGCTTGTGAACAACTGAGTCTTTGGGGAAAGCTCCTTTTATACCCAATAGTGAATGTGCCAAATGCATTTTTGTGAGCATTCCTCAACTCTTCCAGTCTTGTCTTGCCCCTGGGTTTTGGGAATGTGATGCAAGCATCAAATTCAAAATGAGTGAATATTTGCAAAAAAACATAAGTATATCAGTTTGAACAAAAAATACCTTGTCTTTGTAGAGTATTCAGTTGTTTATGTTTTACACATCCCAACTTCACCGGAATTGTGGTTGTAGTTAAAAGATATGAAATAGAATTACAGCAGAGTAAGGATATAAAATTCTTAAGGTGATACAGACAATATTCTAACCTCCTGGCCAGTAGGTGTCACACTTACTCTTGTTGTTACTGTTGTATTTTATCAATCCTGAAGTGGGAGGAAACTGGAGCTCCTAGAGTAAATCCATGCAGACATAGGGGAAAACATGAAACTCCACACAGCTAGGCCCTGCTTTCTGGTGGATTTGAAGTCAGGATCTTCTTGCTGTGAGGTAACAGTGCGAACCACTACACCACCATGCTGCCCCAACTGCTTGATAGAGACAACTGACAACCCAGTAATGCTCTTGGTTGGAAGCGGCTGTGACATCCTTACTGGCCATAGATATACAGCTCTAGAGAAAATTAGAGACCACTGTAAAAATCTTTCCTGAATTAGCATCTCTACATGTATGGCAGCCATTCAATTTGAGTAATTGTTGAATTCCAACACAAGGACATGTCAATCTACTTAAGGAGGTACTTATTAGGTGATCATCTAAGCATGGTAAGATGCGTGAAAGCTGTTAATAAATAGAGTAATTCTACAAATACAGATTTCTGAGTTATTCCTAAGTTAAAACATAAGTAATGTAGTGTTTAAGAATGAACATGAACTTGTTTTCTTTGCATAATGTCCTTGCCTGCAGGCAAGGACAACCCCTCACAGCACCAGTAAACATACAGGGAACAGACATTGAGATGGTGACATCCTGACCACCATCCAGACCATCCAGACCACTGAATGTGTACAATCCTACAAATATCTTGGGACAATTATTGATAGTAATTTAAACATTGAAGAGAACTGTGAAAGGGTGTGCAAAAAGGGTCAGCAACATTTGCATTGTTTGAGGAAACTTGCATGCTTCCAAATTGACCGAACCATAATGACAATGTTTTATCGGGCTTTTATTGAATCTGTTTTATCCTTTTCTTTAGTGTCATGGTTTGGTCAGATAAAACTGAAACAGAGGAAATCCTTGGATCAAGTAGTTAGATGGTCCAGTCGTTTGCTTGGTGAGTCACAGCTGAGCCTGACATCCTTGTACACCAGAGGATTGCTACCTCCATTTTAAATGATGACTCCCACCCTTTGCACTGCCACTTTCAGCTTCTTCCCTCAAGACGGAGGTTTGCTGTCCCCAAAAGTAAAACCCAGCGCTACAAAAACAGCTTTGTTCCTGCTGCTGTCAGAGAGTTGAACAAGTTGTAACAATATATTGCACATAATTTAGTTACCTATTTATTAGCTCCATTTTATATTTACTTATTTTTGTAGGATTTTTATTTGGGTTCTAAATCTTTTATTGGGTTCTAGAGGAAAACTAAGGAGCTGGTGGTGGACTGCCGCAGGCATGGGCAGCCCCTCACAGCACCAGTAAATATACAGGGAACAGACATCGAGATGGTGACATCCTATAAGTACCTGGGTATTCATCTGAAAAATAAACTAGACTGGTCACACAATACTGACGCACTCTACAAGAAGGGACAGCGCAGGCTGTTCCTGCTGAGGAGACTCAGGTCTTTTGGTGTACAAGGGGCGCTGCTGAAGTCATTCTATGACACGGTGGTGGCATCAGCCATCACTTTTGGAGTGGTCTGCTGGGGCAGTGGCATTACTGCAGCCGATAGGAAGAGACTGAACAAACTGATTAAGAAAGCTAGCTCTGTCCTGGGGCAGCGCCTTGATCCGATGGAGGAGATAGGAGAGAGAAGGACGGTGGCTAAACTGTCATCTCTGCTGGAGTCCGAGTTCCACCCTATGCAGGACATACTGAATGCACTGAGGAGCTCATTTAGCAGCAGACTACATCATCCCAGGTGCACAACCGAGAGGTTTCGTAGGTCCTTCCTACCAACGGCTGTCAGACTGTACAACCTAAGCAGGGCTGCTCGCAGAGATAGCAAAAAGACGTAACAAACTAATAGTTTTTTTGAATGCAAAAGATGCAATAGACTTACACAATGGTCCTCTCCGGCATACAACTAGGAACATACCGGTCGCTATGGAGGGTGAGAATATGTATGGGCACATAATCATACCATCTAGGATAACTAAATAGACGGTTATGCTGTTTCATCCCACCTAGCAACAATGCTCTGCACTGTGTGTGTTTATATATTTACATATTTATTCCATCTAGCTACAATGCTCAGCACTGGGTGTGTTTATATTTATATATCTATATATTTATTCCATCTAGCTACAATGCTCCGCACTGTGTTTTTATATATCTACATATTATTCCATCTAGCTACATTGCTCCGCACTGTGTGTGTTTATATACTTGCATATTTATTCCACCTAGCTGCAATGCTCCGTACTGTGGGTGTTTATATATTTACATATTTATTCCATCTAGCTACAATGCTCTGCACTGTGTGTTCATATATTCATATATTTATTCCATCCAGCTACAATGCTCTGCACTGTGTGTCTGTGTGTGTGTGTGTATATATATATTTTATAGTAATATGTACATATGTATATTAGCTGCTCTTGCTTGCTTGTTTTTTTTTCTTGCCTTCTGATTGTTGCTCTGAGTGTTGCTATCCCTGTGCTGTTGCAATCCTGGAATTTCCCCGTTGTGGGACTAATAAAGGCTTATCTTAGACCTTCGAATTTTTAACCTCTTTGACTAGTCTTTAACTTTTTAATATGATCCTTCTCTCTTATCTCTGGTTTTTCTCCCATCTCTTTGTTTTTATATCCTGATTGATGGAGCCTTGAGTATTTTTACCTCCGCCAGGCCGCAGGCCAGGAGGTAATGTTTTTGCCGGGGTTTGTCTGTCTGTTTGTCTGTCTGTCTGTTGGTTAGCAAGATAACTCAAAAAGTTTTGGACGGATTTCGATGAAACTTCCAGGCATTGTTGGAAATGGTACAAGGAAGAACTGATTAAATTTTGGGGATGATCCGGATCACCGTCTAGATCCAGGAATTTTTTAAAGGATTCTTTAACATTGTGAGATAGGGGCATTTTCAACATGTGTGCAGGCGCAATGGAGGCCGCTGGTCGTCGTGTCTGACGAACACGAACTCCGCGTTCTTCAAAGTTTTAGGCACAAAAGCACGCCGAAAACAGTGGTGGGCCGGGCCCGGCAGCGTGCCTGTGTTTGCGCTACGCTGCAAAAGCTGAGATGGGCAGCTGTCCGGTGCGGGATTATTTGGCAGAAATTCCCCGGGCAGCCATAGGGGCTGCGCAAAAACAAGCTCTCTGCCGGGGAAGCTTCCAAATTCTCTTTTGGCGCGGAGCGCAACCCCAATACAGCCCACGACAACCTGTCTACCCAATTTGCATCCGTCAGTGAACCCCTGAGTGCTGCTTTCAGTGATCTATGAAAACGCTCGCATAACCCATTGGCCTGTGGGTTGTACGCGGTTGTGTGATGAATTGCAACGCCCGCAGCCTGGAAGTTTGGAGATGGAGGAGATGGACAACAGCAACACTTGAGTTTATTACCTCCGCCAAGGAGGTAATGCTTTTACTGCCATTTGTCTGTCTGTCTGTCTGTTACCAACATAACTCAAAAAGTTATGAACGGATTTTGACGAAATTTTGAGGAAAGGTGTGTAATGGCACAGGGAACAGATGATTAGATTTTGGTGATGATCTGAGAGTGCATACCTCCACCAAGGGCTTTGTTTGTATTTGTGCAGCAGGATTACACAAAAACTACTGGATGGATTTGGATGAAATTTTCACCAGAGGTGGTTCTTGGCCTAGAGAGGAACCCATTACATTTTGGGGATGATCTGGGAATGCATACCTCAGCCAAGGCTCTTCTCACAGTGTGTCACCCACAAAACTCTAAAACTAACGGACACACTTGGATGCAATTTTCACCACAAGTGGCGATACGCCTACACACAAGCCCATTACATTTTGTAGGTGATCCATGAGAAACGGAAGGAGCCTTGGCGGAGGTATGTGCTCTATGAGTGCTTTTCTAGTTATCATGTTTATAGTCACCTTCATGTGTGCCTGTGTTTGTGTTTATGTTGAATGTAATTGTGGTTTGTAAATATGGATGTCACCAGACTGCAAAACAAATCTACCTACTGTGGCGGTTTGGGAAAACCCCCACAACGCACAGGGACAGACAGCTCGCTACTCCTGGGTTTTTTCCGCTGCCTGCTGTGATCTAATCTGCCATTTATGCATTTCACTGCTGTGAGGTTAATGTGCCATCCATGCATTGTGTTAATGCATCCTGCCTGTGCCTCTCATATGCAAATGCTTATATCGACCCATGTGAATGCTTTGATGTATTGTTGTAGCTGAGTATATAAGCTGTCTGAAATTCATGTTCAACCTCTCACTCTCATTCTCACTTCTACAACGGCTGCTGCAGGACACAGACTTTGTGTCCTCCTCTCCTTCTCTGAGAGCCGTGGGCTCGCTCCCGGCGCGCACGCACGGCGCCGGGAGAGGAGCTCGTGATGGCGGTATGATATAATAAACTCTACTTAAAACCTCCAACAACGCTGCCTTATTTTATCATCCGCCACACTGGTGACCCGACGCTGAAACGAACACGCTGCCAGCGAACACGCTGCCAGCGAATGCAACGCCCAGCGGTGATTCTCCGACGACCAGCAAACACGGCAGCCTGACTGA
Source organism: Pholidichthys leucotaenia (assembly GCA_020510985.1). NCBI lineage: Eukaryota > Metazoa > Chordata > Actinopteri > Cichliformes > Pholidichthyidae > Pholidichthys > Pholidichthys leucotaenia. Next base: position 412,324,264 of record CM035840.1, on the reverse strand, counting down.
TCTGCCCTCCCTTCTGCTTCAGGGAGACCTCAACGCGGAGTTTCCAGGCGAAACTCTCCGGAGAACACCCACGACCGGGAAAGCTGAGCAACGTTTCATGGTGAGATCTGCACGCCTAGATCGGCACATCCACGCTGGACCGGCCGCGCTCACAGCTCCTCCACACGAGAGCGCATGCACCTCGTCCCCTCTCCACGACGGCGATCCCCATGGCCGACGGAGCACACGTGGACCTGAACGCACCATGACCGAGCGAGTGACAGAGCGTCTACTTCCCTTCACCGCTCCAACACACTGAACAGGGATGATCAAGCTCCCTGACCCTGGTTCTCCTCTCCAGCTGGCCCACCCATCACGGAACCCCGGCGCACGCACCGGGGAGTTACGAGGACGGCGCACACCACGCACGGGACAAATACGGCTTTTCTGACCGCCTTCCTTCTGCTGCACACTGGCCCTTCAGGCTTGCTCGTTCACCTGAGGCACGCAGCTTGCTCACTGGATTTTATGGTCTTAGCCACGGCACACAAGGGGAATTCAGCTGTCTGCGGTTCCCGAGGCTTTAGGGTTACGCCTGAACCTAAAGTCAACATGCCAGTCCCTCTGCTCTCATTACAGCCGCCACGCAGCCTCGTCTTTTCTTCATGGCCGCTATTAATCCTTGCAGGACTTAATCGCGGGAAGAGCCAGTGACTAATTTTTCTTCTTGTGGACCTCTGCACGTTCAACGGGACCAGCCCTTCGACATTGCGGACCCACAAGCAATTTTTGCGCGGCCCGGACGTTTTCATCGTCTCCGGCTAGCTTTTACTACCCCCACCCCCTCCACCCCCTCCTGCACAGAGCTTTTCCCTACTCGCTGCCCAAGCTGCACTATCGAGGTCTCGGCCACCCGCCGAGCCCTCTGGGGGGGAGCTGTGGCGGTTTGGGAAAACCCCCACAACACACAGGGACAGACAGCTCGCTACTCCTGGGTTTTTTCCGCTGCCTGTTGTGATCTAATCTGCCATTTATGCATTTCACTGCTGTGAGGTTAATGTGCCATCCATGCATTGTGTTCATGCATCCTGCCTGTGCCTCTCATATGCAAATGCTTATATCGACCCATGTGAATGTTTTGATGTATTGTTGTAGCTGAGTATATAAGCTGTCTGAAATTCATGTTCAACCTCTCACTCTCATTCTCACTTCTACAACGGCTGCTGCATGACACAGACTTTGTGTCCTCCTCTCCTTCTCTGAGAGTAGTGGGCTCGCTCCCGGCGCGCACGCACGGCGCCGGGAGAGGAGCTCGTGACGGCGGTATGATATAATAAACTCTACTTAAAACCTCCAACAACGCTGCCTTATTTTATCATCCGCCGCACCCACGGGTACAAATAAAGTAACCTGAACCTGAACCTGAACCTGATCCTACAAGTACCTGGGTGTTCATCTGAACAATAAACTAGATTGGTCACACAATACCGACGCACTCTACAAGAAGGGACAGCACAGGCTGTTCCTACTGAGGAGGCTCAGGTCTTTTGGTGTACAAAGGGTGCTCCTGAAGACCTTCTACGATTCGGTGGTGGCATCAGCCATCACTTTTGGAGTGGTCTGCTGGGGCAGTGGCATCACAGCAGCCGATAGGAAGAGAGAACGAACTGATCAAGAAAGCTAGCTCTGTCCTGGGGCAGCGTCTTGACCCAGTGGAGGAGACAGGAGAGAGGAGGATGGTGGCTAAGCTGTCATCTCTGTTGGAGTCTGAGTCCAACCCTATGCAGGACATACTGAACGCATTGAGGAGCTCATTTAGCAGTAGGCTACATCATCCTAGGTGTGCGACCGAGCGGTTTCGCAGGTCCTTCCTCCCTACAGCTGTCAGACTTTATAACCTAAGCAGGGCTGCTCGCAAAAATAGCAAAAAAACGTGACGACCTAATAGTATTGAATGCAAAAGACGCAACAGACTTACACAAAATGGTCCCCTCCAGTATACAACTAGGACAGTATCAATTGCTATGGAGGGTGACAATATGTATGGGTACATATTCATACTATGTGGGGTAACTAAACAGACGGTTATGCTGTATATTCCATCTAGCTACAATGCTCCGTACTGTGTATATATATTTATAAATTTATGTGTACATATGTATATTCACTGCTCTTATTTTCTTATCTGTTATGACCCGAGCGGCGGTTCAGATCGCGCTCGGGCTAAGTTATTCTCGCTGCCGGCCTTGACAGCTGCGGGCTGTATTCTGGCCTCACCGGGCTCTTATTGTGAAAGTGCTCGGTGGGGCTTCCGCCTGTCAACGGCCGGTCAGCTGTTTGTCATTACCGTCGTTAGTGCTTCGCCCTTTTAAGCCCAGAACTGACAACGGTAAGACGCAGGAGTATCAGTCGACATTGGGTCAATGTTATGTGAGGATTGCTTGTGTGTCTTCATCCTGCCAAGCCCTGGGTCTGCTCCTCGTCATACTTGTGAGTGCCGCAGACCTTCATGTCAGGTTCGTCATCATAGTTTTGTCACAGCTAGCTCGTAGCGGCTGGGTTAGCCCTATGATCCCAAGTCTCGTTCATGTGTGTGTTTTGCCCTAAGGGGCTCATAGTTGTGTTTTGTCACGTCTGGAAATAAATTACATCTTAGCCAAACTCTCTGGTGAACTCTGTGGCGTCTCTTGGTGATCCGTGAGGATCACCACATGACATTATCTTCTAAATTATTGCTCTGAGTGTTGCTATCCCTGTACTGTTGCAATCCTGGAATTTCCCCATTGTGGGACTAATAAAGGCTTATCTTATTTTATCTTATTATTTGACCTAAATGTACATCAAAAGCACATCTAAAAGCAACATTTTTTTTTGTTGTCTTGGGCAATTGTTATTTTCTGTAAACAAATCCTCTAAATGACTTTTAATTACATAAAGAATATGGTGCCTCCATTTGCCATTGGCCACAGACACTGTGTGCACCATGCAGACATTGCAAAGTCAAACAAGCTGGATTACAGCCATGGAAATACCCAAAGTGCTGTCATGTTTAAGTTTACAACATTATCTGCCAGAGCTCTCACCTGGATAACTGTTACAGCCTCCTCCAAAACTTCGCCTGGATGTTGGGTTGTTCTTCTTCTGTGGAAGCTAGCTAGCTGGCTAGTAGCTACATGCTAGGTTGTAGCTGACCTCCAGCAGCTGACACGGACAGAAATTCACCTGTTTTCATCCTCATACAGCCGTGGACAAAATTGTTGGTACCCCTCTGTTAATGAAAGAAAAACCCACAATGGTCACAGAAATAACTTGAACCTGACAAAAGTGGTAAGAAATAAAAATTCTATGAAAATTAACCAATGAAAATCAGACAGTGCTTTTGAATTGTGGTTCAACAGAATTATTTAAAAAACAAACTCATGAAACAGGCCTGGACAAAAGTGATGGTACCCTTAACTTAATATTTTGTTGCACAACCTTTTGAGGCAATCACTGCAATCAAACGATTTCTGTAACTGTCAATGAGGCTTCTGCACCTCCCAGCAGGTATTTTGGCCCACTCCTCATGAGCAAACTGCTCCAGTTGTCTCAGGTTTGAAGGGTGCCTTCTCCAGACGGCATATTTCAGCTCCTTCCACAGATGTTCAATAGGATTTAGATCAGGGCTCATAGAAGGCCACTTTAGAATAGGGCAATGTTTCGCTCTTAGCCATTCTTGGGTGTTTTTAGCTGTGTGTTTTGGGTCATTATCCTGTTGCAAGACCCATGACCTGTGACTGAGACCAAGCTGTCTGACACTGGGCAGCACATTTCTCTCTAGAATACCTTGACAGTCTTGAGATTTCATTGTACCCTGCGCAGATTCAAGGCATCCTGTGCCAGATGCAGCAAAGCAGCCCCAGAACATAACAGAACCTCCTCCATGTTTCACCGGAGGGACAGTGTTCTTTTCTTGGTATGCTTCATTTTTGTGTCTGTGAACATAGCGCTGATGTGCCTTGCCAAAAAGTTCCAGTTTTGTCTCATCTGTATCATAGGACATTCTCCCAGAAGCTTTGTCATGCAGTTTGGCAAATTCCAGTCTGGCTTTTTTATGATTTGTTTTCAACAGTGGTGCCCTCCTTGGTCGTCTCCCATGAAGTCCAGTTTGGCTCAAACAACGACGGACGGTGCAATCTGACACTGATGTACCTTGACTTTGGAGTTCACCATGAATGTGTTTAGAGGTTGTTCTGGGCTCTTTTGTTACCATTCACATTATCCGTCTCCTCCTGCGGCCACGTCCAGGGAGGTTGGCTACAGTGCCGTGGATCTTAAATTTCTGAATAATATGTGCAACTGTAGTCAAAGGAACATCAAGCTGCTTGGAGATGGTCTTATAGCCTTTACCTTTAACATGCTTGTCTATAATTTTCTTTCTAATCTCCTGAGACAACTTTGCTTCCTCTGGTCCATGTTTAGTGTGGTACACACCATGACACCAAACAGCACAGTGACTACTTGTCACCCTTTAAATAGGCCGACTGACTGATTACAAGTTTGCAGACACCTGTGATGTTAATTAGAGGACACATCTTGGTTGAGCATGTCCTTATGGTCACATTATTTTCAATCTTTTCTAGGGGTACCATCATTTTTGTCCAGGCCTGTTTCATGAGTTTGTTTTTTAAAGTAATTCTGTTGAACCACAATTCAAAAGCATTGTCTGATTTTCATTGGTTAATTTTCATAGAATTTTTATTTATTACCACTTTTGTCAGATTCAAGTTATTTCTGTGACCATTGTGGGTTTTTCTTTCATTAACAGAGGGGTACCAACAATTTTGTTGTTGGTACCCCTTTGGGTACCAACAACAAAATTGTTGTTGGGTCCAGCTGTTGGACCCAACAGCTTTGGGTCCAACTGTTGGTGAGTACCAGTCTAAAAAAATTCTCAGGCCGTGTTTGAAATGTCCATTCACTCCCCTGCCGTTTTTGCAGCACGGTGGGGTGTCATCACAGGCAAGATAGTTGTCTGTTTATGTTTGCAATTTTTCTTCTAAAAAGGAAACTGTGTCTGTTGTGACACACGAGGTCCATGGTTTTGTGTTGATCTGCTTAAAAGTTGTGGATTTTTGCTATGGGAGAAAGAGCAAGCTCCATTTGTGGCTGCTGGCTGGTTGGATGCTGATTTGTGTTGCAGTGATGTTAATGAACACTGACATTCCATTGTTTGCACATGCAGTCTACGTTTAAGAATTTTCTGGAGAATTTTCTGAAGAATTTTTGTCATTTTGGATATGTTGAGAGCTTTAATAACCCTGCAGGTGAAGACAGCAAGCATATTTGTCCACTTTCATGTTCATAACAGTATGACCAACTTGAAAAATTACCAACAAAATACTGCATCTGTATGGAAAAACACCCAATTAATACATTATTAATCGTGATTAACTCAACATTCCAAAAGATTAATCACGATTAAAAATTTTAATCGTCCAACACCACTAATGTGTTTTAATCAATATATTATTTTTTGGAAAGAATGTAAAGACTTTAATTCTACACCTTTCTAAACATATTGTTGATGTATCATTTATTATACAGTTATGCCCAGAAATATTTGGACAGTAACACAATCTTCATGATTTGGGCTCTGCATGCCACCACATTGGATTTGAAATGAAACAACTACAATGGAATTGAAGTGCAGACTTTAAGGTTTAATTCAAGGGGTTGAACAAAAATATATGATTAAACATGTAGGAATCATAGCTATTTTTATACAAACGCTCCTCATTTCAGGTGCTCAAAAGTAACTGGACAAATAAACATAACCCTAAGTAAAATGTTACTTTTCAATATTTTGTTGAGAATCCTTTGCAGGCAATGACTGCCTGAAGTCTGGAACCCATGGACGTCACCAAACGCTGGGTTTCCTCCTTTGTGATGCTTTGCCAGGCCTTTACTGCAGCTGTCTTCAGTTGTTGCTTGTTTGTGGGTCTTTCTGCCTTAAGTTTTGTCTTGAGCAAGTGAATTGCATGCTCGATTGGGTTGAGATCTGGTGAATGACTCGGCCATTGCAGAATATTCCACTTCTTTGCTTTAAAAAACTCCTGGGTTTCTTTTGGAGTATGTTTTGGATCATTGGTGAAGCGCCGTCCAATTAACTTTGCTGCATCTGGCTGAATCTGAGCAGAAAGTATATCCCTATACACTTCAGAATTCATCCGGCTGCTTCTGTCTTTTGTCACATCATCAATAAACACAAGTGACCCAGTGCCATTCGAAGCCATGCATGCCCATGCCATCACACTGCCTCCACCATGTTTTACAGAAGATGTAGTGCTTTGGATCATGAGCTGTTCCAGTTCTTCTCCAAACTGTCTTCTTCCCATCATTCTGGTACAGGTTGATCTTAGTCTCATCTGTCCAAAGAATGCTGTTCCAGAACTGGGCTGGCTTCTTCAGGTGTCTTTTGGCAAAGTCAATTCTGGCCTTTCTATTTTTGAGGCTGATTCATGGTTTGCACCTTGTGGTGAATCCTTTGTATTTACTCTCATGAAGTCTTCTCTTTATGGTAGACTTAGATACTGATACACCTACTTCCTGGAGAGTGTTCTTCACTTGAGTGGATGTTGTAAAGGGGTTGTTGTTCACCATGGAAAGGATTCTGTGATCATCCACCACTGTTGTCTTCCATGGACATCCAGGCCTTTTTGAGTTCCCAAGCTCACCAGTGCACTCTTTTTTTCTCAGAATGTACCAAACTGTTGGTTTGGCCACTCCTAACATTTCTGCTATCTCTCTGATGGATTTCTTCTTTTTTTTCAGCCTCAGGATGGTCTGTTTCACCTCCATTGAGAGCTCCTTTGACCGCATGTTGTGTGTTCACAGCAATAGCTTCCAAATGCAAACGCCACACCTGGAATCAACTCCAGACCTTTTAACTGCTTAATTGATGACAGGTTAACGAGGAAACAGCCCATGCAGCCTTGTTTTTTTTTTTTTTGCAGCCTTCTGAGTCAATTGTCCAATTACTTTTGGTCCCTTGAAAAAGAGGCGGCTATGTATTAAAGAGCTGTAATTCCTAAATCCTTGCTCCAATTTGGATGTTAATACTCTCAAATTACAGCTGAGAGTCTGCACTTTAAGCCCATATTGATTATATAATTGTATCCAGAATATGTTTTCGTAAACAGCTAAAATAACAAAACTTGTGTCACTGTCCAAATATTTTTGGGCCTAACTGTAAGTATTTGTTTTCTTGAAAATACTGTCTATAGTGCACCTTTAAAGTTCATGCAATAATGAGCATGATGTCAGTTCCTGAAAACAAGTTGGAGCTTACCTTATGAGGACTAATGGGGGTCGGTGAGTGAAAAGACTTCTCTGGTGTCTGGTTTGGGTTCTACAAGAAAAACAGATTATCAGAAAGATGTTATGATTGGAGAATTATCCCCAAAAATCTTTAGTGATAGAAGTTGCTGCTCATTTATCAGTCCTTGCTATTAGCATTTTTGCAATATACTTTAAAGGTATTAGGCGACTCTGAACTCCCACTCTTTACCACCCACTAATCCAAGACCACTGCTTTTGTTGACAGTCACATTTTAAATCTTTATCTTGACAGCATCGTCTTTATCGTTCATCATGTGAGTGGGAATAGTGATGTTTTGTTTTCCAGCCTCTCCTCCATTCTGTCCCTATGTAAAGATTATAAATCCTTCTTTGTCTGAAGATTTTACTGAACATATGTTCAGATTTCTGCGTACACGGTTGATTGCATTTTTTGGGGTTAAATGATTATCGCGTTGTTAATACACCAATACATCACTCAGATACAAGAAAACACCATTAAAAAGCAGACACAAGGTAAGTCAACAAGCTAACAACAGATGGTCCTGCTGCTTGTGATTATGCAAAGATCCAAAGTATTTGCATATTCACAATGCTGTCATAAAAAAAAAGAAATAAACAAAAAGCCATCTTGAGCTGACCTCAGTGAGAAATGAAAAGAGCAGTGGGTGAGGCGATCCCAGCAGGGAGTCGGATGGGCTCAGAAAACTTCTCTTGGAATGTACTAAGAGCGAGCCTCCTGGGAAGGCCCTGTTGATTTTCAAGCAGGTGCTTCCACTTATGTCCTCATTTCCAATTATGTGCCTGTGGTATGTCTGATGCTCCGTGACACTATTAATGGCTGCCTTATGGTATCTCCAGGACAGATGAGACACTCAACTCTCTAGACTCTCAACATCTATATTTTATTGCAACTGTAGAAGGAGAACACCTCACTGGCTGAGGAAACTGGGGAGGAAAAAATAATAATAAAATAAAACATCCATGCTTTCACTGTAGCGTAAACACCAAGTCATGAAATATAAATGACTAAATGAGTCCCGGAGACGATGGAATTATGAGACAAAATATTCCCCACAGATTGAGTCGGCGATATATCCATAACATCTTAATTGATGTGACAAATAAACATGAATTATTTTCCGTGTGGATAGGAGCACAAAATGGAATTTACTCTCGCTTGTTTCCAGCGGGGAAAAACTGAATGACCTTGAATCAAAACACTGCCTCCAAAAAGTGATTGCACACTATGTACTGTTGATTTAAGTGCAGGTTATTGAGGAAAAACACACCAACCAATAATAGTGTCTACAACAACTTTAAAACATACAATGGTGATTCTGTACTGTACTATATTGCTGTTCAAAAGCCAGCACTAGAGCAAAACAGAAAAAAAAAAACCTAAAACACAACAATCAATTACCAAGTGCCCCAGTTATTTTGTTCAAAAATACATTTTAGGATTTATTTTAGGTCATTAACTGCACTTTTTCATATTTTAACAGCTCACACGTGCTCACGCTACTCTGCCTCGTCCACGTACATGATCATGTTAATCTCAACTAACCAACTAATATAAATTTGTCTAAAACATTGAATAAAATAATGCATCACTGGTGGACAGGGGTGTGTGGTTTCAGTGCTCAATAGGATATGACCGGTCCCTGGAGTACAATAAGCACGGAAACGTTCATGAATGGGCCGTGACTAGTGGCTAAACTGCTAGCTTCAGCTAGCCACTTTGGTGGTGTTAATGGCGCTAACAACGTAGCACCATGGTGAAAATGTAACAAAATAGGCCTGAATGATGCAAGATGTATTATTGACTGTGGATTAATGAACCAAGTGGAAAAGGTGATGTCTATTAGGGTGGTTAAAAGTTAAATAACAATAAAAATGCAAGTTTCCCAGTACCTCTGTTAGCTTGTAAGCTAACGCCTTTGGCTCTCCGCCTATCTGCTTGACAGAGCTAGGCTAGCCAATAATAGAGCAATTGGCAAGGTATCAAGGCTAGTGATATTTACCTTTTAGTGATGTTTCCAATCTCTTGATATACAGGAAAATACCAGGAAGAGTTTAAATGGCTTCTTGGAGAGAAAAAACAAGATAAAGGCTGTGTCTTTTTTAGAGAGAAGTGAGTGTTTTGACATTTTTCAATAATCACATGACCAGCAGATGCATTTCAGGAGGTTAAAACCTAGAAAAACATTATTCTTTTCTCTAATCTTTTCTCTAATTTCTTTTATATACCCTGACTCATCACACCAAATCTTCTCTAGCTTCTGTGTTTTACAAGCTTGTCTTTAATGACAGAACTTTTCATGTATATCATATTAAAACATCTCTCTGTGTAATGCACATTTGTAAATGGTAATTGCCACTTCATGGAGCTTTTGGGAAAAAAAAATAACTCATAGTTTATCTTCACATATGTTCAGGAGATGGAGACGAGGATGTAACAGAGAGAGATAAATGCTGTTTGAAAAAAAGCTGTTGTCATTTTTCAACTCACCTTTGGTCTGGGACATTTTGCATCTGATAAAGAAATGCTATTGACAAGGCTCGCAACCCAGGGATTTGGATTACACCGCATATTGATGTTTTTGTCTTTTCAGAGTGCTTGGGGGTGGTTATTGTAATTTGATAAGGCCGAGAATGCATGCTATGATATATAACAAAATATTTTTTCAGAGGAAACAGAAAGATAACGGAAATATGATGTATCTTCATCTGATTTCTTGGAAACCTGACCATTTTACAAAAGATCCTTCCTGCTTTGTCTTGTTTTTGTTCCCTAGCTCCCTGAAGTGCCATTGCAAACCACAAAAGTCTTAATACTCCAATACCTTCAGCTTATTTTCAACAAAGGCCAGACTGCTGCATTTAGTTAAAAAATGTAAGTGTAAATGCAAATTCCTAAGTAGATTTGCAAATTGTTGTGTTGGTGAGTTTTAACCTTCTAAAATACATATGTTAAGGGGTCACAAGTATGCTATTACAGTTAGTGCTGTCATATTAATGCATTATCACAGGACAACGCAATGCTTCACTTAATGCCAGCATTTTTTTGTTGCGATTACTCGTGAATAATCGCAGGAGAACTTCTGAAATACAGGTACTGTTTCCATCAGATAGTCTAAGTTAGTTAGTTAGTTAATTCCCCTCCACAGCATGTGGGACACCATATGGTGTATAGGCGTGATGCTTATCTCCGTTTCTCTGACCCTAGGACACACAGCTACTGTAAGTAGTGAAAGCTATTGGGGGGGGGGGGGCAGTCCTCTGGTAGCTCTGTGTGTAACTTTTCTTTCCCCATTCAATTATACCGGTCAGATAGTCTAAGGCATGACTCAAACTAGCACAAATGTCACGAGCCGAGCTGGCTTGGCTTTCTCTGGTTCGGCCTCGATCTCGCTGTGGGTTTTGGTTTTACTGTGTATGTGTATTTTGTACTTTTTTCCGTATCCAAAGCCACTCCCTGACCGGCAGCTGTTAGTCAGCCTCGGTGACCTACCTTCTCCCACTCTGCTGACAGTCTGTCGGTCCAGCCACGCCCCCTCACTCTCCATCTGGTTCCATCAGCTGTTCCCAGCCCTGGTAATTATCTTTCCCGAGCCTCGCCCAGGTGTGCCCAAGGTGTTTGTATTTAAGCGGCTCTTCGCTAGACAAATACTGCTGGACCATTGTACGGGTTAGACGGTTATTCTCCGCTGTCTGACCATCACGTCCTGAAGGATCTTTGTGTTTGTGCTTGCTGTCAGCCTTGGACGACTCAGACTGTTCCTGCACGGTGAGTAAGAGCTTTTCTGCGTTTCTGTTTGCAGTTGTGCTGCTACGCTTGTCTGTAGCATTTCCCCCCTTGCAGCACAACTGCTATGCTCGGGCACTGCTGCTCCACTCTTCTCCCACGCCAGTCAAGTGTCCTTGAGAACTCTAAGTGTACTTGAGCATTTTGTCATGCTAGTTTTTGTGGCCATGGTGCACAGTGGTCTGCCTGCTGTATGCTATTTGTGTCAGCCTTTATGTGCACATCTGTTTCGTTTCTGTAAATGGTAAATGGCATTCACTTATATAGCGCTTTTATTCTCATCTCTTGATGACCAAAGTGCTTTACAGATCCTGCTATCAACCCATTCACACACACATTCACACACTGATGGTGACATGCTACCTAACCAGACCCACCAGGAGCAATTGGGGGTGAAGTGTCTTGCCCAGGGACGCAACGGCAGGATATCCGGAGAGAGCGGGATTCGAACCGCCAACCATGCAGTTATTGGATGACCCGCTCTACCTCCTGAGCCATTGCCGCCTCTGTAAGTCATTACTTTTTAAACTGTTCATGTTAATAAATGTGTGTTTGGTGAAACCCTGCGTGTAAATCCTCATCTATCCTTCTCTTCCCCCATGTGCTGTGGAAAAGCGCACGGGGAAGTTTATGACAACAAACTTCTCATTTTATTTAATTCTGGGTATTCAAATCAGTTTGCTTTAGTATCACTGTCATAATATGTCGACATATGGACTGTATTAATGCACAACTCAACTCTCAAAACGCAGATACTGTTTCCAGTTGGACATTTCCGGTCTACGGTGTGATTCACAACAGAGGCACATGGCACAGAGACCTCCTTTTATTTAATTTGGGGTCTTCAAATTAGTTTGCTGGAGCATCGCTGTCATACTATGTGGACATATGGACCACATCAATGCACAATCTTGACCTGGATGCTGGAGAGAAGAGAAGAGGCTAATGTGGCTAATGAGGAGAGCTAACAGCAAAGCTAAAAGCTAACAGGTAAGATAACTTTTGAAATAAGTGGTTACTAGTTGCTGTCAGTATTTCTCTTGCTAATAATAGTATGAAAAACTTGAAAAATCACAAGTTCACAGTACATTACATGGGAAAAAAGCTTACTTTTAAATCACAATTAATTGCAAAATTTTGAGATTAATCACGATTAGGAATTTTAGCTGCTGCCAGCACTAATTGAAATATACAAACACTCACTTCAAAAAGAAATTCATACTGCCTTGTTTGAATTTTTGATCGGTCGGACCAAACACGTTTTTCCACATCACCTGCGCTCATCTTAAATGAGCTAAGAGAGAGCTGGAGGTTGTTACAAGTCTGCTTCCTTTACTAACGCTGAAGCTTTGAAATGATTCTCCAGTATTCCAGTGGTCCTCACAACAGAACTGTTACTGATATCAGTGCAGTACTGCCTGAAGAGCAATGAATTTATCAAATCCTTTATTTTTGTAATAACCTGGATGATGCCTTTTTTTTATCGAGTCGTGTTATTGACCTGTTTCAACTAACCTAATTAACTGTGATGTTCCAATAGTTTTTTAAGCATTGCACATTGTTTTCAGCCCCTGCTCCATTTTATTTAAATGCATTGTTGATAGTAAATTCAGAGTGTAAATTTATAGGAATAAAAGTGCAGCATTCAAGTTAAATCCTGCCTTTTCTTTTTTTGTAGTCCAGGATAGGTTGAATTATGTTGTACTGTAGGTTCATGCATCAATATTTCTTTTTTTTCTGAATTCATCTACACCTGACACAGCCTCATGATAGAGTGGTTTATATTTAAACAGGCCTTCAATACGGTCTAAAACCAATCAGCCGGGATGCCAGGATTGCGTGATGGTTTAGCCTCAACCCTGTGTAGCTTGCCCTGTGTTTCTATGAGCCAGGTGTAGTCTACAGCAGTCTAGTCACATTCGCCAAGCCAACTTCCCCAACAAGCCCACCAAAACAACAAGAGCACTATTCACAGCGGAGTGTGGACACGGACTTGTGGCACATTTGTGTTTCTAGTCCCATCACCTCAGCCTCAATTTTCCACACACACAAGGAGGCTTTATGTAGCCATTTTCCAGGGCTCTTTTAAAAAGTGCTGCGCTGTACATCTAGTCAATGGCATTCCGACCAGCTAGTTACTCCCTTTCTAGCTATTTGCCACTTCAACATAGCTCGCCCTGCTCCCCTGTAAAAAAACATAGTTCTCTCACTAGGATTAAAAGGAGCATTGTAGTTCAAGGATTATCACATGCCTTTGATCATGTGACTGCCATGTTTTTGATCTGCAGCACATAGCACCAAATATATTCTCTTTTTCTTGCCTTCTGTCTCTTTGTTCTCTCTATGGATTTCCCCTTGCTTGCTGGTTTTCTGCAATGTGAGAATAGCTCTTGACAGGAAGCGAAAGAGGAAAATGTAACAGGCATAAAACACATATTTGTAATATTGTGATGACAAGAGGTAATGCTTCCACATCATATCAATCTACATAAGTGCCGTCAAGACAAAGATGCTGGGTGAAGTTTGATTCACAGTTTTGTCATATACTGTACCATAGTATACGAGAGAATTTATGGTGTTGCTTGTTGTTTTTATTTTTTTGCATACATTGGATATTTAATGTCCTCCTTTACAGACAAAGGCACCGTTTGGAGTATAAAGAAAGCAACCTGAGATTAATTTGCCTTTGAAATATGAAGTTACATTTCACATGCCTTTATCCCCCACTGCAACCCCACAGCTGCACCCTGCTGCTGTTCATTAGCAATTTCTAAGCCTCGGGCTATTTTGCAACATTTCAATCCCAGCATTGTTATTATTTAGAAGCTGACTTGGACATGCAATCAAAAGGACGTGCAATATGTGCAACACTTGTATTGCAAAGCAGTCCCTGTACAATGCACACACTACACTGAAAATGTATAATTGTGAGCCAGGGGATCTATGGCACAAATTTAGTCAACATTCCTCAAAAAATGTTTTTCATCCTCATTGTACAATCACCTCCTATTAATGTCATTGCCAAGGCAAAAGCAGAACATATCAAAACAATTATTTTGATGTTGCTTCAAGCAACAAAACATTTCAATGTGAATGGCACTCGAACCTTGAATCATTATGAGGCGTGGTTTCAGGCAAAAAAGCCCATCAAAAAAGGATTGAATATCATTTTAATGGGAGAAAAAAAAAAACTACAAGGCTTTCATACTGTCTACCTGCCATGTTATTAGATAGACCATGCCAGTCAAGCTGAAGAACACAAAATCAACATACAGACAGGCTGACAAGACATAAGCATACTGCCTTCCATCTTCCTCCCAGCTTGGCATGTTTATCTAGGCTTCAATGTGAGCTTAGTGCAGTACTGTGCATATGCATACAGAATGATGAACGTTCAGAAACTAGTGCCTGGAGGAAGCTGCACATATAGCACAAGCTCTTTGAAATTGTGCCAGAGTGGGTCTCATTTGCAAAGCAATTTGACAACAAAAGTAAAATGCTCTGCAACCTCAAACTAAAATCTAGAGATGCCAACTGGTGCTATCTGCAGTTTGCTGAGAGGGTGAATTCAAGAGGGTTGCACCCGGCATCTCGCGTGTGTGGTTCTGACATGGCTTATTTGCAGACCTAGCATTGTACCAGTGCAACGTCATGATTGCTTTGGTACGTTAAGAGGTTCAGATTTACATAAGGGGGTCCATAGAGAAGCTTTGTTCTTGACCAAGGTGCCAACAAGCCTGCAGAGAAACAACACTGCAGCCTACAAAGTGGCTATGTTAACAACAAACTATATCTTTAAAGCACGAGAACCACCATTCAATCTTCCAAATGGCCAAGACAGAAAATGTGGTAACGCTTAATTGGGTTAATCTTTATACACTCATAAAAAAAAAAAAAAAAGTTTTACCTATAGAGGCAATTTACTTTGATGGAATCAGTTACTTCCAGTTTTGATGTTTAAAACTAAATGTATTCTCTCCAGGTATCTCAGGTAGAGAAGGACAGGCAGCCTCAACCCACAATATTGTCATTTCTCTGTTCTTTTTTGCTTTTGTCCCTGTGATTTTAAACAGCCCTGGCACTGTGGATTGTTTTTACAAATGCAATATTGTGAGGATTAACTAGAGCCGGATTTTATTCAATGTGGCTTTTTATAATCTAAAATATGTCGAGGAAGCTTAATGTGCGCAGAATGCTGCTGTTATGACATTGTATGAGAAGATTTTGCTTTCAGAAACTTGATACCTGCAGAAAATGGACACAAGCGGGAAATTTCATAAGAATGTACTGATTTAAACTGAGCAACAAAGCTGTTTGTGAAGCAGAAATATTTAGCATATGTAGCCATTAAGCAGCTCAAAATGGGTGGGTATCATTTTTTCCATGTGTTTGATGTCTTAAAAAAGGGGGTCACATATTGCTTCTGGTTTCCAATTGAACCTGATAGCACAGCATTTTTTTGTTTTTAATTTGTGACATTTCCTCTCAAGATTACTTTTATCTTGAGGAGATAAAAACCATAGTAATGCAATGCCTTATATTCAACTCTGTATGTAAGTCCCTGAATGCCCTTAAATGTTTAATTGAAAGAACTGAAAGAAAAGAACATGCAGTGAGGATATTTCTGGATTTACCAAAAAAAAAAAAAAAAAAAAAAAAAACATTTAACATAACTGACCACATATTATTAGTAAAAAATATAGTATGGCATAAGAGGGACTGCACATAACTGGTTAAATAGTTATTTAGAAGATCGGTATCAATAAGTTGAATGAATGAATCTTTATTTTTTGGATAGATTAAATGTAAAGATTAAAAGAAAAGAACAGAATAATATAACAAAGGGGAAAAAATCTAACAAGGTCAAATTAAACAATAACTCCTCAGATTATACAATTCAGCATAAGTTATTCGAAATGGGTGATGGCTGAAGCCGCAGCTTATATTGCCCACCCATGTTCCATCTAAGAATTCAAAAGGAACATAAAATAAGAGTGATTACAATTCAGAACAAAGCTAAGACAAAATGTGACAAAAAGAACTAAGCAACAGCATAACACAGACTGGATATGATAATTCTTGTGTGATTTTACATGTCATCTTGTATATACACTACCGTTCAAAAGTTTGGGGTCACCCAGACAATTATTTTGTGTTTTCCATGAAAAGTCACACTTATTTACGACCATGAGTTGTAAAATGAATAGAAAATATAGTCAAGACATTGACAAGGTTAGAAATAATGATTTGTATTTGAAATAATAATTTTTTCCAGATACTCAACCTGCTCAAAGGAAGGCCAGTTTTATAGCTTTGCTAACCAGTTAAACTGTTTTCAGCTGTGCTAACATGATTGCACAAGGGTTTTCTAATCATCCATTAGCCTTCTGACGCAATGAGCAAACACATTGTACCATTAGAACACTGGAGTGATAGTTGCTGGAAATGGGCCTCTATACACCTATGTAGATATTGCACCAAAAACCAGACATTTGTAGCTAGAATAGTCATTTACCACATTAGCAATGTATATTAGATATTAGAGTGTATTTCTGATTAGTTTAAAGTTATCTTCATTGAAAAAAACAGTGCTTTTCTTTCAAAAATAAGGAAATTTCTAAGTGACCCCAAATTTTTGAACGGTAGTGTATGTTTGGAGTATTTCTTCCTTTAGTTTTTGTTTAAATTGTCCAAGCGTTGTACATGATTTTAATTCAGGTCCAAAAACATTCCACAGTCTAACTCCTTGCACTGAGACACAGTGTTGCTTGGTGGTAGTTCTCACTGAAGGTTTTTGAAATATACATGTTCCTCTGAAATTATATTGTTTCTCCCTTATTTGGAACAACTTTTGGATATTTGTGGGCAGTGTGGTCTATATTAATCATATATCCCATAACCTACATATGTTTAAGCATGTGAGAGTGTTTAGTGATTACATATGTAAAGCGACTTCACACCTCAGAACAGGACAAAGGGTCTCAACCGCCAGTGAAGAGCAAAGAGCATCCCAGGCGCTGCGGTGGAGACCGGATGGGTTGCCCTGACCCCCCAGGGCCAGGTGGAGGAGTACGAAGACAAAAGAAGGGATTAAGATAATGAGGGATGTCAGCTTTTGATATGCATGTCTTTTGTTATGTGCGAGTATAAGTTCGTAGAGCCGAAGGTGTTCGCTCTCTTACTTATTCTGCTGCTGCACCTAGATGAGACTTGTTAGAGGAGCTGATAATAAACTTTGGTTTATGAATCACATCGCCTCGTTATTTCAAGCTCCTCTACACTGGTGACCCTGACGCGAGAATGGACCAGAGGCGTTCCCCCGCGATCGACTCATCTGTGGCGACCCAGGCAGACGCCGGCGCCCATGCAGACAGGGGAACAGATGGACGACATCCCCCCACGGCAGAAGTGATAGAGAGGGCTCAACCGAGCACCAGCGCCGCGGAGAGAGCCGAAGCAAGGCACTCTCATCCTGCGGACACATCAGTGACGGTCCACACAAGCGCCGTCACCGTCAAGCTGCCGGACTTCTGGCAGGAAGACCCCGCCTCGTGGTTTCAGCAAGCTGAAGCCCAGTTTACACTTGCAGGCATCACGGCTGACGATACAAAGTTCTATCACATCGTCACCAAACTCGACGACGCCACTTCGAGATGTGCGCGGAGCATAATCCAGCGGCCGCCGGCCCAGGACAAATATAAAGAACTGAAAGCGACCATCGTGGCAAATTACATCCCCTCAGCCAAGGAGAGAGCCGAGAGGATCCTGGCGGTCTACGGCCACAGAGGATGCAGACCCAAGGCCCTCATGGAGGACTTGCTGCAACTTAAAGAAGAGGACAACGACAACTTCCTCTTCCAATTCATATTCCTCAGTACGCTGCCGCCACACATGAGAGGGACGCTTGCCAACATGCGATGCAGCACCCAGCAAGACTTCCGCACGCTGGCTCACGAAGCTCAACGGCTTGTCAACGCCTGCAAGGAGCAGACACCCACAGCAGCATCCGCAGACCTCAACGCTGATGTCCGGAGCCACGAGGAGCCACAAACCACCGAGCAGAATCAGCCCGCGGTGACAGCGACACGGCCAAGAAGTAACAGACGGAGCGACGTTTGTTATTACCACCACCGCTTCGCCGAGAAGGCTTACAAATGCTTTCCCCCCTGCAAATTCACGATTTCGGGAAAACGAAAAAGCCGAGAGCCGTTAACAGCGGCGGTTCTCGACGAAAAAAGCAAGCTTTTATATGTGACGGACGGACACACTGGCAAGCAGTTCCTTATCGACACGGGAGCTCAACTAAGTTTTGTCATGCCCTCCCAAGCAGACCGGGCCATGGGCCCCCGGGGCAATGGAGCGGTGGCAGCCAACGGCTCCATCATCGACACTTTTGGCGAAAAGAGCCTGCCCCTCTGCATCCACGGCCACAACTACAGATGGACATTTATTGTAGCGGCGGTGAGTTTTAACTTGTTGGGCGCAGATTTTTTGTGTGCACATGGGTTATTAGTTGATCTAGCGAACAGACGCTTGGTTAATGCACTGTCCTTTGCTTCTATTCCCTGCTCAGCTCAAATTTCTCCACCACCCGTGCGGGCCAGCGTCACCACAGCAGGTGGTAAGTTTGATCAACTCCTCACCCAATTTCCAGCACTCACAATTCCCAAATTCTCAGCCACAGTGGCTAAACACGGGGTCGAACACTTTATTCCCACAACGGCCCCACCCATATTCGCCAAAGCTCGGCGCTTAGACGCGACCAAGCTCGCCATAGCTCGGGACGAGTTTACCACCCTTGAAAAATTAGGCATTATCAGATGCTCGAAAAGCCCCTGGGCGTCACCACTTCACATGGTCCCGAAATCTGACGGTTCTTGGAGGCCGTGTGGCGATTACCGCAGATTAAACAATGCGACAGCGCATGACCGCTACCCAATCCTCACATTCAAGACTTTTCACTACATCTGGCGGGTGTGCGCATTTTTTCAAAAATAGACCTAGTCCGCGGTTATCATCAAGTCCCAGTTCGAGCAGAGGACATTCTTAAAACAGCTGTAATAACCCCCTTCGGTCTTTTTGAATTTTTGCGGATGCCTTTCGGCCTCAAAGGTGCTGCTCAAACCTTTCAGCGGATGATGGACGCAGTATTACGCGACCTCCCTTTCGTGTTCGTCTACCTCGACGATATGCTGGTAGCCAGCTCGTCTGAGGAAGAACACGAACAGCATCTCACTATGGTTTTTCAGAGACTAGAAGAGCACGGGTTAATAATCAATCCAGCCAAATGCAAATTCGGCGTGTCACAAATTGATTTTTTAGGACACAGAGTTTCTCCGAAGGGGGCAGTCCCACTGAGAGACAAAGTTCACGCAGTAAAAAGTTTCCCACGGCCACAAACGGTCAAATCGCTGCAAGAATTTTTGGGAATGGTTAATTTTTACAACCGTTTCCTCCCCCACGCAGCTCAGCTCATGCAGCCCCTATATGATGCGCTCAGAAAACAAAAACCTTCCAACGCGGTCGAATGGACCCCGGAGCGCGAACGCGCCTTCGCGGAAGTAAAAAGTGCCCTAGCTAATGCCACATTGTTGGTTCACCCTGATCCCTCGGCCCGCATCGCGCTAACCACAGATGCTTCAGACCTGGCCATAGGGGCAGTTGTAGAACAACACGTCAGTGGAATCTGGCAACCTTTGGCATTCTTCAGCAAATCGCTAAACCAAACTGAGCATAAATACAGCACTTTTGACAGAGAGCTGCTAGTGCTCCATTTATCCATCCGCCACTTCCAGTTCTGGTTAGAAGGGCGGCGTTTTACGGCTTTTGTAGACCACAAACCGCTCACCTTTGCTATGGCTAAAATTTCTGAACCGTGGTCAGGCAGGCAACAAAGACAGCTAGCTGCGATTTCAGAGTTCACCACAGACATTCGACATGTGGCAGGCAAACTTAACGTGGTAGCAGACTGCCTCTCTCGCGCTGTGACATCGCCAGAGCGCGAGGAGACAGATTATACTACCTCAGCCGCAGAACTCTTCGCCAATGCGGACACATACGCAGCACCAATCCACGCAGGGATAGATTATGCAGCCATGGCAGAGGAGCAAAGTAGTGACGCGGACGTGCGAGCACTCCTATCTGGACCAACAGGGTTAAGGCTGGAGAAAAGGGGTTTACGCGACGGTGTGCCCCCCCCTAATATGCGACATCTCAACCGGCCGACCTCGCCCGTTAGTCCCAGCTGCATGGCGCCGCCGTATTTTCGACGTGATTCACTCCCTCGCGCACCCAGGTGTGCGCGCTTCAGTTAAAATGGTCGCCGAAAAGTTTGTGTGGCCTGGCCTACGCAAAAACGTAAAAGAATGGGCAAAGACTTGCATTTCTTGTCAGCGCGCCAAAGTACACAAACACACAAAAGCCCCCTGGAGCCTTTTCGAATCCCTGCTAGAAGGTTCGACCACGTTCATGTCGACCTCGTGGGGCCGCTACCTTCCTCCCAAGGTTTCACACATCTGTTAACAATGATAGACCGCACCACGCGCTGGCCAGAGGCAGTCCCTCTGGCGTCAACCACAGCGGAGGAAGTCGCTCGCGTTTTTTTGACAAACTGGGTGGCACGTTTCGGCATCCCATCGGACATCACGTCCGATAGGGGGCCTCAATTTGTCTCGGAGCTTTGGTCAGCCATGTCCAGCAGCTTAGGGGCGACAATTCACCGCACCACCGCTTATCACCCTCAGGCTAATGGGTTATGCGAGCGTTTTCACAGATCTTTAAAGGCTGCCCTCAGAGCCTCACTAACGGATACAAATTGGGTAAATAAACTTCCCTGGGTTTTATCGGGGTTGCGTGCTGCGCCCAAAGAGGATCTAGACGCCTCCCCAGCAGAATTAGTTTTTGCACAACCTCTCAGGCTCCCAGGTGAATTTTTACCAGAGAACCCAGAGCCAGGGCATCTTCCTGCCCCGAGGTTTTTAGGCAGCAACGGACCGGACTCTCTCCCCGGACCGGCACATCATTCTTTTCTATGGGTTTTTGTCCCCCAAGCTTTAAAAAACGCTGAATTCGTTTTTGTTAGGCATGAAGCTTTAAAACCAACCTTCCGCCCACCATACGATGGGCCATTCAGAGTGCTGGAACCTGGTGATAAACATTTTGTGCTTGATTTTGGGGATAGAAAAGAAACAGTCAGCATTGACAGACTTAAACCTGCCTTCTTGTTGAGAGACAAGCCTGCACGGTTGGCGAGAGCACCTCGGCGGGGTAGACCCCCCAAGAGAAAAGACTCAGCCCCCCTGCAGGGAACAAATAATCACTCTCCTCCCCAAGCTGCAGATTCCTTACAGGAAGGTCCCACCAGGACGCCCAAGCGGACCCACAGCAGATTCGGGAGAAGATTAAAACCCAGACGGCACAGGGACTGATGCAAACTACTCAACAGTTGTTCACTAATTGTGCTGTAACAGTTTAGGACTGACTTGTGATATTACTATGCTGTTATGATTACCACTGAACTCTCTTAGGAGCATGGCTGCTGGAAAGTTTCTTCTGTGTCAAGAGGTGTAGCAGTTAGTATGTCATAATAATTATCTTAAACTGTGAATTTTTTCTATTGTCCTTTTCTTAGTCGTTTGGGGGGGGGGGTGTGTGGTCTATATTAATCATATATCCCATAACCTACATATGTTTAAGCATGTGAGAGTGTTTAGTGACTACATATGTAAAGCGACTTCACACCTCAGAACAGGACAAAGGGTCTCAACCGCCAGTGAAGATCAAAGAGCATCCCAGGCGCTGTGGTGGAGACCGGATGGGTTGCCCTGACCCCCCAGGGCCAGGTGGAGGAGTACGAAGACAAAAGAAGGGATTAAGATAGTGAGGGATGTCTGCTTTTGATATGCATGTCTTTTGTTATGTGCGAGTATAAGTTCGTAGAGCCGAAGGTGTTCGCTCTCTTACTTATTCTGCTGCTGCACCTAGATGAGACTTGTTAGAGGAGCTGATAATAAACTTTGGTTTATGAATCACATCGCCTCGTTATTTCAAGCTCCTCTACAGGCAGTTACAGATTCTTCACTTTAAACATTATTACTGCAGTTTTAAAGTCAACCAGATCTTTCAACTTCAGAGCTTTTAATTTAAGAAAAAGTGGGTTTGTTGGTTCCCTGTAAGTAGCTTTGTTTATTATTCTAATAGCTCTCCTCTGAAGCATAAAGACTGGATATATGTTTGTTTTATATGTATTTCCCCATACTTCAGTACAGTATGTCATATATGGAAGTATTAATGAATGATGCAAAGTATATAGTGTGGGTTGATTCAGTAAATATTTCACTCTGTGTAGTATTGCAATTGATTTGGATATTTTACCTTTAATATAATTAATATGTAACTTCCAACACAGTTTATTATCAATTATTACTCCAAGAGATTTAATTCTGGATACCCTTTCAGTCTCTACACATTTACACTGAGTTTAAATACTAAGTTGTTGTGATGGTTGTTAAAAATTATAAATTTTTGTCTTACTTAAATTGAGCGTTAATTTGTTTGAATCAAACCACAGTTTAAGCTTTCCTAATTCCTTTCCGAGTGTATCCAAAAGTTGTTCTAAATTACTTCCACTGCTTAATAAATTAGTGTCATCTGCAAACAATATTAAATCCATTTTTTCCGAAACTTTACATATATCATTTATATACATATTGAATAACAATGGCCGCAAAACTGAACCCTGTGGGACTCCACAAGTAACCTTCAGTAACTGTGAGTTTTTGTTACCAACACATATATACTGATATCTATTCTTTAAGTAAGAAATGCCACTATCAAAATAATTATATGTAGCTGACAGTAAAATTTTAAAAGGTCTTCCATTAGTTATTGCAGCCTGCACAGTACCTTTATTAGTCCATCATATGGGAATCCAATATCCACTGACTTGTGCAACAGTTCTTGATATTATCACACTATTGGGGCTTGTAGTCTGCATTACGCTCATAAGTATTTTAGCAGTGGCTGCACAGATAAACTCACTTTAGCTGACCTTGGTGTAGTGCTGCAAAGATGAGTCGACTAATCGACTAGTTGATTGTAAGAAAATTAATCAACAACTAATTTGATAGTGGGCAGCGCGGTGGAGGAGTGGTTAGCACTGCGGCAGCACAGCAACTCACCCTCGGCCGGGGGATCCTGGGTTCGATCCCAGCCTCCGACCAACAGTGACCTGTGTGGAGTTTGCATGTTCTCCCTGTGTCTGCATGGGTTTACTCCGGGATTTCTCCGGTTTCCTCCCACATGCCAAAAACATGCAAGTTAAGTTAATTGGCATCAAACTGGGGATTCTAAATTGTCCTTAGGTGTGAATGTGAGAGTGAATGGTTGTCTGTCTCTCTGTGTTGGCCCTGCGATGGACTGGCGATCTGTCCAGGGTGTACCCTGCCTCTCACCCAAAGATGCTGGGATAGGTTCCAGCCCCCCCGCGACCTAAAAAGGATTAAGCGGAAGAAGATGAATGAATGAATGAATGAACATACATACTGATATCTGTTCTTTAAGTAACTACATAACCAGGGCAGTGCTACCCCCCTAATACCATAATTTTGCAGTTTCTTTAACAATAATTTATGATCCACTGTATCAAATGCTTTTTTAAGATCCAGGAATACCCCAACTGAATACTCTTTATTTTCTACAGCAGTTGATATTTATATCAACTGCTGATATTTATATAAGCCAGCGGACGGATCCACGGATCCACTGTTTCTTGTAGGAGGCAGTACAATAGGGGGCAGCTGTTAGCACTTAACCGGCCCACGATGCTAACGCAAAAACTCGACATACCGGGAGAAATAAGATGGAAACGGCGTGGGTGTCGTGCTGGAATGAGACGGCGGGCGAGGAATATAAGGTACAGACCGCCCTCCCATCCGTTATTATGGGGAATGTACGCTCGATACTCAGAAAAACAGATGAGCTAGCGGCTATCTCCCGCTATGAAAGTATATACAGGGAGAGTAGCCTGATGCTATTCACGGAGACGTGGCTAACAGAACTAGCAACAGATGCTAACATCGAACTGGAGGGTTTCCACGCAATATGGGCAGACCGAACACCAGACAGTGGGAAGGCAAGGGGTGGAGGAGTGATAATGTATGTCAGTAACAACTGGTGCAGACCGGGACATATCACGGTTAAACAACAACACTGCAACAGAGACATGGAGTTGAGTTGCTAGCTGTTAGCATGCGGCCTACATATCTCCCGAGGGAATAAGATAAGATAAGATAAGATAAGATAAGCCTTTATTAGTCCCACAATGGGGAAATTCCAGGATTGCAACAGCACAGGGATAGCAACACTCAGAGCAACATTCAGAAGGCAAGAAAAAACAAGAACATCTAGTAAACATATGTACATATTACTATAAATGTATATATATAGACACACAGTGCGGAGCATTATGGTTGGTTGGTGAATGTGCAGCAGAAAGTCTAAGCTCTCTCTCCGCGGATGTGGCGGGCCAGCTGGAAGTCTTTGGGCATGATGGTGACCCTCTTGGCGAAGAAAAGACCCACCAGGTGGGCCTCGCTGGTCTCCTGCAGAGCCATGACGGCGAGCTCAGGAAGTGCAGGACGGTCTTGAAGTCCTGAGCGATCTCCCTCACCAGGCGCTGGACGGGCAGCTTACGGATGAGCAGCTCCGTGGATTTCTGGTAGCGACGGATCTCTCTCAGAGCCACGGGCCTGTGACGGCGAGGCCTCTTCACTCTGCTGGTGGCCGGAGCGCCTCTCCGAGCAGCCCTGGTGGCTAGCTGTCTCCTGGGGGGCTTCTTCCTCCAGTAGATTTTACGGGCGGTCTGCTTGGTTCTTGCTATCGCTCTTTATTATTCTGTCTTATATTTCTTGCACGCCGCCTAAACTCCAGCCCGGCACCCGCGTCGTTTTCGCTACAGCTCCCGGTATGTCGAGTTTCCCATTAGCACCGGGCGGCGGCCAAGTGCTAGCTAGCACCAGCTCCTCCCCGCTGTAACGTCTCCCGCTGCAAACAGTGGCTCCGTCCGCCGACCTGAGAGACCCCCGGGGCGATCCGTGCGTCCGTGATATATATACAGAGTGAAAGGTGTAGAAAGAAGAAGGAAGATAAAAAAAAGGCTGTTGCAACGGGCAGCCGACTCGTGTGGCGCCACCGGTCCGGCGGAACCGGAACCGGAAAAATACTCACACGTGATCTGCAATATTTATGCAAATCCGACGGCGAATGCTGGGACAGCGCGTGACGTCATCCACTCAGTAACTGGCAGGCTGCACACAGAACACCCAGATGCTCTTCTCCTCATCTCAGGTGATTTCAACCATATTTCACTGTCTCCCATTCTACCCACGTTCACCCAGTATGTCACATGCCACACTAGAGACAATAAAACACTGGACTTATTCTATGCAAACGTACACCTCATCACCGCTCCCCCCACTCGGGAGATCGGATCACAACTTGGTTCATCTCCGGCCGGTGTACAAACCCCGAGTGCAGACAACCTCCGGTCATGCGCACAGTGAAGTTATGGTCTGAGGAGGCAATGGACGCTCTAAAGGACTGTTTTGAAACCACTGCCTGGGAGCAGCTCTGCGATCCACATGGTGAGGACATCGATGGCCTCACTTACACCATCACGGACTACATCAGCTTCTGTGTGGACAACACCGTACCCACCAAGACCATACGGTGTTGCTCGAACAACAAACCCTGGATCAACCCTGAGATAAAAACACTTCTGAGAGAGAAGAAGAGGTTCTCCAGGTCGGAGAACAGGAAGATGCTGAAGTCCGTACAGAGGGAGCTGAGGAGGAAGATCAGTGAAGGCAAGGACAGCTTCAGGAAGAAGATGGAGGACAAGCAACAGAGCGACATCAGTGGGGTCTGGAGAAACCTTAAAACCATCTCTGGGCTCCAGAATACCTCCCCCCAGGCCATGGGGGGAAGGGAGTGGGCGAACAATCTGAACCTGTTTTTTAATAGGTTTGACCAACCGCCCTCCCCCCGACTGCACAACAACCACTGCTGCCTCTAAAGACATCAAGTCCTGCTGCCCACACCCCACTCCACCAACACCCCCCCACTCCCAACACACAGCCCCCCAACATG
This sequence comes from Pholidichthys leucotaenia, assembly GCA_020510985.1. Lineage (NCBI taxonomy): Eukaryota > Metazoa > Chordata > Actinopteri > Cichliformes > Pholidichthyidae > Pholidichthys > Pholidichthys leucotaenia. Next base: position 412,297,992 of record CM035840.1, on the reverse strand, counting down.
ACCCTCACTAAGACCCAGGTGAGGACGGAGCTGAGGAAGATCAAGGCGAGGAGGGCATCGGGACCGGACGGCATCAGCACAAAGCTCCTCAAGTCCTGTGCAGACCAGCTGTGTGGGATTGTGGAGCTCATCTTCAAGCTGAGTCTGAAGCTGGGGAGGGTACCACAGTTGTGGAAAACATCTTGTGTGGTACCTGTACCAAAGACTTCCCACCCCAAAGACCTGAACAGCTACAGACCGGTGGCCCTGACGTCCCACATGATGAAGACCCTGGAGAGATTGTTCCTTGCTCACCGCCCCATGGTGGGACTAGCGATGGATCCACTCCAGTTCGCCTACCAGCATGGCATCGGGGTGGAGGATGCAGTGATCTTCCTCCTTCACCGTTCTCTGTCCCACCTGGAGAAGCCCGGGAATGCGGTGAGGATCATGTTCTTTGACTTCTCCAGTGCTTTCAACACCATCCAACCGATGATCCTGAAGGACAAGCTGCTGTGCGCAGGGGTGGACCAGCACCTGTCATCATGGATCCTGGACTACCTCACTAACCGGCCACAGTTTGTGAGAACCCGGGACTGTGTGTCCGACACGATCATCGGTAGCACGGGGGCCCCCCAGGGAACGGTTGTGGCTCCCTTCCTGTTCACCCTTTATACTGCGGACTTCTCACACAACACAACACACTGCCATCTACAGAAGTTCTCTGACGCCTCTGCAATCGTCGGCCTCATCTCCAACGGAGATGAAGCTGAGTACAGAAGACTTATCTAGGACTTTGTGGACTGGTGCCATCGGAACTGCCTCCAGATCAACGGGAGGAAAACTAAGGAGCTGGTGGTGGACTGCCGCAGGCAAGGACAACCCCTCACAGCACCAATAAACATACAGGGAACAGACATTGAGATGGTGACATACTACAAGTACCTGGGTGTTCATCTGAACAATAAACTAGACTGGTCACACAATACCGACGCACTCTACAAGAAGGGACAGCGCAGGCTATTCCTACTGAGGAGACTCAGGTCTTTTGGTGTACAAGGGGCGCTGCTGAAGACATTCTATGACACGGTGGTGGCATCAGCCATCACTTTTGGAGTGGTCTGCTGGGGCAGTGGCATTACAGCAGCCGATAGGAAGAGACTGAACAAACTGATCATGAAAGCTAGCTCTGTCCTGGGGCAGCGCCTTGACCCAGTGGAGGAGATAGGAGAGAGAAGGATGGTAGCTAAACTGTCATCTCTGCTGGAGTCCGAGTCCCACCCTATGCAGGACATACTGAACGCACTGAGGAGCTCATTTAGCAGCGGACTACATCATCCAAGGTGCGCGACAGGGAGGTTTCGCAGCTCCTTCCTACCTACGGCTGTCAGACTGTATAGCCTAAGCAGGGCTGCTCGCAGAGATAGCAAAAAAAATGTGACGACCTAATAGTATTAAATGCAAAAGACGCAATAGACTTACACAATGGTCCCCTCCAGTATACAACTAGGACAATATCGGTCGCTACGGAGGGTGACAATATGTATGGGTACATATTCATACTATGTAGGATAACTAAGTAGACGGTTATGCTGTTTATTCCATCTAGCTACAATGCTCCGCACTGTATGTATATTTATATATTTATATATTTATTCCATCTAGCTACAATGCTCCGCACTGTGTGTTTATATATTTATATATTTATATGTACATATGTATATTCGCTGCTCTTGTTTTTCTTGTCTTCTTGATTGTTGCTCTGGGTGTTGCTATCCCTGTGCTGTTGCAATCCTGGAATTTCCCCATTGTGGGACTAATAAAGGCTTATCTTATCTTATCTTATCTTATCTTATCTTATTTTTTCTATAAATTCCATTAGAGCAAATGCAGTTGTCCTCTTATGTCTGAACCCATATCGCTGCTCACACAATAAATTATTCTTCATTATGAAGTTGTCATTTCTCTCACAGAATATTTTTTCAAGCATCTTAGAAAATTGTGGCAATAGCGAAATAGGTCTATAGTTTGAAAATTCCCCTCTGTCACCCTTCTTGTATATCGGAATTACTTTGGTTATTTTCATTGCTCTGGGAAATATACCTGTTTAGAGAGACAGGTTACAAATATACGTCAGTGGCTTCACTAAGCATTCAATGATAGTTTTGACTAAAAGCATGTCAATACATCACAATCTGTAGATGTTTTACTTTTAAACAATTTAACAATTTCAATGACCTCTCTCTCGTCTGTGCTCTTTATGAAAATGGAGTCTTTTATAGCAATGTTTTTACTTATTGTATCACCTGTAGATGCCGTAATGGGTATTTCTTGAGCCAAATTAGGACCAGTGTTAACAAAAAAATAATAATTAAATTCATCTGCAGGTGAGACTGCATTCACACTCTGAGTCTTTTTTTTTTTTTGGAGATTGGTTGGGTAGCTTGTATTTGTTTTTATTTTCAAGGATATTGTTAAGCATTGTCCATGTATTTTTAGTGGTATCTCTGTTTTTCTCCAGTTCTTTACTGTAATAGTCTGTTTTACTACATCTCAGTATATATATTAACTTATTTTTGTATGTTTTATACCACTGCTCTGCTTCTTTTGTCCTTTTCTTTAGAAAAGCTTTATATAATGCAACATTCAACAATATGTTCACATAAAAAATAGAAGCTCACAACTTCTAACAGTCCCTTGCAGTGTTCCTCAGGGTTTAGTGCTTAGTCCTTTACTTTTTATCTTATATGTAAATGATTTATTTAAAGTATTCAAGAGTTTAAAATATATACTGTTTGCAGTCTCTATTACTATGTTTAGTAGTGGAGAAAATCTGGATCATCTCCTGGATACTGTTGAAAAAGAAATAGAAACTGTCCAGAAATCGTTTGATATGAATAAATTGTCAATAAATTTAAGTAAAAACAATCATATTTAGGAATCAATCAGTATATTATATGTAACTGGATTATTAACTGATTTCTTGTTGCATTGCCACCATGTGGCTGGCTAAATATTTGTAGTGTATGAGTGGTAGACTCCAGCGTACACCTTTTCTGTCTGAAATATAAAATGAAAGGTTTTTTTTTCTTTTAATAAGAATCAAACAATACATTCTAAATTTTTAAAATGTTAGCATACTGTAATTATGGTGTAAATTATTTCTACATTTTTACTCAATTAATTATCAAAAAAAACCAAACAAAAACGTAGTAGCCAGCGGACCAAAGGGCAGACGTGCCCCTTGGCGTTTGTGTAACCACAGTAACATAGTGAGAAGAGAAAGTGGCGTTTACTGTAAAGGTGCCTTCACATCAAACGCGAATGGGCGAATCTTTCGCCCAGCACAATTACATTATAACTCAACGTAAATACATGAAAAGGCATTAATTCACCGTCTGGGTGAGATGCAGACAGGCGAAGTTGCCACTCACCTGAAAAAGTTGTCCCTCTTGAAAACCTGATGTGTGTTTCCGTGCCAGCATGTCCGTGGCAGGAATCCGTGGATAAATAAAAATAAATCCAACATCCCGATTCAGCTGAAGAGCTCCTGGCTCTTCAGCCTCCATTTTGGGTAGAAAAAGACAACCGCGCAGATCCAAGAAACACTTTTACTGGAGAAAACCAAGGAGAAAAGTTTTAAAAAAATGTCCCTTGAACTTGGAGTAGTGACGAGTGAGGAGGAGATGCATGCTCTTACAGATATTTGGTCTGAGAACAAGATTTCTCAGCTGCTTGTGGCTACACACAAGAATACTGATGTTTTTAAAACGTTTAGCGACATGATGGTGGCACGGGGGGTTATACAGACAGCAGAGCTTTTTATTTTTTATTAGTTTGTGGCGAATAAACACTTTGGCTGAAGTGAACAGTATTATGCTGAGAATTACTCACTTGCCGAGAATTGCATCCCATCGTCGAATAAACCTAATTTAAAGATAATTTACAAGCGGTAATAACAACTTTTTTTTTTCCACAATATCTTTATTGAACCTTTTTTTTTTTTTTAACAAACATGATACAAACAATCAAACACTAACACTAAAGTACTACAAAAAAAAAAAAAAAAAATGCACTAAAAACACCAACAACCACCAACAAAATCAAGTCTTCAACAATGCTCCTCTGTTTAGTCTAGACAATCCAATACATAAGTATACATATTATGTTCACCAGTTTGGAATTTACAAGGTCCACACACATCATTCACCTTCTTCAAGAGTTATGTTTAAATTTTTTACATAATCAATAAAAGGTCTCCATATATTCTCAAACACAATTTCCTTTGATTTTAGTATATATGTTATTCTTTCTAATGGAAGGTTTGTTAACATCTGTCTTAACCACTGAGTCACATCTGGTCTATGAGTCTTTTTCCATAATAGTGCAATACATTTTTTGGCATTAAGCAAACTGAGGTCTATGAATGTTCTTTCACTTTTATTAAAATTATGCTTTTCTGGGTACAGACCCAACAAAAACAGTTTAGGATTCAATATGATTTGTTTTGAGATTATTTTTTCAATTGTTACCCTCACCTCTTCCCAAAACATTCTTATTAATCTACATTCCCATAAACAATGAAATAGGGTTCCTTTACTTTCCATGCATTTTGTGCATGTATCTGGTATATTTTTGTTATATCTATTTAACTCCTCCGGTGTAACATACATCCGCATTAACCATTTGAAATGTATCAATTTAAGGCGTGCATTTATTGATTTGGTTTGAGCTTCTGTACAAGCCAATTCCCATTGTTCCTCTGAAATTTCAATTTGCAGATCTTCTTTCCAGTAGTTTAATCTTTTCAGTGAATTTTCACTTGAAGATAGTGTCAGTGAGTTATAAAACTCTGAAATAATACCCTTTCTTTTACTATCTTTCATCATCATTTTTTCCAAGGATGAATAAATAGGTCGAGTGAGAGCTTTATTTTGATTTGATCGAATAAAGTTTCTAAGTTGAAGATATTTTAAAAAATGTGTTCTATTGAGATTAAATTTGATCCTCAGCTCTTCAAAAGACATTATGTTGTCTGCACATGGCAAATATAAATCCTGAATCTTTTGTATCCCTTTTAAATTCCATACTTTAAATACAGCGTCCGCTCTCCCTGGTTTAAAATATTGATTACCCCATATTGGACTAAATTGTGACAATAACTGTGGTTCTTTTAAATAGTTTTTAGCTTCACACCATATTTTGATCATATGCTTTACAAATGGATTTTTAACTTGTTTTTGTAATTTTTTTGCCGAATCTGAGTATATGAATATGGGAAGAGGTAAAGGTAAATTGTATGATTCCATTTCAGTCCAGTGAGGGAGATCATTTGATGAAAAATAATATGTCATAGACCTCAGTTATGCCGACCAATAATACAACATAAAATTTGGACATTTCAGACCTCCACGATCAAATGGTAAATATAATAAAGACAAACGTAATCTAGCCCTCCTGTTGTTCCATATAAATTCCACTAACTTTTTTTTTATTCTTGAGAATAGATCTAAAGGTGGTGATAAGGGAATGTATTGAAATAAATAAAGTATTTTAGGTAAAATATTACTTTTAAGTATATTGATTCTCCCGATCATCGACATTGGTAGTGACATCCATCTCTGAGTTAACTCATTGATATCTGACATTAAGGCTTCATAGTTGACACTGGCGACTGATTCTAGCTTAGGCATAATTTGGATTCCTAAATATTTAAACTGATTTACAACATTGAATTGATTTACCTCAGGGGCTGGGTAATTTCTCTGGGTCTCATTTAGCATTAATATTGAAGATTTAGTTTTATTTATTTTATATCCTGATATTTCCCCAAAATTCTTTATTAAATTCAACAAGGTTGGAATTGATTTTTTTAGATTCGACATAAACAAAATTATGTCATCGGCGTACAGGGAGATTTTATGTTCTGTTGGTCCAACTTTAATTCCATATATTTGTGAATGTAAACGTATCGCTATCGCTAAAGGTTCAATTGCCATAGTAAACAGTAAAGGTGAAAGTGGACAGCCTTGTCGACATCCTCTATTGATTTTTATTGGTTTTGAAATATTGTTATTTGTTAGGATTTCTGCTGTAGCATTATTGTATATTATTTGAACCCATTTTATGAAATTATTTCCAAGTCCAAACCTTTGTAGGACTTCAAAAAGAAAGGGCCATTCAACTCTATCAAAGGCCTTTTCGGCGTCCAATGATAGGAGAGCTGTATCCGGTGCTTCTTTATTAAAATAGATAATATTAAATAGTCTTCTTACATTATGGAAGCCTTGTCTACCCTTTATAAAGCCATTCTGATCTCGATTAATAATATTTGGTAAAATTTCTTGTATTCGTCTTGCTAAAATTTTACAGATTATCTTAAGGTCGGCGTTTAATAGGCTTATTGGTCTCATATTTTCACATTTATTAGAGGGCTTACCTGGTTTTGGCAGCAGTATAATTAAGGCATTATTTATGTATGATGGTAAATTATTATTTTGAAATGCTTCTAAAACCATTTCCAAAAAAGGTTTTATTAATTTATTCTTAAATTTTTTATAAAGGTCAACTGGAAGACCATCTGGTCCTGCACTTTTTCCTGATTTCATATTATCAATGGCTAGCCCAACTTCTTCTTGACTAATTTTAGAATCCAATATCTCCCTGTTTTCATTTGGAATACACGGTATAGATAGTTCGTTCAAAAACCCATTTAGTTTTGTTAAATCAGGTTCATTTTTGGTATCATATAATTTTTCATAGTAATCTCTAAAGGCTCTATTAATTTCTAAAGGATCTATAACTACCTGTCCATTACTTATAATACTGGTAATTGGTGTTTTAATTTCCAATTGTTTAATCTGCCATGCTAATAATTTTCCTGATTTTTCACCTTGTTCATAAAAAGATTGTTTCAATCTTAGAAGACTCGAGGCAGCTCTATTCGCTGATTTTTTGTCGTATTCAGCTCTCAAAATCAGTAATTCATTCTCCAACCTTGGGTCACTTCCTGCATACACTTTTTCCTGAAGATTTTTTATTTTATGTTCCAATTTAGCTCTCTCCTCTCGAGTCTTCTTAGATTTTGATCCTGTATAACTAATAATATGTCCCCTAATAAAAGCTTTGAAAGCCTCCCACTTTACACATGCTGATGTTTGTGTAGTATTGATGTCAAAGAACTCGTCTATCTGTTTTTCTATATACTTGACAAATTCCTCATCCTGAAGCCATTTATGCTGAAATTGCCATCTACCTGATTCCTTTGTCAATTTTTTATCTACATATATTAGACAACAGGGTGCATGATCAGAGATCACGATGTTATCATAAAAGCAGTTTTGAATCTTGGACCTTAATTCTGTGGAAATCAAAAAATAATCAATACGTGAGAATGTCTTGTAGGTACTGGAATAACAAGAATAGGCTTTAACTTGTGGTTTCATTTCTCTCCATATATCTAACAATCTCAATTCTTTCATAAAATGATTAACAGTCATCCTACATCCAATGTGCGTACAATCCAGTCCTGTTGATCTATCCACACCTGGATTCAATGTACAATTAAAATCCCCTGCTATTATATGTTGCCCTGTAAGTGATGATAAGATGAGAAATAAATTAGCAAAGAACTTCTGATCATCTATATTGGGACCATATAAGTTCACAAGATTTATATTTTCTAATAGCAAAGAACCTTGAATGATTACATATCTTCCAAATTTGTCTCCAATTACATTTTTCACTTGAAAAGGAACTGATTTATGTATGAGAGTCATAACTCCCCTGGCCCGGGATGAAAATGAAGAGGTGAATACACTTCCCTGCCATCTACTCCTAATTCTTTTAACATCCTCCTCTATCAGATGAGTTTCTTGTAAAAACACAATTCTTGAACCCATGTCCTTTATTTTATTCATAACTTGTTTAAGTTTTTTTAAATTTTGTAGACCTCTGCAATTCCATGAAGTTAAATTAAGGTTAACACTTTGGTCCATGATCAATAGAGAGTTTGGGATTACCTTGCAGTGTAAACATGCTCATACAGAGAAGCAAAAACATGAGTGGTTGAACATTCATCCTACAAACTACACACAAACAAATTTCCCCTTCCCACACTTGTGGCAAACCCCCCAAAATCAAAAGAAAAATTCTGTCTCCCGATATAGCCATCGACTGTTCCACACCCACGGGGAACAGCCTAAGCCACTCCTTCTTCATCCTCCCAATCACCCTAACTCTACTGCTTTTAATGACGTAACATTAACTCTCCTCTGTAGTTTTCCAACTTAACTCCAAAATTTTTAACAACTTTGTACATCATAGTTTTTTTTTTTTGTTTGTTTTGTTTTGTTTTTTTTAATATATAATACAATCTATATTTTGTAAACTTACTATTTACTTCAAGTCAGTCAGATGCCTGTGCAAATGCTTAATTATTCTACCTTATATTTTGTTCATGCTTAGCTCCCACCAGTCTCTTCTTCTTCTTTGATCTTCTTGATGAACTCCTGCGCCTCCTCTGGGGTCTTGAAGATGTGGGTTCTGCCCTCATACGTGGTCAGCAGTCTCGCAGGATAGATTACACCATGACGAATCCCAAGGTTGCGCAGCTCCTTACGTACGGGATCAAACTGCTTCCTCAATTGCTGGATTCCTGTGGCCAAATCTGGGTAGAACCGCACCTGCTGGTCCTGGTGTTTAATCTCTCCTTTTTTAGCTCGTGCAGCGTTGAAGATCTTCATCCTGTCTCTGTTGCTAAGAAACTTCATAATTAAGGTCCTCGGCGGTCCCTTATCTCTCCGTGGGCCAATACGATGTGCTTTTTCCAGAACCACTGCTGATTGCAACTCCTCGCTGCCCAGCACCTCCGGAATCCACTTTTCCAGAAAGGAACATACGTCCCGACCTTCTGATTCCTCTGGAAGACCCACCAGCCTCAAATTATTCTGTCTCGACCGAGATTCCAAATCCAAAATATTATCTTCCAGAGATTTATTTTTTTTTTCCAAAGTGCGCACCTTTAATTGAAGACGGGTGACGTCATCTTCAGCACTAGCGAGACGGAGCTCCATCTGCGCCGTTCGTTCTACACAGTCACCCAATTCCTTTCTTATTCCTTCCAACGCTGTCATAATCCCATCAAATCTAGAGGAAAAGTCCGCTCTCATTGAACTCATGGCAGCCATCAGCGCATCTGCGCCATTCCCCGCAGAAATCGCACCGCCGCCAGCCTCCTCCGCCATATATGGAGCCTTGTTTGCTGCGTCACAGACCTGAAAGTCCGTTAATTTGGACTGTTTCGGCGGCTCGCTTTTTCCTTTTCCTGGTTTTCCAGCCTTAGGCTTCGCCGACATATCCTCGCCCAAATGCTGGGGTACGTTCTGTCCCAAATGAGAGAGTTATTTGCCGATTTTTTTTCTCCAGGAGCAGAGCAGAGCGAGACACGTCCGTCCTACGTGGCAGCCATAACCGGAAGTCGGTAATAACAACTTTTACTTCTAAAAATGCACAAATGGTTATAAGCCTGGCTGTAGTGTTATATTTTATAGTTTTGGTGGATGGGATGCAATTCTTGGCAAGCGAGCAATTCTCGGCATAACACCGGATTTCCCTTTTTGGTCCTGGCCAATCGATGAGCCGGATTTCTCTTCTTCGCTGAGATTTTTTCTTCCTTGTCAGTGGTGGCTTCGACTACAGCGCCACAAACAAGCAGCTGTTGTAACTGCATGACGTTGTCCAAGCAGTTTGGTCCGCTTGAGTAAAGTGCTGTGTGAATGCAAACCGAACCAAACAAAGGTGTGAAAATTCTTGTCATTCCCCGCCGACTCGAACCGAGACCCCCGGACTATGCTGGTGTGAATGCAGTCAAAGATAAATACCCTGACACTGTCTTGACGAGGGAGCCTTGTCTCATTAAAGTGTCTTTGGGATCTGAACCAGTCCACATGGTGGTAGTCAGATTTGTATATTTGACCATATAATGTGGCACACTTGTCAAAAACCAGAATACATTTCTGTCTTCAAAGTATATTTTTTGGCTTGCTCTCGTCACTCACTCCCTCTAACCAATTTGCCATTCTAAGCCTATCCTCGCTGCTGCCAGCATCCGGATGATAGCATTGGGTCTTTCTGATCCAGGCAGTGACTAGGGAGCAGGCCAAGTGTTACACGAGTCACCCTGGGACAACCAAGCCAGCGCTTCTGTCGGCTGATGCACGCCTGTATGGCTGAGAGCAACTGGCTTTGCGGTTCCTTTGATTTGACACAGAATGAAGCTCATCTACTTTTTAGGGGGGGGGAGGGGCATTTGCTTTATGTATGTGTGCTGTGTATTTTGTGAGCAGGTGTGCTTGAGAACGCATATGTGTGTGTCAGGAAGATTAAGTGTGGTTTCTCTCCGTGCATGTTTTTATATAAGTGTGACTCAATATATCTGTGTGTGCATGAAAAAAAAACAAGCTGACACAATTATGCTGAAATGAGGCTAAGGCTTTCTGTTTTAGTTTGTAATTATGCGCTTAAGATTGGATGATCAGCACTACTACTCCTTTGTGGATGTGCTTTCAAAGTCCATCTAGTCACTATTCACTACAGGCAGGACTTACTCTCCCAAGCAAGAGAAAACACAGCATCGCTTTTGTTACTTCATTATACTTCTTTTAAACAACCATTAATGCCCCCCCCATTCAATTGCTTGGATGCTGCTTCCCTATTAAGCTTATCAGCCACAGATGACCAATTTATTATTGCAGTTCTGTCTCTAGTCTGCTGAGCAAGGCATAGTTATTCACAATAGTATTAAGTGCATGTTGTTATTGACAGCATATGTTGGTCAGACCAAACTATTACTGAAGAGTTAAAAAAAAATATACGTATATGACTAAATCATGCTTTATTTCTTTGCACTTTTTGACACATTTGCCCGGAAATTATGAATACAAATGATAAACAATTAAGCAATATTACATGAGAGGGCCTATGACCAAATCACTGATTTTTCTTTGTTTAACCAGTTATTTTGCTCCGCTGAGAAAAATAATCCCTTCCAAATGTACCCAGTTAACTGCTGCTAAGCGTCTCAATGAGCATAATATAAAAAAGAGTCATGTCACACGCATGCAGTGGATATAAAAAATCTACCCACCCCTGTTCAAATGCCAGTTTTTGTGGTGTAAAAAAATGAGACCAAGATAAATCATTTCAAAACTTTTTTCCACCATTAATGGGACCTATTACCTGTACAACCCAATTGAAAAACAAACTGAAATCTTTTAAGGGGAAAAAAAACAAAAAACCAAAACAACTTACAATAATCTGGTTGCATAAATATGCACACCCTTAAACTAATACTTTGTTGCAGCACCTTTCGCTTTTATTACAGCACTCAGTCTTGTTGGGTAGGACTCTATCAGTGTGGCACATCTTGATGTGGCAACATTTGCAATTGCCCACTCTTCTTTGCAAAAACACACCAAATCTGTTAGATTGCGAGGGCATCTCCTGTGTACAGCCCTCTTCAGATCACACCACAAATGTTCGATTGGATTCAGGTCTGGACTGTGGCTGGGCCATTCCAAAACCTTTATCTTCTTCAGGTAAAGCCATTTTTTTGTTGATTTGGATGTCTGTTTTTGGTCATTGTCCTGCTGAAAGATGAAGTTAAGATAAGATAAGATAAGATAAGCCTTTATTAGTCCCACAAAGGGGAAATTCCAGGATTGCAACAGCACAGGGATAGCAACACTCAGAGCAACAATCAGAAGGCAAGAAAAAACAAGCAAGCAAGAGCAGCTAATATACATATGTACATATTACTATAAAATATATATATACACACACACACACACACAGACACACAGTGCAGAGCATTGTAGCTGGATGGAATAAATATATGAATATATGAACACACAGTGCAGAGCATTGTAGCTAGATGGAATAAATATGTAAATATATAAACACCCACAGTATGGAGCATTGCAGCTAGGTGGAATAAATATGCAAGTATATAAACACACACAGTGCGGAGCAATGTAGCTAGATGGAATAATATGTAGATATATAAAAACACAGTGCGGAGCATTGTAGCTAGATGGAATAAATATATAGATATATAAATATAAACACACCCAGTGCAGAGCATTGTAGCTAGATGGAATAAATATGTAAATATATAAACACACACAGTGCAGAGCATTGTTGCTAGGTGGGATGAAACAGCATAACCGTCTATTTAGTTATCCTACATGGTATGATTATGTGCCCATACATATTCTCACCCTCCATAGCGACCTGTATGTTCCTAGTTGTATGCCGGAGAGGACCATTGTGTAAGTCTATTGCATCTTTTGCATTCAAAAAAAAAAAAAAAAAAAAACTATTAGTTTGTTACGTCTTTTTGCTATCTCTGCGAGCAGCCCTGCTTAGGTTGTACAGTCTGACAGCCGTTGGTAGGAAGGACCTACGAAACCTCTCGGTTGTGCACCTGGGATGATGTAGTCTGCTGCTAAATGAGCTCCTCAGTGCGTCCAGTATGTCCTGCATAGGGTGGAACTCGGACTCCAGCAGAGATGACAGTTTAGCCACCGTCCTTCTCTCTCCTATCTCCTCCATCGGATCAAGGCGTTGCCCCAGGACAGAGCTAGCTTTCTTAATCAGTTTGTTCAGTCTCTTCCTATCGGCTGCAGTAATGCCACTGCCCCAGCAGACCACTCCAAAAGTGATGGCTGATGCCACCACCGTGTCATAGAATGACTTCAGCAGCGCCCCTTGTACACCAAAAGACCTGAGTCTCCTCAGCAGGAACAGCCTGCGCTGTCCCTTCTTGTAGAGTGCGTCAGTATTGTGTGACCAGTCTAGTTTATTGTTCAGATGAATACCCAGGTACTTGTAGGATGTCACCATCTCGATGTCTGTTCCCTGTATATTTACTGGTGCTGTGAGGGGCTGCCCATGCCTGCGGCAGTCCACCACCAGCTCCTTAGTTTTCCTCGCGTTGATCTGGAGGCAGTTCCGATGGCACCAGTCCACAAAGTCCTGGATAAGCCCTCTGTACTCAGCTTCATCTCCGCTGGAGATGAGACCAACGATCGCAGAGTCATCAGAGAACTTCTGTAGATGGCAATGTGTTGTGTTGTGTGAGAAGTCCGCAGTATAAAGAGTGAACAAGAAGGGAGCCAGCACCGTTCCCTGGGGGGCCCCCGTGCTACTGATGATCGTGTCGGAAACACAGTCCCGGGTTCTCACAAACTGAGGCCGGTTCGTGAGGTAGTCCAGGATCCATGATGACAGGTGCTGGTCCACCCCTGCGCGCAGCAGCTTGTCCTTCAGGATCATCGGTTGGATGGTGTTGAAAGCACTGGAGAAGTCAAAGAACATGATCCTCACCATATTCCCGGGCTTCTCCAGGTGGGACAGAGAACGGTGAAGGAGGAAGATCACCGCATCCTCCACCCCAATGCCATGCTGGTAGGCGAACTGGAGTGGATCCATCGCTGGTTCCACCAGGGGGCGGAGATGAGCAAGGAGCAGTCTCTCCAGGGTCTTCATCAAGTTCCTCTTCATCTTCAGCTTTCTACCAGAAGCCTGAAGGTTTTGTGCCAACACTGACTGGTACTGTTCATACAAACTGTTCATAATTCCCTCCACCTTGACTGAGGCCCCAGTTCCAGCTGAAGAAAAACAGCCCCAAAGCATGATGCTGCCACCACCATGCTTCACTGTAGGTGTGGTGTTCTTTTGGTGACGACCAGTGTTGTGCTTGCACCAAATATACCTTTTGGAATTTTGGCCAAAAAGTTCAACCTTGATTTCATCGGACCATAACACATTTTACCACATGCGTTTGGGAGATTTCAAATGTGTTTTTGCAAACTGTAGCAGGGCTTGGATGTTTTTCTTCGTAAGATAAGGCTTCCGTCTTGCCAAACTACCCCATAGCCCAGACATATGGAAAAGAAGGGAGATTATTGTCACATGTACTAAACACTCAGTACTTGCCAGAAAATCCTGCAGCTCCTTCAGTGTTGCTGTCGACCTCTTGGCAGCCTCCCTGACCAGTTTTCTTCTTGTCTTTTCATCAATTTTGGAGGGATATCGAGTTCTTGATAATGTCACTGTTGTGCCATATTTTGTTCACTTGATGATGGCTGTCTTCACTGCATTCCATGGTATATTTAACGCCTTGGAAATTCTTTTGTACCCTTCTCCTGACTGATATCTTTGAACAATGAGATCCCTCTGATGCTTCAGAAGCTCTCTACGGACCATGGCTTGTGCTGTAAGATATGACTACAAAAATGTCAGGAAAAGCCTACTAGAACAGCTGAACTTTATTTGGGGTTAATCAGAGGCACTTTAAATGGTGGCAGGTGTGCTGACTCCCATTTAACATGAGTTTGAATGTGACTGGATAATTTTGAACACAGTCATATCCCTAGTTATAACAGGGTGTGCATATTTATGCAACCAGGTTATTGTAAGTTTTTTCATTTTTTATTTTTTCCCCTTAAAAGAGTTCAGTTAGGTTTTCAGTTGGGTTGTACAGGTTATAGGCCACATTAATGGTAGAAAAAAGTTTTGAAATGATTTATGTTGGTCTGATTTTTTTACATCACAAAAACCTGGCATTTGAACAGGGGTGTAGCCTTTTTAGATCAATTGTATTACCAAAGTAATACAATTGATCTAAAAAGGCTACACCATCCAGCGCAGAAGTCAATATATACCAGTCACTTGTTGAGTAGGGTTTGTGGGTAATGTTACTGGGTCACCGGTGACTAGTTAGTGATTTAGATTTGGACACATTTCTGTGCTCGTTTCTAAGCACGTTACTTGCTTTTTGCCTGGCATTTTCAGATGAAATAAAGAGTCTACAAAGATATTATGGTTGGCTAGTCGAGACAATAAATCCAACTGTAGCTTATCTATTTTGTTGTAAATATATGTGAAATATCTAGCAAGATGATAACAATGGCAGGACTTCTGGGTCACGGGGGTCTGGATTTTTAGGACTGTCTCTTTTCAAACAGCACCTCCCTGTGGAAATTAAGGTAGCTGACACAGTATTACAATTCTTAAATATGCGAAGCCACTGATATTAACTATAATTTAAAGATCATTAGGACACCACTGAAGCAGAGTGATACATATTCCATAAAACATCTGCGTGTGATTATCGGGGACTATAGTAACTCCTAGAACCCCTATTGTCCAATCAGATTGCTGTCGAAACTAATTGTCTTTTCTTTAAATCACCATGCATTCTGATTGGCTTCTTTTTAGTCAATAAATGAAAAGACTCATTTGCTTTAAAGAGGAGTCTATTGTTCCCCAAGCAGCTCAATACTGACCTTTCAGAGCCCCATGTTTTTATGTTGCAGCCTCTTTCAGTAGTGTTTAGGATTAAAATATGCATGGCTAATGGCATTGTCACAGGAGTGGATGTATTTATCTTGGCACACACTGTCAGCCGCTGTTTTGCACCCAACAATCAGCTCTCCTGACTACAGACCCCTTCATTTGTCTGAGAATTGAGGCTTTAAGTAGCTCACTGAATACCTAGCTTTCTCGTTCGACATTGATACCCATCTGACAAAGCAACACCAGCCTTTTATCTGTCTGAGTCCAATTCAGGATTTGATTAGGAATGAATCTAGAAGGCTCTGATCAGTTTCTCTTGTATGAGCACATTTAACATGTGTGTGACTGCTCCTTGAGCGCTGATGGCAGAGACACGGGTGATTAAGGCCAGAGTCCAATCAAACCAGCTGTGTGCCATTCCCCCCATGACACTGGTTGTGCCAGGCATGTGTTCCACACTACTAGCAGAAACAGAGGCCGTGACCAAACCCCCAGTCTGGGGAAATAGGGCCACACAAGAACCAAGGCATGTGGGCTGATTGAGGTTTTAGCATTACAGAGATCTTTCAGAGACAGCACTGCCACACAAGCATAAATAATCTCATTTGTTATATGAAACCATAGTGGAGAGAGTCTCTGGACAAGCAGCAGTGGGCTGCTGATGTCTGGCTCAAAACTCAGGGCGAACATTGTGGATATTAATACGGCCCTAATTAACAAATTTCCCCTGGTGGGATTAATCAAGTTGTCTGAACCTGAATTATGATTCTAATTTTTCACAAGTGAAAGTTTTCATTTGGCACTCTTGTTTTTCATTAATGAACAATAGAGAATAATTGCTGTCATCAACAACTCACAAATCTGGAAAAAATTGGAAATTCAGACAGGATTTATATATAAGAACTATGAAGAATTCATACCTGTTTGTAGCAATTAAATCTTCAGTAGCCTCTGTATTAAGAATGAACTTTGATCAAGTACAAACTATTTATTTATTCATTTATTAAATGTGACTGTTTCATTTTATCTGTCTGTGGCAGTTTGTATGTGGCTGTAGCTAACTACAAACTGTTACTACTGCCAGGTCAATGTCATTTTACAGTTGTTTCCCTGGGAACATTATAGAGATATCTGGAGGTTATTGTACCCCCTTTCAACAGGGGTGAAGATTGTTGAGATAAAAGAATGGCCAGATCTCTCAACGATCTTTAAATGAGCACCCAGTAATCACCAAGATCTCTCAATGATCTCTCAGAGATCTTCTAGTGATCTCCAAAGCCTCAAAGTTTTGACTCAGTCCCAAACAATCTATCAATGATCACCAAAGGGAAGCAATCGCTCAACAATCTCATTGATCTCACACTGGTCTCTCAATGAGCTTTCAGTGAAATCTATTGGTCTTTCATTGAATGCTCAGCAATCCATCACTGATCTCTCAGCAATCTCTACCTTCAGGGTGGAAAAATGTGGCATTCATCATTCCAATCCATCACTGATCTTAATTGTCTCTGCCTTCACTGTTTTCCTCTTCTTGCTTTGCAAGGTCATCCTACAGACTACCATCCGATGCTGTCTAGCTACATTATCCCCTGCCACCACCTTGCAGTCTCCTATCTCTTTTAGATTTCTCCTTCTGCATAAGGTGTAGTCCACCTGTATGAACCTTCCTCCACTCTTGAAAGTCACCCTATGTTCCTCTCTCTTCTTGAAGTATGTATTCACCACAGCCATTTCCATCCTTTTGGCAAAACTGACAACCACCTGTCCTTCCACATTCCTCTCCTAAAGACCATACCTACCCAGGACCTCATCATCATTTCTGTTCCCTTCACTTACATGTCCATTAAAGTCTGTTCCAATCACTACTCTCTTCCCCCTGGGAACACTCTCTATCACTTCATCCAACTTACTCCAGAAATCCTCTTTCTCTTCTACCTGACATCTAACTTGTGGGGCATACGCACTGACAACATTCAACATCACACGTTTGACTTCTAGCTTCAAATTCATGGTTCTGTCTTACTCCCTCTTTACCTCCTGAACACTCTTCACATACTCTTCCTCCAAGATTACCTACGAGATTGATCGTCACTTCCTTGTGATAACGTATCGTCACTTCCTGTTTTGCTGTCTGTCTGTGTGGTTTGCTCTCCTCACTCTCCTGAGCTTTTGGGTTAGCCACTAGCAATGACTACTAGCTCTCCTTCCTCTCCTCCTCTGGTGTGCTCTCTCTGTCAGATGTTTAGCTACACCTCTGCCTCTTTTAGTGATAACGGTAAATGTAATAAATGTTGTCTTTTTGAGGCGCTCGAGACGAGGTTGTCTGATTTGGAATCCTGGCTCCGCTGCATTGAAACACCGTCTGCGCCAGTTACTCTTGACGGACGCCCCTTAGCTGCAGCGGAGCTAGCTAGCATAGCTAACCCCATTAGCGGTCCTTCAGCTCTCCTCAGCAGCAAGGAGACTGGGTGGGTGACGGTGAGAAGGAAGCCTAGTCGCAAAGCCCCGGTACACCTTCAACCTGTTCACGTTTCTAATCATTTTTCCCCACTCAGTGACACACCTGCTGAGGAAAAAACTCTGATCATTGGCGACTCTGTAGTCAGAAACGTGAACCTAGAGACTCCAGTGGCCATAGTCAAATGCATTCCTGGGGCCAGAGCAGGCGACATCGAGTCAAATTTGAAAATGCTGGCTAAAAGTAACTGTAAATACTCCACAATTGTTATTCACGCTGGCATTATGACATCCGTCTCCGGCAGTCGGAAGTCACGAAACTTAATATAGAATCGGTGTGTCACTTTGCAAAAACGATGTCTGCCACTGTAGTATTCTCTGGGCCCCTCCCCAGTCTGACCAGTGATGACATGTTTAGCCACTCGTCATTCTTGAACCGCTGGCTGTCTGTGTGGTGTCCTGCAAACAACGTGGGCTACATTGACAATTGGAGCTCATTTTGGGGGAAACCTGGTCTTATGAGACGAGACAGCATTCATCCCACTTTGGATGGTGCTTCTCATTTAGCTAACAATCTGGCATCTTTTTTATCCAAATTTCCAAAACCTTGACTACTCAGAGTTGGGACCAGGAAGCAGAGTCGCAGTCTTCCACGCCTCTCTGCAGCGCCTCTTCATCCGCCACCCCTCAACTTAGCCCCTGTCTTCCCCATCAGAGAATCATTGTCTGCTCCCTCCAAAGTAAATAAAAATATAATATATAAGCATCCCAAAGTGATTAAGCAAAATATTGGTAAAGCTCAAATTAAACATAAAGCCTCTAAATTGAATGATTTGGCCTCTGTTCCTCCTCATAATTTAAAAATTAAATGTGGTTTATTAAATATTAGGTCTCTAACTCCCAAGTCTCTGTTAGTCCATGATCTGTTAATTGATCATCAGATTGATTTAATATCCCTTACAGAGACTTGGTTAGGGCAAGAGGATTAAGTTGGTTTAAATGAATCAACTCCCTCTGGTTATTTAAACTGTCAAAATCCCAGACGTTCTGGTCATGGAGGAGGAGTAGCAACAACTTACCATTCCAAATTACTAGTTAATGTAAAGCAAAAAACATGTTATAATTCCTTTGAGGGCCTGGTCCTCAGTATTGGGCACTTTAGCAATTATAGGTTAAACCCAATTTTATTTGCCATAGTTTATCGTTCCCCATCAACCTACTCAGAATTTTTATCCGAATTTGCTGATTTCTTAGCTGATTTAGTGCTGAAATCTGATAGAATAATTATAATAGGGGACTTTAATATACATGTGGATGTAGATAGTGACTGCCTTAATGTGGCATTTAATTCAATACTAGACTTGATTGGGTTTTCTCAGAAAGTAGGAAATTCTACTCATTACCTCCACCATACATTGGACCTTGTTCTGACATATGGCATAGAAATAGAAAATCTTGTAGTGTCTCCTCATAACCCTGTACTGCCAGACCATTGTCTGTTAACCTTTGATTTTACTATTTCTGACTATTTGGATCCTAAAGAAAAATATTATTACAGTAGATGCCTCTCAGATGATGCTGTTACCAAATTTATGCAGATTGTTTCCTCTATGCCACAGGTGTCAAACTCATTCCATGGAGGCCCAAGACCCTGCAGGTTTTACTTCCACCCAGTGTCTTCAACAGGTGATTTCTCTGAATTTCTTCCTACTGATTGCTGATCAGTGAAAACACCTGCTGAAGAGACTGGGTGGAAGTAAAACCTGCAGGGTCTTGGCCCTCCATGGAATGAGCTTGACACCCCTGCTCTATGCCATGTGTCAACACAACGTAAATAAGCTATAGACAGCTTGCTCCTTCTGTAATTGATAACATGGTGGATAGTGTTACAGCTTCTCTGCATCAGACTCTAGACTTGGTGGCCCCCTTAAAAAAGAAAAAGTCTAATCAGAGATTTCTAACTCCTTGGTTCAGTACAGAAACTCGTAGTTTAAAACAGAAGACTCGTCAATTAGAAAGAAAATGGTGCTCCATTAATTTAGATGAAATCTATTTAGCTTGGAGAAATCATCTTTTAATTTATAAAAATTCTCTTAGAAAAGCTAGAACGAGTTATTATTCTGTATTAATAGAAGAGAACAAGAATAATCCCAGGTTTCTTTTCAGCACTGTAGCCAGGTTGACAAAGAGTCAGGACTCTGTCAATCCTAGCATTCCCTTAGAGCTTACTAGTCAGGACTTTATGAACTTTTTCAATAATAAAATTTCATCCATCAGAGATAAAATCAATCAGATTCTTCCCACAGTTAACTTAAATACTGTAACTACTACAACTCCTTCAATTGATGTCTGTCTTGATGAGTTTACTCCAATCGACCTTTGTGAGATAGACAAAATAGTTTCCTCATCCAAACCTTCAACTTGTCTTTTAGACCCTATTCCTGCCAGGTTATTTAAAGAAGTCTTCCCACTTATTGGTAGCTTTATTCTTCATATAATCAACTCTTCATTAACTTTAGGCCATGTACCGCAGGCTTTTAAAACAGCTGTAATTAAACCCTTACTCAAAAAGCCAACGCTAGATCCAGGAGCTTTAGCTAACTATAGACCAATCTCTAATCTCCCTTTCATTTCAAAAATCTTAGAAAGAGTTGTTGCTACGCAATTATTTGACCACCTGCAGGGAAATGGTTTACTTGAAGAGTTTCAATCTGGGTTTAGAATCCATCATAGTACTGAAACAGCCTTAGCGAAGGTCACTAACGACCTCCTCATTGCATCTGATAATGGACTGGTTTCTGTACTTGTCCTTTTAGACCTTAGTGCAGTTTTTGATACTATCGATCATAATATTCTACTTGATAGATTAGAACACTATGTTGGACTCAATGGAACTTTGTTGCAGTGGTTTAGATCTTATTTATCTGATTCCAGTTTGTTCATGTCAATAATGAGTTTTCTTTCAACTCAAAGCTCAGTCATGGAGTTCCACAGGGATCTGTGCTAGGCCCTACTCTTTTTTAGTTTATATATGCTTCCGTTAGGTAACATTATTAGAAAGCACTTTATACGTTTTCATTGTTATGCAGAAGACACACAATTATACCTGTCAATGAAGCCAGATGATAGTAATCAATTAGCCAAGTTAGAAGTCTGTCTTAAGGAAATCAAAGCTTGGATGACTTGTAATTTCCTGCTATTAAATTCAGATAAGACTGAAGTCATTCTTGTTGGTCCAAAAAACCTTAGAAATACCTTTCCAAATCAAACTTTCAGTTTGGATGCGGTTACTCTCTCTTAATAGCTCTGTGAGGAACCTTGGAATTATTTTTGATCAAGATCTGTCCTTCAATTCACATATTAAATTTGTTTCTAAGACTGCCTTCTAGACTTCCGGTTTTGGCTGCCATGTGAGAAGGACACGTCTCACTCTGCTCTGCTCCTGGAGAAAAAAAAATTGGCAAATAACTTTCTCATTTGGGACAGAACGTACCCCAGCGTTTGGGCGAGGATATGTCGGTGAAGCCTAAGGCTGGAAAACCAGGTAGAGGAAAAAGCGAGCCGCCGAAACAGTCCAAATTAACGGACTTTCAGGTCTGTGACGCAGCAGATAAAGCTCCATATATGGCGGAGGAAGCTAACAGCGGTGTGGTATCTGCGGGAAACGGCACAGGTGCGGTGCTAGCTGCCATAAGTTCAATGAGAGCAGACTTTTCCTCTAAATTTGATGGGATTATGGCAGCGTTGGAAGGAATGAGAAAGGAATTGGGTGACTGTGTAGAACGAATGGCGCAGGTGGAGCTTTGTGTCTCTAGTGCTGAAGATGACGTCACCTGTCCTCAATTAAAGGTGCGCACTTTGGAAAAAAAAATAAATGTCTGGAAGATAATGTCCTGGATTTGGAGTCCCGGTCGAGATGGAACAACTTGAGGCTGGTGGGTCTACCAGAGGAATCCGAAGGTCGGGACTCATGTTCCTTTCTGGAAAAGTGGATTCCGGAGGCGCTGGGCAGCGCGGAGCTGCAATCAGCAGTGGTTCTGGAAAGCGCACACCGTATTGGCCCACGGAGAGATAAGGGACCACGGAGGACCCTAATTATGAAGTTCCTCAACAACAGAGACAGGATGAAGATCTTCAACGCTGCACGAGCTAAAGGAGAGATTAAACACCAGGACCAGCAGGTGCGGTTCTACCCAGATTTGGCCACAGGAATCCAACAATTGAGGAAGCAGTTTGACCCCGTACGTAAAGAGCTGCGCAACCTTGGGATTCATCATGGTGTAATTTATCCTGCGAGACTGTTGACCACGTATGGGGGCAGAACCCACATCTTCAAGACCCCAGAGGAGGCGCAGGAGTTCATCAAGAAGATCCAAGTAGAGACTGGTGGGAGCTAAGCATGAACAAAATATAAGGTAGAATATTTAAGCATTTGCACAGGCATCTGGCTGACTTGAAGCAAATAGCAAGTTTACAAAATATAGATTGTATTATATATTAAAAAAAAACAAAAAAAACTATGATGTACAAAGTTGCTAAAAATTTTGGAGTTAAGTTGGAAAACTACAGAGGAGAGTTAATGTTACGTCATTAAAAGCAGTAGAGTTAGGGTGATTGGGAGGATGAAGAAGGAGTGGCTTTGGCTGTTCCTCGTGGGTGTGGAGCGGTCGATGGCTATATCGGGAGACGGAATTTTTCTTTTGATTTTGGGGGGATCGCCACAAATGTGGGAAGGGGGAATTTGTTTGTGTGTAGTTTGTAGGATGAATGTTCAACCACTCATTTTTTTGCTTCTCTGTATGAGCATGTTTACACTGCAAGGTAATCCCAAACTCCCTATTGATCATAAACCAAAGCGTTAATCTTAATTTAACTTCATGGAATTGCAGAGGTCTACAAAATTTAAAAAAACTTAAACAAGTTATGAATAAAATAAAAGACATGGGTTCAAAAATTGTGTTTTTACAAGAAACTCATCTAATAGAGGAGGATGTAAAAAGAATTAGGAGTAGATGGCAAGGAAGTGTTTTCACCTCATCATTTTCATCCCGAGCCAGGGGAGTTATGACTCTCATACATAAATCAGTCCCATTTCAAGTGAAAAATGTAATTGGAGACAAATTTGGAAGATATGTAATCATTCAAGGATCTTTGCTATTAGAAAATATAAATTTGGTGAACTTATATGGTCCCAATATAGATGATCAAAAGTTCTTTGCTAATTTATTTCTTATCTTATCATTACTTACAGGGCAACATATAATAGCAGGGGATTTTAATTGTACATTGAATCCCGGTATAGATAGATCAACAGGACTGGACTGTACGCACAATGGATGTAGGATGACCATTAATCATTTTATGAAAGAATTGAGATTGCTAGATATATGGAGAGAAATGAAACCACAAGTTAAAGCCTACTCTTGTTATTCCAGTACCTACAAGACATTCTCACGTATTGATTATTTTTTGATTTCCACAGAATTAAGGTCCAAGATTCAAAACTGCTTTTATGATAACATCATGATCTCTGATCATGCACCCTGCTGTCTAATATATGTAGATAAGAAATTGACAAAGGAATCAGGTAGATGGCAATTTCAGCATAAATGGCTTCAGGATGAGGAATTTGTCAAGTACATAGAAAAACAGATAGATGAGTTCGTTGACATCAATACTACACAAACATCAGCATGTGTAAAGTGGGAGGCTTTCAAAGCTTTTATTAGGGGACATATTATTAGTTATACAGGTTCAAAATCTAAGAAGACTCAAGAGGAGAGAGCCCAATTGGAACATAAAATAAAAAGTCTTCAGGAAAAAGTGTATGCAGGAAGTGATCCAAGGTTGGAGAACGAATTACTGATTTTGAGAGCTGAATATGACAAAAAATCAGCGAATAGAGCTGCCTCGAGTCTTCTAAGATTGAAACAATCTTTTTATGAACAAGGTGAAAAATCAGGAAAATTATTGGCATGGCAGATTAAACAATTAGAATTTAAAACACCAATTACCAGTATTATAAGTAATGGACAGGTAGTTATAGATCCTTTAGAAATTAATAGCGCCTTTAGAGATTACTATGAAAAATTATATGATACCAAAAATGAATCTGATTTAACAAAACTAAATGGGTTTTTGAACGAACTATCTATACCGTGTATTCCAAATGAAAACAGGGAGATATTGGAGTCTAAAATTAGTCAAGAAGAAGTTGGGCTAGCCATTGATAATATGAAATCAGGAAAAAGTGCAGGACCAGATGGTCTTCCAGTTGACTTTTATAAAAAATTTAAGAATAAATTAATAAAACCTTTTTTGGAAATGGTTTTAGAAGCATTTCAAAATAGTAATTTACCATCATACATGAATAATGCCTTAATTATACTGTTGCCAAAACCAGGTAAGCCCTCTAATAAATGTGAAAATATGAGACCAATAAGCCTATTAAATGCCGACCTTAAGATAATCTAAAATTTTAGCAAGACGAATACAAGAAATTTTACCAAATATTATTAATCAAGATCAGAATGGCTTTATAAAGGGAAGACAAGGCTTCCATAATGTAAGAAGACTATTTAATATTATTTATTTTAATAAAGAAGCACCGGATACAGCTCTCCTATCACTGGACGCCAAAAAGGCCTTTGATAGAGTCGAATGGCCCTTTCTTTTTGAAGTCTTACAAAGGTTTGGACTTGGAAATAATTTCATAAAATGGGTTCAGATAATATACAATAATGCTACAGCAGAAATCCTAACAAATAACAATATTTCAAAATCAATAAAAATCAATAGAGGATGTCGACAAGGCTGTCCACTTTCACTTTTACTGTTTACTATGGCAATTGAACCTTTAGCGATGGCGATACGTTTACATTCACAAATATATGGAATTAAAGTTGGACCAACAGAACATAAAATCTCCCTGTACGCCAATGACATAATTTTGTTTATGTCGAATCTTAAAAAATCAATTCCGACCTTGTTGAATTTAATAAAGAATTTTGGGGAAATATCAGGATATAAAATAAATAAAACTAAATCTTCAATATTAATGCTAAATGAGACCCAGAGAAATTACCCAGCCCCTGAGGTAAATCAATTCAACGTTGTAAATCAGTTTAAATATTTAGGAATCCAAATTGTGCCTAAGCTAGAATCAGTCGCCAGTGTCAACTATGAAGCCTTAATGACAGATATCAGTGAGTTAATTCAGAGATGGATGTCACTACCAATGTCAATGATCGGGAGAATCAATATACTTAAAAGTAATATTTTACCTAAAATACTTTATTTATTTCAATACATTCCCTTTCCACCACCTTTAGATTTATTCTCAAGAATTAAAAAAAAGTTAGTGGAATTTATATGGAACAACAGGAGGGCTAGTTTACATCTGTCTTTATTATATTTACCATTTGATCGTGGAGGTCTGAAATGTCCAAATTTTATGTTGTATTATTGGTCGGCACAACTGAGGTCTATGACATATTATTTTTCATTAAATGATCTCCCTCACTGGACTGAAATGGAATCATACAATTTACCTTTACCTCTTCCCATATTCATATACTCAGAGTTGGCAAAAAAAATTACAAAAACAAGTTAAAAATCCATTTGTAAAGCATATGATCAAAATATGGTGTGAAGCTAAAAACTATTTAAAAGAACCACACTTATTGTCACAATTTAGCCCAATATGGGGTAATCAATATTTTAAACCAGGGAGAGCGGATGCTGTATTTAAAGTATGGAATTTAAAAGGGATTCAAAAGATTCAAGATTTATATTTGCCATGTGCAGATAACATAATGTCTTTTGAAGAGCTGAGGATCAAATTTAATCTTAATAGAACACATTTTTTTTTAAATATCTTCAACTTAGAAACTTTATTCGATCAAATCAAAATAAAGCTCTCACTCGACCTATTTATTCATCCTTGGAAAAAATGTTGATGAAAGATAGTAAAAGAAAGGGTATTATTTCAGAGTTTTATAACTCATTGACACTATCCTCAAGTGAAAACTCACAGAAAAGATTAAACTACTGGAAAGAAGATCTGCAAACTGAAATTTCAGAGGAACAATGGGAATTGGCTTGTACAGAAGTTCAAACCAAATCAATAAATGTACGTCTTAAATTGATACATTTTAAATGGTTAATGCGGATGTATGTTACACCGGAGGAGTTAAATAGATATAACAAAAATATACCAGATACGTGCACAAAATGCATGGAAAGTAAAGGAACCCTATTTCATTGTGTATGGGAATGTAGAATAATTAGAATGTTTTGGGAAGAGGTGAGGGTAACAATTGAAAAAATAATCTCAAAACAAATCATATTGAATCCTAAACTGTTTTTGTTGGGTCTGTACCCAGAAAAGCATAACTTTAATAAAAGTGAAAGAACATTCATAGACCTCAGTTTGCTTAATGCCAAAAAATGTATTGCACTACTGTGGAAAAAGACTCATAGACCAGATGTGACTCAGTGGTTAAGACAGATGTTAACAAACCTTCCACTAGAAAGAATAACATATATACTGAAATCAAAGGAAATTGTGTTTGAGAATATATGGAGACCTTTTTATTGATTATGTAAAAAATTTAAACATAACTCTTGAAGAAGAAGGTGAATGATGTGTGTGGACCTTGTAAATTCCAAACTGGTGAACATAATATGTATACTTATGTAATGGATTGTCTAGACTTAACAGAGGAGCATTGTTGAAGACTTGATTTTGTTGGTGGTTGTGGGTGTTTTTAGTGCATTTTTTTTATAGTACTTTAGTGTTAGTGTTTGATTGTTTGTGTCATGTTTGTTAAAAAAAAAAAGTTCAATAAAGATATTGTGGAAAAAAAAGACTGCCTTCTATCATTTGCGTAATATTGCCAAGATTAGGAGCATCTTGTCTCAGAGTGATGCTGAGAAACTGATCCACGCTTTTGTTAGCTCGAGATTAGATTATTGTAATTCTTTATTATCAGGCTGTCCTAAGTCATCTTTAAAAAGTCTTCAGCTGATCCAAAATGCTGCAGCAAGAGTTTTAACAGGTACTAGAAAGAGAGATCATATCTCTCCGGTTCTGGCTTCCCTTCATTGGCTTCCCATAGAGTTTAGAATTAAGTTTAAAATCCTTCTTCTTACTTATAAAGCTCTAAACAGTCAGGCTCCTTTTTATTTAAAAGATCTGATACTACCGTATTATCCTAACAGAGCACTACGCTCCCAAAATGCAGGATTACTTGTAATACCTAGAATCTCCAAAAGTACAATGGGAGGCAGAGCCTTCAGTTATCAAGCTCCTCTCCTATGGAACCAACTGCCAATCTGGATTCGGGAGTCAGACTCGATCTCTGTTTTTAAGAATAGGGCTAAAACCTACCTTTTTGATATAGCCTACAATTAGGGAGGGATCATGTGTTTCTGAACCCTCCCTTAGTTATGCTGCTAATAGGTTTAGTCAGCCGGGGGACCTCCAATAATGCACTGGGCCTCACTCCTTTCTTCACTCTCAATGAAATATTTTTTTTTTTGCTGGTCATTAACATCTGTTTGTTCTCTCCCATAGATTGAGTCCCCATCGTGCTGTTTGCTCTCTACATGTCTGTTCTTTTCATCTTCTCTGTCCCCTCACCCCCCAGCCAGTCACAGCAGATGACTGCCCCTCCCTGAGCCTGGTTCTGCTGGAGGTTTCTTCCTGTTAAAAGGGAGTTTTTCCTCTCCACCGTCGCCAAGTGCTTGCTCACAGGGAGTCGCCTGATTGCTGGGGTCTTTCTGCAACTGTGGGGGTTCCCCCTACAGTTGCTAGTGCTATGAGATGACTGTTGTTGTGAAATGGCACTATATAAATAAAGTTGAATTGAATTGAATTGAATTGAAGATTACTCTTACTCCATTTCTCTTCCTATCTACATCATGGTAGAACAGTTTAAATTCCTCTCCAGTGCTCATAGCCTTGCTTCCCTTCCATCTAGTTTCTTGAACACACAGTATGTCTACCTTTCTTCTCTCCATCATATCAGGCAACTCTCTGCCTTTACCAATCATAGTCCCTACATTTAACGACCCAACTTTCACCTCAACACATCTACCTTTCCTTTTCTCTCTCTCCCTCCTAACATGCCTTCCCCCTCTCCTCGTCCTCGATCTTCGACCAACAGTAGCCCAATTTCCACAAGCACCCTGTCAGTTAACAGCACCAGCGGTGGTCGTTGTTAAACTGGGCCTCGACCGATCTGGTATAAGTGTCATTCGTCACGATCCACATGTTTGATTTGGCAAAGGTTTTACGTCTGATGTCCTTCCTGACACAACTCCCCCCATTTACCCGGATGGCAGTGGCTCAGGAGGTAGAGCGGGTCATCTAATAACTGGATGGTTGGCAGTTCGAATCCCGCTCTCCCCACATATCCTGCCATTGTGTCCCTGGGCAAGACACTTTACCCCAACTGCTCCTGGTGGGTCTGGACAGCGCCATGTTGGGCAGTTATGCCGCTATCAGTGTGTGAATGGGTGGATAGCTGGATCTGTAAAGCGCTTTGGTCATCTAGTGATGAGAATAAAAGTGTTATATACTGTAAGTGAATGCCATTTACCATTACCCAGGCTTGGAACCAGCAGGAGGAGTACACTGGCTTGTGCACCCCCTGTGGCTGCGTTACACCTCCTGTGGCTGGGTTAAGTATTGAACATGCTTGATGAAATTCATTTGATATTTAGTAGAAAAGCCTTTGTTGGTAATAACAGCTTCCAGACACCTTCTGTATGGAAATACTAGGTGCAGGCATTGCTCAGGAGTGATTTTAGCCCATTCTTCCACACAAACTGTCTTCAAATCTTGAAGGTTCCATAGGTGTCTTATATGAACTCTGATCTTCTGTTTGTTACATATATTTTCTATTGGATTCAGGTCAGGTGACTGATTGGGCCATTCTAGCAGCTTTATTTTCCTTCTCTGGAGCCAGATGAGAGTTTCCTTGTCTGTGTGTTTGGGATCATTGTCTTGCTGAAATGTCCACTCTCATTTCATCTTCAGCATCTTGGCAGATGGCAACAGGTTCTTATCGAGGACGTCTCTGTACATTTGTCCATTCACCTTTCCTTCAATTATATGAAGTCTGCCTGTACGAGGTGCTGAAAAACACCCCCACACCATGATGCTCCCACCTCCAAACTTCACAGTTGGTAAAGTGTTTTGGGGCCGCTGTGCAGTGCTATTTCTCCTCCAAACATGGTGTGTTGTGGCATCCAAAAAGTTAAATTTTGGTCTCATCTGACCAGACTATGTTCTCCCAGCACTTTACAGAAAATTTTAAATGAGCGTCAACATGCTTTTTTTTCAGCAATGGAGTCTTGCGAGGTGAGCGGGCATAGAGCCCATGTCGACTGAGTGCATTACATATTGCTTTCTTTGAGACAGCAATACCTGCTAACTCCAGGTCTTTCTGGAACTTTCCACGAGTGGTCTTTGGCTCTTGGATAACTCTTCTGATCATTCTTTTGACTCCTCTGTTAGAAATCTTGTGAGGAGCTCCTGGTCATGGCAGGTTTATGGTAAAATGATGTTCTTTCCACCTCCAAATGATGGCTCCAACAGTGCTCACTGGAAAATTCAGCAGCTTAGAAATGCACCTGTAATCAATGCCATCATTATGTTTTGCAACAATAAGGTCGCAAAGGTCTAGAGAAAGCTCTTTCCTTCTACCCATCATGAGTTCTTTGTTGTGTGACAATCTGATATTCACAAACCTTTTTTAAAGCTATAAGTCAGGATTTAACCATCTTAAATTAATTTGCACTGATGGGGATGGGATGGCTTCCTAAATTCTGATGGATTTCAGTTGGTTTCTTGGCTTTCTATGCCTTTTTGCAACTTTTTTTCTTCATGTGTTCAATATTTATTCCCCATGTCATCCCACTTTATTAAATATAACTTGTTTTTTTAACATAGTTGCCTTGATTTCTTTGTATGTATGGATTACTTGGGTTGTTACTGATATCTGGTGAAAATCTCAGGTCAATGGCTCCATCAGAAATATGTTTAATGAGAAAAATGTTGACATGCTCAATACTTGTTTTCCCTGCTCTCTGTGTGTGTGTGTGTGTGTGTGTGTGTGTGTGTGTGTGTGTGTGTGTGTGTGTGTGTACAAACCTCTTCGTCACCCAAGAAACTCTCAATGATCCCTAAGTGATCTCTCCTGTTCTCTGAGTGATCTCTCAGCTATTTTTCAAAGATCTGGTTCGATCAACATGAAAGCTGCCAAAATTTGAATTTTGTGTCGGCACAATGATCTCCCAAACATTTGCAAATAAATGGCTTTTTTGAGGCTTTGGGAAATCATTGAGAGTTCAGGTCAATGTTTAATCTCTTCATGGTCACCCAGTCATCTCTGTGCTGTGTAAAGGGCTCTTAAAGGCTCAGCAGCCTGGTGATATTCTGAAAAATGTTTTATTTAGGTATTTTAAAGTGTCGACAAGGGCTAGCAGGTTGAGGTTATTTAATTGGCATGTACTCTGGTATTAAGATCAGAATAGATCAGAACCTCATGTTACAATAGTTTAGGATGGCTGCACTGTGCTTCAGTCACTCTGGTTTGTGGGATATGTCACATGTTTACTATGAAATGGAACCCTTCCACCACACTTCCTGTAGTGAAATATTGGAAAGGGACACAATTCTTTGATAAAACTTGTGCAGCCCTGGGGCAACAGCTCGTCAGCATGCTGTACTTTTGTGTGAGAATCACTACTATAATTAACCTAAATGTCCTAACTTAATTTCAACTGTTTTTATGCTCTGATAATATAGAACAATGGAAACTGGTCAGGCTTTATGTCACGATCTGA
Organism: Pholidichthys leucotaenia; assembly: GCA_020510985.1. Taxonomy (NCBI): domain Eukaryota; kingdom Metazoa; phylum Chordata; class Actinopteri; order Cichliformes; family Pholidichthyidae; genus Pholidichthys; species Pholidichthys leucotaenia. Next base: position 412,267,341 of record CM035840.1, on the reverse strand, counting down.
GCACGGGGAGGGGGGGGGGGGGGGGGGGGGTTCACCGAGCTCTGTTTCTTTGTTTTTTGTTTTTCCTTATTTGTATAATGTACTCTGAGTTCTTTCACATATTCAATTCATATTCATATTCAATTCTTTGTATGATTTATTCTCCTCTTTTCATTCAGTGTAGTTTTGTTATCTGCTTCCACTTTTCTTTCTCCGTTAGGAGTTGCAGTTGTCAGAAGCACTTCCGGGTTTTTCGCTGGTGGTGGGCGATGCTCCTGTCAAACTGTCAGCGCCATCTCCTCATGACTCACAGCTGATTGTCATTTTCTCTTCAGCCCGCTCATGTGATTCGCACCTGTCCTCATTTGTTTCATTTGTGTTTAGCTGTATATAAGGGCTGTTATGTTTATTCTTCCTTGCCGGAGTCTTACGTTGTTCACCTTCATCCCCACCAGAACCAGCCCTTCTTCTGGTGTGGCATTGTAAGTTTTCTTTGTTTGTCTGTTGGATTTAGTTTTGACCACAGATTTGATGTTGTGTTGGTTTTTCGTAATAAATTACAAACTGCAGTCCTGCGCATGGGTCTCTCCTTTCTGCCCCAAGGGGCAATTCCTGACACTTTAGCCAACCTTGATGTCACTCATGAGTCTGCCTATAGGGAAAAAAAGTATGAAGAAAGGAAAAATAGACACTTTTTAAACTGTAAAGGTTGCAGCTGGATGTTCGTGTTTTTCTACCAAATAAGCATCATACTGTTCTGAAAATATTTGCTTTCCTGAATATAACGTGGCCCTCCATTTAAATGCAATAAAATGTTTAATTAAGTCCCATCAGACAATAATGTCATAAAAGGAAATAGTTGATACATAACAAGTAGACTCAGGTATTAACATTCTCTGAAGCCCCACCAAGTCTCAGCATGATCATATTCCCAGTTCTCATTTTTTAATCAAAGGTGATAGCAATCACACACTGAGTGTGCGCTTCATCTGGGATGGAGCTTTCTTATTCCTTTAAAGAAGACACCATACAGCAACAAATGGGCTACACAAATAGATACAGTGCTCTAGAACAATAAAACTTTATGGACATACACATGTGGACAAAATTGTTGGTACCTCTCTGTTAATGAAAGAAAAACCCACAATGGTCACAGAAATAACTTGAATCTGACAAAAGTGGTAATAAATAAAAATTCTATGAAAATTAACCAATGAAAATCAGACAATGCTTTTGAATTGTGGTTCAACAGAATTACTTTAAAAAACAAACTCATGAAACAGGCCTGGTCAAAAATGATGGCACCCCTAGACAAGATTGAAAATAATGTGACCATAGGGACATGTTCAACCAAGATGTGTCCTCTAATTAACATCACAGGTGTCTACAAACTTGTAATCAGTTAGTCGGCTTATTTAAAGGGTGACAAGTAGTCACTGTGCTGTTTGGTGACATGGTGTGTACCTCACTAAACATGGACCAGAGGAAGCAAAGGAGAGGGTTGTCTCAGGAGATTAGAAAGAAAATTATAGACAAGTATGTTAAAGGTAAAGGCTATAAGACCATCTCCAAGCAGCTTGATGTTCCTGTGACTACAGTTGCACATATTATTCAGAAATTTAAGATCCACGGGACTGTAGCCAACCTCCCTGGACGTGGCCGCAGGAGGAAACTTGATGAAAAATGGAAGAGACGGATAAGACGAATGGTAACAAAAGAGTCCAGATCAACCTCTAAACACATTCATGGTGAACTCCAAGGTCAAGGTACATCAGTGTCAGATCGCACCATCTGTCGTTGTTTGAGCCAAAGTGGACTTCATGGGAGATGACCAAGGAGGACACCACTGTTGAAAACAAATCCTAAAAAAGCCAGATTGGAATTTGCCAAACTGCATGTTGACAAGCCACAAAGCTTCTGGGAGAATGTCCTATGGACAGACGAGACAAAACTGGAACTTTTGGCAAGGCACATCAGCTCTATGTTCACAGCGCAAAAATGAAGTATACCAAAAAAAGAACACTGTTCCTACTGTGAAATATGGAGGAGGTTCTGTTATGTTCTGGGGCTGCTTTGCTGCATCTGGCACAGGGTGTCTTGAATCTGTGCAGGGTACAATGAAATCTCAAGACTATCAAGGTATTCTAGAGAGAAATGTGCTTCCCAGTGTCAGACAGCTTGGTCTCAGTCGCAGGTCATGGGTCTTGCAACAGGATAATGACCCAAAACAGACAGCTAAAAACACCCAAGAATGGCGAAGAGCGAAACATTAGACTATTCTAAAGTGGCCTTCTATGAGCCCTGATCTAAATCCTATTGAACATCTGTGGAAGGAGCTGAAACATGCCGTCTGGAGAAGGCACCCTTCAAATCTGAAACAACTGGAGCAGTTTGCTCATGAGGAGTGGGCCAAAATACCTGCTAAGAGGTGCAGAAGTCTTGACAGTTACAGAAATCGTTTGATTGCAGTGATTGCCTCAAAAGGTTGTGCAACAAAATATTAAGTGAAGGGTACCATCATTTTTGTCCAGGCCTATTTCATGAGTTTGTTTTTTAAAATAATTCTGTTGAACCACAATTCAGAATCAGAATCAGAATCAGAATCAGATTTATTGCCATTGTGCATGTAGTACACAAACTAGGAATTTGTCTCGGTGCAATGCTGCAACATTAAAACATGATAAGATAAAGAGATAAACTAAAAAACTTAAAGACTAAAAACATGCAATAAGTGTAGAATAATAAGTAATAATAATAATAATGAGTAATACTAGTCACAGCAGTTTAAAATAAATTAGCAAGTAGCAGATGATGTGGAGTACCACATAGTGCAGTCGATAATGCAACAGAAAAAGAGTGATGAATGACACGAGTCTGGTTGAGCTGCTGTATATTGTGCACGAGAGTCAATAAGTCACTTAATGTTCAGCAGTCTGATGGCAGAGGGGAAAAAGCTGTTCATGTGCCGGGAGGTTTTAGTCTGAATGGACCGAAGTCTTCTACCTGAGGGGAGGGGGGCAAACAGTACGTGACCAGGGTGTGAAGGATCGGCTATGATCTGGCCTGCACGCCCCCGGGTCCTGGAGATGTACAGGTCCTGGAGAGATGGGAGCTTGCAGCCTATCACCTTCTCAGCAGTGCGCACGATGCGCTGCAGCCTTAGTCTGTCCCTGGCAGTGGCTGCTGCGTACCACACGGTTATGGAGGAGGTGAGGATGGACTCGATGATGGCCGTGTAGAACTGCACTAACATCTTGGTGGGTAGCTTGAGCTTCCTCAGCTGCCGCAGAAAGAACATCCTCTGCTGGGCCTTTTTGATGAGGGAGCTGATGGTTGGCTCCCATTTGAGGTCCCGGGTGATGGTGGTGCCCAAGAAGCGGAAGGAATCTGCAATGGTGATGGGAGAGCCTGTGATGGTGAGGGGGGGCAGGGGGGTTGTGACTTTCCTGAAGTCCACAATCATCTCCGCTGTCTTCAGAGCGTTCAGCTGCAGGTTGTTGTGGTTGCACCAGGACACCAGCTGGGCCACCTCTCTCCTGTAGACGGACTCGTCGCCGTTGGAGATGAGCCCGATGAGGGTGGTGTCGTCCGCAAACTTGATCAGCTTAACAGACTGGTGGGTGGAGGTGCAGGAGTTGGTATAAAGGGAGAAGAGTAGGGGGGGGGAAGTACACAGCCCTGGGGTGATCCGATGCTGGTGCTAACAGAGTCTGAGACAGACTTCCCCAGCCGCACATGCTGCCTCCGGTCCGTCAGGAAGTCGGTGATCCACCTGCAGAGGGAGTCAGGCACGCCGAGCAGGGACAGCTTGTCCTGGAGCAGAGCGGGGCGGATGGTGTTGAATGCAGAGCTGAAGTCCACAAACAGGATCCTGGCATAGGTTCCCGGGGAGTCCAGGTGCTGCAGGATGGAGTGGAGGGCCAGGTTGACTGCGTCGTCCACAGACCTGTTGGCACGGTAGGCAAACTGCAGCGGGTCCAGGAGGGGAGTGGTGATGGACTTGAGGTGGGACAGGACCAGGCGCTCAAAGGACTTCATGACTACAGAGGTGAGCGCTACAGGTCAGTAGTCGTTAAGTCCAGTAATCCGTGGCTTCTTGGGGACAGGGATGATGGTGGAGGATTTGAGGCAGGTCGGCACGTGGCATTGCTTAAGGGAGGTGTTAAAAATGTCTGTGAAGACAGGAGCCAGCTCTTTCGCACAGTGTCTCAGGGTGGAGGGAGACATGCCGTCCGGACCAGGGGCCTTGCGCGGGTTCAGTCTGGAGAACTGTCTGTGCACGTCCTGCTCACTGATGACAAGGCAGGGGGGGAGGAGGAGGAGGAGGGGGGACCGCTTTTGATGAATTAGCGGCCGAGGAGGCAGTGGAGCTGGAGGGAGGGGGGGAGTTGGACACAGCTGACGAGGTGTCAAAACGGGCGTAATGTTGGGACAGTTTTTGACAAAGGGCTTTGTCATCCTGACCTTTAGAAGCCTGAGGCTGATAGTTGGTGATTTGTCTCAGTTCTCTCCACACAGAAGCCGAGTCATTAGCAGTGAACTGCTGCTGGAGTCTCTCAGAATACACAGATTTAGCTCTCTTCAGCTCTCTGTTAAACCGATATTTAACCTCCCTGTAGCAGTCCCTGTCTCCACTTTTCAATGCTGCTTCCTTCTCCTTCCTGATCTGTCTGAGCTTGGCAGTGAACCAGGGCTTATCATTAGAGTACCTCACCCTGGTGCGCGATGGAAGAATGCTCTCCTCACAAAAGTTGATGTATGAGTTCACAGTGTCTGTATACTCATTAAGATCATGTGTGGCTCCTTTAAACATGTCCCAGTCAGTTATTTCCATGCATGTGTTCAGTTTCTCTCCAGCTTCACTGGTCAATTTCTTCCTGGTGGTCACAACAGGTTTAGTGAGTTTCAGTCTCTGTCTGTATGTGGGAATGAGGTGGACCATCACGTGATCAGATAGTCCGAGCGCAGCGCGGGGAACAGCGCGATACGCGTCCTTCACTGTAGTGTAACAGTGATCTAGTGTGTTCTCACCTCTGGTTGGACATTTAATAAACTGTTTGTATCGGGGGAGCTCGTGACTCAGATTGCTCTGGTTAAAGTCGCCAACCACAATAACCAGGGAGTCCGGGAAAGTCCGTTCCGCATGTTGGATGTGATCTGCGAGCGCGCGCTGAGCCTCGCGCGCGTCCGCGTCGGGAGGGGCGTACACAGCGATCAGTACGAATGAAGCAAACTCCCGGGGGAATAAAATGGCTTGCAGTTAATGGAGAGAAATTCTAGGTCGGGAGAACAGTGCCGGGAAATCACGGTTACATCAGAGCACCAGCTGCTGTTAATGTAAAAGCATACTCCTCCTCCTTTAGACTTACCGGAGAGCTCTGTGACGCGATCAGCACGAAACAGCTGAAATCCCTCGAGGCTGATCGCACTGTCCGGAGTAGAATCATTAAGCCAAGTCTCAGTAAAACAGAGGGCGGATGAATTAGCGAGGTCCTTAAATCGCATCAGCAGTCTCAGTTCGTCTACCTTATTAGAGAGAGAGTTGGTATTGGTCAGAAATATTCCAGGCAGGGCTGTGCGCGTGCCCCTCTTCCAAAGCCGTTCGAGAGCTCCCGCTCGTCTTCCTCTCTTCCGCCGTCTCACTTTTTGGGCTAGAAAGTGGACCAGATCGGCGGCAGGAGCCAAAAAAACCGGGAGAAGGTCCGTGGGAGTGAAAGATCTGATATTTAGAAGCTCTTCTCGGGTATAAGAGCAGGCAGACACACAACTGACGAACAGAAACAAACAAATTAAAGGGCAGCGACGCACCATGGCGGCCACTGTGGGCTCCATCTTGGATCGCCATCTTGGATCAATTCAAAAGCATTGTCTGATTTTCATTGGTTAATTTTCATAGAATTTTTATTTCTTACCACTTTTGTCAGATTCAAGTTATTTCTGTGACCATTATGGGTTTTTCTTTCATTAACAGAGGGGTACCAACAATTTTGTCCACGGCTGTATACATAACACATACTGTATACACACTAATTGCTGTAAATGCATGGTACAGTACAGCACATATTTACTGTAGCAGTGTCGGCACGGTCTACTGTGCGATCAGCTCCTCTATAACATAATAACTAGAGTGTGTTGATCACCACTGGAATTCTAAGTCAATTTGGAAATCAATTTTAATTACACTTGTGTAGTCTAGACCTTCTCACCCGATGAATGTTCTTTACACTTGACAACGGGTTTTGGTCTCGCCTTCACTCCACCCCACCCTCTGCACAAACTGTTTTCTCTGAATGACACGCACAACCATTAACAGGCTATCAAACAGAGGCACACACGAGAGCTTTGAAACACCTATTAGAGCTATCGGAGGCAGAAGCTGAGGTTATGACCATGGGATGGGAGAGGGTATTTGTGTCTCCTACTACGCATTACCAGCATCTTTAGAAAAAAAAAAAACCCTTTATAGATTTGGACAGAGGCAAAGGGAAGCTTTATCAGCACCAACGCAGAGAAGCACATTAAGAGATCACAACCCCAAAGGTCAATTGTGGTTGTGGGCTATCCTTTGTTATGGTGTTCTCTCTGTTTATACAGCGCCAGGGCCAAGTGAGCCATGTGAACACAAGTAGTAATACCAATATGTGCACACTTCGGATTTAGCACTCAGTCTCAATACATACTGTACAGTGGAGATCAAAATTAGAGAACCATGTACTAATACTTGATTTATTCTGAAATATTGTTATTCTTCATTGTTCAGAATTTGACAGAATATCAGCTGTGGCTATACCACTGCTGTACTAACATGTTTTTTTTAAATAATCAAGGTACTTCAACACAAACATTTATTTTGTAAAAAAAAAAAAAAAAACAATGAGCAGAATTAGGCGACAGTGACCACTGTGTCTGAAGAGAAGATTTAAACACTGTCAATGTTTTTTAGGGCTATCTACGCCCACAGGACATCACTAGGTGATTGGGCAGCACGGTGGTGCAGTGGTTAGCACTGTTGCCTTACAGCTAAAAGGTTCCTGGTTCGAATCCCCAGGCTGGCAGGGGTTGGAACCTTTCTGTATGGAGTTTGCATGTTCTCCCTGTGCTGTGTGGGTTTACTCCGGGGGCTCCGGTTTCCTCCCACAATCCAAAGACATGCATGTTAGGTTAATTGGTTGTTCTAAATTGTCCCTAGATATCTGTTTCCTATAGGCCCTTAGAATAGAGGGTTAGTACTAGTGAAAGCGCTTTGAGTGGTCTTTGTGACTAGAAAAGCGCTATATAAGTGCAGGTTAGTTAGTTAGTTAGTTAGTTTCTCACATTGCTCTGGTTTGGGGGACAGGATTATGCCAAGACTCTCAATTGAGAATCAGTTCAACACTGCAGCTGGTATTACTCCCCAGTTCACTGCTGAACAGGGCAAGGATCTGTCTCGGCACACAGTGTCTCTCTGTTTAAGACAATCTGGACTCAAAGCTCACTCTGCAGTGACCAAACCTCTCATCAGGAGAAAGAATAAAAAGGCTAGACTTGCCTTTGCTGAGGCGCATATTGTGGGCAGAGGAGAACTGGTCCAGAGTGCACTTCAGTGATGAGGGTAAGTTCAATTCATTTGGGTGAGATGGGAACCAATATCTTTGGTGTCAAACTGGGGAAAGACTGAACCCAAAGCGTGTAAAGAAGTCAGAAAAATTTGGAGGAGGAAGTGTCATACTTTGGGGGATGTTTTCTGTAGCAGGAGTTGAGCTTCTTGTACAGGTACATAGCAGGGTGACTGTAAAAGTTTATGTGAACCTCCTTCAGCAACATGCAATTCCTTCACTGCAATTGTCTCCCAATCAGCCCGCAATTTTCATGCAAGACAATGTCCCCTGTCACACTGCAAAATGGGTTAAACAGTTCTTTGATCTAACAATACTGAAACAATGAAATGACCAGCCCAGAATCTAGATCTAAACCCCATAGAGAATCTCTGGAAAATCCTTGGTGACAAAGTAATGGCTAAGAAACCCACTAAAGTTACTGAACTGTGGAAGAGGCCACAAGAAAATGGACCAAGATCAAACCAGAGTAGTGTGAGAAACTAGTGATGTCCTGTGGGCGCAGATGTGTTGAAGTCATTCAAAAAAGAACCTCTACACTTCCTATTAATTTTGAATCCCATAGCCCTAAAAAATAAAAAACATTGTTTAAATCTTCTCTTCACAGTGGTCAATGTTCTTTAATTTTGCTCACTGTTTTTTTTTTCATAAAATAAATGTTTGTGTTGAAGTGCCTTGGCTATTAAAAAAAAACAAAAAACAACAACAAAAAAAAACATGCTAGTACAGCAGTGGTATAGCCACAGCTGATATTCTGTCAAATTCTGAACAATGAAGAAAAACAATATTTCAGAATAAATCAAGTATTAATGCATTGTTCTCTAATGAGCGCATGTCTTTCCCTGTGGAAGGGCCGCCGCTTGACATTGTTCTTCATCATATTCTTCCAACAACAAAATAAAACGCACTAATGCGACATGGATTCATGTGACTGTAGATAAAATGTCAGAATGAGCTTTTCGATGCCACCTTTATTCACGTGTCTTCTCTGACGGATGGGAGAACTGAGGCCAAATGCAACTTTTAACATCAGAATCTTTAGAAAGCTGTAGCTGAGGTATGACATGTCACCATTGAAATAAAAAAAAGCACACATATTTTGCTACTCTGTGCTGTGTGATGTTCTTGTTTTGCAGGGCAACACTACTCACTGGGACAAAATGAGACAAATCCTTAATCCCTCACAAGATAATAATAATGTAATCCTTATTCCCAGATGGAACCATTTCCTGAAAAGACAGTTTGCGGCCCCACAGAGGTTCTATTCAAGAAGAAAAGCAATGGGGATGTTATTTAAAATACACCGCAATTAAAATAAGACACACTGTCCAATCCTACCCGCTATGCTAATCCTTTCTGATACAGATGTAGCTATTGTGGTGCAAAAGTTTCTCATTTTACTGTGTCTATTGTACAACTCTCTCTCTCATACTTTTGCATGCTTTCCCCCCTATCCCCAAGCATATTTTCCTCAAAAAACAGATAATGTATTCTTTTCAGATGCCAGTAGGTACAACTGGTGATCTAGCAACCTGCCATTGAAGATGCACATGATTTTAGTTTCTAAATTCCAAGTTTACAGTATGTAGGGAGAAAAAAAATACATAAAAATACATAAAAGTTGGGAGTGGGGCTGCAACAGCTGGTGTAGAATAAATGCAGCACAGATGAAAGATGATAAGGGTCTTTTTGCACGCGGACTTCACAAGCATCTAAGGAGGCGCACATGCGCCAGGCACTCACACAGAGAAACACATCCACAAAATGCAAAATAAGGGCAAACAAAAGGCTTTGATGAAAAAGACAAGCTATTCAAATTAATCTGGATCATTGCTGGCCGTGAAAATGCCCATGAAAACAGCTGATAACAGTGAGTAATCTGAAAGACTGCTTCTCGTGATTTATATTGTGCCATCTGCATGTCGTTCTCCATAACGCGTTTGTCACGGTGATAATTGCTCCGTCCATAATAACATGAACATACTGTACATGAGGCACATCAACCTCATGAATAATGCCTTTTCTACCCTTCACTTTAACTCCCCCCCCCCCATTTCTTTTCTATTTTTTTCTCTTCTTCTTTTGTCTTTCGTCCCCCCGTGTATTCATTTTTTTTTGGAAAGGCAGCATCTCTAAATCCAATCCAGTTTCTCACAGCGTGAGGCAGCTTCAAAGGCCTGCTCCACGGTCAGGCCCGTCGATCCTCTCACCCACCTCCTGGTTGTTTAAGAGAGCAAAGGCGCAGCGGTGTAGTTTCTTAAACACACAGAAACACCCCGGCACCAACAGGGGGACCGCTGTTTGCTTCTTCAGCCTCTCTCTCTCTTGCACTAACTCCCCTCACCTTGGACTCTGACACCCCCCCCCCCCATCTCCTTACCCACCCTCCTCCACAGACCTCATTATACCAGGATACTCCTCCGTTTGTTCTCCCATCTAGCTAGCGTAGCTCCCTCATTTTATCTTTTCGCTGCTTCCTTCATTCTCACTCTGTCAGTAAGCTCACTCTTTCCATCCATCCACCTTTTTTCCATCCCTAAACACTTTGGCAACCCTCACTCTTCACCACTCCTGTCCACTCTCTATTTTTGCCGCAACTCGATCCCTATCGCCGCCGCCTTGATCTAGCCCCCCCCCCCCCCACTGTACACACAGGCACGTCACGCTGAAGCCAGATGGGACACCATTACCTCAGTTGTAGCGAAGGGTGGCCACTGAAGGCTAGGCGAACAAGCCATACCCACCCATGTCTAAGGGGAAGGCAGGCTTGGGGGGGGCTCCTTGGTGGGGAGCATGAATTGGTACACTGGAGTGCTCGTTATGGCTCTGCGGGGACTGTCCTGCGGGGCATCGACTGTGTGGCTGTGGAGCTCATTACGCCAGGCAGCCGCAGCGCTCAAGGCGCCAAGAAGCAGTGGGGCTTGTTGCAAAGATAAAAAAGGGGAGGGCTTCCAAGATTACCCTTAATCAGAGGCACCTGTAGACAGTCAGCGCCTCCCTCCTCATTGCCTGCCATGAAGCCCCTATACCCTTCCCAATAGGCACACACTTTTTTTTTTCTTCTTGCCGTTGTAATTATTGCAATTGCTTCACTAGACTTGTATTCCCGAGCACGGAGGAGCACAGTTTGCCTTCTAATGAGAAACCCAGGCTATGATCCAGAGGTGTTATTTATTTATTTAATTATTTATTGCACGCAGCATGTACAATGTCAATTATTTAAATTAGTGTGATTTTTAGCACACTGCGCCTTCCAAAGCTCTCCCCACTGTGTGTTATCGGCACTCGACTCACATCACACTCCTCATTATGGCGAATGGAGAGTTAATTAAGTTTTAATATGTCATGTGCACCAAAATGAAGGGATCTGATTCAAGTCAGCTATCGCTAGAATGGGAGGTGGCAAATATGGAAATCTGAACTCTGCAGAGTTTTGTGGAAAGGAAAATGAAATGATTGTGACAATATTATATCAAAGCAGCTGTGAGTCATTTAGATGGACCTCGTGTTACTATTGAACTACATAAAAAGTTTTCAGATTTCTTAATAGTACAGTAAATCACCTTCCCTCCACCTGTAAGGGTCCCTTTACACCACATGGCGCTCTTTGGGGGACCACTGAGAGATCAAAAATTGGCCTGAGCTTTCATAGCAATCTCTAGAGACCAGTAGCGATTGTTGAATGCTCCTACATATTCCGCAAGAACAGAGAAATTTATTACTTTTCTTGAGGTGGCCAGAACAAGAATAGAGTTCTTTCTGGCCAGGACATTTCATACTTCACAAGAAACTCAAGTGCAGAACTCCTGGGAAATTCATATTTCTGACCAATCACACAATAGTTCTTGGACACCACACAAGAAAAAACTTCTGTCATGATAATATGTTAAGAACAAGCTGCAAGAACTCCCAAACCAGGACTGCAAGAACAAAATGATGTCATTTTTTTATTTGATTACTTGGGTTGTTACTGATATCTGGTGAAAATTTCAGGTCAATGGCTCCATCAGAAATATGTTTAATAAGAAGAATGTTGATGGGTTGCTGCTGTATGTCCATTCCAGGTAGAAAGCACTACTACACAAACATTATTTTGTAAATACACATTGATTTAGTATATATGGAAACAAATGAAATTACCCTCATGAAAAAAGAATTATAGTCTCAACAGCAACCACCCAATGCTGGCTGCTGTCCTTCAGCACCACACCTCCGGTCTCTGTGAGACTGTTTAGGCCCACATCATCTACAGGTAGAATAATTGTAAAGGATCTAGACTTTTATTATAATTCCAAATATGACCATTAAGGGCTGTATTACAAGGACGTGGTCGGGCAGTCATTTGTTACTGACACAGAACAGGTTTGACAGGTTTTGTGCTGACCAAAGCTCGTGCGTGTGAGCCAAAATGGATGCAATAGTAACACTGCTTGGTAATAAGGAAGACATCAATCACAGCTGATGCCGAGTTAGTTATGTCAGAAAGAACAAACGGGGAAGAATGGTGAACTGAAAAATCAGCTGAATGGTTTAATGTAGTGCACATGGATGAAACACACAGACATGAATGGATCTGAAACTTAAGGAAAAGCGGATGATGCCTGTGCAAACTTTCATAAACTTTCTATAACAATGGCGCATAAGTTGCTCCTGGCCCGTGGGGAGATAGAGTGCTCCCTCTTCTGTTGCTTTCACCGACCGAAGCTCTCCCCCGTCTCATGCAGGGGGTCTGCTGAGGTTTGTGGCTCTTTGTCCCAGTCCCTCCCAGGCGGGAGGTAGAATGGAGATCTGGCATGGCTTCCCGTCCACCGCTGACCCACACCACAAAGCGAGCCCACTCCCAGCGGCCTCTGCCAGCGGCTGACGGGTGGCAGTTAGGGAGCTTGCCGGGGAAGAACCACGACCATAGGTGAGGTGCGGATGGCCTCGGCCCAGCTGTAAACCTGAAACGTGCGGCTGAGGCAGATGTGGACTCATTTCCTGTCTCTCTGGGGAAAAGTAAAATGTCCCGCATTCATTGTTCATTCATTTGTTCCCCTAAAAATAAACATGTTAATGCCTAATAAGTCCGTGGTAAAAACAAAAATGTGGATGGAATAAAAATCTTCAGACTGACACCCCCCCCCCCCCCCCCCCCCGTGCACTGCACATCACAGTGGAACGCACAATCCTTCCTGTTCATTCATTCATTCCCTTAAAAAAAAATCCTACATCAATGCCTAATGTAAAGACTCCAATGGTAAGTCCGCAATTAAAGTGTGTGGATGGCATTAAAAAAATACTGTGTGATCATCATATAATTAAAAAATGACGGGCAATTATATCATGACTGTTATAACTCTCTCCATTAAAATAAAAGAACATCCCGGTGCTGCTGTTTCCTCATGAGCTCCAGAGGTGCGCAATTTCAAAACACGTCACTGAAATAGCATTAAACAATGCACTTCTGATGACAGACCTTTTTTCCCAATCAAAAGTGGATTGTCATGACATGCACTATGATAGAAATGTGCAATAGATTGTGCGCCACCACACCTCTTTGAAATGAGCCTCCGCCTCTCAGTGCAAAGCAGGCGCATTGTGTACTGATATTTAGACGGTGTGATGCAAAGCGTAAAAAATAGATGATGCATTGACAGAAACTAACAAAAACACTGGAGTACGGCAGAAAGTCTGGTGGAAAAGTCTGCTGATGACCATCAAAATAGGACCCAAAGTAAACAAAGCTGGAAATAATATCAATCCACTAAATCTCAACAAAATCAAAACAACCAGTAGCTCTCATGATGAGCGCTTACACACCATCTAAAGATGAGGGCAGGGCTTGCTGCATTTATGTGCTGAGTTAAAAAAAAAAATAGTGTTTATATTTAGCCTCAGTGTGGGTGGTCAAGCTTTGCGTTTTGAAGTCTGGAACTCATGTGAGCAGAGATAAGGTGGGAAGCTGTTGTGCCAGCCATGCACCACAGGTTTTGGCCTGTGTGCCACAGTAAATACCCAGTTAAACCCGGCAGAGTTGCAGTATCTCACAAAAGTGAGTACACCCCTCACATTTTTGTAAATATTTTATATCTTTCCATGGGACAGCAATGAAGATATGATACTTTGATACAGTGTAAAGTAGTCAGTGCACAGCTTGTATAACAGTGTAAATTTACTGTCCCCTCAAAATAACTCAACACACAGCCAGTAATAGCTCAAGTAGGTTCATTTTGTCTTCTTTTAATTATTTACCTTTTGTTCTTATTAAAGGCAAAAATAGAAAGGAGATGTTTTTACCTTCTTGTTTTTACATGTTTCGACTGTTCACTGCAGCCGACGAAGGCTGCAGTGAACAGTCGAAACATGTAAAGAAAGCAAAAACATCTCCTTTCTGTTTTTGTCTTTAATAAGAACAAAAGGTAAATAAACACAGCCATTAATGTCTAAACTGCTAGCAACAAAAGTGAGTACACCCCTAAGTGAAAATGTCCAAATTGTGCCCGAAGTGTTAATATTTTGTGTGGCTACCATTATTTTCCACTACGGCCTGAACTCTCTTGGCCATGGAGTTCACTAGAGCTTCACAGGTTGCCACTGGAATCCTCTTCCACTCCTCCATGACGTCATCATAGAGTTGGTGGATGTTAGAGACCTTGCGCTACTCCACCTTCCGTTTGAGGATGCCCCACAGATGCTCAAAAGGGTTTAGGCCTGGAGACATGCTTGGCCAGTCCATCACCTTTACCCTCAGTTTCTTTAGCAAGGCAGTGGTCGTCTTGGAGGTGTGTTTGGGGTCATTATGTTGGAATACTGCACTGCGGCCCAGTTTCTGAAGAGAGGGGCTCATGCTCTGCTTCAGTATGTCACATATATGTTGGCATTCATGGTTCCCTCAGTGAACTGTAGCTCCCCAGCACTCATGCAGCCCCAAACCATGACACTCCCACCACCATGCTTGACTGTAGGCAAGACACAGTTGTCATCAGACCACAGGACATGGTTCCAGTAATCCATGTCCATAGTCTGCTTGTCTTCAGCAAACTGTTTGTGGGCTTTCTTGTGCATCACCTTTAAAAGGGGCTTCCTTCTGGGATGACAGCCAAGTAGACCAATTTGATGCAGTGTGCAGCGTATGGTCTGAGCACTGACAGGCTGACCCCCCACCCCTTCAACCTCTTCAGCAATGTTGGCAGCACTTATACGTCTATTTTCAAAAGACAATCTCTGGATATGACGCTGAGCACATGCATTCAACTTCTTTGGTCGACCATGGCAAGGCCTGTTCTGAGTGGAACCTGTCCTGTTAAACCGCTGTGTGGTCTTGGCCACAATGCTGCAGCTCAGTTTCAGGGTGTTGGCAATCTTCTTATAGTCTAGGCCATCTTTGTGTAGAGCAACGATTATTTTTTATTCAGATTCTCAGAGAGTTCTTTGCCATGAGGTGCCATGATGAACTTCCAGTGACCAGACTGTGAGAGTGATAACACCAAATTTAACATACCTGCTCCCCATTCACATCTGAGACCTTGTAACACTAATGAGTCACATGACACCAGGGAGGGAAAATGGCTATCCATCTTCTACCGCTTTTCCGAAGGTCCGGGTCGCGGAGGCAGCAGTTCAAACAGAGAAGCCCAGACTTCCCTCTCCCCAGCCACCTGCTCCAGCTCTTCAGAGAGGATACCAAGGTGTTCCCATACCAGCTGGGAGACATAGTCTCTCCACCGAGTCCTGGGTCTGCCCCGGGGTCTCCTCCCAGTGAGACGCGCCTGAAATACCTCAAGTTGGAGGCGTCCAGGAGGCATCCTAATCAGATGTCCGTACCACCTCAACTGACTCCTTTCTATGTGGAGGAGCAGCGGTTCTACTCTGAGCCTCTCCCGGGTGACTGAGCTCCTCACCCTATCTCTGAGGGTGAGTCCAGCAATCCTACGGAGAAAGCTCAGTTCAGCCACTTGTATCCGCAATCTTGTTCTTTCGGTCATTACCCAAAGCTCATGACCATAGGTGAGAGTAGGAACGTAGATTGACTGGTAAATCGACAGCTTTGCCTTAGAACTAAGCTCCCTCTTCACCACAACAGACCGGTACAACGTCCGCATCACTGCAGATGCTGCTCCAATCCGTCTGTCAATCTCTCGCTCCATTTTCCCCTCACTCGTGAACAAGACCCCAAGATACTTAAACTCCTCCACTTGGAGCAGGAGCTTGTCCCCAACCCAGAGAGGACAATCCACCTTTTTCCGGCTGAGGACCATGGACTCGGATTTAGAGGTGCTGATTCTCATCCCAGCCGCTTCACACTCAGCGGCAAACCATCCCAGCAAGAGCTGTAGGTCATTGCTGGATGAAGCCAACAGGAAATCATCTGCAAACAACAGAGATGAGATCCTGTGGTCACCAAGCGTGACACCCTCCATTCCCTGGCTGCGCCTAGAAATCCTGTCCATAAAAATTATGAACAGGATCGGTGACAAAGGGCAGCCCTGGCGGAGTCCAACTCTCACTGGGAATGACTCCGACCAAGTGTTGGCAATACGAACCAAACTCTCACAATGGTCGTACAGAGACCGAATAGCTCGTAACAACAAGCCTGATACCCCATACTCCCGAAGCACCCCCCACAAAAAACCATGAGGGACGCGGTCAAATGCCTTCTTCAAGTCCACAAAACATATGTACACTGGTTGGGCAAACTCCCACAAACCCTCAAGAATTCTCGAGAGGGTAAAGAGCTGGTCCAATGTGCCACGGCCAGGACGAAAACCACATTGCTCCTCCTGAATCCGAGGTTCGACCAATGGCCGGACTCTCCTCTCCAGTACCTTGGCATAGACCTTCCCAGGGAGGCTGAGGAGTGTGATCCCTCTAAAGTTGGAGCACACCCTCCGGTCCCCTTTTTTGAAGACAGGAACCACCACCCCGGTTTGCCATGCCAAAGGCACTGCCCCCGACCTCCACGCAATGTTGCAGAGGCGTGTCAACCATGACAGCCCAATAACAGGGCTGGTACCAGGTTCTTGAGGTACTCATGGCGAATCTCGTCCACCCCCCGGGCCCGGCCACCAAGGAGATTTTTAACCACCTTGGCGACCTCAGCCCCTGTGACAGGCGAGTCATCCCCCTCCTCCCCAAACCCTGCTTCCTCTGTGGAAGGCATATCAGTGGGATTGAGGAGATCCTTGAAGTATTCCTTCCACCGCCCGACGATATCCCCAATCAAAGTCAACAGTGTCCCATCCGCACCATACACAGTGTGGACAGGGAGCTGCTTTCCCCTCCTGAGCCGCCGGACAGTTTGCCAGAATCTCTTCGAAGCCCCACCCTGGAGCCAGGCCCGGCGGAGGGGCTCGAAGGCCAGTGTCTGGTGGCCGGGTTTCCACCCATGGGACCTGGCTGGGCTCAACCCGAAGGAGTTACATGGGTCCGCCCTCCAGTGGGCTCACCACCTGCAGGAGGGATCATGGGGGTCCGATGCTATGTGGATTAGGTGGCGGTCAAAGGAGGAGATCTTGGCGGACATTGGCGGAAAATGGCTAATTGGGCATAATTTGGACATTTTCACTTAGGGGTGTACTCACTTTTGTTGCCAGCAGTTTAGACATTAATGGCTGTGTGTTGAGCTATTTTGAGGGGACAGCAAATTTATACTGTTATACAAGCTGTACACTGACTACATTGTATGTAAGTGTCATATATTCAGTGCTGCCCCATGAAAAGATATAATAAAATACTTACAAAAATGTGAGGGGTGTGCTCACTTTTGTGAGATACTGTATGTCCTGTTCTGTGTTCCTATAACCTATTTTGTTATTCAGTATATGCTCTGTATAGCTTCTAGGTGTCTGTCTCCCACTGTGGTCAGGAGAAACTGAATGCTGGGGAGGTGTACGCACGTTTTATCAGGTTGGATCCAAGATTCACCTGACATTCACCTGGTATTTTAACTGGAGTTGGCGACAGGTCTCAAACGTTCTCAAACAGTGGCAAGAGTTTTAAATAGTTGCTAATGGTTGCAAACGCTGTTGCTAACATTTGTTAATAGTTGTTAACGCTCGCCAGCTGCTTTCACAAACACTCTTGCAAACACTTGCGTGAATGTTGCAAATTGTTGTTAAACATCGCTAAATGGTGCAAATGACACAGACAAACTCTGATGTTCATGAACATTCCTCAGAAAAGTTGATGAATCCAGAAATCGTCATGTTCATCTACATTTGTGGCAAAACATAAAACACACATATTTAGGAAAAGTCATGGATCGGGAGACATGTAGACATTGTTGAAATAAATTTATTCTTAAAACTAGAAAAGCACTCATAGAGCGCATACCTCTGCCAAGGCTCCTTCCATTTCTCATGGATCACCTCCAAAATGCCACTTGTGGTGACAATGGCATCAAAGTCTGTCCATCAATTTTGGAGTATTGTTGCTAACACACTGTGAGAAGATAAGAGCCTTGGCTGAGGTATGCATTCTCAGATCATCACCAAAATATAATGGGTTCCTCTCTAGCCCAAGAACCACCTCTGATGAAAATTTCATCCATATCCAGTAGTTTTTGTGTAATCCTGCTGCACAAATACAAACAAAGCCCTTGGTGGAGGTATGCATTCTCAGATCATCACCAAAATCTAATCATCTGTTCCCCGTGCCATTACACACCTTTCTTGAAAATTTCGTCAAAATCCGTTCATAACTTTTTGAGTTATGTTGGTAACAGACAGACAAACAGACAGACAAACCCCGGTAAAAACATTACCTCCTTGGCAGAGGTAATAAACCCCCAAACTGTCTGCCAGACCATGTAGCGGTTCTTTGCTAATGTTCACTAATTGCCGTCAAAAAAGGACTGTAGCGACATGTATTACAACTGTTTGCAAACATGTTACCACCATTCACAAATGCTTACAACTATTTTGCAACTGTTTGCCTAAAAATATATTCACCAAAACTGCCAAGCATTCGATGAAAGATCAATAGGGTTCATTGAAAGATCACTGAGAGATCACTGGGAGATTGATGAGATTGTTGAGCGCTCACTGAGAAGTTTGTTTGGAGTTCATTGAGAGATTGCTTACCTTTGGTAATCATTAAAGTGGTCACTGATTGCAGTTTTTTCACATTTTAGCAGCTCACATGTCTTAATGAAATGTTTGTTCATATTTTTTAAATGTGTTTAATTACACTGGTCAACACCAAATTTATTGTCTAGGTATTTTTTAGCTGATTTAGGACAATTTTGATGTGCTGAATCCAAAAATCACATTGGTTTTGCTCAATCAGGTCAACTTTTTGAACTATGGCCAAATGTTTTTTACATTTTGTATACATGTATCTGTATTTTCGCTTTATATGATAAAAATTTTTTTTTTATTTCTTGAAATTCTCTGAATTTTGAACGATGACGACATAACATTCAATTTACATGTACTTACCTTTATCAGTGTCTACTATTCAATTTACAGTACAACTGTACAACTGCTGTACAACTGCTTACAACTTAGCATAAAAACCTGACCTGATAGAGAGAAACGGATGTCATTTTCGGATTCAGCGGTGCAAAATTGTCTTAAATCAGTTGAAAAAACACAGACAACTTACAAAAAAATTATTTTTGTTATGTTGTGTTATTGAAGCAAATTTGTTTTGTATTTTCCATGAGTTTCTTGAAACATTCTAATTTAAAGCCTGTCACTTTAAGAAACATCCTTCACCTGTTCAACTCTGCCCTCCCTCTGTTGTCAGTTAGCCCTTAGTTAACTAGCTTCTAGCCTTTAGCTTTTAGCCTCCTAGCTTGGATGAGTGGCACTGGTTCACTGATCCACAGTTGATGGTGTATCTCACATCACTCCGGCCCATCATCCCATAATTTTGCTGTGATTCCACAACAAATCACTAGCATTGTGCACCGGGCAGCTCCCCAGTCACCGCAACTGACCTGGCCCGGGACCCGAGGCTGCTGTCTGAGCTGAGGTGAAGCTTGCCGAGCCGAGCTGCTGAGCTACAGGATCTCAAAGTGCAGCGTCCTGCTCTGCAGGACTCCGCCCACTTCCACGGCCAGCTGGGAGACGCCCATCATGAGGCGGCTCCTCTTTGTTCCCTGCGAAAGTGGAGCAGTCACGCGGAGCCCCAGAGGATGGTGGGGGAGCTGGCCATAAGAGCCAGCAGCCCGGGTCCTAAGCCAGTTCGGTTGTAGCAACTAGCTGCACTAGGTGCTGGCGATTTGCTGTGGAATCATTGCAAAATTATTGGGAGATGGGCCAGAGCAGCGCGAGGTATATTGTGGACTGGTGAACCAGGTGGTAACAGGGATGACTATTAGGGTGACTAGGATCTGAAGAAAATATTATAAGCCATGCTTAGTGTGAGGCTCCTGGTACCAATGTTAGTTTGGGGGCTAATAGGCTTCTTTTAACATCCCTTCCATTGACATGACAGACAGCTGGGCCAATAATAGAGCAGTTGGTGGGTCTCAAGGATGGTGGTGGGTTGACTTTGTAAAATCTTGACATATACGATTTGTTCGGATGAGTCAAAAACTTTTCTGGCATTTCTGGTAGAGAAAAAAAAAGATGAAGGCTGTGTGGGGTTTTTTTAGAATTGACTGTTTATTTATTTTTTTTTAAAATTACATGACCAATAGGTACACTTCAGACAGTTAAAACTTACAAACACACCATTTTTCAGTTGATGACCCCTTTAAGAGATTGTTTTGGAATGAGTCAAAACTTTGAGGACTGTGGTGATCACTGAAGATCATTGACAGATCACTGAGATCTTGGCAAATACTTAAAGATCACTGAGAGATCTGGTCATTTTTTATCACTCAACAATCTCTCAATGATCCCCCCCCCCCCCGTGTAAAGGGGGTATTATGTGATTCCAAACAAGAACTGTCCTACGCAGATACAAAGGAACACTCGTTTTACAAAATTTGCTTATTTTTGGCAAATATCTATTAGAAAAGATGACACAACAAACAAGTGTCGACTTTGATGTGAGTTAGAAGGTGCTCGTTAGAGTCTGCTTTAAGTGCTGCAGAGGTGTACAGTGGGAATTAATAAAAAACAAGAACAGTGTGATGTGCATGACTGCACCACTTTTGTGAGCCTCTCCTTGCTGGCGCACCTCCCTTCAGGTGCTGAGACGTTCTTTGAAACCAACTGTCAAGCTGTTGTCGGTGCAGGCGGCATACAAAGAGTTCATCCAGAACCTCCACTTTATTTTATTTTTTATGTGTCTGAACGAATATGTGACCTGGCTTTTCTTTTCCCAGTGCTGCCGGTAAGTTTGGGAGAGCACTTATCACCTTCTGTTGCTATTGCCTGATTATAAACAGCATGCAGCATAATTATGGTATGATATCATGGATGCACAAGTGTTGTCAGTCAAGCAATATACAGAATATGCAGCTACACAGCAGGAGGAGAATATATTAAAATACTTAAATTGCTTCTTAGATTACATTATCTAATGTCACTTAATGGGTATTAGGAAGTATATTTTTTTTAAAAGCATACACATTTAAACTCCTTAGCTGCCTAAACTCTCCACCCACATGCATCCATCGTGCCACAAAACAGATTCTGCCTCAATTAAATTAACACACCCACTTATAAAAGCAGCTTGCTGGATTCATGGTTTTGAGCTGGGGGCGCACAGACATTTTTGGTGATTGTTTTGGGCTTTTGAAAGTTTTTAATTAATTTTTTTCTATCTATCATCATGTAGGGCTGTGCGATATGACCAAAATTTCATATCATGATATTGTGGGACACATATGTGGGTTTCATATGCACAAATGTATATCACCTTATGCTTCATATGTATATCACTGTATGCTTACTGTATGCTTCACGTCTCAGATGAACAAAGGACTGAGCCTCCTCGGAGATAACAGGAGGATGTGAAATGTGGTCTTTGGTATGCAAAGAGATGGCCGTGGGGGATTTCCTGGCTGCCAGTGACTTTGGGGTGGGGGTGATAAGATCTGAAAGGGATGCATTGTTATTTGGGATTAAATGCATTGTGACTGGAGCTTTGAAGCTCCTGGGGTATAAAAAGGGGATGAAGGTCTGGGTTTTTCTCTCTTTCCGTATTGCTGATGTTGGAGAATGTGAATAAACCTGACTCGTGAGATAAACTCTGTCTCGTCCTTTCACATTTCCACAATATAAGTAATCTTATTTGACGATAATAATATATATCACAATATACGTACATTTACTGTAAATTCTGTAGATTATATATAATAACCAATAAAAAGGACCATCTCTTTGTCTACATTTTAAATAACATAGTGAAAAAAATTAATCGTACAAATTCATCTGTCATTAATTAATTTTATGCACCCTTTTCCCCTCTTAATTTTGCAGTGTTGTTATAAAATTGCTTTTTAATGTGCATTTGAGATGACTTCAGCTTTATTTATTATTGGTACTTGACTAATTAAAAATTATTAGAAATAAAGTTACATTAAAGGGGAAATTTACTGATTTTTAGTCAGGCTGAATTTGGTATGTTTACACAGGAAATGTCAGGTCAGGCATTGGTTTGCTTGCAACCGGACAACCATGAAAACCAATACTACCTGTCTCATGGGTCGGGCTGTTGGCGACTCAACCAGCAACCCCGCCCTTCTGAGGGTGTGGAGGGTGAAACTGGGCATCCTGGCAGAACTAAAAACAATATCTGTCACAGGTCTGTGGTGGACGACTCCCAGTTACATGGGGTGAGACTGGACATCCTGGCAGATAAGCACATCTATCACAAGGTCTGTGGTGGACTTTTGCCAGTCGGTGCATCGTGACATGCACTACACAAAGAGCAGAAATACAAACCTATCATCTGGTTAGTCTCTGCAACAGATACCGGAGTCAGTTTGTCTTGGCCTGTCCTTGCCTCTGATAATACCTCTATCTGACAAGAATGTGCCGCTAGTGCAGCAAAAGCTAGCAGTACTCAAATACTTTGCAAGCAGTTTCATGAAAGGGTCAGTCAGAAAGCAACTCATACCAGCTCGGACGTCGCCCGGGTTAACAAGGTCAGGAGTTCCTGGCAGCGGAGGGCGAAGGACAGAGCTGTGTGGGGGAATCTGATCAGACCTAAATGAAACAGTCATTGTCGCCCCCAACAGACTGCTATGATGTGACAATGAAACAGAAAATGATATAATTTCCTCAGATATCACCATTTTAGGAATAAATTGTGATCCGGAGAGAGAAGAAAGTCAGCGAAAGTAAGAGCTTCAGGTGGCCGAAATTCACTGGGAACGTTGTCCTGAAATGTGTGACGTCAGGAGCTGAACAATGAATTAATTACTAGTCTTGTTACAATCTAAAAATGATGAGCTCATGTTCATATTTTGTGTTAAGGTGACCCCTCCGGGGCAGAAGGCAAGACACATTTGCTGGGCAAGTTCTTGACATGATTGTTTATTAATCCAAAAATAACTCACAGCTCGAGGGCTGGAACTAAAAACAAAAAGCAAGGCACAACAAGGCAGACACACAGGGTAGGGATTCAGGCCAAGGCAAAACACAGATCAGGCAGAAGCGTGTAATCACTCCAGAATGACTTAAAGTGGCCACACCAGGTAATGGGCGGCGATCATTGAAGAAAGCTGGACTAATTACTAAAACAGAAACAGATGTGGACAATCAAGAAATCAACATGGATAAGGCTAAGGTGGAAATAAACAAAGGACAATGTCAAAGTAAAAGCCTAAACCAGAACTAAGGATAAACATGACTGAGATAATAATAAACAGGACAATGGAAAACAAAGACAAGAATAATAAAACATAAACTTGACTATGATAACAACAGCATAACAAAAATATTTTTTTTGTAAGTTGTCTGTGTTTTTTCAACTGATTTAAGACAATTTTGCACTGCTGAATCAGAAAGTGACATCTGTTTCTCTCCATCAGGTCAGCTTTTTATGCTAAGTTGTAAGCAGTTGTACAGCAGTTGTACAGTTGTACTGTAAATTGAATAGTTGACATTGATAAAGCTAAGTACATGTAAATTGAATGTTACATCGTCATTGTTCAAAATTCAGAGAATTTCAAGAAATAAAAAAGAATTTTGCATCACATAAAGCGAAAATACCCGTACATGTAAGCAAAAACGTAAAAAACATGTGGCCATAGTTCAAAAAGTTGACCTGATTGAGCAAAGCCAATGTAATTTTTGGATTCAGCACATCAAAATTGTCCTAAATCAGCTACAAAAACAGACAATAAATTTGGTCTTGACCAGTGTAATAATACTAAGGGTGACAATCATAAGGCTGTTATAGCCGGGAAGCGGATTGTGAGGCTGGGCTCTCACAACCTCTTGAAACGCTTCCTATGCCGTGCGACTCAAGTAGCCTCTGACAGCCAAAGTCCAACTCCTGGCCTTCCAGTGGCAAAACTGTTATCACTGACAGGAGAAGGGGTGAAGGCGAGCCACTGGCGCCTTAAAACCAGTTGCCCAGGGTAGATGGAGCTCTCAGCCTGGGAAGGCAGCACATCTAGGGGAAGGAAAACCCTGATTCTAAACCTCCGCTACCTTGTGGCTATACCTGATCGCAGGAAAGGCTTCAAGAGTAAACCCCGAGGACAAATCCGGAGTGGAGCCCTGAGGCAGATAGTCACTCTGCACTACTCTCCGGCAGCTCCTGCAGTGAATATGGCCCCAAATTGTATTGGTTCATCCTTTCCTTTGGACTCTGCCAGTGAAGCCGAGAGGCAGACACTGATGTATGGGCAGCCCCTTGTCTCCATATTCACTTGCTCAGGCCTGAAGCGCAAACTGGAGAGGCCACTCCAGCAGCATCACAAGATTCCGGTACAACATGGGACGAGGCAGTCTACCGGTTAAAAGCTCTGACCGACTGGCATAGGAAGGAGCACCTGGGGTCTTCTTTGATGGTGGGAGAAGTCATCGCAGCTTTGTTAGGCAGCTACCGCCCACCTCAAGCTGGGCAGCCCCCAGCCAGCAAGGTGTTGCCCTGTCATGGCTTGCCTGCTCTACTGGGTGCGTAGAGCTTAGGGAACCTTCCTGACAAGCAAGCATCAATCCGCACCAGGCAGTTCGAAAGAAAGAACAATGATGACTCCAGCTCTTTGATTCGCAAGCTGGAGCGTATGCACAATGTGCCCCGGACTCTCTGATGATCTCCAACGAATGGACAACTCATGTAAGACAGCCATCATCAACAAGGAACTTGTATGACTCAACGTCGACGTTGCTTGTCTAAAAGAAACTCGCCTAGCCAACAGTGGTTCACTTAGAGAAACAGACTCTACCTTCTATTGGAAGGGCCTGTCTCAGGATGAGCCCAGGCAGCACGGTGTAGGATTTGCCACGAGGAACTCGCTGATCGCTTCCATGGAAACTCCCACAGGAGGTTTTGAGAGGATACTCGCTCTCCACATGAAGACATCAGGATTTGTGAACATTATTTCTGTATATGCTCCAACCCTGTCATCTGCCCCAGAGGCCAATGATTGATTTTATGAGGCTCTTGAAGAAGAAATATCTAAAATCTCCAGCTCAGAAGGCATATGCATGCTAGGTGACTTCAACGCTCGTTTTGGAGCCGACTGGCAAGTCTGGCAATCCTGTCTCGGTCACTTTGGCATTGGCAGGATGAACGAGAACGGACAGAGGTTGTTGGAAGTCTGTTGTCATCACGGCCTGTGTATTACCAACACTTACTTCAAGTGTAACGATCTGCAGAAAGTGTCCTGGAGACACCCCCGGTCCCACCACTGGCTCCAGCTAGACCTCGTCATCACCAGAAGAGCCGACCTCCACAGTGTCCGACACATGAGAAGTTATCACAGCACCGACTGTGATACCGACCACTCACTTGTTGCCAGCAAAGTCAGACTGATTCCCAAGAAAATCTACCATCCAAAAACAAAGGGCCAACCAGGCATTAACACATGCACCACTTCTGAAACTGGAAGGGTCCAAACTTTTGGCGACACCCTTCATCAAAAACTCAAAGATTATTCAAACAGCAACAACCAAGCAGATGCAGACGTGAAATGGTCCTACCTCTATGACACCATATATGACTCCGCTGTGACCACATATGGGAAAAAGTACGCAGAAACGCAGACTGGTTCGATGCACACTAGAATGAAATGCAACCAGTCACAGAGGCCAAATGGAAAGAACTGCTAGCTTATAAGCAGAACCCTTGTCCTAGCACATGCGACGTCCTGAGAGCAGCAAGGAGTAAGGCCCAGCAGATCATCCGCCACTGTGCCAGTGAGTACTGGCTGAACCTGTGTGCCAAGATACAGGTAGCTGCCGACTGTGGCCATGCAAAAGGGATATACGAGGGCATCAAAACAGCAACTGGTCCCACCAGCATCAAAACAGCCCCTGTCAAATACAAGTCAGGCGAAGTCATCACGGACCAGAGCAAACAACTTAAGCATTGGGTTAAACACTACCTAGAGCTTTACTCAACCCAGAACATCGTGACAGACACTGCCCTTGATGCCTTAACCAGCTTGCCAGTCATGGAGGAGCTAGACAAAATGCCCAGCCTGGAAGAGCTCAGCAAAGCCACTGACTGTCTTAGCAGTGGTAAAGCTCCAAGGAAAGACAGCATCCTCCCGAAGTCTCAAAAAATGGTAAAGTAGCACTCCTACAGCCTCTACATGAACTTCTCTGCCTCTGCTGGGAGCAAGGACATGTGCCTCAAGATATGCGTGATGCAAACATTGTCACATTGTTCAAGAACAAAGGGAATTGCAGTGACTGTAACAACTATCGTGGAATTTCATTACTCAGCATTGTTGGCAAAGTCTTCGCCAGTGTCATTCTCACCTGCTTGCAGAGTCTTGTTTCGCGAGTCTATCCTGAGTCAGTGTGGTTTTAGAGCCGAAAGGTCCACAGTGGACATGATCTTCTCCCTCAGTCAGCTGCAGGAGAAATGTCGAGAGCAGCAGCAGCCACTATTCATCGCATTTGTGGACCTGACAAAAGCCTTTGACTTAGTTAATCAAAGCGGGCTCTTTCAGCTTCTGCAGAAAATAGGCTGTCCTCTTCAACGGTGCAACTTCAGACACCTTCCCAGTCAGCAGTGGAGTCAAACAGGGCTGCGTCCTGGCACCAACCCTGTTTGGAATCTTCTTCTCAATGCTCCTCCATTATGCTTTTGATGATTGCCCTGAAGGTGTCTACATTCACATAAGATCAGACAGAAAACTTTTCAACATTGCGCGACTGCGTGCAAGAACCAGAGTGACAGAGGTCCGAATCAGAGAGCTACTCTTTGCGGACGACGCAGCCCTTACATCATACAGTGAAGACAGCCTCCAGCGCATGATTGAATGGCTATCCCACACATGCAAAGAGTTTGGGCTCACCATCAGTATAAAGAAAACCAACATCATGGCATAAGATGTTCATACTCCCCCTGTCATCAGCATCGACAATACTCAGCTTGCTGTGGTCGACGGCTTCATTTACTTAGGGTCCACAGTTACCAACTCCCTCTCCCTAGATGCTGAAATTAATTCCAGAAGAGCCAAAGCAGTTGCTGTGATGGTGAAGCTCAACAAACGAGTGTGGAACAATGATATGTTGAGCAAGAGGATCAAACTTTGTGTCAACCAAGCCTGCATCCTGTCAACTCTCCAGTGAGTCCTGGACAGCCTATGCCAGACAGGAGAAATGGCTCAATGAATTCCATCTGCGCTGCTGCCAACACCTCCTACGCATCAAATGGCAAGATAGAGTCACCAACACGGAGGTACTTGAGCGCACTGGCCTACTCAGTACACCCACACTTTTCAGCCAAAGGCATCTTTGATAGCTTGGCCATGTGCACCAAACTGCCTGCCCAGAAAAATCATGTACGGTGAACTGTGGGAAGACGTTTGTCCGGTAGGACAACCCCTGTTGAGGTACAAAGACGTCTGCAAACACGATCGCTGATACGCAGAAATAAACACTGATCTCTGGGAGGAGGTGGCCAAGGAATGTGATGATTGGCGTCACTGTGGAAGAGAAGGAATGAGCAGGGCTGAAGCAAGTTGGAGGGAAAACAGGAGAGGAGGCGTACTGCAAGACACGAGCGCACAGGGGCGGAACAACATCCATCAGCCTTCATCTGTGCCAACTGCAACAAAGACTGTCACTCAAGGATTGGTCTACACAGCCACTCCAGGCACTGAGCCAATCCCTGATAAGACGCACTTCACCATCGCCTCTTCGAGATGAGGATGCCAGAAAAAAAGAAGACAATCAAGAACTAAAAATCAGGCAGGGATAAAGACAAGACAATGATAATAAACAGAGAATCCTACAAAACAAAACTCAAAGCATGAGTGTGGTCCCCAGACCATGCCCAGACCCCAGCATTTTGAGGAAAATGGAAGAAAGCCTTCTCGATCTGACTTTCAAAGTGGATACCAACGAAGAGGAAGATGAAGGTGAAGAAAGTGATTTAGCAGACAGCGATAATGATGAAGCTGATTTGGGAGATTTTGAACCTGAAGCTGATGACGAAAACAAAGCTAATACTAATGCTGCGACTGTAGTCCCTGCAACTTACCCGCATGAACCGTGTCCAAGACAGCCGGATAGTGAGTTTCTCTTTAATCCGTCCTGGAGGGGTTTTCTTCATTTTCCAGCAGCTCCTTGTTAGCCTTTAGCTCTGGTTCTCCTGCCCAGCTGCTCCTCCCACATCGTCCCGCCAGTGGCTGAAGTGACTTTTAAATTTCCATCAAACCAATGTCTGAGTGCACCGGAGGTCCCTCCTTCACCTCTGAGCCCCGGCGACATGAGCCCCGCGGCAGCCGCTCAGCCCCATGTGAGCCACTGGATCAGAGCAGAGCAACCCGAGTCGGTGCACCTCCCTCTGGGCTGAACCTTCATGATGGTGAATCAAGAAAAAATGAAGACGAGCTGCAGCTTAAATCTGACAATACTGTGAACCGGTACGTGTAAATGTATTTATTGATGTTTTTTGTCTTACTTTTATATTACAGAAAATTTAGAAATCCACTTAGTGATTGTCTTTTCTCTAAATTAAAAAATAATAATAATAATAATATGTGTAAAAGTTGTCCCTGAGCGATCGGAAACTCAGTCAAAATTATTCATCAGATTTTAGAGAAACTAGAGTGTTTCTTATTTTAATACCAAATTATGTTTTTAGCAAGTGTAGACCTTATACAGTCCCCATTGTGGGACTAATAAAGGCTTATCTTATCTCATCTTATCTTATCTTATCTTATCTTATCGTATCTTACCTTATTCTTCAAATATATGTGCTTTATTGATAGGGATCTTTTTTAGACTAGTCTTGATGATCATTTTTACTTCATATCTTCACCCTCTCCTTGCAAATTGGATGCTAGCAGTGAAAATAGTGATCGCACCACCAAGTAACCGAGCGATCAAAATCTTCACAAGGTCTATTGTCTGCAATATTCGTTTATTTCTACCATTTAGATGCATAATTAAGAGTGTGGGTTGGATGCGCTGGAGCCATTGAGCTTTTAGTTAGTTCAACTTGTAACGTCACCCAAATCAGTCGGCAAATATGGAAGAAAGAGCCTCGACGTGGGTGCACAGAATGAGTGGGGAAAAAAATCAATTTCTTTTCTTTCTAGACAAAATTAAGGCTAGAAAACTACTATATTCATGTTCATTATGTTCTCAGCTTTCAGTAGAGGTAATAATATGCTTATTTTAGGATTCTCAAAGAGTATTTGCTTTTTTTTTAAAAAAAATGCTTGTATTGTATATAAAGTACTTAATGGACTTGCACCACCACAACTAAAAGAATTCATTAAACTAAAATCAGTGAATGGCATGTCTATTAGGGCCATGGCCAGAAAGGACTGTGAGGTACCATTTAGACATACTACTTTTGGTCAATTGGTTTCAGTCAGGGACACCAACATATGGAATGATATACATTCTGCAATAGGAGAACAGCCTACATATAGCACTTTCAACATACATCCCAAAAATTGTCTCAAATAAACTCAGCATTGTGATCATTGCAATTAACCCCATTCTGTCTCACAGAGCATAATACACAGGTATGTGTCATGCTTTTTGAGTTTGTAAGGTTTATATGTGGTGCATGCCTGCATATACAGTATTTCACAAAAGTGAGTACACCCCTCACATTTTTGTAAATATTTTATTATATCTTTTCATGAGACAACACTGAAGATATGACACTTTGATACAATGTAAAGAAGTCAGTGTACAGCTTGTATAACTGTAAATTTGCTGTCCCCTCAAAATAACTCAACACACAGCCATTAATGTCTAAACCGCTGGCAACAAAAGTGAGTACACCCCTAAGTGAAAATGTTCAAATTGTGTTCAATTAGCCATTTTCCCTCCCCGGTGTCATGTGACTCATTAGTGTTACAAAGTCTCAGGTGTGAATGGAGAGCAGATGTGTTAAATTTGGTGTTGTCGCTCTCACACTCTCTCATACTGGTCACTGGAAGTTCAACATGGCACATCATAGCAAAGAACTCTCTGAGGATCTGTAAAAAAAGAATTGTTGCTCTCCATAAGGATGGCCTAGGCTATAAGAAGATTGCCAACACCCTGAAACTGAGCTGCAGCACAGTGGCCAAGACCACACAGCGATTTAACAGGACAGGTTCCACTCAGAACAGGCCTTGCCATGGTTGACCAAAGAAGTTGAGTGCACATGCTCAGCATCATATCCAGAGGTTGTCTTTTGAAAATAGACATATGAGTGCTGCCAGCATTGCTACAGAGGTTGAAGGGGTGGGAGGGTCAGCCTGTCAGTGCTCAGACCATACGCCGCACACTGCAACAAATTGGTCTGCATGGCTGTTGTCCCAGAAGGAAGCCCCTTTAAAAGATGATAGGGTCAGCCTGTCAGTGCTCAGACCATACGTCGCACACTGCAACAAATTGGTCTGCATGGCTGTTGTCCCAGAAGGAAGCCCCTTTAAAAGATGATGCACAAGAAAGCCCGCAAACAGTTTGCTGAAGACAAGCAGACTGAGGACATGGATTACTGGAACTATGCCCTGTGGTCTGATGAGACCAAGATAAAGTTATTTGGTTCAGATGGTGTCAAGCATGTGTAGTGGCAACCAGGTGAGGAGTACAAAGACAAGTGTGTCTTGCCTACAGTCAAGCATGGTGATGGGCGTGTCATGGTTTGGGGCTGCATGAGTGCTGCCGGCACTGGGGAGCTACAGTTCATTGAGGGAACCATGAATGCCAACATATATGTGACATACTGAAGCAGAGCATGATCCCCTCTCTTCAGAAACTGGGCTACAGTGCAGTATTCCAACATAATGACCCCAAACACACCTCCAAGACGACCACTGCCTTTCTAAAGAAACTGAGGGTAAAGGTGATGGACTGGCCAAGCATGTCTCCAGACCTAAACCCTATTGAGCATCTGTGGGGCATCCTCAAACAGAAGGTGGAGGAGCGTAAGGTCTCTAACATCCACCAGCTCTGTGATGTCATCATGGAGAAGTGAAAAAGGATTCCAGTGGCAACCTGTGAAGCTCTATTGAACCCAATGGCCAAGAGAGTTAAGGCAGTGCTGGAAAATAATGGTGGCCACACAAAATATTGACACTTTGGGCACAATTTGGACATTTTCACTTAGGGGGGTACTCACTTTTGTTGCCAGCGGTTTAGACATTAATGTCTGTGCATTGAGTTATTTTGAGGGGACAGCAAATTTACACTGTTATACAAGCTGTGCACTACTCTACATTGTATCAAAGTGTCACATCTTCAGTGTTGTCCCATGAAAAGATATAATAAAATATTTACATAAATGTGAGGGGTGTACTCACTTTTGTGAGATACTGTATCTTTCGAACTTGAGTCTTACACCTGGGTTCTGTATCTACAAACCGTGACTCAAAGAAACGATGGTCTGATACACAATAATGTTTCTTATTTGCGACAAGTTAGCATCGTTATTCAGCGTTTGCTGTTTTATAATTAGAGTGCAATGGTGTTAATGTTACTTACCTCAGATTAAAATGAGGTTAGAGAACTATCCTCTCTGACGCAGCACAGAGGGAAACAGTCCCACATACCTGGCAAACAGAAGCAGCGGTTGTGTGGCCAAAACATTAGCTTGGAGTTAGCTGATGTGCTAACCACCTGAACCCACACACCTGGCACACTGTGGGGGAAAAACGGGGTGGTGACAAGTAGAAACGGGGTATGTGTCTTTTAAATCCCAATATAAACAATAGTTTTATATGAAATGGTAGACGTTTTGGATCACGGGGCTGAATTTTGCAAAAAAAAACACAAAAAAACAGAATTGCTGTCAGAAAAATGTCATTGATTAATCAGAACACAAACAATGAAAACAACTGAGAGATAATTTTGTGTGTTAATCACAAGAACCGACTCCGTGACTAAAGAATCAGTTTATTGCCACATGAATATCTAAAGCGATCTGTCACTAATCATGGAATGTGGCCTCATTATTTCAGTATGATGAACTGCCACACCTGACAGCACTACGACATGACAAACGAAAACAAAAGACTTGTGTTGAGAGGCTGATCAGCCCCTTTCCTCAGTACCCAGTGAGGAGACTTGCTTCATGGGCTGCACAGTAGTTGCACCATGAGGGAGAGAATCAAGCTCAAAGAAGTTGTCTTCTCTCAAAGTGGAATAAAGAAGTACTGAAACATTTTTTTAAAATAAAATCCAGTTTTATGTGTGTTTTATCTCCAAGTTAAGAAGATGAAATGGAACCGGCATGCATTTTGTTTTGCCTGCAGTGGAAAGCCAAAAGGTGAAACAAAGAAACAAGAAGGAAGAAATAGAAGAGGCACTTTCAACACATGATTTATTTTCAATCTCTGTCATGGTCACAAATCAAAATCCCTCCAGTTTTAAAGGAAGCTGTCGCCCTCCGAGCCTTCATCTGTACTCCCTCATTCTGTTTGTAGTTGTGCAACTCTAAGATCTAAAAGCTAAGAGCTTATGACAGCGTTACTGAGACTAAATTGTCACGATTCTTTTGCTGCTTACAAGATGATGGATTACCTTCATCAGTGCAAGGTCTCTAATTTAATCTGGAGCTGCACACATCAAACTCCTCAGAGGAGGTGTGCTGATCTGGGATTACTAAACACGCCCTTGTTTTTCTTCTATTTTCAACATGATCTGAAGACAAAACTGATGCCAGATCAATGTGGGCACTCAGAAAATAATAGCCCTGATCTTTTTTTTGTGCCCTTATGAAGCAGCTATGAAAGACACTCATTTTTTTAAACATTGTACATGACATGCTGAATTTTTAATGCTGGAACAAAATGAGAAACATCTAATCCAGATAGATGGGATGGCCTGTTAACCGACTCCAATCTGCTTTTCACTTTTCACAGAAGTCTGCAATTAGGACACCGTTTGGCGTTGCCTCTCCCTGCCCACACATAATGGCACACTTGAGCTGTTAGGCCCGCCACTTTGGATAGGCCAGGGCAACAGTCCTCATACAAAGTGACAGCAGAACGTTAGCCGTGGCGTAGTAGATTTCTTTTCTTCAGCATGCCAGTACATTTGTTTTCATTAGATGGGAATGGTCAGCAGTCCAAGCCTCCGTGTCCATTAATGGGGCATACGACTGCAGGCCCGTTAAAGACTTCGAGTGAAATAAATGATGTATTGATCTTAAATATTCCAAGCTCTTTTGTCTGTCTGAGCGGCTGTCAGTACCACTGTGCCACAGAAATCTGGTTATGGCATTTTTATAGGCAATAGTCAGTTGACTTTTATACCACTGATTAACTGTAACGCCGGCATTTGTATTTCCACATTCACACATGGCAAGGCTCTTAAGAAAAAAACAAACTTTTGTTTTCATATAAAAACCCAAGCAATAAGGCAGAGGACTTAGTAAAGCAATCACAGCTAATGTAAAGCTGTAATGAAAACAAACTGTACGCAGAGGTGCAACACTGAGCATTAATGAAATTACAGAGCTGGAACCCAGCAGACTCCTGTCTGCATTGTGCAATGAAACAGAAAAGAACAGCAAAGCAACTGATGCATGCAAGTCACAGTTGCAATTACTATTTCATTAAGGAGCTGCCACTATTGGCAGGCACTCCCTGGCATTGTTGTGGGGAGGCTGGCATGGTACCGGAAAGGGCGGGGGGGGGGGTCTAAAGTGGAAGGGTGGGCTATGGGTGAGAGGAGACATGTTTCAATTTGGGTCATCTCCCAGTCCGCATGGGGTCGGGGAACGACTGAGCCATCTCTGCACCTAATCTGAAAACACATATGGTGTAATGGGTACCCACCTGAATTAATTGGCCTAATTATTCCAAACAGACAAAGGAAAGGGAAGCTATGGAGCAGGAGAAGAAGAAAACATCCATATCAAGCTACGACATGTCAGTCCTAAAGATTTAATGCAGAGGCATGCATGCATTTATGGACATGGAGGCAACCAGTCAAGATGACGACTCTTACTTGTGTTAAAAGGGTAGGGGCTCACACGTGGCCCAAAGTGTCATATCTTCAGTGTTGTCCCATGAAAAGATATAATAAAATAATTACAAAAATGTGAGGGGTGTACTCACTTTTGTGAGATACTATATATAGTGTATATATGGGTATATTCTATACAGTGCTGTGAAAAAGTGTTTGCCCCCCTCTTGATTTCTTATATTTTTGCATATTTGTCACACTTCAATGTTTCAGATCATCAAACAAATTTTAATATCAGACAATGATTACCTGAATAAATACAAAATGCAGTTTTCAAATGATGATTTCATTTATTAAAGGAAAAAAAAAATATCCAAATCTACCTGGCCCTATGTGAAAAAGTAATTCCCCCTCTTGCTACATCATGAATTAACTGTGATCAACCATACTTTGTCATGATCTGGGGTCACAGGGGATGCCATGCCCCATCCCTAGTTTAGCTCAGTCCTTTTCTGTTGTTTCGTTGTGTAATTTTAGCCATGTTCTCACTTTAGATTTCTGTTGTGCTTGTAGCATTACTATTTCTGGTTTGTGTTTTATTTTGACAGTGCTGTGCAGCTTCCAGCTGTCAAACTGGCCGAAGCTGCACACCTGTTTGCCATTCTGTTATTTTGTCCACTCGTGCATCCACACCTGTCTTCAATGATTCGTCGGCCTCCGTCGGTCTATGATGGCCATGGAAGAGAATCCTAAACGTCTGCTCTGCTGGAACAGCACCGCCTGTGGCTGAACAGACCGATGCGCACCAGTGTTCTACCTTCCAGCGTTGGTAGGATTCAAGCCTGGGCAGGAAGACATGGAGGACAAGATGTTACCCATGCAACATGTCCCCCTTCTCCACGTCACTGATGAATCCAAAGGAACAGCAGGGCTGCTATAGTTTGGCACCAGTGCCGTCGCAGGAGCTGCCAGAACGATGTTGAGCACAACAGAGAACTGCCTTAGGGGCTCCGACTCCAGATTTTTCCTCAGGGTTGACTCCCGAAGCCTTTCCCTTGACCGGGTGTGCCGCAAGGCAGCGGAGGTTTGAAATCAGGGTTTACCTTCCCCTAGACGGGCTACCTTCCCAGGTTGACGAGCCACCATCTACCCG
This sequence comes from Pholidichthys leucotaenia, assembly GCA_020510985.1. NCBI lineage: Eukaryota > Metazoa > Chordata > Actinopteri > Cichliformes > Pholidichthyidae > Pholidichthys > Pholidichthys leucotaenia. The sequence goes on along the minus strand of CM035840.1, from coordinate 412,232,182 downwards.
AAGCATCTGGTTTTAAGGCGCCAGAGATCCGCCCTCGCCCCTTCTCCTATTAGTAAAAGCAGTTCCGCCGGGCTTAGAGACTAAACCACACGGGCAGGCTAGGAGTTGGACTTCGTTGTCAGAGGCTTTTCGAGACGCACGCCGTAAGGAGCATTTTATGAGCACTGGGAGCTTAACCCCAGTACCGCTCCTGGCTATGATCTTTGGTTCCAAGGTTATCATAGCCAGTTATTATCCAGTTATTATCCAGTTATTATACTGTTTGTATATAAGGGCATGGCAAACCTTTTGGGTTTGTCATGTCCTTCTACTTGCTATGCCTGTCCTCAGTGGGAATACTGAGTGTGTTGGGGCTCCGCTGTCGAGGAGAGTTGGTGTGCTCCGTCCAGGTACGTTTATCCCTTTTTCCAGCCGTGAGCCTCACAGCCTTCAGATGAGCTCCGGCTGGATTTCGCCCCCTGGCCAGGGGTCCCCTGGCTCCATGCCCCCCTGGACGTAGATCCCCATTCTCCTCCAGCGTTTGTGTTTATGTTCTTGTTATCCTTGCCATACACTTTATTATTTAATATTTGCATCTTATGTTTGTGTCTGTGCTTATGTTAATAAATGTGCAAACTCAGAGCACGTTTGGTGTCCTAATTACGCTCGTGAAACGAGCGTTCACAACATATTTTTTGGAATGCTAAGGTCGGTTTCAGTAGCTACACCCAAGCCTGATCACTGCCAGACTTGTTAAATCAAGAAATCACTTAAATAGAACCTGTCTGACAACTTGAAGTAGGCTAAAAGATCTCAAAAAACAACACATCCCACTGTGATCTAAAGAAAATCAAGATTAGATGAGAAAGAAAAATCCAAAACAACGTCTAAAGAACTGCAGGCCTCACTTGCCTCAGTTTGGACACTGGTCCATGATCGAACAATAAGAAAGAGACTGGGCAAAAATGGCATCCATGAGACAATTCTATGACAAAAATTGCTGCTGGACAAAAAGAACACAAAGACTCGTCTCACATTTGCAAAAAACAAAAACAAAAAAAAACATCTAGATGATCCTCAAGACTTTAGGGAAAATATTCTGGGGACTGATGAGACAAAAGTTGAACTTTTTGGAAGACGTGTCCTGTTTTGTCTGGCATAAAACTAACACAGAATTTCATAAAAAGAACATCGTATCAACAGTCAAACATGGTGGTGGTAGTGTCATGGTCTGGGGCTGCTTTGCTGCTTCAGGATCTGGATGACTTGCTGTAATTGATGGAACCATGAATTCTGCTCTCTACCAAAAAATCCTGAAGGAGAATGTCAGGCCATCAGTTCATGAAGCCCTCCAGTGTGACTGAATGTAAACAATTCTGCACAGAAGAGTGGGTCAAAATTCCTCAACAGTGATGTAAAAGACTCACTGCCAGATGGTGGCACCAATGGTGGCACAACCAGTTATTAGGTTTAGGGGGCAGTTAGGGGGCAATTACTTTTTCACATAGGGCCAGGTAGGTTTGGGTACCTTTTTTCCCTTTAATAAATGAAATCATCATCTAAAAACTGCATTTTGTATTTACTTGAGTTATCTGTGTCTGTCATTAAAATTTGTTTGATGATGTGATTGTGAAACATTTAGGTGTGACAAATATGCAAAAATATAAGAGACCAGGAAGGAGGGAAATACTTTTTCATAGCACTGTACGTCCTGTATACACAAATATTTCAAACTCAGACTGTTTAAAAAAAATCTGACAGCTCATTGCACAGCTATCTGAAATTACAGCAAATTACTGTTTATTTTTAAATTAGCATCAGCATCTGAAACAGCATTAAAACTGTTAATTTTTTGCAGGTGTTCCACTGCACTTTATTCCCCACACTTTACGTGTAACTGGCTATGTTAATAGGATTTCAACTCAATTTATTCAAGTGCTGATCAATGGCACGCAATCTGGGCTCTTCATGCATTATGTATTTTAATGGAACTCACTTGTTTTATGGCTGAATGGCTAAAGGTTAACAGTCCCAATAGGTGCGACTCCCCGAAGACTAATCTGAACTTCAAACACAGCCCCCCACCCCTCCACACACACACACACACACGCACCCGCGCGCGCGCACACACACACACACACACACACACACAAGGCGAAAGCTTACAACAGAAAAGTTGTTTTTATCACCTCTTCTTATGGCTCATTGAGAGAAAGAAGCGATTTATTAGCCCACTTCCTTTGCTCATATTAATGTGATTAAAAACGCCCATAGATATTTTATTCTCAGTGGGAAGTGAGATAGAGAAGAGAGAGAGGTTGGGGAATTAGTTGGAAGGGTGCTGGTCCAGGGGAAAGCACGAGGGTGGGGAATCATTAGAGGAGAGTGTAGGTGGGACAGGAGTGGAAATGAGAAGTAGGGCGGCTGTGCTATAGCATGACAATGATCACATACATGCACTGCTAATTTCCATTATTAGCTTGACAGTTTCGAAGTGAAACGGTGATCATTTCACTGGTGAGAGCTTAAGTGCTGTCCTGCAGTTTAATATGGAAAACATCAAGGAGTCTCTGAGGATGCTTGTCTCTCTCCACTGCCACTCCCTGCTCTATAAAACTGGCATGCTATTCCCAGGATGAGAGTCCCACTGGACTCTGGGAGGACTGCGCGTTTAAAAAGAAAAAAAAAAAACCCTCCAGTCGCTTCTAAATCTAGAAGTGAAAGACAGAATGGGCTAGAAACATATTCCATGAGGGTCACTTTGCAGTTTCCACCTTATTGTCTTCTCAGTCATAAAGATTTGCCTGTGGCATTTGGGAAAATGGTGTTGAGCTCCCTGCAAGATGACTTTTTCCTATTCTTCTAAAAGTGTATGTCACCTTGCCAAAAAGGAGCACCGCTTTTGTTCAGGTTGTGCAGGAAGAACTCAAGCATGTGTAATGGATTGCTGAAAAAGCTTTGATCGGCAGTTATTTAGAAGCAGCGGATTGATGAAAGACCCCCCCCAAAAAAAATTCTATCTGGCGTCTTCTCGGCTTAAATGGACAAGTGCTACAGCGAGCCTCGCAGCTGGCCGGCCTGAAAATGGATTGCACTGCTGGGACATTTTACACTATTGCTATGTAAACAAGCATAAATGCATGAATCAATTCTGAACGAGTTAACGAGAACAACTTTGACTGGTGCAATCCAGCTTTGGCTGCGTTAGCCACCATTATCGTTCTGTCATTCTTTTAGTTTCACCTGGATGGAAGTGGATTAATGGTGAAATGCATGATTGCTGGGGAGCGGAGACTTAAAGCTGACACGATATCACTTAGTCGAGCAAAAGATTTCTGTCAGAAACATGCGCTGCAACCTGTAAAGAAGCGCTTGCCCTCAACACAGCCTGAACAGGGGCCAGGCATTTTAACTGGCGCCATCAGTCTCCTTCAGGTAATGCAATTAGATGCCACTAATATCTTGGGATGCTCTTCAAACTGCAAATGCACTTTTGCTAAACAGCACACACTGTAATAACTACTGACAGCACTCAAGGAGCCAGATTGAAAAAGCTTTTGCATATGATTGGCTGGAGTAATTGCACACACAGAAGGCTTCACCTGAACAGAAATCTTAGACTGAAAACAGCTGTTATTCAAATATATGCTAACTTATTTCTGAGGTCTCAAAGCAGCATAAAAGAACCTAGAGTTGAGATTTTTTTATTTTTTTATTTCATAATTTGGTACATCTTGAAGTGCAATTTACAGTCTGATTCCTGTTTATCTGACTTCAAGCTACAGAAAAAGTCGCCATATTTATATCCAAGCCACAGGGGGACCAAAAATTTATGACACTGTGTAAGTAATACCCCCTTTACACGGGGTGGAGATTATTGCTGAGTGATGAGAAAATGGCCAGCTCATCAAATGATCTTTCAATGATTTCTCCACAATCGCCAAGATCTCTCAATGATCTCTCAAGGATCTTTAATGATCCCTATGGTCCTCAAAGTTTTGACTCATTCCAAAACAATCACTCAACGATCACCAAAGGGAAGTGATCGCTCAACAATCTCATCGCTCAACAATCTAATCGATCTCCCACTGATATCTAAGCAATCTTTCAATGACCTCTATTGGTCTTTCATCAAATGCTCAGCATTGGCATTCATTGAAGGATCACTGAGACATCGGTCTCCCAATGATCTCTCAGTGATCCTTCAATGAACGCCAAATTTTTTCACCCTGAAGGTAGACATGGGTGAGAGATCAGTGAGGGATCATTGAGCATATGGTCAAAGACCAACAGAGGCCACTGAAAGACTGCTGAGAGATCACTGGGAGATTGATGAGATTACTGAGATCTCCTTGAGAGTTCATTGAGATTTTATTGAGAGATCACTTTCAATTAGTGATCGCTGAGATATTGTTTTTAACTGAATCAAAACAATCTCTCGACTGTGGTGACCATAGAGATCACTGGAATCTCAATGAGAGATTTTTAATGATTGCTGATAGGTCACTGAAAGATTGTTGAGCGATCTGGCCATTTTTTCACCTTTCAATGATCTCTCAATGATCTCCACCCCGTGTAAAGGGGGTAGAAGATCACTGGAGACCTCTAAAATATATATACCTCTTTGGTCACCCAAGAAACTCTCAATGATTCCTCAGCGATCTCTCCTGGTCTCTCAGCAACATCTCCTTGTCCCTCAATGATCTCTCAAGGATTTTTCCAAGTTTTCTATAGATCGCCTTAGATCTATATTATATTCTATAGATCAGTGAGAGATAAGGTCAATTTTTGATCTCTCAACAGTCACCCAGTGATCTCCCTCTGTGTAAATGGGCCCTAAGCCAGAACAGGACCACAAAAAAGCTTACATTGTATTTCAATATGAAATCTTGTATCTCCTCTTTTTTTATTCAGAATAAGGCTAAGTTTAATGAAACACTCTTAGATAATGCCCATTGTTGGTCACCTGTGTGTTGATGCTAAAGCAACCTTTGAGTAGGTTGAGGGAAGCTGAGAGGACTGTCAAACTATCACTGCTAGTCCTCCTGCTTCGACAACGTGGAACAGTAAAACGAGAGATAAGGCAGCTACCTCTGAACACGCACAAATACATACAACCGCACATGCAGCACATCTCAAAAATGCCACAGGGCTAGACTTAAGTAATCAAAAGTTCATTGAATCACTGTAATCTTGGGCAAAAATCTCTTCACTTGACGGATTAACTGGAATATCAAAGAACACAATGCAATATAACTAAATAGGGCTGATCGGGAGCCGAGATAGTGACTATGTATGAGAAACCAAGATAGAGAGACAGAGAAGGAGGGAGTGGGATCTGCTTCTTGCTTCCACTATTCCCCTCAAGCAACGTCAGGATAAATCTTCGAAGGGATTATCCCTGCTACACAATGTTCTCTGTTCTGCCCATTGTATGCCTCTTTAAGCACAATTGATAAATTAGTTATTTATATTGCAGATGGATCAAAGTCAAACACTGGATTTTCTTTTGATTGTCTGGTTTGGGAAGCTTTACAAATGGGCGGCTGCATGTGTGTTCCTCCTATGCCAGGCGCCACCAAGTACACATTTATATCAGATTAGAACTAGTGCCTTTGACTGCCACCTAATCCACATAGCACGGGACGGTTTGCCGCTGAGTGTGAAGCGGCTGGGATGAGAATCAGCACCTCCAAGTCCGAGTCCATGGTCCTCAGCCGGAAAAAGGTGGATTGTCTTCTCCGGGTTGGGGACAGGCTCCTGCCCCAAGTGGAGGAGTTTAAGTATCTTGGGGTCTTGTTCACGAGTGAGGGGAAAATGGAGCGAGAGATCGACAGACGGATTGGAGCAGCATCTGCAGTGATGCGGACGTTGTACCGGTCTGTTGTGGTGAAGAGGGAGCTTAGTTCTAAGGCAAAGCTGTCGATTTACCAGTCAATCTACGTTCCTACTCTCACCTATGGTCACGAGCTTTGGGTAATGACCGAAAGAACGAGATCGCGGATACAAGCGGCTGAAATGAGCTTTCTCCGTAGGATTGCTGGACTCACCCTCAGAGATAGGGTGAGGAGCTCAGTCATCCGGGAGAGGCTCAGAGTAGAACCGCTGCTCCTCCACATTGAAAGGAGTCAGTTGAGGTGGTATGGGCATCTGATTAGGATGCCTCCTGGACGCCTCCCACTTGAGGTGTTTCAGGCACGTCCCACTGGGAGGAGACCCCGGGGCAGACCCAGGACTCGGTGGAGAGACTATGTCTCCCAGCTAGTCTGGGAACGCCTTGGTATCCCCTCTGAAGAGCTGGAGCAGGTGGCTGGGGAGAGGGAAGTCTGGGCTTCTCTGCTTGAACTGCTGCCTCCGCGACCCGGACCTCCGGAAAAGCGGTAGAAGATGGATGGATGGATGGATAGAACTAGTGCTTGGAATTATTAGCAGCCAAAGTTTATTTATTTAATTATTTATTAACACGACACTTGGCGGGAAAGGAGTTACGTTTGCAAAAACGCTGTCAACGTGTTCATTTCCACTGAGATTGTTCTCCAACAGAAAAAAATGTCCCATTTGGTCATTTTAACAAGCAAGTGTGATTACCTTTGTGTACATTTTGACACTGAATGACCACTAATGGTCATGGAAACACTGACATGAAGAAACAGGGCAGATAGGTCCATTTACAATACATTTAAATAAGACTATCCCCTTTTTCAAACTTTAAACTTTATTATTTCAGTAACATTATGACAATAAAGTTGAATCTCATCTCATCTCATCTCATTAACCAAGTGTCTTAAAGCTGGGTTCATGCTCCTCCTCCGTTCTGCACGTCTGCTCGAGTGCCAGGCTTGTGTGATGTAAATTTCATCATCGTCTCCTGTCCACTAGGTTGTGCGAGGCCCCTCCACCGCTGAGCGCATGCAGCCCAAATTTTGTGCTTGTTAACTATCCATGCACAAGATCCAACCTCCCATTCAAGAGATGGCACTACCGACACAGCATACAAAGACCAAGAGGAAGAAGAAAAATTAAAAAGAAATGTGACAAGACTAGAGAAAGAAAAAAGAAAAGATGATTAGCATTAAAAGTAGAAACACAGGGGTTTCTTTTTGCTCCTACTCAGCCCGACTCAACTCGGTTTGTAGGGTTTTCCATTAGGTGGTAGTACCTGGTACTAGGTACTTTTTTTAGTATCTACTCAGCTGGGGTTCCAAGTGAGCCGAGTCAAGCTGAAAATGTGAGGTCAACAGACTGCAGGCCACTGATTGGCCAGGACGTAATGTCACTGGATGAGTCATGAGAGCGACATCTTCACAAGACGTAACAGCAACAGCGAGCACGAGTTTTTATTATTCTTGTGCTAATCAGTGAGATAAATGGCTACACACAAATCAACATCACAGTCCAACAACGAGGTTTAGACCTTTCTGTGCTTGGTGGCTGATGAGAGAATCCAGAGGGAGCTAGAGCGACCCGAAATGAGTAAGTATACCAGGAGATCTTCAAGCTGCATAACAGGCCACCTTGTTATAATGAACTTACCCACTTTGAGGTGGTATTCAGTTGTAATGGAAAAATGGAAAATGACCAAAACCATGTCGGGGTGTGTAGAGTTGAGGCGAGTCGAGCTGAGTAGGTGCTAGTGGAAAAGGACCGTTACTGTATATAGTCGGTGAACAAACTAGCTCTTCAGTGCTTTTGCACTACCTATGGGGCTGTGGTGAAACTACAAATGATGGTGGCATGCATGCAGTGCCAATCAGTGGCATGAGCCATATAGGCGGTTGCCTAGGGCCCCACCTGCTGGAGGGGGTGCTGCTCCAAGCCTGAAAGGGTATAATGTTTGGGGTTCTGTGTGTGTGTGTGTGTGTGTGTGTGTGTGTGTGTGTGTGTGTGTGTGTGGTACCCTAATCTCACCTAGGGCGCCGGGCCGGCCCCGTGCACATGCGTCACACACTTGGCCGAGTAGATGCAACAAAATGAAGCATATATACGGCCGCGTGTGCACCAACCTTGTCCAAAGGGTGCGCCCATCATAGACGCACAGCGCTGAGGTGCAGCATAAACGAAGCGTAAGTGTCTAACCCCAACCATTGCCCTAACTTTATCCACCTAAAGATGCCTATTTAATGGAAGTTCACTGTGAATCTGGAAGTGAGTCGCAAGTGAAGAAGAGAAAGTAAATGCAGACAACAGTGACAAAAGAGCAAGACGGGGACGTGTTCTCACATTTAAGCTCTTTTCAAATGGGGACATGTAGTGAAATGTTTATGGCATCGCCGTCTTTGAGAAAGTACGAGATATGGCTGTATTTTAAGGTTAGGAACTTACTATCTATTTTTACATCATATTTGGAGGATTTTTTGTTCCTATCAGTCATTTCAAAAGGGGTGTTCTTTTAATGAAATGCAAAACTGATATTTTAAATAACCGTAATTGGGAAAACAGACATTCTTGTGTCATCTCTCCCCATTACTGCCATTTCTCTCTTCAATAATTCATGAATTTTAATTCGTTTTGCTGGAACCAATCTCCCAGTCGTATGAAGAGAGAAAGAATTTTAGCTGGATTGGACTGTTTCACTCTGACTCCAACCATTCTCTTCTTTCTGTTCTCCTTCTTCTCGTACAACTCTTCCCCTGTCGCCTTATTTCACCCATGCCTTCCAGCTTCCGCATTTCCCTTCTATATACTGCCTCTAGACAGCACTAAGTTGTATGTCTGTGTTTTAACTCTCGTTGCCCCTAGCACATGTAAATGACTTTGGCACTTGATGTTTGAAGAGAAAAGATGAAGCAAAAAAAATTCCCTAAGTGCAATATCAAACAGATAAGAGGCAGGAATCTTCACATTGCTGGGGAACGTGTGTCTTGACATGCAGCGGCTTTCATGTTTTCCTTTTAAAATACTCAAGGACAGTTAGTTTTAGAGGTATTCTAATCCTTAATGTTAAGCATACGATTATGGGTTCAATTTTGGTAACATAAAATCTTTTCTTTATGAGAACTGTAATGGAGAGATGACATACGCTCAGCAGGATGTGGAGCTGTTTGCCCTTGGGTTATCATCCAGCCCCACATGTGTGGCCTTAGACATCAAAAATAGTGTTTAGAGTGATTATCCATATATAAGCAAGGAGTCACAAGTTAGATAATAACAGAGGGAAAAAAATGCAAGACAGGAAAATTCTTGGGAAGTTGGTTGTTCAGTGTGTTTGAAGAGAGCCACGTTACAAAAAGTCATTCTAATGACCTCTGAGGTGTTATCTCCAAAAGGCAAACACGGCACCGTTACTGCCCCCATCAACTTGGCAAGGATGCCTGGAAATGTCTGACTTTGCAAAGATTCAGTCTTGCTGCCTTAGCAACATCCCAATTTCAAGGTCAAATGTTGTATTGCAAGTATGCAAGATAATGGTATTACATACATTGAATTATGCAAATGTTGTACGTCTACTGTATCCCAGTTAAATAGTTTCATAGTTGAGATTTTTTTAGCGTGTCCCTGAATATGGAAACCAGCAACCTTGATGAGATTTAGAAAGAGCGCCCCAGCCAGCATGTCCACGTGGGCCCCACCAGCAAAGTATGTCGGTGTGTCCGTGGGTTCCATGTCGGCCCATCTGTGTTTGTCCACATAGACTTTACCTTCTTATTTTCTCATAAATGTGCTATTTTCTTGTAAATTTGTGAGTTTTTCCCCTAATTTGATCAGTTTTTCTTGAAAACTTGAAACTTTCACATAAATTTGCAACTTTTTTTACTGTAAATTTGCAACTTTTTCTCATAAATTTGTGATTTTTTTCTTGTCAATTTGCAAATTTTTTTCTCATACATTTGTTAGTTTTCTTGCAAAATTGTGACATTTTTCTTGCAAATTTGCTATAATTTTTTCTTGTAATTTTAGAACTTTCTCATAAACTTGCCACTTTTTTACTGTAATTTTGCAACTTTTTCTCATACATTTGTTACTCTTTCCTTGTAAATTTACTATTTTCTTGTAAATTTGTGAGTTTCTCTCATACATTTACCACATTTTCTTGTAAATCTGGAACTTTTTCAAAAATTTTCCACTTTTTTTTACTGTAAATGTACAACTTTTCCTCATAAATATGGGACTTTTTTCTCATAAATTTTCAATTTATTTACTCATATATCTGCTACTTTTTTGTTAACTTGTAACTTTTTCTAATTTTTTCCTCATAAATTTGTGACTTTTTTCTTGTAATTGTGTTAAATTTTTCTTGTAAGTTTCTAACTCAAGTAATTTTACAATTTTTTCTTGCAAATTTACAACTTTTTTCTCCTAAATTGTCACTTTTTCTCATAAATTTGTAACCTTTTTCTAATAAATTTACTACTTTTTTTTTGTAAATCTCACTTTTTTTTATAAATTTTCCTTTTTTTTCCTCATAAATTTGTGACTTTTTTGTGTAATTTTGCCTATGGCAAGAATGTTACTGAAACCAGCTCACCTATTTTAACCCATGCGGGGTCCAAAAGGGTTTAACGGAGGTGAACAGATGACCTGCTTGTCCATGTGGGCAAACACAGAGGGGGCCAACATGGAACCCGCAGATAAACCCACATGGAACCCATAAGACAGCCCAGCTTAAACCTATCACGGGGTCCATATGGACATGCTGGCTGGGACCTCAAACAAAACAGGTTAATTTTCTTTGGAAGTCAGAGTTAAAGATACAGACTGGAGCAACAGAAAATGTACAAACTAGAATCCAGAAGGTTAAGGTAACAGACAGGGGTCTACACAAATCATTTCACAAACCTGCGCTTAACTTCTGATGGGGGCTACTTCGTCCTTCTCTGACCTGAATCATCAACAGTAAACCCATTAGAAAGAGAAGACCATCCAGTGAATCCTGCAGAGGCTTAATTGACATTGCCTGGGCTGGACGGAGACATAGGCCTCCCTTTTCCTCCCAGCATGTCTTTAAGCCACGAGCAAAGCAGTAGTACTGTACACTGACAAGTGGATAGAACTCCAACTTAACCAGAAAGACTGGACACCCCTGGCAGTCTCTTTGTTGTCTAAAAATAGTGAGTCCCACTGCTCTCCATTGGGGGAAAAAAAGCGCACAATTTATTATTTCATTATATTCCCCCACCCTGATTTACATACACACCAGAGGAAGAGTAATTTTATCTGAGCGTTGTGGCTGTTGTGAGAAGCAGTGGAGCAGATCCCCAACAGAATAGCAAGAATGAAAAAAAAAAAGAAAACACTCAGCGCATCCAACCCTCAAGTGGGGACAGGATCTCATGTTATCCATGTTTCCCCCAAAGCCTTAAGACATGTGCATAGCATGTCAGGGCTTGGACAACAAAACCCGGCTTTTTTAGTGGCTCTGTTAAATAATGCATCATTGAACTGCACAGGAACTTAAAACAAATCCAGGATTTATTGTTGCATCATCTTTTGTGAAATACTCATCTTCATTCACTTGATGGTTATTTGATGAATAATTTAATATTGTGATGTATATTGATGCATTTTCATATTTTATGAAACTTTTGAGAATTCTTTGTTCATCTTTTTGCAACAACTGGCCAGCATTGCACGGCCTCACTTTGAAAATCAGATGTCGGCTGCCTCAGTGACCATAGTGACTCTTCCAGCATCCAGAGCTTATATAGCAAAAACAGACATGTGAGCTAATCTCCCCTTCAAGATACTCTCTTTGGGACACACTGCACAGCTCCCAGCTTTCCAGCCTTTTGTTTTAAGTTCTGTGCTCACCCAATGCATAATATGTGGGCTACATTTCCTTCTATGCTTCAAAGATACCACCCTACAAACTCGTTTCTCCTTTGGGGAATCTGGCAGAGGAATGTATCACAGTGGCCTAAAAACTATTGCCCTTTGTATACCAACAGAACCACACATTGACATTGGGAAACAAACTGAAGTTATAAGAGCACGTTGGATGTCTTCAGTAAATTTGCAGATGCACACATTCAAGTGGCCAAACTGACTTCCATAGAAAAGGTTAAAGAAGCAAATGGACGAAGCCCAACAATGCACAAGGAGGCAACCTTGAAAGAGCAGACCAGACATTTTAATGTCTGCATTTGTTTTGCCAGTGAGGTTCAGAAAATTATACAATACATGGAGGAGGAAGCTGAAAACCTTACAGTATATGTCATGTATTGGGGCAACATGTTTCCGCATCCAGCAGAACGGGATATAATAAAGGTTCCATTCAACCAAGCTTGGTGTGTTTTAACATTCTTGTGGGTTTTAACATTCTCAAATACTTTCTTGGGTCATACGAGTACAGTTAAAAAAAATAAAATCTCTCTTCACTTAGAAATAATTATTTTTAAGATTTCAACAGATTGAAGAGAAGTCAGCTTTGCTCTTCTGGGATCTTTTCCCATAAGTCACTGACAAATGATCGGATCTTCAGTTACAACCCATCACTGTGCTATTCGCTTTGGTGATTCAGTCAACACCCAGAGTTTCTCACCCCAAAGTGCTAGCTTTAGAGCTAACAGTGCTACTAGGGAGTTAGCTTACCAAGTGCAGTTTATAGTGTTATTTTCTTTAAATTCCAGTTTAAATTCCATTCCACCTGGTTCACTAATCCACAGTCGATAATATATTTTGCATAACTCTGGCTTATTTTGGTATATTTTTGTTGGGATTTTATGTCAAACTGAGTCGGTCTAACAACATTAGCAGCTAGCCTCAGTGGGAAGAAGCTGACAGACAGGTCACCTGGCATTAGCGCAACTGTCAATCAAGCCGGTCTTGATCGCTGTTTTCTATTTAACCCCCTTCTGGAATCTTTGCTCATCTACCAACACTTGACCATATATGTCATTCTTAGACATTATTTTAGCTTATTTAATGATAGATTATTATGTCTAACCGTGACCAAAGATGGCTAGCTGATGCTAGCAGTTTAGCCGTTCACTCATTCGAAAAGGTTTCTGTGCTTATTGTACTCCTGTGACCGGTCATATCATATCGACCACTGAACCCACACAAACCTGTCAACCAGTGATACATTAGTTCATTCCTTCATGAATTTACAGTGCCTCCCAAAAGTATTCAAAGCGCTTCACTTTTTCCACATTGTGTCATGTTACAGCCTTATTCCAAAATGGATTAAATTATTTTTTTCCTCAGAATTCTACACACAATACCCCATAATGACAACATGAAAAAAGTTTGGTTTTTTTTTTAGATTTTCGCAAATTTATTAAAAATAAAAAACTAAGAAATCACATGTACATAAGTATTCACAGCCTTTGCCATGAAGCTCAAAACTGAGCTCAGGTGCATCCTGTTTCCACTGATCATCCTTGAGATGTTTCTACAGCTTAATTGGAGTCCACCTGTGGTAAATTCAGTTGATTGGACATGGTTTGGAAAGGCACACACCTGTCTATATAAGGTCCCACAGTTGACAGTGCATGTCAGAGCACAAACCAAGCATGAAGTCAAAGAAATTGTCTGTAGACCTCCGAGATAGGATTGTCTTGAGGTACAAATCTGGGGATGGGTACAGAAATATTTTTGCTGGTTTGAAGGTCCCAATGAGCACAGTGGCCTCCATGATCCATAAATGGAAGAAGTTCGAAACCACCAGGACTCTTCCTAGGGCTGGCTGGCCGTCTAAAGTGAGAGATCGGGGAGAAGCGTCTTAGTCAGGGAGGTGACCAAGAACCCGATGGTCACTCTGTCAGAGCTCCAGCATTCCTCTGTGGAAAGAGGAGAACCTTTCAGAAGGACAATCATCTCTGCAGCAATCCACACTCAGGCTTGTATGGTAGAGTGGCCAGACGGAAGCTACTCCTTAGTAAAAGGCACATAGCAGCCTGCCTGGAGTATGTCAAAAGGCAACTGAAGGACTCTCAGATCATGAGAAACAAAATTCTCTGGTCTGATGAGACAAAGATTGAACTCTTTGTTGTGAATGCCAGGCGTCATGTTTGGAGGAAATCAAGCACTGTTCATCACCACGCCAATACCATCCCTACAGTGAAGCATGGTGGTGGCAGTATTATGCTGTGGAGATGTTTTTCAGTGGCAGGAACTGGGAGGCTAGTCAGGATAGAGGGAACGATGAATGTAGTAATGTACAGGCACATCCTGGATGAAAATCTGCTCCAGAGCACTCTTGACCTCAGACTGGGGCCACGGTTCATCTTTCAGCAGGACAACAACCCTAAGCACACAGCCAAGATATCAAAACAAGTGGCTTTAGGACAACTCTGTGAATGTCCGTCCTTGAGTGGCCCAGCCAGAGCCCAGACTTGAATCAAATTAAACATCTCTGGAGAGATCTTAAAATGGCTGTGCACCGACACTTCCCAGCCAACCTGATGGAGCTTTAGAGGTGCTGCAAAGAGGAATGGGTGAAACTGCCCAAAGATAGGTGTACCAAGCTTGTGGCATCATATTCAAAAAGACCTGAGGCTGTAATTGCTGCCAAAAGTGCATCAACAAAGTATTGAGGAAAGGCTGTGAATACTTATGTACATGTAATTTCTTAGTTTTTTATTTTAATGAATCTGCAAAAATCTAAAAAAAAAAAAAAAAAAAGTATTTTCATGTTGTCATTATGGGGTGTTTTGTGTAAAATTTTGAGGGAAAAAAAAAATCCATTTTGGAATAAGGCTTTAACATAACAAAATGTGGAAAAAGTTAAAGGTTGTTAATACTTTTCAGATGCACGGCACATGAGTTGGCTCAGGTTCAATACTAGCTAGTTACTAGCCAGCTAAAATTAACAATAGTGACACCAGAGGGAGGGTAGGATATTGTGCTTCTTGGCCATTTAATGATATATGCAGTGAAACAAAACTTTCTGATTAAGGCTGCAAAAGATGATTCACAATGATGCTGCAATAATGAAATAATTACAGGTAACTGCAATTTGGCCAAGGTATGTCTCAAACATCTCATGAAGACATGTGGGGACTATCAACATGTGGAAAAAGTGCAGCAAATGGGACCTTGCTTTCAAGCTTATATATGGATATCTATTCAATCATCTTAACACTCTTCCTAAACAGGATTTCACTGCAACAAATAGATTTTCCACAAAATACTCCTAAAGGATTTGCAGATAAGGGCGGATGTGAGTCACCGGTCAAACAAATGTGGTGTCTCTGAATGACCTTAATCACGTCCAGGTTCACCCAGACTCAGATTTCACTTTTGTGCCTTATTTCAGGTCAGTACCTCAAAGTCAAAGTAGGGCACAGCCATTATCTGAGGGAGCATACCACAATCATCCGCACAATACAATCAGGTCAGCACAATAGACTGAAGTCACTGAAGTGTTGTCCATCATATCTAGCTTTGAACACACACACACACACACACACACACACACACACACACACACACACATATCTGTAGCATTACTGATGTGAATTTTTTAAGCCCAGTAAGTACAGTCATATGTGTTGTGTCTTGTGATCTAATCTGTTTGCGCTCCAACCAATTAGCAATTCAGGTATTTGGAAGACAGAACGACAGTGCTTGTAGATGCAGAAATAGTCTTGACTCTATGGTTTTAAAAGTAAAAGGCATGAAGTGTAAATATATTTATTGTTTACTATTATGTTTAAGCGAGATCACTTACAGGCTTCTTGGAGGCTGCTGGAAAAACAACAGTGTCAGATGGAAAACATTTTTATTTAATAATGACTGTCTGACTTTAAAAAATCCTTAGAAAACAAAAGCCAACCTGACATGTAATAGTATATATAACTAATCTTGGGAATGAGTTGCTGCACTTTTTGAATACTGCATGCACATAAATTCTTTATGACCACTGGTGAATATCTCACACATTATTTAAGAAGACTTCCAAATATCACTGAATCTATTATCCCTTCATGTCTCAAGCCTCAGCTATCTTTCCACTTTATTGTGGAATGTGTTCCCAGGTATTGCATACACATTTTACAATACCACCCATACTGTATAATAAAAGTGCCTGACTGTTTTGAGGGGATGATTTCAGCAACACATGGCTAAAAGATTCAAAATATTTGCTTCTCTTCGCTGTATGAGTTGATACTCTGGTTTACACTCTGAATTCTTGTCCGTGGGGGTAAAGATTCAAGCAATTAGCAATTGTGTCTTACCACTGACTTAAGCTGCATGTGGTTTACCATCTGATATTCTTTCTTAATGGTTTAGACATACAGTATCTCATTGCTGACTGCAGCTTTCAAGTGCAATTGCATCTAATGCATTTATGTTATGAGGTGCATTTAAATAGCACAGCATTGTCAAATACATAAGAAATGCAGTGACCAAAAACATTAATCATTCCACATGACTCAGAGTATTGTGTTTGTATCTTCCATGATGTGTCTTTCTTAAAGTGTCCATTCCCCTCAAATACATGTTTCAAGAAGAAGAAGAAGAAGAAGAAGAAGACACTGTGTAAATGTTTTAGTATGAAGCATTTGGGGCCTCTGCTTGTCTTTTGTGTTTCTGGCTCAAACTGAGCCTGACAGCTATGTACAAGATTCTGTAACAGAAAACAACTGCACAGACAAAGAAGGAGAGTGACGCATCAAATGCTTGCAAACAGTCTTTCCATATATGCAAACCACTGTCAGCCCACAAATGCCATGCGCGGCTCTAATTAGTCAACAGGATGATCTTATTTGTTGAAAGGCTTTTGTTCCAGGTGTCCAGTGCAAGCAGAGAAGATTGCCACAGGCATTAGGGTGGAGAGGTGGGCTTAGGGAACCAATATAAACGACTTAATGGTTTACATGCAGTCATGCTTAGAGATTACATGCACTGTACCAGAGGCACTGCATTTTCTAAAACTCTGCAGTACTGCAATAGTGCACTTTGAGGTTATGTGGTAAAATTATAGCATGCTACAGTTACAGTATTTAACAAAAAAGGATAGCTAGATAGCTAGATAGAGATAGCTTTATTGTCTGTCCCAGTCAGTGACAGAAATTCTCCCTTGACACAGCTAAAATAATAAATGCAACACGTTTAACACCCAAGATACGTTCAAACTCACAATATAAAAACAATGCAAAAAGGAAACATGGTTAAAAAGAATGACAACAGGCACATACACACACAGTGCATTCGGAAAGTATTCACAATGCTTCACTTTTCCCACATTTTGTTACATTACAGCATTATTCCAAAATTGATTAAATTATTCAGATCTCTCCAGAGATGTTCAATTGGATTCAAGTCTGGGCTCTGGCTGGACCACTCAAGGACATTCACAGAGTTGTCCTGAAGCCACTCCTTTGATATCGAGGCTGTGTGCTTAGGGTCGTTGTCCTGATGAAAGATGAGCCATCGCCTCAGTCTGAGGTCAAAAGCGCTCTGCAGCAGGTTTTCATCCAGGATGTTGCAGTACATTTCTGCATTCATCTTTCCCTCTATCCTGACTAGTCTCCCAGTTCCTGCCGCTGAAAAACATACCCACAGCATGATGCTGTCTCCACCATGCTTCACTGTAGGGATGGTATTGGCATGGTGATGAGCGGTGCCTGGTTTCCTCCAAACATAACGCCTGGCATTCACGCCAAAGAGTTCAATCTTTGTCTCATCAGACCAGAGAATCTTGTTTCTTATGGTTTGACAGTCCATCAGGTTCCTTTTGGCAAACTCCAGGTGGGCTGCCATGTGACTTTTAGTAAGGAGTGGCTTCCGTCTGGCCACTCAAACCATACAGGCCCAATTGGTGGATTGCTGCAGAGAAGGTTGTCCTTCTGGAAGGTTCTCCTCTCTCCACAGAGGAACACTGGAGCTCTGACAGAGTGACCATTGGGTTCTTGGTCACCACCGTGACGAAGGCCCTTCTCCCCCAGTGGCTGAGTTTAGACGACTGGCCAGCTCTAGGAAGAGTCCTGGTGTTTCTGAACTTCTTCCATTTACGAATGATGGAGGCCACTGTGCTCATTGGGACCTTCAAAACAGCAGAATTTTTTCTGTACCCTTCCCCAGATTTGTGCCTCGAGACAATCCTATCTTGGAGGTCTACAGGCAATTCCTTTGACTTCATGCTTGGTTTGTGCTCTAACATGCACTGTCAACTGTGGGACCTTATATAGACAGGTGTGTGCCTTTCCAAATCATGTCCAATCAACTGAATTTACCACAGGTGGACTCCAATTAAGATCTAGAAACATCTCAAGGATGATCAATGGAAACAAGGATGCACCTGAGCTCAATTCTCAGCTTCATGGCAAAGGCTGTGAATACATATGTACATGTGATTTTAGTTTTTTAGTTTTAATAAATTTGCAAAAATCTAAAAAAAAAACAACAAAAAAAAAAAAACTTTTTTACGTTGTCATTATGGGGTATTGTGTGTAGAATTTTGAGGAAAAATTGATTTTAATTCCATTTTGGAATAAGGCTATAATATAACAAAATGTGGAAAAAGTGAAGCGCTGTGAATACTTTCTGGATGCACTGTATATATAAGTGCTGGGACAATTAACATGGTATCGCATGATAACGCAATGCCTTGTATTACAACAATTTTTTTGATGGCAGTTCTTCAGGCATAATCACAGCACAACAAAACAAGCAGAACTTTGGAAACGTGGGTACTGTTTCCATCAGAACCGTCTATGGCACAACTCAAAATAGAGATGTAAAGCTCAAATTCATGACACAAACTCCTCATTGTTTTTTTAAATTCTTGGTGTTCAAATCAATTTGCTTAATAATAAGTGGATATATGGACCCTATCAATGCACAATCCAACTTTCGAAATGCAGGTATACGGTTAACTCTGTTGCAAGAGGCTGTGGCAAATGGAGGGAGCTGTGCGGGCCCTGGGTTGCACAGTTCTCCGCTGCTGCAGGGCCTGGTGGCTGGAGGTTCAGCGGTTTGGGACTGACTCATGGATAGCACTGGTCTAGCCGTTCGTCTCTGAAGATGGGAGCTATTCCGCAATCCAAGCAGTAATGCTGAGAAGGACACGTCTGCCGTGAAAAGCAGACATGAAAAGAGCTGACAGCTAGGCTAAAGGCTAACAGCTAAGCTAGGTGCCTGCTCTGGGCTAACGTCGCTTCCATCAATTCTGCCCACAGGTGTCCATTCTCCAGATAATGGACTGGACCATCTACTGCTGAACCTCATACTGAAGGGGGAGGTAAGAGATGCAACTTGGGTGACAACTGGTGGGGTGACGGCTGGTGTGGTGTTGCTGAAATTGTAGCTGGTTGTTTTCACATAGACAACATTTCTGCAGTTCTTATGAGTTTTTTTTGAGAATGTTCTGGATGGTTGTCATTTTGACATGTAAAGGTTTGAAATGGACCTGCAGTTGTAGAAAGAATGCATTTTTTTCTACTCCTATGTTAATAAGAGTATGAGAAACTTGAAAAATGGCACATTCAAGGTACATTATATATATACAGTATATATACTGTATATATATACAGTATATATATATATATATGTATATAGCCTCGGTATTTTCAGTACTTTTCAACATGTACTGAACTTAACTATGTCAATTTGCAGAAGAGGTCAACACACTTGTTCAGTTCTGAAGTGTTGCCAATACCCTAGAGTAGATTTCAGGGCTTATACAGTGTCTGTGTCACCATACTCAGGAAACAGGCAGCTTCAGAGGCAAGTATTAATGGAGATATCACTCTGGGGAGGTCATCTTATTGGTTGATATGCTACGTCCAGTGCACCAGAACAGCGAGTGTTTGAAATGCAGTGATTAGCGCAGTGTCCAGTTAATTTTAATAGGGTTTGCAATGGGACTAATCAGGAATTAAGAGTTGGCATCTACTTTAAATCGCCTTCTTTACGCATTCGTGGGGGGAATGTCAGAGTGGGGAAAAAAAGCAATTGTCTGCGGTCTCCTGATTATCCCTCTGCAAAAGCCTATAATCTGGCTGAAAGTACTTAAAGAGTCAAGCAGCAAAATAAACAACACTGATTATCATCCCACTGTTCTTTTTTTTTTTTTCTTTTCCCAGGGTAGACCATGCGGGGGGGGGGGGGGGGGTATGGAGGTTAAGGTTGTGTCTCCCCCCCCCACAGAGCCATCTGCTTGGGCAAATGTTAAGGCAGGCTAAATACCCCCTGATTCCTCTGTTCAAACCAGATTATCAGCTATTCTAAGGAGCCTGACGAGCATCTTATCATCTCCCAATCTCTTTTACAAAAGCAAATCAAGAATTCTCTCTGAGGATTACCAGGATTACGGAGGACACAGACGTGGCCTTCCTTGAACAATGTCTTTAAGTTGCTGCCTTTCAGTCTGGCTACCTTCAGCTTGCAAATATACAGCATCCTCTTATCAGGGACAAGGTCCTTAACAGTGGATTATTCTAGGGAGCTGAAACACAATTTCTAGGAAGTATTTTGTCATAATACATTGTTGCCACACAATGCATACAGCTGAATCTGATTTGGGTTTTAGTCATGCAGCTTACTCAGATTTCAAAAAGTAGTCTTTTCACAAATTTCTAAAGGTCAAGAAGCACTGAGTCTTGATTTTGATGTCAAATACACATTAATTTTGTGACGGCCACAGTGATAACACTGTTGGATTGACAAACCATTTTGTCTGTCTGGGAACCAGACCAAGCATTATACTGGAAACAGCGTAGTCATGTATTGCTTGAAATATCATTTGTGGTAGGTTGTGCATGTTAAGTGTCTCCATGAGAATATTTTGACATCATAACACACCATCATAAACTGAGCTCACACACACAGGCACATTAATACTTTTTAAGAGAAAGAAAAAAAAAAACAGAAGAAGACAATCCAGCAAAGTCTGTATTTGCCATGAAATTATATTGGAACAAGCTAGGAGTTCATAGTGGCAATCACTCAAGCACAGAGATAATCACAGGCTTAAATTGAATTCGTTCCATGTAGCACACATTCCCAGGAAATAGCAAAAGAGCACACAAACACTCAGCTGAGCAATGAGCAACAATAGGATATACACACCAACACGATGCCTTCAGGAGGTTGCAAACCATGCACATAACTTTACTCAACATGCCTCCATTCACAACAGCATGAATTATGCCACTAGTAGTAACAAATTATTGTGAACAACAGTGACACTGTTGACTAAGAATATACAAAACCCCAACCACTTTCTCAAAGTATATAGACTATTTGTGATTAACACCAAACTGAACTGTTTGCAGACTATAAGTGTCAATTCCTTCTGTCAACAGCATGTTTTTTATGTAAACATGCTTGGCAATAAAGCTTTCTGATTCTGATTCTGAGATTTAGGGAAAAACTGCTGTCTAGGAAGCGATTTGTCATTTTTTAACAAGGTGGATGATATTGGTGTGTGGGGGGGGAGGGGGCATTCACAAATTTAGCACAAGGTACAAGGGTTAATTTGAAAAAAATAAGGTGAACAATTTGATGAGATGCTAATTTACAATTAAAAGAACAAAAAATATCATAAGCCTAATAAGAATTAAGTACATTTCTAAGAAAAAAAATCATAAATTTACAAGAACAAATCACAAATTTACTGGGGTTTTTTTCAAACTTACAAGAACAGAAGCTGCATATTTGTATACATTTTGGGGAAAAAATGCTCCTCACAAATTAGCATTTTTCCTCTGCAATTTGTGATTTTTTTTCTTGTACACTTGTAACATTTTTCTTGGAAATATGTAACTTTCCTCTAGTGAATTTACAGGTTCTTTCCTGGCATATCCATGATTTTTCTATTAAATTTAATACTTTTTTCCTATAAAATTGCCACTTTTTGTGATAAATTTGTTTCTTGTTTTCAACACAAATTTACACCTACAGTATATACGTAAATTTAAAGCTTTTGTCAACCATAAATTTTCAACCTTGCTCATGTACGTTTGCAGCTACACTCTCACCAGTTGGTGGCACTTTCCTCTTAGACGTGCTCGTCTAAGAAAAATCCCACAAACTCCGCAGACGAGTCGTGACAGTACAATTGTGTTGAAAAGCCACTTGAGTACATGTGGTAATGTAAGCTGTTTCACTCTTTATGGGGATGGGCAAAAGGGGGATGGCAGCCCCCCTCATCCCCCCTCGAGTAGCCTACTGCTGCTATGGCTATACAGTAACTATGATCATATATTCATAAGTGTATTGCAAATTTAACAAACACTTGATTTCGGTGCACATCACCAATGTTGATAATAGGGGGAAACGCAATTGCAAACAGCTCTTTCTATCACTGAGGCTTTGCTACACCAGAACAGGTGATATGAATTCTGCATAATTTTCAAAGAGAAAAGAAAAGCTGAAAGCATCTGATTACTGCAAATAGGGACCGGAATGAGTGTCCAGGACGAGCAGCCTCTCTCAAAGCATGCATTTTGACCTCTGCCCTGACGCCATTCCATCAGCTCCAGCAATTTCATCTCGAAACATCCTGTCAAGGACTTGGGTTGAAGAAGTTTCTGTTCCTGCACAAGAGATCATGAGAGATTTCTCTGCCTGCAAAGAGAAGGAGAAAGGTGCACACTGACTGTCTTGCAGGCTCACCAGCCAGCCATATGCTTCTTGCACAGTATCAGCAACCACCGTTTTGGATCACACTTTTAACAAGGAACAAACAATTGTACAAGCAATCAATGTTCTTCAGATCCCTGCCTCACAGTCACACCTCGTTTAATCAACAGAATTGTTTTCAATGAAAACAATCTCCGGGCTGTACAGCTACTTGGTGTCTCCGAAAGAACCACACAACAGGCTTCCACACTGATTTGATTGTTACACACACAAAGGTAGATAGACCACCGCAGCTATGGGGGATGATTGAATTATTCAGTTTGGCAGAGATTTGGCAGCAATTGTGTGGAGTGTTGCCTTGAGTGGAGTGCAACAGAAAAAGAAAAAAAAAAAAATCAGCATCTTCTTGTTTCCTGCACCGCTGCACAGCACATGCATAAATAGCCTCTGCTTAGACAGTGCTCCAATACAAATTCACATCATATCCTGAACATGCCTGCTGCTTGCTAAATTGACCCATACCTCCTCATAGACACGCCATGACTTGGATTTAAAGTATGCATGGTACAGCATTTACATTTATGCACTGAGATATCCATGAGCGCTTGTCAAAGAAGCCCAAGACAGCAAATGAGCTACATAGCTCAAACAAGTGGTAATTTTGAATATTTGTTTATATGTTATATGGAATTACATATGCTGTCTACAGATGTTAATTATTTTAAAGCTTAGCTACACAGACTGAGCCTTTGAATATCTGAGAATACCTCTATGCATAAATGCAAGTATACAGCAGTGTAGAGCACATACCTGCATACTACTGTAATAAATGGTGTCCCACTTGCATCACAGGTGGACAGAGGTATTCAGAGCAGTATGTACAGTCTGTGTAACAGAGTCCTTCAAATACAAGAAGTTTTTCAAATCAATGCAAAGAATATAAAATGTTGTGAACTCAGCTGCTCCCACCTCATGTTATCTGCATAAAAATGGCTAATGCTCTAAATACCTCCGCCAAAGAGGTAATGTAATCAGGGCGGTTTGTCTGTTTGGCTGTAAAATGGATTATGCAAAAACTACTTGATGGACTTTGATGAAATTTTCGCCGGAAGTGGCCCTTGGCCTAAGGGTCAATGCATTAGATTTTGGAGGTGCTCTAAATGTGCATACCTCTGCCAAGGCCCTATCGTTTTTCAATGTGTTAGCAAGATTACACAAAAACTACTGAACGGATCTGGATGAAATTGTCACCAGATGTGACCCTTGGGCTATGGTCAAACCCATTATATTTTGGAGGTGACCCACAAATGCATACTACCACCATGGCCCTTTCTTGCAATGTATGGACGAACGAAAGGACAGAGGTACGGAGGGATGGGGGACAGCGGGTACAGAGGGACGGTTGGACAGAGAAAGGTACGGACAGACAGATGGACAAAGGGAGGGATGGACGGAGCCTTGGCAGAGGTATGCCCTCTCTGACTGCTCTCTAGTTTTATCATGAGTTAATTTAAGACAAAAATTGATTTCTCAGGTTGACAAAAGTCACTGTAGCCTTGTAGACTTTTTCTGCAATAATAAACTTCACAATGGCTCTTGCTAATCGTGTTTGCTTGCATGTCTCAGCGTATGTGGTATAGAACCCTCCCCCCCCAAAAAAATGAAATTACAAAACTCAGTGTAAATAATAAAATAAAACCTCTACTGCATATGAACCAACAGATGCATCCGTGTCTGGGGAAGCTCCTGTGTCTGGGTCTGTTTGTGATTACCCATCTGCAGACATATCATTACATTATGCAGGATATAATCAAACTTACTACTTATAACAAGCTTCCTGACCTGTCAGATGAAACTGAACACTGCTTCCTCATAAGTCATGAACTGGAGTTTCAAGAAAATACAAACCCCAAATCCAATGAAGTTGGGACATTGTATAAAACATAAATAAAAATAGAATATAATGATTCACAGATTTTTTTTCAACTTATATTCAACTGAATACACTACAAAAACATTTAATGTTGAAACTGATAAACTTCTATTTTTTTATTTTTTTTTGCAAATATTCACTCATTTTGAATTTGATGCCTGCCACACGTTTCAAAAAAGCTGGGACAGGGGCAAGAAAAGACTGTGAAAGTTAAGGAATGCTGAAAAAACACCTTTTTGGAACATTCCAAACAAGTGGGTGTCATGGCTGAGTATAAAGGGAGCATCCCTGAAAGGCTCAGTCATTCACAAGCAAGGATTGGGTGAGGTTCACCACTCTGTGAATAACTGCATGAGCAAACAGTCCAACAGCAACATTTCTCAACATTCAGTTGCATGGAATTTGGGGATTTCATCATCTACAGTCCATAATATCATCAGAAGATTCAGAAATCTGTAGAAATTTCTGTATATAAGTGGCAAGTCCAAAAACCAACATTGAATGCATGTGGCCTTCAATCTCAGGTGGCACTGCATTAAAAACTGACATTATATAGAGGATAACATTTGGAACCTTTGTCAGTTAACACAGTTCATTGCTACGTCTACAAGTGCAAGTTAAAACTCTACCATGCAAACCAAAAGCCATATAACAACAACACCCAGAAACTCTTCCGGTTGCTCTGGGCTCGAGCGCTCATCTAAGATGGACCAACGCAAAGTGGAAAAGTTTGCTGTGGCCTGACAAGTCCACATTTCAAATTGATTTTGGAAATCATGGACATCATGTCGTCCGGACTAAAGAGGAAAACGACCATCCAGAATATTATCAGTGCTAAGTTCAAAAGCCAGCATCTGTAATGATATGAGGGTGTGTTAGTGCCCATGGCATGGGTTACTTGCACATCTGTGAAGGTATCATTAATGCAGAATGGTACAGTGCTGTGAAAAAGTGTTTTCCCCCTTCCTGATTTCTTATATTTTTGCATATTTGTCACACTTCAATGTTTCAGATCATCAAACAAATTTTAATATCAGACAAAGACAACATGAATAAATACAAAATGCAGTTTTCAAATGATGATTTCCTCTCGCCCAAAGATGCTGGGATAGGCTCCAGCCCCCCCGCGACCCAAAAAAGGATTAAGCGGAAGAAGACGGATGGATGGATGGATTTCATTTATAAAAGGAAAACTTTCCAAACCTACCTGGCCCTATGTGAAAAAGTAATTGCCCCTCTTGTTACATCATGAAATAACTGTGATTAACCACATTTTCTGGAAAGCTGAGCTCAATTTTAGTAGCTACACCCAAGCCTGATTACTACCAGACCTGATGAATCAAGAAATCACTTAAATAGAACCTGTCTGACAACCTGAAGTAGGCTAAAAGATCTCAAAAAGCAACACATCCCACTGTGATCTAAAGAAGTTCAAGATCAGATGAGAAACAAAAACCCAGAACAACATCTAAAGAACTGCAGGCCTCACTTGCCTCAGGGCAAAATGGCATCCATGGGACAGTTCCAAGTCAAAAACCACTGCTGGACAAAACGAACATAAAGGCTCATCTCACATTTGCCAGAAAACATCTTGATGATCCTCAAGACTTTGGGGAAAATATTATGTGGACTGATGAGACAAAAAACTGAACTTTTTGGAAGATATGTGTCCTGTTTTTTCTGGCATAAAACTAACACAGGATTTCATAAAAAGAACACTGTGTCAACAGTCAAACATGGGGGTGGTAGTGTCATGGTCTGGGGCTGCTTTGCTGCTTCAGGACCTGGACGACTTGCCCTAATTGATGGAGCCATGAATTCTGCTGTCTACCAAAAAACCTGAAGGAAAATGTCCGGCCATCAGTTCATGAATCCCTCCAATGTGACTGAATTTAAACAATTCTGCACAGAAGAGTGGGTCAAAAATCTTAAACAGCGATGTAAACGACTCACTGCCAGTTGTTGGCACCAAGGGAGGCACAACCAGTTATTAGTTTTAGGGGGCAGTTAGGGGGCAAATACTTTTTCACATAGAGCCAGGTAGGTTTGGATAGCTTTTTTCCCTTAATAAATGAAATCATCATCTAAAAACTGCATTTTGTATT
The DNA here is from genome assembly GCA_020510985.1 of Pholidichthys leucotaenia. Lineage (NCBI taxonomy): Eukaryota > Metazoa > Chordata > Actinopteri > Cichliformes > Pholidichthyidae > Pholidichthys > Pholidichthys leucotaenia. The sequence continues at coordinate 412,205,695 of CM035840.1, read as the reverse complement.
TACTTGGGTTATCTTTGTCTAATATTAAAATTTGTTTGATGATGTGAAACATTTAGGTGTAACAAATATGCAAAAATATAAGAAATCAGGAAAGGGGCAAATATTTTTCCACAGGACCGCACATATGGGTTTTGAAGCAACATATGCTTCCATCCAAGCAACGTCTTTTTCAGGTACATCCCTGCTGATTTCAGCAAGACAATGCCAAGCCACATTCTGCACGTCACAACAGCGTGGCTTCGTAGTGAAAGCGTGCGGGTCCTCGACTGGCCTGCTTGCAGTCCAGACCTATCTCCCACTGAAAATGTGTGGCGCATCATGAGGCACAAAATATGACAACGGACACTCCAGACTGTTGAACAACTGAAGTCGTACGTCAAGCAAGAATGGGAAAGAATTCCACCTACAAAGCTTCAACAATTAGTGTCCTCGGCTGCTAAATGCTTAGTGAGTGTTGTTAAAAGGAAAGGTGATGCAACACAGTGGTAAACATGCTCCTCTCCCAGCTTTTTTGGAACGTGCTGCAGGCCTCAGATTCAAAATGAGTGAATATTTGCAACAAAACAATAAAGTGTATCAGGTTGAACATTAAATATCTCGTCTTTGTAAAGTTGAACATTGGTTGACAAGGACTGCAAATCATTGCATTCTCTTTTTACTGCGTTTTACACAATGTCCCAACATCGTCAGGATTGGGGCTTGTCAGCTCTTGGTGACATACGGTGATATTGCCTTGGCACAACTTTAAATGTGCTTCAGTTGATTAATAAAAAAAATCTGAGCTATGCCCGTAATATGAGACACAGAGACTAATCAGCCATCGCTCATGCTACAATGTTGTTGAATTGTAGTTTGATGTATCTATAGCTATTTTGAAAATACAGCATTCCTTTACCTAATTATGCACAAGGAAAAAAAAATCATGCTACAATTGATCTTGCTCAAAGAGGTAGAGCTGCTTTCTGATCTACCTAAGCCCTCTGATTTTAAGTAGACCATGCATTTAACAGGTTTACATTTCTCTATTAATAGAAGGCTGACATTTGTGCACTCTCTATGCTGCAATGGTTGTCTTGAGTATGAACCATTTTCTCAAATCACCAAGGACACTGCTCCCAAGGGAACTGATTAGCTCGCTCAGTTTCAAAAAAACACGAAGCAACTTTGATAAGCAATTAAACATTTTCTGTTGTCTCCACTCAGGCTTTGTTTAATGCCTTTCAAGTCTGTATTTTTGGATCAAATCCACATAAACACGGCATAACACAGTGTCTGAGCGGCGGTTATCGTACAGTCGGGCACCAGTCCCCCTCAGATGCGTCAAATCTTGTGTTTGCGCCCCACTGTACATCACAATAGAGGCGTTATCGCCGTCGAATGATCATTATCTGCTCTCATGGAGGGAGACAAAAAAAACCCAACAACAACAAAATAAACAAATAAATAAACATGTGGAGTCCAAAATAAGCTTCTGTTTTGCCGTTTTCTGCCTGTGCACTTCAAAGGATGCGTTCTCTCCAAATTTCCATAGCTTTTTATCTGTAATCTGTTCCTAATGAGTGATGCAAGCCTCCCCTCACCCACCCACAAGTTCTCCTCTCCACTTAAGTCATATGATGCTGCAAAATGCACAGCAGATTAAATATACGGGTGTTTCATCTGGCTGGAATTAGCTTAACCAACAGGCGCATGTGCCGGTGCAGGTCACACTGCGATGAAGACCAGAAGCCACGTTGGATGTGGGGAAAAAAAACAAAAACAAAACCCCACCACATTATTCTGTGGCCTCATTTTTTCTCCTCCCTACTGTCCTCCAAACAGCACCCAAAAAAACTGAACTGAGTTGAAGCAAACAAACAGTGGGTTTTCACAACAATAAATAAGAAGAGTCACCAATATGCAATACAATGCAAAAGACTTTAATAAATTTCAGAAGCTCACACATACATTAACAAAACATTTACAGTTTTCTCCACACTGGCAAATCAAAGTCAATAACAAAGATCATGTAAGGTGCATATTGTACTTCACATTGAATAAGTGACGTTTTCTGTCTCCCTTACAAGGACAAAAGCTTTTTTTTTTTTTTTTTTTTCTTTTCCCCAAGATCAGGCAAATCTAATTATTACACAGTGCTAGGATGCTATGTATATCTCATACTGTGGCTCCTACGCAGTAGTCAGTACATTTGATACCATAATTACATGAACATACCTCCTCGTATATAAAAACAACCTGGCTTACAATGAGATGACACGCATAAAATTAAAATCCTTAAAATGGACATAGTCTGGACGGTTATGACATTAATATTGGAGCAAAATCAAAAAAGGTTTCTGATCAAGGTGGTAATTTTCTTTAATTATATATGTTGTGTGTAGTCTCTAAGAGGGGAAACAGCCTCTGGTCCAGTTCGTCTGCACATTTCCAATTCATTATGCAGGGTATGTCCATTTTAATTAGTCTAATTCTATGGTTATTTTTCTCTACTGAATGTGCCTTTTGGGCCCTACCTATCAAATAAGTCTTTAGCTTACCAATTAACAACACTACTGAACAACAATGCTACAAACCCATCCAGCCGGTTAATGTTGCATACTGTTGGAATTACTCTAGTCTGAGCAGAATGCACCATGATGATTATATGACTGAGGAAAAGGAAGAGAAACACAAAGTAATAATTGCAATGCTGCTTGTGAAATTTTAAACTTATTGTTTGCTTTTTTTTCAATTCAATCCTGGATTACTTCTTTTAAAATTTGGGCGTTCAATATTTTTCTCATCAGAATTGTAAATAAGTGCACAAAGTCACTTTTACATAAGCCCACCGACTTATTTTAACAACTGCCTGAGGATTATTTGTTAGTGTTATAAGTATTTTACCATCTGGAGCAGTTTTACTGCGGATTTCACAGGTTAAATCAATAGAAAGTGACACAGACATAAAAAAAAAAAAGGTTAGGCTTAGTGCTTTTCAAATCTGCCCTACATAAACAGCTTTTGATTATAACCCCAGCGGTTAGTCCCTTGTGATTGTGGCTTAACTCGAAGTATTAAACTTGTCCTGCCATTCTTCCCAGTGTAACAACAGCGTGGCGATCGGGGGGCGCGGCTGTGAGTGTTCTGTAGGGGGGGGGGGGGGGGGGGTGGCAGGGCCATGCATATTTCTGTAACATTCACCGACTTCATCGGTTGACCCAAGAGTGGGACGTAAAGGGGTGATGGGTGGCAGATATTCCACATGGGAGGGCTCAGTAATAACAATAATAACAATGTAAGCCCACTGGTCATAGGCCCTGCAGCATAAATACACTAATAGTCATTAGTTCCATGAGCATGCTCCCGTAGAGCAAGTTCAAATGATACAAAAAGTAGAAAGTAAGAAAATAAAACGGCCGCCAGGCAGTTTTTTTTCTCCCTTAAAACAAGGCAAAGAAATGCAATTAATAATAAATATAAACACCATCAACTCTGTGATAGATATACATACATACATATAAACATACTTTACAGATCTACTGACTGTATTTGACACCTATTTTACAGAGCGGGTGCTGAGGTGGGGCGTTTCTGAGGGGGGGGGGGGCTAAGGGGGGGGCATACAATATCACCCTCACTGACACAAGTAAATAACAGCAGAGGACTCAGTGAAGCTTTTTTTTTTTTTTTTTTTTTTTTTTAAAATTTCCAACAGATTCACACGAGGAGCTTTGTTAAGTTTCAGGCAGCAACATGAAACGCATCTTTTTCTGAGACCCCATTCTCCCCCCCCCCACCCTCCTCCTCCTCCTCCTCCTCCTCACCCCACCCCCACCCCATTCCAAATTCATCTTTTCACTGGATTGTGTGAAGAGGTTGGGTTTGAGGCTGTAGAGGCAGCAAAGTGCTCCTTTCACCTCTTCAGTTCTTGCCTTCCTTCTTTTCTCCCTCTGCCCTCTCTCTCTCTCTGTCTCTGTCTCTCTTTCTCACTCTTTTCTCTGTTTTTTTTTCCTCTCTTTTGGTAGTAGGAGCTAGAGATTGATTTTAATCCTGTGGGAGCGAGCTGTACCTGTGCCACAGAGTGTGCCATAGTGTGGTGGTTTCAGTGCCATTTCCTGAAATATAGAGAGACAGACAGATATAGGGAGATTGTAGTTACAATATCATTGAGCTCTGAGTTGTAGCCTTTATCAATGCCAGGCTACACTGAAAGCTGATAAAAAGAAACAAAAAAAGATCTCTGAAAAAATGTGTAAAGGATATTTAACGGAAAAAAAAGTAAAGCATTCTTCAAGGTATGGCTGGCAATCAGATGCATTATCTTGTCAGTGTTTCCTTGAAGAATGCTGCAGGTGTCACATGATTGTGCATTTTACTGTACTTATCAGAGCATGCAATCCTGCCCAATTACCACTCCCAATTTGTCTTTTTTTTTTTTTTTCTCTCCCACCACACTAGTGCAACACTCCTCACTCCCCTGCAAGAACCAGCGAAAAGCATTTGGATCAATTTAAGCCCACTCTTTCCTTTGGGCCCTTGCCAGTGGCCCCTCTGATATGTACAGAACCGAGGTTGCGCTACACTCTTTCCTTATCAGTCATTTTGACAGACAGGGTTGTAAAAATTCTGTCATAATCTATCATGATGCGTCTCTCTAATTTTCCGATAACAAGATGGCAAATAGCTTTTGGTTTTCTTCACACGTTTGCATTTTAATCATGAACCTACAGGATTATGATGTAGATCATGCATTTATCTAGTCGTTAAGTGAGCTAATAAACACAGACTCTGCCCCCAATGTTTCCCCCTCAAAATTTGCAACTGTTTTCTTATAAACTTGCTACTTTTTTCTCAGAAATTTGCAACGTTTCCCATAAATTTGTAACTTCTTTCCTCATAAACTTGCTATTTTTTTCTCATAAATTTGAAACTTTTTTCCATAAATTTGCAGCTTTTTTCATGAAATTTCTATTTTTTCTTATAAATTTGCTACTTTTTTCTCAGAAATTTGCAACTTTTTTCTTCATAAATTTGCAATTTTTTTTCTCAGAAATTTACAACCTTTTTCCATAAATTTGCAGCTTTTTTTATGAAATTTCTATTTTTTCTTATAAATTTGCTACTTTTTTCTCAGAAATTTGCAGTGTTTCTGATAAATTTGCAACTTTTTTCCTCATAAATTTGCAACTTTTTTCTTCATAAATTTGCAACTTTTTTCTCATAAATTTGCAACTTTTTCATAAATTTGCAGCTTTTTTCATTAATTTTCTATTTTTTTCTTATAAATTTGCAACTTTTTTACTCATAAATTTGCAACTTTTTTTCATAAATTTGCAATTTCTTTTTCTCAGAAATTTGCAGCTTTTTTCCATAAATTTGCAATTTCTTTTTCTCAGAAATTTGCAGCTTTTTTCCATAAATTTGCAGCTGTTTTCATGAAATTTCTATTTTTTCTTATAAATTTGCTACTTTTTTCTCAGAAATTTGCAGTGTTTCTGATAAATTTGAAACTTTTTTCCTCATAAATTTGCAACTTTTTTCTTCATAAATTTGCATTTTTTTTCTCAGAAATTTACACCTTTTTTCCATAAATTTGCAGCTTTTTTCATTAATTTTCTATTTTTTCTTCATAAATTTGCAACTTTTTTCTCAGAAATTTGCAACTTTTTCATAAATTTGCAGCTTTTTTCATTAATTTTCTATTTTTTTCTTATAAATTTGCAACTTTTTTACTCATAAATTTGCAACTTTTTTTCATAAATTTGCAATTTCTTTTTCTCAGAAATTTGCAGCTTTTTTCCATAAATTTGCAATTTCTTTTTCTCAGAAATTTGCAGCTTTTTTCCATAAATTTGCAGCTGTTTTCATGAAATTTATTTTTTCTTATAAATTTGCTACTTTTTTCTCAGAAATTTGCAGTGTTTCTGATAAATTTGAAACTTTTTCCTCATAAATTTGCAACTTTTTTCTTCATAAATTTGCATTTTTTTTCTCAGAAATTTACACCTTTTTTCCATAAATTTGCAGCTTTTTTCATTAATTTTCTATTTTTTCTTATAAATTTGCAACTTTTTTCTCAGAAATTTGCAGTTTTCGATAAATTTGCATCTTTTTCCTCATAAATTTGCAACTTTTTTCTTCATAAATTTACAACTTTTTTCTCAGAAATTTGCAACTTTTTTCATAAATTTGCAGCTTTTTTCATTAATTTTCTATTTTTTCTTATAAATTTGCAACTTTTTTACTCATAAATTTGCAACTTTTTTCTTCATAAATTTGCAATTTTTTTCTCAGAAATTTGCAACTTTTTTCCATAAATTTGCAGCTTTTTTCATGAAATTTCTATTTTTTCTGATAAATTTGCAACTTTTTTCTTCATAAATTTGCAATTTTTTTTCTCAGAAATTTGCAACTTGTTTCATAAATTTGCAGCTTTTTTCATTAATTTTCTATTTTTTTCTTATAAATTTGCAACTTTTTTCTTCATGAATTTGCAGCTTTTTTCTTCATAAATTTGCAACTTTTTTCTTCATAAATTTGCAATTTTTTTCTCAGAAATTTGCAACTTTTTTCCATAAATTTGCAACTTTTTTCATTAATTTTCTATTTTTTCTTATAAATTTGCTACTTTTTTCTCAGAAATTTGCAGTATTTCCGAAAAAGTTGCAACTTTTTTCTTCATAATTTTGCAATTTTTTTTCCATAAATTTGCAACTTTTTTCCCATAAATTTGCAACTTATTTCATGAATTTTCATTTTTTTCTTATAAATTTGCTACTTTTTTTCTCAGAAATTTGCAGTGTTTCCCATAAATTTACAACTTTTTTCTTCATAAATTTACATTTTTTTCCTCAGAAATGTGTGACTTTTGTCTCATAAATTTGCATTTTGTTTTACATTTGCTACTTTTTTCTCAGAAATTTAGTGTTTCCGATAAATTTGCAACTTTTTTCCTCATCAATTTGCAATTTCTTCTCAGAAATTTGCAACTTGTTTCCCAGAAATTTGCAATTTTTTTTTCTCAGAAATTTGTGACTTTTGTCTCATAAATTTGCAATTTTTTTTCTCAAAAATGTGCTACTTTTTCTGAGAAATTTGCAGTTTTTTTCATTAGTTTTCTATTTTTTCTTATAAATCTGCTACTATTTTCATTCTAAATTAGCAACTTTTTTCTTGTAAATTTGACTCTTTTTCTCCAAAATCCGCAGAGACTGCCGAGACGGTACTAGATAATCAATATTTTAATATATGCTATAAAGGGGAGAGCAGGGAATGGCAGCTAAAAATTAGAATAGATGAGAAGAGTTGAGATGACTTGTTGTGATTAGGCGCTATACAAACAAAGTTGAACTGAACTGAATTGAATGATCCAATCTGTCAAGATTTTTTTTTTTTTTTTTTTTTTTTTTTTTTTTTTGATGACAGATGACAGAGCCTTCAGATTTTTTTGCTGTTACTAAAAACAATCTGCCAATGACAGACAATATTCGGTTAACGCAACCTCTGGTACAGAATACGAGACGCTGCCGTCCCTCAGAACGTTGGCAACACATCTGCGAGTGTCTGATCTGGGTAACGTTTGACATCAGCAAAGTACAGTGATTACAGATGTGATGACTCAACAATGACTCAACAAAAACACAAAGAAAAAAATGGTTTGAAATTGAATCAGCACGTTTTTTTGTTTTTTAGTCATGGCTTTCACTTGGGGCTACGCAGCCACTTCCTCTATTCACTAACACTCATCAGACGACTATATGTGTGCACTTTTTACTGAGAGAGGTAAACATGCAGAAAAGTCTGGATGACAACTGCCTCGGCTATATGACACGCAGGCACGTGCACAAGTAGAGCCATGGTGGCGCTCGAGCACACACCCGCTGGCCTCTGAAGTGCCCTTCTGGAGAGTTTTTTTGGAGGAATTAAAGATTTTTGAACAACAAAAACTATTCATATGTGATCCCAAACATCCTCTTGTATTGTATTAAATCATCTACGAGCAGCCCTCCCTACTCAGTGGCCACATACTTGCAGGGCAAACAAAAGAACGTGTTAGTCATTTGATTCTTTGCGCGCTGGCGATGATGTGTGCGATCACTCAGGCGGGGTGGTAGTCATTTGATCTGCCTGCTCAGAAGCGCAACGCTCTCGCAAGAGTTCCTCATCACTGGAGGCAGATTGACCTCTAATATCAAGAGGGTAGGGGTTAAAAGAAAATGATGAGATGCTTAAAAAAAACTGGGAAGAGGAGGGAGGGGAAAACGAGGAGATTAGCATTTAAAGCTCTGACTGTATAATGAAGCCATATGGTGGCACAAATCTGGAGTCTCTGAAGTATTTTTTTACAAGCTTTACTCTTTATCAGCTACATCTGTAATGTCCCTGGAAACATTTTGTTGACCTTCAACCATAATTATCTCCCCCCCTTCGTTCCCTCGCCATTGTTACGCCTCAGTGGGGCTTTTGATTCCCCCCCCCCCCACCTTTTTCTCTAGGTGCCCGGCAATTAAAAATGACTGTAAAGACACTAAAGCATTATGTCGCTTTAAGGATGAAAAGGGGAACCTCAACATCTTGACTAATGTCTTTGCTTTTAAGTTTTTATGCTCGGTACTAAGCTGAAGAGACACCAAAAAGCTGGTACCATCCATCCATCCATCTTCTACCGCTTTTCCGGAGGTCCGGGTCGCGGAGGCAGCGGTTCAAGCAGAGAAGCCCAGATTTCCCTCTCCCCAGCCACCTGCTCCAGCTCTTCAGAGGGGATACCAAGGCGTTCCCAGACCAGCTGGGAGACATAGTCTCTCCACCGAGTCCTGGGTCTGCCCCGGGGTCTCCTCCCAGTGGGACGTGCCTGAAACACCTCAAGTGGGAGGCGTCCAGGAGGCATCCTAATCAGATGCCCATACCACCTCAACTGACTCCTTTCAATGTGGTGAAAGCTGATCCCAAGCTTTCTAAAGCTGGTACCTCCAGACAAAATGCTTTTGTGTGGAGAGACACACGTAATGTCATCTCTGCAACGCCTAGCGTGCACAGTTTCTTTTTGGGTTTTTTTTTTAACTTTGTGGGATTAAATAATGCACCTTCTGAAGTGCTTTTTATAACTGTTGTCCTACTCATTTTCTTTATAGGAGCACGCCAATCGAATCAAACGGAAATAAAGTCATAAAACAACAAATATGGCTGCTAATCTTTTTTTTTTTCTTTTTTTTTTACACCACTTTGGATCCCTGCACTGTGACTCACCCCAAGGATAGTTTGTGGCATCTAAGACAATCTTTACGGATGGATGAGTTTTTCCCTCTTTCTTATCAACCACTTTCACAAACCAATTAGAGTGATTTTAATCATACTGTATTACGAGTGATTAACCCTTTAGTGCATTTAATTAACCTTTGCAGCCACTGATTCTCATCAGGCAAATCTATGCTTTTTTTTTTTTTTTTTGCATGACACAGGCTTTAAATAAGCACACTTTAAACTGGTGGGAAATCTACTGTCTAAAGTGGGAGGAATCACTTGTGACTTGCTCAAGGGGACAGAAAAGATTAGATGTACTGTCAGCTGAGCATCGCCGAGGACGGTGGATGGTGAGCGAGTGCAGTGGGAACAGATTTCTTTGTTAATGTCCCACTGCTGAAAGAGTGTGACGCCACAATAAATCTGTATTATAAACAGAAGGAGGAGGGCTGCCTTATGCTTGAGGAGCGAAAAAAATACACCTTAGAAATAATCATATATAAATGTTGCCTGAAGATTTTGCTAGAATGTTTACTAATCATATATTCATCGATTTTAAATTGTTTGCACAAAACTCCTTCACTCTGATCAGCAACACCAGTGAAAATCAATTTAAATCCTTGATGCATAAAATTCAGAATGGATAATAATTCTGAATTGCTGAACACAGACTGAATATTTCTGCATATTTCAGGGCAGTTGCTACCCGTGAGAAGAGGAGAAATCATCCTGACAACTCGTCAGTGTGTCGAATAAACACATTATGGAGGAAATCCTTAGTACCACAGGCATGTACTCGGCTTATGTATAATGCACCGTGGCAGAGCATGGCTTTTAACTAGGGTTTCAAATAAAAGGTGGATGAAGGGGATGACTATCGGCTCTGTGTGGGTGTCTTCATAAATTAACCTAAGTACAATACTTCACAGGATCAACAGTCATTTAGCACAACTATGATGGACTCTAAAGCTTGCTAGATGTCACACAGAGGCAATCGAGGATCAAAAAAAAAAATAAAACCGAAATGAACCAAAGGTTGGGAAACTGTATGCAATATGAGGCTAGACAAAGACAAAAACAAGCGCCTCGTCACACAAATCAATTATTGACGCAATATCATGAAACTGACCCAGAATTGCATGAATGACAGTTGTGATAATCATGATCAAAACAGTACCAAAAAAAAAAAAACAGAAAAAAAGCCAATGCAACCGGGCGACAACCAAAATCTTCAAAAAAGTTGAAGCAAGAAAATCAAAAGACAATGAAATGGTGGGGGGGGAGACAGCAAAATCAACAGGATGCTTGACACCAACAGAAAAACTATGGCGACACACATCTCAGTATGAATAAATTGCTACTCTGCGCACAGACTAATCAGCCCTGATTAATTCTATTGTGCTGGTGACGGAAGGTCACACATCAACATGAACATACTCTATCATGTATCAAGAGGCACAACAACACCGTTTTCCAGTGTCATGTCAAACGCAAACAACAGCATATCAAGGTGGCCAAACTGGTGTTGCTGTGGTCGTGTCTGAAGTGAGTTCCTTTGAATCAGCTAAAGAATGCGAATCAACACATGTCATTTATAACAATAATTGGGGTCATTAAAGTAGAGCGTTTATGGGCTAAATGCAACACTGGCAGGGTTTTTTTATGGACTACTGCTCCCTGGGTGTTTTAGTATATTAGTCTCAAGACTGTGCGTCACCTTGATCTCAGCGACCCCCCACACACACACACACCGCCAACACCCCAAGCAGTGCTCAGTTTTTCCCCACAGCACTCTGCTCTGGCTGTCAGCACTGAGCAAGGCCACCTCTTCTTACCTCTGATTTACATTTATTTCCCTTGCCAGCTTTTATTTATTGGGGCACTTCACATTTGGCACATATTTCTTAGGGTATCATAAGCCCTTTGCTATACCTTGGCATTTAAATGACTTTCACTCCCACAAAGTGTGGGAGGTTGGTTGGAACAATTAATATTCTCAGGACAGAAACAACCCCCCCACCCCCCACCCAAAAATAAATACATCAGCTATCACAACTACATTGGCTTTAGTTTGCTTTTGACTCAAATTATACATTGTCAGTATACAGTGCTTTGAAAAAGTATTTGCCCCTTTCCTGATTTCTTATATTTTTGCATATTTGTTACACCTAAATGTTTCACATCATCAGACAAATTTTAATATTAGACAAAGATAACCCAAGTGAATACAAAATCCAGTTTTTAGATGATGATTTCATTTATTAAGGGAAAAAAGCTATCCAAATCTACCTGGCCCTATGTGAAAAAGTAACTGTCCACTAACTGCCCCCTAAACCTAATAACTGGTTGTGCCTCCATTGGTGCCAACAACTGGCAGTGAGTCTTTAACATCACTGTTGAGGAATTTTGACCCACTCTTCTGTGCAGAATTGTTTAAATTCAGTCACATTGGAGGGTTTCATGAACTGATGGCTGGACATTCTCCTCCAGAACTTTCTGGTAGACAGCAGAATTCATGGTTCTGTCAATTAGGGCAAGTTGTCCAGGTCCTGAAGCAGCAAAGCAGCCCCAGACCATGACACTACCACCCCCATGTTTGACTGTTGACACAATGTTCTTTTTATGAAATCCTTAGTTTTATGCCAGATAAAACAGGACACATGTCTTTCAAAAAGTTCAACTTTTGTCTCGTCAGTCCCCAGAATATTTTCCCAAAAGTCTTGAGGATCATCAAGATGTTTTCTGCCAAATGTGAGATGAGTCTTTGTGTTTGTTTTATCCAGCAGTGGTTTTTGTCTTGGAACTCTCCCATGGATGTCATTTTTGCAAAGTCTCTTTCTTATTGTTCCATTGTGGATCAGTGTCCAAACTGTGGCAAGTGAGGCCTACAGTTCTTTAGACGTTGTTCTGGGTTTTTGTTTCTCCTGTGATCCTGAATTTCTTTAGATCACAGTGGGATGTGTTGCTTTTTGAGATTTTTTAGACTACTTCAGGTTGTCAGACAGGTTCTATTTAAGTGATTTCTTGATTCAACAAGTCTGATAGTAATCAGGCTTGGGTGTAGCTACTGAAACTGAACTCAGCTTTCCAAAAAATGTGGTTAATCACAGTTAATTCATGATGTAACAAGAGGAGCAATTACTTTTTCACATATGGCCAGGTAGGTCTGGATAGGTTTTTTCCTTTAATAAATGAAATCATCATTTGAAAACTGCATTTTGTATTTATTCATGTTGTCTTTGTCTCAGAGTAAAATTTGTTTGATGATCTGAAACATTTAAGTGTGACAAATATGCAAAAATATAAGAAATCAGGAAGGGGGCAAACACTTTTTCACAGCACTGTATCAGTAGAAATCCCAGTAATTCCTGGACTATTAACTTTTATCAACCACATGTAAATTATTATAAAACAATAGTTACATGTAAAGGGTGAAGGCGGTTGAAACAGAGGTTTACAGTAAATTTAGAGCACTTGTTTTTTCTTTGTTTGCAACCAATTTTAAGTGCAAAGGACATTCATGCAGACGCGACCACGGCCCAATTGAGAAAACCCCGTTTTCATGTGACCACCCTCCCCCTTTCACTTCATCTACCAGGGGACAGCGAGGGGAGTGTGAGTGGGGACTAGTGTGAGTGGGTTTAAAAAGGAAGTCATGAATTACCTGTCGGGTGGTGATTTGCCCCGCTGCCGTCTTGAATCCCCCCTGACAGCCGCACTCTGAAACACTGTATGGGTCGGAGCTAGTCGAGGAGCACTTGGAGAGTGAGTCACAGCCCACCACGAAGGTGTTGTCCAAGGGCAGCTCCTGGATCACGTGGTGTTTCTTTGGGGCCACGGGAGTTTCTGGTTTGATTTGAAAAGTAGGCTGAGGGGATGCAGACTTGTAATGCTTGGCTAAATCTGGGCTGTCAGGTTTAAAGGTAGTGGGCGTGGTGGCCCAGTTGTACTTCCCCATGGTTTGCTCCTCTAGCTCCACGGGGAGATCCAGAGTCCCATTAACGTGTTCATGGGTAGGGTCGTCGGGCTTAGACTCATCAATGGTCACAAAGTTGAGGAGGAGGCTCTTGGGAGACCTCTTCTTCCTTTTCTTCTTTTTCTTGATCTGACGGTTCTCCTGGTTGGGTGAAACCCACTCTCCGCTCTGCTTGCCCTTCTGTACTACTTTGTGTCTGGGTGTTTGCCGGCAGCGCACCAGGGCAGTCACAAATATAACCAGGATGACAGTCATGGTCCCTGCTATGATAGCTATCACAACAATCACATATCCATTAGCTTGCGGTGCTACCTCACTGTCCCCGATGTTACGATCCAAAGGTGTCTCCATACTCTTCCGCAGCTGCTCTTGAATAAAGGTGGCGTTTGACACCGTGTCATTGACAAACAGGTGAACAAGCGCAATGGCGTGCAGTGACTCAGGCTGGCCCAAATCTCTGACCTTGACAACCAGCCTGTGCAGCCCTTGATCAAGTGCCACTATTTTCTCCTGCAGTGTTATGTTACCCGTTGTTTTGTCGATGGCAAAAAGACCTCGGGGGGAGACCCTAGATGTGATGATGATGCTGCTGATAATACTGTAGTGCAGCTCAGCATTCATACCTGTGTCATTGTCAATGGCAAACACTCTGGTGACCACAGCACCAGGTGTGGCGGTGGTTCGCACAAGGTCATATGAGTAATTGGAGGATGGGATGACAAACACGGGGCGATTGTCATTCACATCGACTACATTGATGGTGACCTTCGCGTAGGAGGAGCTTGGAGGGTGCCCTCCGTCCATGGCCTTGACCATAAAACTGTAGGAGCTCTGCTGCTCCCTATCGAAGGTGATGTTAGGTTTAATCACACCAGTTTGGGGGTCAATGATGAAATTGTCTTTTCCGTTCAAGATAGACAGGGTTATAACAGCATTATCTCCTGCATCAGCATCTGTCACTGTGATTAAGCCCACGGTTCCATAGAGTGGCAGGTTCTCAGGCACATAAAAGTTGTACTCGGGGTGTGTGAAAGCTGGACTGTTGTCATTAAGGTCCTGGACGATTAGCCTGACGGTGACATTGCTCTGCAGGGAGGTGGAGCCATTGTCCCTCGCAATGACAGTGAAGTCGTACCTCTCTTGCTTCTCTCTGTCCAGTCGTTTGCCAACCGAGAGAATTCCTGACCGTCTGTCAATGTTAAAGCCATCAGGTGCATCAGGGCCGAGAGTATAAATAATCTCCGCATTACGCCCACTGTCTGCGTCAGTGGCGCTGATTTTTATTAACTGCGTAGAAGGGTCATTGTTCTCTGGTATGGAAAGTTGGATTTCTGGCTGGGGAAAGATGGGTGCATTGTCATTCTCATCCTTGATTTTAATTAAGACCATAGCTGAAGTGTTCAAAGGAGGAGCCCCCCTATCCGAGGCCACTATCTTAATTGCATATTCTCGAGTCGTTTCATAATCTAAAGGAGCAGCTGTCTCCAGTAAGAACTGATCATTAAAGACAGGCTTCAACCGGAAAGGAACATCATGGTCAGTGTAGCAAGCTACCTTACCATAAAGATCTGCATCCTTATCAGTAACAGTAATTAGGGCTATTTTGGTGTTAAGGGGTGCATTCTCTGACAGCAGAACAGTCCCATTAACCAGGTTGATAATATAACGAGTGTCTATGGAAGGAACATTGTCATTAATGTCTGTTACATTAACAATCACTGTGGCTCTGGAAGGGGTGGAGCTTCCATCGCTGGCCAGGACAATCAGTTTGTGAACTGGAGTTACCTCCCTGTCCAGTGGCTGCTTCACAGTGATCAATCCAGTGGAGCTGTTGATGTCAAAGTGACGTCTAGTTGAGGAGGAAATCTGGTTGCTGAAGGCAAAATGGATCTGTGCATTGGAGCCCAAATCTGCATCCGTGGCGTGAAGCTGAGCGACTGACGTCCCCGCCGGGGCATTCTCTGGCACTGCGACCTCCAGTTCGGTGTCCTTGAAGATGGGACGATTGTCGTTGACGTCGGAAATGGTGACCTGGAGGATGGCTGTGCTGGATTTGGGAGGGTTGCCGCCATCCTCCACCTTTATCTTCATCACAAAGGTGTCCTTCTGCTCACGATCCAAGTTCTGCTGAACGATGAGCTGCGGCCACTTGTCACCTTCAGGCGTCTCGATAATGTCCAAGCCAAACTCACCGACGCTCTGTAAAGAGAGGACAGTGTTTTTAGTTGACTTTGTTCAATAAATAACTTTGATGACAAAAAAAAGAACAAACTCTTGAATTATTAATTAAATAATGAATAAATATCCGTTCCCTTTTCTCCTATTATTGCTTACATTCTATGACTCGAGGTGCACAGATGGTGTCGTTGACTCATTTTAATTCTACAGCTAATTTCTTTCATTTATGATGCTGGCTGTGTGAGTGTCTATTTCCTATTTATTTTCCATGTCGTCCTTCGTTGCAAAAATGCTCCCAGCAGTGACCATTTTTTGTTGCTGCGTTCAGGGTGCTCAAAGTTGAAAAAGTCCTCAGCGGCACATCTCTCTAATCAGCCGATCAGAATTAGACGAAAAGGACATTGTGATCAGTCCTTGACAGCAAAAGCTTGGAGGGCTGTATGTTTTCTCATCAGTCTGATGCGGTTTAGTGCAGTTAGTAGACAGTTTCCGAGCAAAGTGTGTGAAAATCCCAACAGCAAGCTTTGAGAGACGGGTCAAGTGGTTGCTAGAATACAGGGCGTAGACCTTGTTTTTTTTTAGAATACCTATAAAGCACCCACAAAAACGGGTCTAGAGCCTTTTTATGCACTCGGTGGACAGGCAGCCTTAGTATTATAACAAAAGCCTTTCAATTCTGGGGCATACATAGACTTTTCTGTACTGAGAGTGCACGTTTTTCAGTTGTCTTCTAACAATAGTTTGTGGGGCTATTTGCCCTGGTTATGCAGGTTTTTTTTGTTCTTTTTTTAGCTCTTCTTTTGCATTCTGATGAGTGTCAAGTTAAACAGCCTGGGAAATTCTTCAACAAAGGCAGCTGGTTCTTGGCTCTGCTCTGCTCATCTCAGTTGGATTCCTGGAAATGTACAAACATGCTAATCATCGGCTTGTTTCAAACTTTAATTTATTTCTGACAGATCCTATGAAACACAAGCCAGAGAGGGAAAAAATCAACTGTCAGTTAATTAATCCTTTTACAGTATGACCAGCTAAGGTGTCTGCAGCTTTCTAAGTAACTAATGCTTGTAATTACCCAGTTTCTCTCTTTTAATTCCTCATCTGACATCTAAGGTCACAAATAGAATCTGATTTTCCTCCACCATCCAGGTTTGTCTTAAGGTAAAAAAGAAAACGCAACCTCGCAGCCTTTCAACTTCTCAGTGGGATTGACAGACAGCTGAAAATTCCATCAGGCTCAAATTTAAATACTATATCACGAGAACTGAATTGAGAGAAGCAGAGTGAAAAGCTTAGTATTAGAAATGCTTTTTACTATTTGAAATGCTTTTTGCTTAAGAACAGCTAAATCAAGCAAAAGTAAAACTGGAGGAAAATGAAAACAAATGGCACTCACTGTTAGGAGTAATTCCTCCAGTCCAAGACATCTATCACTAACACTTTAACATAAGTGTTTGGTATGAATATATACCACGCTGCATTTGGAGAATGAAGTGTGTATACGTGCACGCATTCACGTGTGTGTGACAGAGAATCGAGGAGAGAGAGAGAGAGAAAGAGACAGAAAAGGAGAGTAAGGGGAGGAAATAAGAAGAAAATCAAGCCCATGAATGAGCTGCATGCACATTATGAAACAAAGAAGCCCTTTGAAGCTCTTTCAGTCAGAAGCAGTTTCATGGTAAAACAAGAAAAAGGCATCCTCTTTAAAGAGATAAGCTTCATGCTGCACATAATGTTGGAGGAAATTACTCTGTCTAGGCACAGCTATCAAATGAGATTAAGATATGTACATTTTCCTTATTCAAGTGAGGAACATTTCAACCAAATTGTGAGCACACGAGTCCTCGGTGCGTCTCAGAATCTCACACTGTCCTTGTGCCAATATGGTTTTGTAGCCGCCACAAGGAAACATGCAACTGCAGCATGTAAATTATTGTGTACTCTGAAAAATTGCTTGCAGAGGGAATGTTGTCGGTGCGTCGGTGATTGACAGAACTACTTAAAACAGCCAACGCTGCTGCAATGATCTTTCAGACCTTATTTTGTCATCCTTCTGGCAAGCTAAAGTCATACAGGGATAAGTGCACATAACACACCAAACTCTTGTGTGAAGCTGCCCTATGGATAAACTCAGCTGAATCTTCATGCACACAGCAGAACGATTTCTAACCCAGGCGTCCAGGACGACGTTCAGGAAGCTGTGTAGTTAAGCACTATTTCATCCGTACAGAGCTCCTCAATCCTCGCTTGTTTGAATAGTTCATAGATTCAGCACAGTAGCTCAGTCTCTGCACAGTGATATTTGGCAAAGCCTGATGTTAATAGCAGGATGTTGAGTTAGTATGTGTCAAAGGGAATGCTGCACAATGATTTATAAGCCAGCATTTCCTCTATGCTTTTGTCTTGGTTTCACACAATTTTACAACTGACAAGGCAGCACTCACCGCATTTCAATAAGTTCGGGGGGAGCTATCTCTCAGGCTGTGCATCCTCCTGAATCCAAAATTAGTCTGGTGGATTGTGATAAGATCTAGGGCAGGCTAAGAAAAGGCCAAATACTAGCATGAATCACTCACTGGAAACCTTAAGGCTGAACGAGAAGGACGAAGCTCTCTAAACTGCCAAATGCGCACATTTATCGTGCGCCTCGCTCGGCCACCACATATATTCAGTGCAGGTACATGGCGTCGTGAAATTTGATCACCTGCCTTTCATTCCGCATTACAGGGCCACAAGTCTGTCGGAGCCAAGAGGAATAAGGACCCTATATACTGTATTGGTGTGTGTGTGTGTGTGTGTGTGTGTGCAGTCTAATCAAAGTTGGCTAATCTAAATGAAAATGACTGAGGGACACAGACAGATGCAGAGGAGGCTGACGATGAGTGAAGGATGACTCTGAACCCCATTTTGCAGACTGTGCCTCAGATTATCAGTTGATGCATCTTTCAGTCAAGTTGATGACCTTATTAAAACTCAGAGGAGACTCAGACTGGGCTGTGAATATATCAGGAAGACTCTAGTCACGGTGATGCCCATGGATGGGACTAAATAGGCAGAGGTATTCATCACAAGCTATAGTACCTCTTTATAATGCTGATAAAACTCTCTCTCTCTCTTTCTCTTTCACATTCTTCCCTCAGTCTTTTTTTTTTCCTCAGTCCCTCATCCACTTTAGCCCCTGGCCATGATCTCATGCATATAATTAAGACAAAAGAACCTGGGAATTGTTTGTCTCCTCTTTTCAACCCCTGGAAGAAGGTAATGTGTCAAAATAGGATGCTAATGAAATGTAGAAATGCTTCAGATCGAGCTCTCCACCCCAAAAATGCATTGCCTATAGGCAGCATGCAATGAATTAATCAAATTTCTTTTGGTACTTGAAAGAAAAAAAATAAATAAACACATTTTGCATCTTCAAAACCGTCAGGAAAGAAAATTGGTCAGGCTCAGAGTTGGAGTACCAGAGGAAAAACATAATACACACTCAGAAATCTCAGGCATTTTTAGATAGACGTGTAAAGTGTACTAATTAAAAAATGTAAATATGATTAAGTAGCATTTCAATGGACTGTGACAGCTGGTGACTAGCTGTAGATAAAAAAAAAAACTTGCATACATTCCATGTGCGTATTGCACAACATTCACGCAAGATGCACGCGACAAAATTGTCCATCTTTTTGCACATACAACTGTCCCACAACAGCTGTGCAAACCCTGTGCAACACTTGTATGGCAGTTATCCATGACAACTGTCGAATCGGGGGACCATATCTGCCCATTCCAGCAGTCATTTTATCATCGGGCATCAAGCGAGAGTAGAGGTGCAGAGACTCCTGGATGAGGAGGCTGCCTCTGAGTCCTCTGGATCAGACACAGCAGCCCTGGGACCAGCTCCACTTCCCCTGTAGGGGCCCGTGGGGCAGGGAGAGCAGCCCCCTTTCCTTAGCCTTGCCTTTCTTGCCCTTGGGTGGCACGGTGACACTGCCGGTTGCAGCTGTGTC
Organism: Pholidichthys leucotaenia; assembly: GCA_020510985.1. Classification (NCBI taxonomy): domain Eukaryota; kingdom Metazoa; phylum Chordata; class Actinopteri; order Cichliformes; family Pholidichthyidae; genus Pholidichthys; species Pholidichthys leucotaenia. Next base: position 412,186,324 of record CM035840.1, on the reverse strand, counting down.
AGCGTGTTCTAGAAAATGACCAGGCAGTTCATGTCTGTCTCATGTGTGGAATGTCTTGTCTTTTTTTTTGTCTCCAATTAGTCACAATTTAGTTTCATAGGTCCCCAACCCCTCACAAAGTTGTCTAACTTTTCTCACACTTTCTGACTCACGGAAACTAAATTGAGAAGGGTTTGAAACGGGTTCAAGACACCTGCAAAGACTGCAAAAATCTGTTGCATACATTTTTTAACATGTTCAAAAGTTCTGTGACAGAAAAGCGAGGCCTTGTGACTAAAGAGAAGAAGCTGTGAACCCCTGCAAGTGTTCGCAGAGATTTAGGAAACTCCCTTGCAAGTGGCATTCTCCATCTAATCGCAAGCTGTCACAGCCCAGTGAGGTACTACCTTTTGGTAGCATGAGAGACTACAACACTCGTCAACATAAATTTATCTGTCAGCATTATAATTGCGTACATCAGTAAGCCATAGTCCAAAACAGCTCTCTCATGAGACAGTAAATAAAGGTTAAATCAGGTGAAAGCAAATCCCAAAGACTTGAACACAACACCCACTATAATAGGATGAATTGAATGCAAGTTGGATTAATCAGTCCCTCCAGGATTTTGCGATGTTGCGATTGTGTCAATTGACATGAAAACAGCCAGTCAGCGTGACTACTGTGCAACCTTGCAACTTTGTCCAATCACCGCAACTTTCCCCCAATTTTGGCCAATCCCCATCAACTTCTGCCAATTTCAACAATCAAATTTGCCCCCGAGTGGCGCTCAAACGCTCAGTCCAGCTAATCAAATGCATCGCTGCACCGCGTTCACTTCCGTGTTTACAGTGAGTATTAACTTAACACATCAACAAAAAGAGTGTGATTTTAAAAAAACACTCACCCGCGAGGTTTCCAACACAGTCCCTTCCTCTGTCTCCCCCAGCCTGCCGGTGGACATCTCACCATGTCTCCGTCCTGACCACGTGTACGAAGTGCTGGGTTTGTATTGAAAAACGTCTGCCTGCCCCAAAAGCACCCCTTCGCGGGAGCACGCGTGAGGACAGACGCCATAAAACCACAAAGAAAACAAGCAAATCTAACACTACAGCCAGTGTTGTAATATTTTATACATCTTTAGAGGTAAAATCATTACTACATCTTGTCAGTGAGCTTTAAAACTGTGAATCTTCGGTCTGGACACAACCCCCCCTCCCGTAAATGAAAGATGACTGTCTGATGAGACAAGTGTGTGTGTCAAGATGTGCAGCAGACAGACAGGTTAGACACAGAAGGAGAGAAAATATTGTTTGCAATTTTTTTTTTCCTTCGGAAAAACACAGACTCCGACAGACAATACAGAGCAACGGAATTATTTTTTTAATTTTTTTTTTTCCTCTCAGTACCGAGTGGTTGGGGACCGTAAGGAGTTTTCACATGAAGGTGCTGCCAATAATTTCCAAATCTATACTCTTTAACATGCATTCAATGCAATTTAGCTGTTGTAATGGATATTGTGTTAAAGTCTGTATTTGCTGTTGCACAAAAGAGTTTTTCTGTATAGCAGAAATTTCTGCTTAATTTACAAATCACTGTTTAATAGGAAATTTTTGATAATCCTGTACTTTTCTTGTGGTGTTATATAGAATATCACTCAGCTAAACTGAAACAAATCATCTGTTTTAAATTTGTAATTCTTCCCACAACTTTTAGCGCCAAAAAAAACTCTCAAAACAACGCAACTTTTATCGCAACTTTTTTAAAACGCTCCCGCAAGTTCAGGTTTTTTGGGCTGCAACAATCATAAAAACAGCCCGCGAAATCCTCAAGGGACTGATTAATGTAGCTTGTTATCTGGAAAGAAAAAAAAAATCCACAAAATCCCAAACAAACCTAACACTATACAACCTCCTTCATTCACTAGTACGTGTCTGTGTTGAACTAACTTTTCTCTGACTACAGTATGTATGGAGATCAAATCTCCTTCCATGGAAGATACTCCTCCAGCCATGCATGTGATTGCTTTCTCTGACCTTGACCATTTCTTAGGACAACTACTCTGCAATCCAGGTGACGTAACACACTGCTGCAATGATGGTGGCGTTTCACTCCAAGCATGATTACCGGCCATTATGTGCAGTGCTGTAGCACTGTGTAGGAAGAAATTACCCAGTTTGGCTTTTGGCTTTGAAAAAGAACAAAGATGTGCAAGAAGAGGCCACCACGTTTCTTTCATTTGTTCACCATATTGACAGCTCAGACAAGTTACATGTGGAGTGACAGCCCACCAAGGGTAACACACAATGGTAGCAATTTTAGCACTATGCCCCAAACAACACATGAAAACTGGGCAAACGGTGATTCTGAGGAAGCCTCTCAGACAAATCTCACAGGACCATACAAAGATAGTCCAAGGGTGGCTTAGCGGCCAAGAGCTATTCTGAGAATTGCTTACACATTTCTTCCCCCCTAAACCCCTGACTTTCTCCCGCACTTCTGAAGTAAAATATACCAAAGGCTGGAAATGTTTCTGGCTCCTTTAGTGCTTTTCTCTGTGCTTCACCTATATGGGAGCTGGAACATGTGGAAATTAATCTTGAACACAATGAGAACATAATGAGTAGATTCCAGCAAGGAGAGCAAAAGCCAAGGCTGCTTAAAAAAAAAAAAAGAATTTCCTGCAAAAGATAATAAAAGCAGAGAATGGGCACAGGTTTTAGGAAGCTATACTGTATATTGTGAAAAGGGCAAAGGAAATTATTGCAGATGATCAGCATAATGAGAACAACATTTGGCTGGTGATTTTCCAGACATGAACAATTCAGGACATTGCACTGGAGAGGTCCTGGCAGTGGGGAGACTCTTTAAAAATGCAAATTGGTATTCAAGGCTGACGCGGGCATCAATGACTTTCTTCATTCCGGTACATTGTTAACTGAGACTCAAAAGATGGACTTGTCATTTCTGTCTTACACAATTCTTTCAAACATAATATTCTTCCTGCTATTTTAGCATTCCCCCAGAGTACGTACCTCTTTTTTTTTTTTAAATAAAACTTAAGTCACGTGAGATCATATCCTGTATTCACAATACTCATCCATCCAGAAAGCATAAAATGTTGTCTGGACTGCAAATAAAGAAGGCATGATATCTTAATTCTCTGAATTCAGGCTCGACTCCATTAGGTAAGAGAGAAGATTGCATGGCAGTTTAATGGAACATCAATTAGATGATGTAAAAAGCTTTTACTAGTACTGCATAAAATGACTGGTAGAATAATATACTCCATTCCTTCTCACTTGCTTTAATCTTCTATGTTTAGTGTATGTGACCTGTTGCTGAAAATTGGACAAGAAAAATATGCTGTGCTTGCTCTTTCCACAACATTCTCTGATATTATCCTGCATGGCGAAAGCACCCTCTTTTACAGCTCTTTCTCATTATGAATTAAAGCATATGAAAGAATAAATGACTGGTATAAGATAGCCGAGGCTTTGCAACATATTCCACTTTATGAAAAAGTAGGTCATATTTTCATCACAGATTCTGAATTAATTTCCACTATGGAAATAAAGTAGTGTTCTATGACTATACTGTACTGACATAGCAGCTTTATAGAAAAGCTAATGCAGCATCTGGACTCCATTAAATAAGATCCTTAGAACTGTGAAAAAAAATAACGTAAGCACTCACTAATTTAAAAAAGTCACCATATCAGACCTAATGTAGACAGGTGTCATGCTGCAAGCCCAGCAATGTCTCAGAGAATAATCAATAATACTTGCACTAAATTGCCTGTTTTTTTTGTTTTTTTTTTATAAAAAGTCAGCTAATATGTTTAATCAGTTGGGAAGGACAGCTTATTTTCAGTCATTTTTCAGTTCCATCCTAGTTTTGTTTCTCTCTGCAAGCAAACTACCACAGCAGTTTTGGTTTATGTGGTAGACTGCAAGTCTAATTTAAAACATTACTGGCACATGCCTCTAGGGGGAACTACCTGTATTGTTCAGCACTACTATTAAGGGGACACATTAGAACAAGAGTGTGAAAACCCCGCGCAGAATCCATGTTCAGTCTTGTTGTGTGTGTTACAGAATAAATGGCAGAGTTAGCCAAAGAAATAACTCAAGTGTGATCATTGCTACACGGTAGGATATCACACAATTGGCGACGAGGATTAAAAGAAAAAAATCAGCGGCGAGAAACAGAGAACATTGCAAGTGTGGCGAACTCAAGTGACTCCAGTAGTTCGAGTGCAAGTTCAGAGGAGGAAAAACGAGGTTTCCCCACCACGACGAGCAATGGCGGCTGTAATCGGAACGGTAACCCCTTTTGATAACTCGACTCAGTCATGGGAAGAATATGGTGAAATGTTGGACTTTTTCTTCCAAGCTAATGACATTGAGGAGCCAGACAAAAGGAAGGCTGTACTGTTGAGTGGAGTTGGTGCAACTACTTACAGCTTGTTGAGAAATTTAATAAGCCCTGCATTACCGAAAGATAAAACGTACGACCAGCTTACTGCTGAGCTTCAGAAGCACTTCAGCCCCAAACCGAGTGAAATCGTGCAACGATTTAAATTTAATTCACGCATAAGGAGAAACACTGAGTCCATAGCAGAGTATGTGGCAGAACTGAAGAAATTAGCACTGCACTGTGATTACAAAGACTCATGGGAAGAAATGTTAAGAGACAGACTTGTGTGTGGAGTGAATGATGACCGAATGCAACGGCGACTTTTATCTGAAACAAAACTCACTTTTGCGAAGGCTTTGGAATTATGCCAAGCGATGGAAACAGCATCTAAAGATGTGAGAGAGATGCAAGGGAAGCTAACAGAGGACACAGCAACGCATGTTCGTGTGCCTAAGACCCAAGTAGGTGTCCACAAAGTGTCGACTGACAAAACTCAGCACAAATTCCCCAGTTGTTATCGCTGCAAAGGCCAGCACAATGCCGCCGAGTGCAAATTTGCCACTGAGCTGTGTCATAATTGTGGCAAGCGAGGGCACATTAAGAAAGCATGTAGAATAAAGGTGGACAGCGCACAGGTGCTGAAAGCGACAGTTAATGGGCAAAAGTATGAAAACAAGGGCCCAGGAAAGGAACAGCAAGCGAATCAACTGAGAGGGGAGGGAGAAAGTGATACAGAAGACATGGGTTTTCACACAATTTACAACACGTCAGAGGAGCTGACCAAGGTAGCGCCCATCACGCGTACCATGAATGTTAATGGAATGAAAGTAACATTTGAAGTTGATACAGGCTGTGGAGTAACCATATTAAGTAAACAGCAATATACACAACTGTGGAAGAAAACAGACACAGCAGAATTAAATCCCTGTTCATTAAAATTAAAAACATACACAGGAGAGAAGCTAGACGTGCTAGGCATGGCACAAGTGAAGGTGCAGCACAAAAACAAAGAAAAGGACTTACCTGTAGTAGTAGTTGGGAGCGAAGGACCAAATCTACTAGGGCGAAGTTGGCTACAAGAACTGGCCATGATTGATCAGTTGGTGAATAAAGTGGAATCTCAGCCCAAATTGCAGCTGGAGGAGATCCTCGAAAGACACGCTGAGGTGTTCAAAGAAGGCGTAGGACAGCTAAAAGGTGTCACTGCAAAGATTAATGTGGACAAGGAGGCCCAACCACGATTCTGCAAACCCCGACCGGTACCCTATGCAGTCAAGCCACTGGTTGAAAGCGAGCTACAGAGGCTGCTGGATGACAAGATCATTGAGCCAGTGCAGGTTGCAGAATGGGCGGCGCCCATAGTCCCAGTGAGAAAGCCGGATGGCTCCATTAGAATATGTGGAGATTACAAACTCACTGTCAATCGAGCATCACGGGTGGATCAGTATCCAATTCCTAAAGTGGAGGACCTCTTCGCACAGCTGAACGGCGGCCGACACTTCACGAAATTAGACATGAGTCACGCCTACCAACAAGTAGTCCTGGAAGAAGAATCAAGAAAGTATGTAACCATCAATACACACAAAGGCTTATATACCTACACACGCTTACCATTTGGAGTAGCTTCCAGTCCTGCTATATTCCAGAGAACTATGGAGGGCATCCTAGGTGGAATTCCGAATGTTGCCATTTATTTGGATGACATCCTTTGTACAGGACCAAATGAACAAGAACATCTGAAAACGCTGAAGGAAGTGCTTCAACGGTTGGAGAAAAGCGGTCTGAGGTTGAAAAGAAGCAAGTGTGAGTTCATGGGAAAAGAGGTGGTGTTCCTAGGCCACAAGATCAACGCCAGTGGTCTACACCCTCTAACAGACAAAGTGGAAGCCATTGCGGAGGCGCCTGAGCCACAAAATGTTACTGAGTTAAAAGCCTACCTGGGCTTGTTGAACTATTACCATAGGTTCCTCCCAAAGCTCTCCACGCTGCTGGCACCACTACATACCTTACTTAAGAAGGAAGAAAAATGGTCATGGGGGGTCAAGCAGCAGAAGGCGTTTGAAGAGTCCAAAGCGCTACTTCAGTCCTGTAGTGTGTTAGTGCACTATGATTCAAACAAACCACTCATCCTGGCGTGTGACGCATCACCCTACGGTGTGGGTGCTGTACTCTCTCATCGTATGGAGGATGGCTCAGAGAGACCCATAGGGTTCGTCTCAAGAACTCTTAGTGCAGCTGAGAAAAACTACTCCCAGCTAGACAAGGAGGGCCTTGCAGTAGTATTTGGTGTAAAAAAGTTCCACAAATACCTGTATGGGAGACAGTTCGCTATAGTGACTGACCACAAGCCACTAATTTCACTGTTCAGTGAAATGAGAGCCATACCCCAGATGACATCTCAGAGAATTCAGAGATGGGCCGTTACATTAGCAGCGTATGAGTACACCATCGTTTACAAAGCCGGACGGGACCATACGAATGCTGACGCGATGAGTAGGCTACCCTTGGATGGAGGAAGAGACAGCACGCCTGAGGAGGAGGAGAGAGTGCTATTGTTTGAAGATATCGGCGTGCCCCTGGTGAACGCACAACAAATAAAGAAGTGGACAGACAAAGACCCTGTTCTAGCAAGAGTGCGAGAATACATCTTGCGAGGATGGCCGAAGATGAACAGTCCTGAGTTCATTCCCTATGCCCGACGACAGGATGAGCTCAGCACCCAGGAAGGTTGTATCCTGTGGGGAGGACGCGTGGTTGTTCCACCACCTGGTAGGAATGCCTTACTGCAACAACTACACCAAGCACACCCTGGCATCACTCGCATGAAAGCGTTGGCGAGGAGTTACATGTGGTGGCCCAACATGGATGCAGAGGTGGAGGCGCTTGTGAAGTCATGTGCGGCATGCCAGGAGAACAGGAACAGTCCTCCAGCAGCCCCACTACATCCCTGGGAAGTTCCAGATAAACCATGGAGAAGAATTCACATTGACTACGCAGGTCCATGGATGGGAAGGAAGTTGAGGTCAACATTTGACTTAATACATCCAGACTTCAGAAACAAAGTGCATGATAAACAAGAGAAACAAAAAGGTTATCATGACATGCATGCTAGAGAGAGAATACTGAGAGAAGGAGACGTGGTCTACACCCGCAACTTTGGCTCAGGACCAGCCTGGGTACCAGGAGAAATAACAGAAAAGACAGGCCCTGTGTCATTCAAGGTGACATTAGGTCATGGACAAGTGGTGAGGCGACACATCGACCAAGTTCGTGGTAGGAGCTCCATTCCCCTGCCGATGGCACCAGAGGTGTTGTCTGACACCCATCCTGAGGAGAGCATCAACGAACCACCACTTCAGGTGAAACCTGAGGTAACCGTCTCTGCAGATTCTACGGGCAGCACTGCAGCAGCCGAAACAGTGGAGCAGTCTGAGTCTTCACCTGCAGTTGGCTCACCCGCCGTGAGAAGATCTCAGCGAGCTAGGAAAGCTCCAGACTACTTGAAGGACTATACTTAGTCAGTAGTGAGTTCCCCAGCCACAGGACAAGAATGCGTCCTGGAACCTCACTGGGATGCGGTAGTCAAACCAAATCCCCAGTTAGACTGTTATGTGTGTTATACATGTAAAAAAAAAAAAAAAAAGAAATTATGTGTATGGCACATGTGTTTTTAGAAGTTAAAAGTAACTGTGATTGTTTAGGGTTAAATGGGAGTTCCAGGATGTCCAGCATAATTGGCTAGTGTAATTAAAAGTAGTTTAATCTAGAGGGGAGGGATGTGGTAGACTGCAAGTCTAATTTAAAACATTACTGGCACATGCCTCTAGGGGGAACTACCTGTATTGTTCAGCACTACTATTAAGGGGACACATTAGAACAAGAGTGTGAAAACCCCGCGCAGAATCCATGTTCAGTCTTGTTGTGTGTGTTACAGAATAAATGGCAGAGTTAGCCAAAGAAATAACTCAAGTGTGATCATTGCTACACGGTAGGATATCACAGTTTATGACATATGTGATTGCAGCTGTTATGAGGTTAGGTTGCAAAAAAGCGAATGAAATATGTATTTAAAGCATACCACTAAACTTGGGCGTTATTTCAGCAGCAAGTGGCTTCAGGATCCACTTATGAGGACCACAGTAAAATACCCTATTTGTAAACAAAAATGAAGATAAATAATGACAACAAAATTAATTCTAACCAAGGCTTCTCTGCATCCTAAAATATACACCAATTTACATTTTTAGTCGCCACGTTTGACGTCATCACATCACTACCCCACGTTACGTTACGTTATTATCAGCTGATCCGGCCACTTTTTTCCGTTTTGAAAAAGGACAAAAAAATGACAAATATATGGAAAGAAATGCCACGCCTGCTCACCCCACCTTAATGCACAGGTAAATATTTTTTTGCTATCAAATCAAAACTGTATCTCTGTGTGTACATGGTCTTTCAGCGTCAAACAAACATTGTGTTTTGAATCCGCGCTTTCGGTTTCACGTTATGCTTTTAGCATTTTTTGCTGCTCCAAACATGATGAAAATATTCAGAAAAATATGACGGAAATTATTTCCTCATAACTCTGATTTAACTTTCCTTATTAACACAGTTTAAAAACTGGGAGAGAGCTTCAAATCTGCACTTTCGACACAAGGTAAACAGTGATGCTGCGAGGCGGCGTCTTCTTGCTACGTTGACCTAAAGTGGTCACGTGCTGCTCACGCGCGTGCACGTCATCGGATCCACAAGGGTGGGCATTAATCACAATTTCGATGCGATTAATCATGATTAATCAAGGTGAGCTTGGCCTGGACTCTCATTCACCCATATGCTGCAATTGCAAAATTGATTGCATTAATTACATGTTTGATTAACACGGTTAATCACGATTAGCCACTGTTTGTTCAACCTGTGCTGTGTTGGAAATGCTCACTCCTTCCCCATATAGTGTACTATGTAGTGAATCAGACATGTTGTAGTGCTGTTCGAAACCTTAACTGAAAATTTCATCCACTATATGGTACACTCAAAATATCCCACAATGCATTTTGAAAAGTAGTGTACAACGGATGGTCACTACATTAGCCAACATAGCCCATAATGCAACGTGCAGCTAAAGGAGCTGTGAGAGGAGAGCTTCACATCACAACATAAACTACCTTAAGGTATTTATATTTATTAATCCAAAAAAAATGATTTGATTTAACACATATTTACTACAAATTCCATGCAGGTACTAATTTTTTACCACTGTTAATCTGTTATGTTTTACTGTCTCACCATGATGACGTCATTAACTGTGCTGCGAAAACAAGCCCAGTGGTGTCCAAAAGCTGTTAATTTTATTGTTATATTGAGTTTACTATATAGTCCACTATATCTAAATTCACTATATGGCGAGTAGGGAGGGAGCGAGTGAGTGAACCTTCCGAACACAGCCCTGGTCTCCCGATCTTGCCCATATGTTGCTAATGGTAAAATTAATCGCGTGAATCACATGTGCGATTAGTCGCGATTACCACATTTAATCCTGATTACTGTGCCTACCACTAATTTTTATACATAAATGAGAGTTTAAATAGCACTGATTCTCACCTTAAGTTAATTCCCTTCAACAGCATGTGGGACACCATGTGGTGTATAGGGGCGCCTATCTCCGTTTCTCTGACCCTAGGCCACACAATGAAAGTGGAAGTAGTGAACGCTACAGTGGGAGGTCACTCCTCTGGTAGCTCTGTGCGTTAACTTTCCTTTCCCCATTCTATCATGCTCAACACCAAGCTAGAAGGCAGAAAGTGCCATTTTTATATGGTCTTTGGTATGACCCGGCTGGGGCGTGAACCCACAACCTCCCGGCTGTGGGGCAGATGCTCTACCACTAGGCCACCACTCCGGTCGATTCTCACCTTGACCAGTTCATAATGCTGGATCCCATTGATGCCAACATCGGGGTCAAATGCTGAGGGCACAGGGTACCGCGTGTTGATGGCTGTGTTCTCAGGGATGGAGATGTTTATTACAGTGGACTGGAAAAGCGGCGCGTTGTCATTCACATCCTCAATCAGGAAGCGGATCTTGACCAACCGGAAGATCTCGTCGGGCAGCACTGCCACCTCAATCTCATAATAGCAGCGTTTCTCAGTGAAGACCCCTGAGCACAGCTTCTCACGGTCGATTCTGTGGTTGGTGGTAAAGATCTCCCCGGTGTTGGCCTCCACCCGTACTAAAGGCACATCGCCTGTTTTATACACAGGCTTGAACTGCAAAGGTGAGGACAATTTGATGTTAGGGTCTAGATTGAGGTCCAGGTCCTTGCGCAGGTTTCCAATGCGGACGTTCTCTGGCTGCTCCTCCTTCACTGTGTAGTCCCTCTCCTGGGCCTGGCATTGTAAGACCACACAGGCGAGCAAGACCACCAGCACATGAGCCTGACTTGCTAAGTCCATACTCAAGAGTAGATGGGAACTTCACTTTTACTGCAGCAATTCTGTCACCAACGGAGAGAGGACACACAGAAAGAGAAGAGAGAAAAACAGACAAAACACAATGTCAGTGCAGAAAATTACATGGTATTCAAGTTCTGCTGTAATTAGTACTATTTTCCCACATGGCGAGTTTTCAACTTGACCTCCTCATTCTAACTAGTTATGAGCCAAAATCCTTCCCGTGTCTTTGAGAGCAAATTAGTTGCGGTTTTACACAATTAACCTTCCATGACATCCATTGAGCAAGCGGATACGTAAAGGTTAGTAGTTCATGAATGCCATCAATCCATTGCATCGTTGTAATGAACATTTCATATTTTTTATTGAGAAATATGAAAACAGTTATGTTCACTGCTATGATAAAATAGTTAGCACTGAAGCCTGCTCACAAACATACCTTGCTTGAAGCAAGGCCATAAAGGAAAAACTTAATTCCTCACTGAATCAACGTGGTGCAGTAGGTTATTCACACCCCACATTCAACCTTTACCTGAAGGAAGCATGCGCACACATGCACACACAGGTACAAACACTTGAAGTGTGACTGCTTGACAGCAGCTATTAATGAGGAACCTCATTTGTTTTCAATGTAAACAATTGAGCTCTCAAATATTTCATGAACGCCCATTTGTGTAAACTAGTACAGTATGATAAAAGCATTGTTGCGAGTAGCAGCAGCGGAAGGAGACAACAATGTGAAATTATTCATTGTGGGATCCATTAGTCAAATGTCATGCATTTGATTAGGACTTCATTACATCCAGGCTAATGTTTTGACTCCAGAAACAGATTTAAACAATACTAGCTGTTTACAGAATTATACTTTTACATGGCAAAAATGCGGTGTAGATCATTTCACCATGACTACCCAATATTTTCAGTATTGCTAGTTATACTTATGGTGAGTGCAAGTTCATCTGATGCTGTTGTTCCCCCCAAAATGTTAAGATTTTCATATCTGCAGCTCTTACCAAAGGGCAAGAACCCAATCACTAAAACCCAAGTAGGTCATTTGGAGATGATGGAGTCATACCCTACAATAGCTTTCCTGCCAGCATGTATTCTAGCATAAAATATTGACTGCTTCCCACCAGTTAAAGCTGTTGCAGCCTTGAGTGTAAAGAATGAGGCAAACGAAAATCCGAAAATGCCAATATTTGTAAATAGCCAGACTCCTTCTGCAGTTCTCACAAAAATCTATCATTGTTAACTTTCTCCCCACTGCAGGGTTCAAACGCTGCTATTCCAAGTGAAAATTTCCAACTTATACCTTTATGTGGACAACTTGTACCACATTATCCTGGAATATTATACTGAAAAGACTAGTTATTGGCCAAAGTTTCACACTGCAGTTAACATTTTCAGAAGTCTGAAAGTAGAACCCAGAGGAGTAGCAGGTGTCTAGTTTCCCTTCAGACTTCTGGATTTATGCTAAATGATTTTTTTTTTCCCAGTTACACTACCGTTCAAAAGTTTGGGGTCACCCAGACAATTATTTTGTGTTTTCCATGAAAAGTCACACTTATTTACCACCATGAGTTGTAAAATGAATAGAAAATATAGTCAAGACATTGACAAGGTTAAAAATAATGATTTGTATTTGAAATAATAATTTTTTCCTTCAGACTTTGCTTTTGTCAAAGAATCCTCCATTTGCAGCAATTACAGCATTGCAGACCTAACATGATTGCACAAGGGTTTTCTAATCATCCATTAGCCTTCTGATGCAATGAGCAAACACATTGTACCATTAGAACACTGGAGTGATAGTTGCTGGAAATGGGCCTCTATACACCTATGTAGATATTGCACCAAAAACCAGACATTTGCAGCTAGCATAGTCATTTACCACATTAGCAATGTATAGAGTGTATTTCTGATTAGTTTAAAGTTATCTTCATTGAAAAAGAGTGCTTTTCTTTCAAAAATAAGGAAATTTCTAAGTGACCCCAAACTTTTGAACAGTAGTGTATGTCAAAAACATATTACCAATCCCACTTTTATTAGTGTCTCACTGAAGTCTTTTTTATTAAAGTCAAGGGGAAATTGTTCTTCAAGTTTGCAGTGTGATCATGTTAATCAGTGATGCCAATTTTAGGATGGATTTAACCAGAAAACATCTCACTATTTGTTACAATGGCAATGATACACATTAAATGCATTAGCTCACATATTGTAAAGCACATATACAGCTCTGGAAAAAAAAAAAAAAGAAGCCAAAGAGACCACTGGAAAATTATCGCTTTATCTGTTTTTAGTATTTATACATATGTGTTTGAGTAAGATGAATAATTTTGTTTTATTCTGACCTAAATTAGCATCTCTACATGTATGGCAGCCATTGAGCATCTGTTGAATTCCAACACAAGGTCACCCCGGTCTAGTTGAGGAGGTTCTGGTTAGGTGATCATCTAAGCCTGGTAAGAAGGATGAAAGCTGTGAATAAAAATCTGAGTTATTACACAAATACACATTTCTGAGTTCAACCTAAAGTTAAAACTTAAGTACTGTAGTGTTTAATAATGATCATGAACTTGTTTTGTTTGCATTATCTGGTCTAAAAGCAACATTGTTTTTGCTGTTTTGGCCAGTTGTGACTTGGAATTTGGGTGAGTGGCTTTCAGTAGGAAAGATTTTGCAGTGGTCTCTTATTTCTTTTCAGAGCTGTATGCTCAGTAAAACAACAGTTATCTTAATAATTTCTGTTTATATAGCACAGTCAGCTATGTCAGGATAGAGCCACCAATTTAGTAGTAGTAGATTAGTTTATTTGACAGGGACAGTGCAATAAACATAGACAATTAATCAAAGACAATCAATCTGATGTGTTGCACATAGAGTGTATAGCTATTAGCTAATTTGCAACTCTTGTCCCTGGATGGGCTTTAGAAAAAAGAATCAAGATAAAAATATACACAATAACCACATACATCAATGCAGAAAAATTATAAATACACAATTATAAATATTATAAATATTATAAATACACAAATATAACAGCCTGACTCACCTTTAACATAAATATTATAAATACACAAATATAACAGCCTGACTCACATTTAACACATATAACATAACTCACATTTGCCTATTTCAGGCCTTCCTCCCTCTGTCACTCACTATAAACAAACACATTTATTCCTTCCCTTCATTCACTCTCACTTTGCAGACAAATAATTCATACATGAGTACATTCTTGTTTATTTTTCAGCCAGTTTTTAACATTTTTAGTGAATGTTTTAAAGTCCGTTATTATTTTAATTTCATTTGGCATTGTGTTCCAGATGTGACTGCCCTTTATAGAGAAAGCTGTTTGTCCAAATGTGGTTCTGCGGTGGAATATTTTACAGTTATTGTTAACAGAACTCCTGGTGGCTCTGCTGCTGTCCTGTCTTTGGACGAAACCAGCAAGTGGCTCGGGTGCTGATTTATGGAAACATTTGAACGTTAATTTCAGAAGACAGAGGTCAATGAAGCTCTCAAAACTCAATAGGTTGTATTTTTTTTAAAACATTACAGTGATGCCACCTAATGGGCTTTTTGTCCAAGATTTTTAGGGTTTGATTATATAATGAACCTATATGTCTTATTGTGGAAGGGGCTGCTTGAGCCCAGACTGTCAAACAGTATGATATATGAGAAAAAACCATAGAATGCATATACAGTGCAGCTGCTTCGTAAGGTATGTAATATCTAATTAATTTAAAGCAGTTCAGATTTTTTTTTACTGTTTTTGAAATTTTCTTTATATGAAGATTAAATTTGAGTTGAGGATCTAGTACAATGCCAAGGTATTTGAATTCTGTAGCTAAACTGATGTCATGATCATGTATATTAACTTTAAAATGTTGCAGGTTACATTTTTTGATTGAAAAGCACATTGAGACTGTTTTCTGAAGGTTCAGCAATAGATGGTTCTTGAGGAGCCACTCTTGGACATCAACCATACTTGTAGACAGTACATCTGCAGCCTGTGCTGGAGTCTTGGCAGCTGTGTAAATAACTGCATCATCTGCATAAAGTTGGCATGTTGCAGCTGAGCAGTGTAACGGCAAGTCATTAATAAAAATGCTGAAAAGTAAGATAAGATAAGATAAGATAAGCCTTTATTAGTCCCACAACGGGGAAATTCCAGGATTGCAACAGCACAGGGATAGCAACACTCAGAGCAACAATCAGAAGGCAAGAAAAAAAAATAAGTAAAGGACCAAGAATGGACCCTTGTGGGATACCCATGCGGTTGTTTAAAAATGAGGATTTATCCTGGTGAACTTTTACACACTGTTCTCTATTCTGGAGAGAACAAATATGTTTGACAAATATGTTTTTTTTTTTCAAGGCATTCACCATTCAGGCAAAAGACCTACAGTAATAATTTCCTTATTCATAACCCACTGAGTAATTCCTAACCTCACCTGATTCCCTCAGGATATTAGTTTGAATTCAGAGGATGGCTGCTATTAAATCAAACATCAGTTTCTTTGTAGGACTGACAAATGTGGATGGCAGCCATGTCACAAAAAATTAAAGCCTTCATATGCCCGTACGTATACCTGCAGCAACAAGGGACTGCTAATACCTCTTTGAAAATCACAATATTTCCTGCTTTATGAAATTCCAATCCATTTACATGAGGGGAGAAGAAGTATGAATACCTAAACTGCACTACAGGGGTCCTCTAAATTGGCAAGGCAACAGCGTTGATAGTCACTGAAGCCCTCGGCCTGCTAACAAAGGGGAATTGATTAAAAATAAGAATTTAATTATGCTGGTTTTGAATCTGCAACAATTGCTAGGCATTTATGAAATGTGTAAAGACAGGCCTCACGCATTTCACAAAGCAGTCGCACGAGACTCATTAAAGACGCGCCGAGGAGGGGGGGAGAAGCACTGCTGACATTTATCAGTGGGATAGTTATTCATTGTACATGTGTAATATATAGGTGGGGCTGTGTGGTCACGTCAAAACAGTGATGAGATATACTGTATTAGTAATGGCGGCACACTTTTCTTTGAAGCGTGCATCTTTCTGAGAGTGAGCAGCCCTTGCTTCACTGTGATGATCGTCAGGCAGTCCAAGGCTGAGCTCACACAACGCATAATGAAGTTTAAATTACATCCTTAAATGGGATGTGATTTGCTGAAGTGGGAAACAGAAAAGATCAAAGCATGATCTAGATCTCCTCTCCGTTGTAAGTGACAATAATGTGCGGCACGGTGAAGGTGTATAGGATGTTTTCCACTCAGGGTACAAATGGAACAAAATAATACCTTTGCATTGCTAATGTGACAGGAGACAGTCTCGAGGAAATGAGTACAGACTGAGTGGGGACATATGTGGGGCAAGTATTTCTCCTCCTAAGTGAAATTAAAGGTATATTTTAACGGTGCATCAAACACGCTTACTTAAGACCGTCATTGTATTTGTTTCACGCCCTTTTAACCATGATTTTCCAACAGTGGCATGAAGCTTTTCATTTGTCACATTTCTTTAAAACTCCTGTCCATGCGGGATAAGCTAGGTGAGAGAAGGAATTGTGCTCGGGGGAGCGGGGGAAGTAAGAGAAGGAGGGGATTCTAGGTGTCAGTCAGACTGTCTCCTTTGCTTACAATTCACCAGTCCCCTGAAATGCTATTTTGAGCCCGAGACAGCAGGTTGAATCCAGTAAGCAAACTCAAGCCTGCCTCTTGGGAGACACAGTGGAGAGGAGCAGGTCGGCCCCGGATCACTTTACAGGACAGCGTGATGGACAGGTCTTCCTGGGGTTTGCAGCCGAGTGAGGCACGAGCGGGAGGAGAGGTGTACATCTGCCGCCACCCGCTCCTGTCACCCCTAAAGACACCCTCATTGGAAACTTTCAGTGTAGTTACCCTGACATTTGGAGTACTTTAGCTGTCAAAGCCTGGTTTCTGCTGCTGTTGTGTCTAGCGACGCCGCCTGCGGATCCAAAGAAATTTTAAAAAGAGCATTGGTAGATGTTATACTTATGATTTTCTTGGGCTTCTTTTTTTTTTCTTTTATCACCTTTAAGGATGGCTGACACTCTGACAGTCTATGATTTGTCATGATCCATCAGATTTTTTTCCCCCACTCAAAAGCCTCAACAATTCTGTTCACTCGGTGGAAGAATTAAAGTTTATCTTTTCAGGGAAACTTAAGCAAAGACTATTTCTTATGAAGACATTGACTTTAGCAGTTTAAATGTTGCTTTTTTTTAAAGCTCCCATCCACGCCATTAGCAAAATAACAAGCTACATTTCAATGTTGTACATTACGGACCTCAAGAGGGCAGCCCATACATGAAAATGCATGCCTAAAGCTAAGATAATCCTGTCTGTGACGTTTTACGCAAACCTACTTTGAAGGGGTTTTTTTTCTAAGATTTTGTGTAAAAAATGCGACCAAATTTAATTTACCTACAAGTAGAAAAACTCACAGACCAGTGCAGTTAATCACTAAAAATTCAGAACAGTTTAACACAAGCTGATTTCATGAATACATGATAAAATAAAAAATTCTGATCTTGGCAATACTGGAGGAGCACTATCAGAATACATAAGAAGACTTTTTTGAATATATGTCAAAGTTGGAGTTAAAATCTGGGCGTAGACACATCATGGATTCTGAAATCATAGGGGAGGGATTTAGTCATATTCAGCCAGATGCACTCTCTGGTGAATGATGGAGCTACAGAAGTCTGCTGAGCATTGAGGAGAATGAAAAATAAAGTAACTGTGGACTAACTCTTAACTAAAGTGTATGGGTCCATGGAAGGACCTCAGGTGCAACCCAAAAACGCAACAGATTTGAAATCTGGGGAGAAGCACAGTTTATAGTTACTCTATGAACTCACAAACTCATCCCAAGAAAGTGACATGCGAACCTGTGTGAGCCATTTAACAAAACTGTAGACAGAATATGTGTGGGACACGGTAAATAACGTTGCGTTGTTCTATACCAGTGTATGAATGGGCAACTTTTTTTTAAATACGGTTTGTAAATCTAACAAGCAAACAGCCTGCTTTTATTACAATCTGGTTTTAATATAAACCACTCAGTCTCCAGGGGAAAAAGATGTCTTCATCAAAGGAAGACTCACATTACCAGTTCATGTACAGGGTAGACTGAGTTCAACTGGCCTTTCAGAACATCTCCACTATTTTCAATACACGCATCCTGAGAATTTTAGGCACCCAGAACCAAATTGTGGCTGCTTGTCTTCAAACCACCGGGATTTAGGTGCACCATTACGCGGACTGTTATCCCCAGTGGCGATCACGTCCATATCCCGTCCACCACAGAGCAGGAGCGAAAAGGCTGACGGCCCCAGAGGTTACGGTCCGCGGCGGCTCAGCCGCCCGACCAGGAGCGCTCCGGCGCCGCGCGCCCACGCACCAAGCTCAGCGGTCAAAGCTGCTGAGGGAACGCGCGCCGCAAAGTCCCCGTCGTTTGACGCTCACAGAAATTAGGCTAATGTTAACCCAGCGATTAGCGGCGAAATAAAGACTAAACAAAGCCGTAAGTCGTGACCAGCTGCGCGCTACGTGCTCACAATGCGACAACTGAGCCGTGCGCCGTGGAGACGGATCACACGCGAGCGGACGTCTGTTGTGCCTTCGGAGCAGCTCGAGGAAACAACGTCGACCCCCCCCCCCAACTACATTTTAGATTATCGTTTACACATTTTTTTTTTTTTTTAAATCCAGGCTGCAAAGCAGCACATCCACAGCGCTGCATCTACACGGGGGCTTCAATTTGGTTTTAATTGGCTCAAGTAAATTAGGCTGTCGAGATGCGCTCCGGACACTGACCGCACAAACGCACGCAGCCACCGCGAAAACAGCGTCAAAGTAAGACGCAGCCACATCTCTGCTGTGAACTTGTGAGCGCAAGGCTTACCTTTCCGTCCCTGTCGAGCAAGGTGAAGAATCAGCCGTGAGCACCGTGGCGCAGAGACATCAGTGGTTTCTAAAAAGCAAGTGCCATGAATTAACATGAAGTGGGGGGGGGGCAACTGGGGGAGCGAAAATCCTCTTCAGAGCCGACAGCAAAAAAACAAAAAAGAAAAAAAAAACAGAAAAATGTTATCCACTATAAAACAACTTATCCATGCGCTTAAAAATGTGGTCCTGGTGTGTGAGGAAAAAAAAAAAAAAACACGCACACAGCGATCAACTTAAAGGACGCTGTAATTCCTTTTAGGCTCACAATCCCACAGGCGGAGATTCGCTGTGATCCACGCTCACCTCACATAAACTTTGCATCTCTAGTCTAATCTGCCTGGAAATTCATATCTGAGCAACTTTAAAAAAAAAAAACCCGCTGGCACCGAACTTACACGTGTGCGTTAAAAGCTTCGTGAGCCGAGGGGAAAAAAAAAAGAGAAGAAGAAAAGAACTTAAATCCAAGGCGTGCAGAGAATGACTTCTGGTGAAGGGCTGAAGAGGCTTCAGCCCAATTTATTTTTATAACCACTTGCTTTGACTGATTAAAGGCGTTGCGCGCTCCCCAAAAGCTCTTAAATAAGGGATGCGGAGAGCGCATGGCCCCCCCAGCGGAGTTGGATCAAAGTGCGCCTCAGTACAGCATCACTTACAGAAGCCGGGATAGGCGGTTCACCGTATCTGCCTGCTAAGCTGGAGGTGTCTCAGTAGTATTGCATGAGCCCGGTTCGTCGGTGCTGCCTCCCTCTCTCCCTCTCGCTCTCCCTCACGCTGACATCATGGCGGGGTGGGGGGGGGGGAGGGGGAGGAGCCAGCCGCAGACCGGAGAGCCTCGGACCTCTTAAAGCCGCACTGCGTTGGAGAGGTGCTTGCGCCGAGCGGCAGCTGGATGTCGGGGCGTACGTGGACCAGAAGCCCGAGTGCTCCAGGAATCCGCCTGAAAGCAAGAGGGGGGCACTGTTCTCTTTTGTACTGAGCCTGCTCGCTGGTTTTCATTTCCAGTCCTACAGGCGACCGTGCTGTACCAGCAGCGTCCCTGAATGTTGATGGGATTCAGATTCCACGCAGACATTTACCAGAGGGTCAAAGTGAAGTGGAGCTGCTCTTCTCGCTTCTCGGGAATGGGGGAAAATCAAATTTGTGACTGCACATTTTCAAGAACAGTGTCAAATATACCAAGTGCACCAATGAAGTAAATAATATCCGCATGGCTCCTCAAATGAGTGAGCAGTCCCCCTCCAGCAAATGTACAGTATGCAACAACAGTGTTATAGATAGTGGAACCGGGGGCTTTGTACTGCTGCCATAGCACGAATGGTGCCAAAAAGCTACAGCTGTGCATAAAAGTTGTCTAAAACTCAAATATCACACCATCCAAACCTTAGGATGCGTACAGTAACACATAGAACACTTACAGCCTAACAAAGGAGATGATGCTTATTTCCTAATATTGAACATCTCCCATCACCCGCAAAGGCTGCTGGGAAATGGGAAGCCTGTTTTCTTCTTGATTACCAGACTGATGCACTAGGGGACTCCAAAATGCAATATTGCACAGGGACCCTCAAAACCAGGAAATGGCCCTGATTATCAGTATTGCAATTTAGCCACATGACTATATACCTGGGGTCCAAGGATTGGCGTGGGGTGGGGGCTCCTTTATCTGCTCAGAGGTTGAGAAAATTATGAGTGCATGTTAAATTAAAATATCATAACGGCATACCCAATTGGACAATAAAAAGTCGAACAACTAAAAGCATATAATAAACCCATTTAAAATCAGAGTTGTGCTTAAGACCAGTTTTGGGGCTCCTAATATTCTGCCCACTCTTTTTTCTCCCTCAGTGAACTGCATCAGCATTAATTTTTTTTAGCAGTATAACTTTTATAATAAATATGTAACTTTTTTGTGTGTGCAACTTGATTGTTGTAAATTTGCAGGTTTTCTTGTAAATTTGAAAAAAAAAAAATTTGTAAATTACTTGCTTTTTTGTATGTGTAGTTTTTTTTCCCATGTAATTTTTTTTCTACTAAATTTGCATTTTTTTTTTTCCTGGTAAATTTGGTTAAGGTACATTGGTTATTAAAATCAAGCAGTTAGGGGAAAAAAGCAAATACATGGACACCAAATTTGAAGACTTAGGGCTGTATTAAAAAGACACGATTGGTCAGTCAGTTGTCACTGATGCAGACTGTGCATCAGTGTCACTGTGTCTGCACTGTTGTCACTGTGCAGACTGTGAGGCGTTTCCAAGCTCATTTCCTTATCACAACAGTGCAGAAATGAATTTTTCGCTGGCCACATGGTGCGAAGAGGCTGGTCTAATTATTCAGAGGTGTGTTTTGGATAATCCAATCCAAAGCACTCCTTCCCATCCCTTTAATGCAAAGAGGCACATTATCTAAAGTGAACTCTGATCACGATGGCTTAAGAAAGGCTTTATGCTGGCCAAAGCCCACGTGTGTGAGCCAAAATGCACACGATAGTAACGCTGCTTGGTAATAAGGAAAACATCAATCACGGTCAATGCCCAGTTAGTTATTTTAGAGAGAACAAACGGGTAAGAATGCTGAGCTGAAAAATCATCTGAATGGTTTAATGTAGTGCGCATAAATGCAACACACAAACATGAATGGGTTTGAAACTTCAGGAAAAGAGGATACCTGTGTAAACTTTCATAAACTTTCATTAAAGATGATGTGGAAAATGCTCCCAGCCTGTGGGGAGATAGAGTGCTCCCTCTCCTGTTGTTTTCACCGACTGAGGGTCTCCTCAATCTCATGCCGGGGTCTGCCGAGGTTTGCACCTCTCTGTCCCAGTCCCTCCCGGGCAGGAGAAATTCTGATGGGGCTTCCAATCCACTGCAGACCCCTGCCATGAAGCAAGCCCACTCTCAGCGGCCCCTGCTGGGGGCTGATAGGTAGTAGTCAAGGGGCTTGCTGGGGGAGAACCGCAACTGTAGGCAAGGTGTGGGAGGCCTCGGCCCAGCTGTAAACCCAGGGGCACACGGCCGAGGCAGATGTGAACACACCTCCTGTCTCTCTGGGGAGTTACAGTGAAAAGTAAAACACTGCACACTCCTTGTTCATTCATTTATTCCTCTAAAAAAAACAGCCATTAATGCCTAATCTATTGACTCAATGGTAAGTCTGCAATTAAAACCACAGTGTGGATAGAATAAAAAAAAAACAAATAGTGTGTGATCATATTATAAATAAAATGACTAGCGATTATATCATGACTGTTACAACTCTGTCCATTAAAATAACAGAGAATCCCTCCTCATGAGTTCAGGAGCTGTGCGATTTCAAGACATGTCACTAAAATAACATTAAACAATTCACTTCTGATGACAGACCTCCTTCTACCTGATCAAAAGTGCATTGTCTTGAAATGCCCCATAATAGTGATGTGCATGAGACTGCCCGCCGCCACACCTCTTTGAAATGAGCCTCTGCCTCTCTGCGCAAAGTGGATGCACTGTCTACTGGTAATTAGACGGTGTGACACAAAGCGTAAAAAAGCAGACAATGCACTGAGAGAAACTAACAAAAACACTGGCGTATGGCAGAAAATCTGGCAGAAAAGTCTGTCGATGGCCATCTAAATAGGGCCCTTTATGGCAACGTAACAAACAAATTTCCAGAAAACTGAACATTTGGGTACAGACTTAGTTGAACATATTTTTGTTTTGCATGTAAAAATTTTTACAAAACAAGAGAGGCTCCATTTAGAACAAGGTTGGAAATCATTGCCTTAGCGTGATAAAAATGCTGAACATTTAAATACAAACATGACAGTAATGAAAATGTCAGCCATGTTTTTTTCTTCTTTTTTTTTTTACAAACTAGAGTGAAATGTCTGAAGAAAATAAAAAAAAACCATTTAACAACAGTTATACCTATTACATAATTAATAACAGCAAAGTGCATAAAATCAAGAAATCATGTTGCAGTACAGGGTCAGGAATCAATTTTGCATATTGATGGCTTAAAAAAGCAATACTTTGACATTGTCAGGCTGTCACTTTCAAAGTAAAAGATGTTCATTCCTCAACTATTTTAATACAAAGTCAGTCTCTCTGATTGCATTTACAAAGGTTTATTGTTACAAAGGGATGAAAACTGTCCTGACAGAAATCATGTTACATGTGACCTTGTCCATTTGACATCTTCCTGCACAACAAATGACTACAACTCTGCATTTTAACATCTTTAGCCCCCCCGGCAAGGACTCATAAGAAGCTTCACTGACCTGTTCACTAATTACATTAGCCATCTTTTATGTCAATCCTGAATGGAGTGGATGTGGGGTGGGTGGGTGTGGGGAGGTTTGCCAGGTTCCATTACAGTTTTTGGTCAAATTATGCTATAGCTGAAGTACTAGAATGGAAGGGTGGGAGTCACCAGAGGCTGCATGACACTACACAATACTAGACACTAAAGTATACAAACAATATGATGCTATACTATCACAATCTTGTGATATGCTGAGTATTGCGATATAATATATTGCGATTTCCATTCCGAATCTTTGTCTTGTTCAACTCCCGGCTAGATCTCGATAGTATATCTGTTGCTGTGCTGACCTAACCAGACAGTGAGCATTTAGCACCATCTAGTGGACTGAAAAGTCAACTGTTTTTTATTTCTCTGGTACCTGTGTTTGCAACATTCATTAATAATTCTTAATAAAGTATCATGATACTAGTGTCTCTGAGTTGATACAGTATCACCACAAAGTATCACAATACTATGATGCATTGATTTTTTCCCCCCATCCCTACTAGATTGCTAGAAATAGTGCATGAAATTGACCAGGAAGACTGCACTTTTTAACTGGTAGTTATTGACTCATTCATATTTATTTTGTTAAGAAAGCACACCATACTACACAGTTTGTTTTGTTAACATTGCTGTTTTTAAACTTGTTTCACATCTGAAGAAAAAAAAGGCAGCAACATCTGTTCAAAGCCACAAAAGTCCCCATAATTTGAAAAGCTTCCAGAGGTAATTTATGGCACACTGATAAATTATCACCTCTGTGTTGAATTTTATTTGATCAGCACAGCTTTATAGCTCGACATGAAATATAGTTATCTGAGTATAAGTTGTCTGACACTGGTTGGTGTTAATTTTTTCCCCTTGATTTATTATTCATGACACACAAAAAAGAGCATTTTTAATGTTAGAGCTAAAAGTTCACTTACTTATTTTTCATGGAATTCTGTTAGTAAAATATCCATTCTGTCTGAGCCGAATATTTTGTTGTTGTTGTTGTTGATGTTTGATTTCCTTTTTAACTAAGTTTAAAAACATTTACAGCCACTTGTTTAATAATTTGCTGGTACAACAGTGATGTGATGAGAATCCTTACTGTCTAAATCTACACAGTAATAAAGATTTATTTATATTTTCAAAGTGCCTTGCTACATTTCATTGCCAAAATATTGGGACACCCCTTCAAATAAATGGGTGCCAAAGCATAAAGGCACGGATGAGCGAGTTTGGTGTCGGGGAATGTGACTGGCCCATGCAGAGCCCTGACCTCAGCCCGACAGAAGACCTTTGGGATGAGTCAGAGAGGAGACTGCGGGCCAGGCCTTCTCATCCAACACCAGTGCATGACCTCACAAATGCACTTCTGGAAAAATGGTCAAAAATGATCACAAACACACTCCTAAACCTAGTAGAAAGCCACCCGTTGCAGTGATAGCAGCTTCAGCTCTGTAGGGAAGGCTTTCCACAAGGTTTAGCAGTATGTTTATAGGAATTTTTGACCATTCTTCCAGAAACACATTTGTGAGGTCAGGCACTGATGTTGGACAAGAAGGCCTTGCCCGCAGTCTCTAGTTCATCCCAAAGGTGTCGGGTTTAGTTTAGTTTAGTTTAATGTTTATTTGAAGGGGACATTACATACTAATGAACATTAATACAAATGTAAGCATGCCAGATTTAGCAATACTGCTAATTTGCATCTGTAGTCCCCCAGTGGGTCACAAAAACACACAAACAAGCAATCACACACAAGCAGAACAACTGCAATGGAACTGTACAAGGTGTATATGCTAAAGTGCAAGAGTTAAGGTGTTACAAAACAAAACATTCAAGTGTCACACGAGTGAAGTGCTGTGTATGCGTACACACACGCATGCACCCAAGCACCTCACAGCAACAACAGACAGCAACAGACAAGAGGCGGGGCATATCTGTGTCAGGCACGGACACACACACACACACACACACACACACACACACACACACACACACACACACACCTGCGTATGCCACAGAGGAACCACTAGTTATGGGTACAGTTTTGGTTGTTTAAAAGCCAATTTTTACAATGAATCTTAAAAGTGTTTAGTGTGGTACGTTCTCTGGTTGCAGGTGGTATGTTATTACAGATCTTGGTGCCCCTCACTTATAGCACAGATTGAGCAAATGTGGTGTGTCTGTGGGAGACCTCACAGTCTCCTCTAGTGATTGCTCTGGTGGTTGTGCTGGTGACAGTTCTCAGTTTAACATATTCTCCCATTTAATATTTTATAATTTAAACAGGCAAATTTGAGTGTTGAGGTTGAGGTCAGGGCTCTGTGCAGGCCAGTCAGTTCCTCAACACCAAACTTGCTCATCCATGTCTAAATGGACCTTGCTTTGTCCATTGGTGCCCAGTCATTTGGAGGGTTGTCCCAATACTTTTGGTGATATAGTGTACCTTTATCTTGGCATAAAAATAATTTCATATCCTTTTTTTCTTCAGTAAATAGTGAATGATAATTAATCTTAATGATTTTAAACTACAGATTTACAATTATGAATATGTGATGCTAAACAAACAAACAAACAAACAACTTTTATTTTATCATTGCCTTTAATCATTCTATTGATACATTTTTTGACAGGTAGTCTCATTTTTGTAGTAATACAATGACCAGACTTTAATTATTGCTTATTGCTAAACGTTATCAGTCTGGCACAGCGAGGCAAAGCAGTGCAGGAAGGAGATGAGGAACTGGATTACAAGGTCTCTGTTTATTCGCATTCAGACAACTATGCTTGATTCATTCTGTGGTGTTAAACAGCATAACATGTCTAGAGTCCACAGTGTTGTAACAGCTAGACCATTATCTTTTCACCACTCAGTGAGTTGCCATGGATATATTTTTCTTGTACATTTCAGTATTGGAGGCTAAATTGTTGGATGTTTTATATGTCATAAAGAAAAGAAATGTTCCCCACAGCATATCACAAAGCAAGCGAGCAGTGCAAATGTCCAAAGCATATTTTGCAGAAATAAAGCATACATTCTGAAGCACTGGAAGCATTCTGACAAAACTTTTTTTTTTTTTCTTAGTCATATAAACTGGATTTGTATCCATAGCAACTTTTAAAAACCTCTGAGACTTACCACAATGAGTTGAAACTAGCGTTATTGCGTTGTTTCTCCCTGTTTCTTTTGCAGTCAGTTTCTCAAGGATCTCTAGAGAAAGGAAAAGATTTGAGAGAGATGGAGTGGACAGTGTGAGGACAATTCAATATTTGCTTTTATCTTGTTGGAAAAAGAGAGAATTCTTGCAATGTTGAAATACAGAAAAGACAAGAAGTAACCCTGAATAAAACAATATTTGAACTTTTCATAGTGCATGATGTCTAGCATGCATGAACAGATATCACAGACCTCTACCATATTTGATGGAATATAATACTGACAGAAACAAGTCACAAGGCGCCAATGACCAATGAGTGTTTTAAGTATTATCAAGTATGAAGTATCTGTTCCATAAAAAGTTTTTTTTTCAAACTTTATTGCATATTGTTTGTCTGTTTTGCACTTGTGCTCACTCTGTATTTACACTGCTGTGAAAAAGTGTTTGTCCCCTTCCTGATTTCTTATATTTTTGAATATTTGTCACACTTAAATATTTCAGATCATCAAACACATTTTAATATCAGACAAAGATAACCTGAATAAATACAAAAAGCAGTTTTCAAATGATGAATTCATTTATTAAAAGAAAAAAAAAACTATCCAAACCTACTTGGCCCTATGGGAAAAAAATAATGATGTAGCCCCCTGTGCTACATCATGAATTACTGTAACTGTGATTAACCACAGTTTTTGGAAAGCTGAGTTCAGTTTCAGTGCTACACCCAAGCCTGATTACTACCAGATTTGTTGAATCAAGAAATCACTTAAATAAAACCTGTCTGACAACCTGAAGTAGGCTAAAAGATCTCAAAAAGCAACACATCCCACTGTGATCTAAAGAAATTCAAGATCACATGAGAAACAAAAACTCAGAACATCTAAAGAACTGCAGGCCTCACTTGCCTCAGTTTGGACAGTGGTCCATGATGGACCAATAAGAAAGAGACTGGGCATAAATGGCATCCATGGGAGAGTTCTAAGACAGAAACTGCTGCTGGACAAAAAGAACACAAAGACTTGTCTCACGTTTGCCAGAAAACATCTAGATGATCCTCAAGATTTTGGGGAAAATATTCTGGGGACTGACGAGACAAAAGTTGAACTTTTTGGAAGACATGTTCTGTTTTTTCTGGCATAAAACTAACACAGAATTTCATAAAAAGAACATTGTATCAACCGTCAAACATGGTGGTGGTAGTGTCATGGTCTGGGGCTGCTTTACTGCTTCAGGACCTGGACAACTTGCCCTAATTGACAGAACCATGAATTCTGCTCTCTACCAAAAAATCTTGAAGGAGAATGTCTGGCAATCAGTTCATGAAGCCCTCCAGTGTGGCTGAATTTAAACAATTCTGCACAGAAGAGTGGGTCAAAATTCCTCAACAGCGATGTAAAAGACTCACTGCCAGTTGTTGGCACCAATGGAGCCACGACCAGTTATTAGGTTTAGGGGGCAGTTAGTGGACAATTACTTTTTCCACATAGGGCCAGGTAGGTTTGGATAGCTTTCTTTCCTTTAATAAATGAAATAATCTAAAAACTGCATTTTGTATTTACTCAGGTTATCTTTGTCTAATACTAAAATATATTTGATGATGTGAAACCTTTAGGTGTAACAAATATACAAAAATATAAGAAATCAGGAAGGGGGCAAATACTTTTTCACAGCACTGTGTGTATAAACAATTATAAAAGCTGCACATAATAATCTTGAAACGTCATTCTCATACACCGACAGAAAATCAGTGTCACTCTACTTCTTTGTATTAAAAGTCATGATCAAGCTTTCACAAATGTAAACAATTTTAAGCACATCTGCGACCTGCTACTGAAGCATCCACCCTCAGTCAAACAGCCACTTTAAAGCCAATGTGAAATTGTTTTGCTGAAGAGACACATGCCAAGGGTTTCCCATCACAGAGGTTTGGAGGATGATTCAAGCCTTTAAGGACGGGAATAGGACCCACCACAAACCACAGAAGTCTTGAGGCTAATGAAGTGTAACATTAAGTGGCATATAGTTGCAATTCACAAATTAGATTCACCCTGTGGAAAAAAAAAAAGATTTTAATGTCAGTTTCCATACTTTCTCTTTGTGTTCCACTGGCAAATTAACGTGTGTATGTCTTTTTGTGAGCTGCACATGAGTGCTTATTTAAATGTTATTCAATACATTACATTAAACTAACTTGATCGTTTAAAAAAAAGAGTTGTAATGAATGTGTTGACTTCTATGTTATTGCACCTTGCCACTATCCCCTACCTGTAAAGCTTTTGTTTTCATACTTTACTTCATTACGTTTGTATTTATTTTAGGGTAAAGGGGGGATTTACTATTTTTTATTATTAAACAGGAAATCAGGGAACACATTTATTATTTATGAATAACCAGTTTACAACACACCCACAATAAGGTCCTCAAAGACGTGCTCCATAGTATTTATAGTACAAGCTCAAAATGCTTTTTGTATGATAAAGAACAGGTGGCAAATATGTCAGTGAATGACAGCATAGACTCGTGTGACTTTGCCTTTACATGAATAATGAAACACTTTTAGTGTTTTGTTCCTCTGCTCTGTTTCATGTAACATCACACATCTGCTTTTTTGCCACAGTGCACAACTATATCCATTTGTAGTGCAACACCTATTCACTTTCATCTGTCATTTATTGCTCAAAATAAACACTCTTCACAAAAGCTCAAAAATATCTGTGGAGCATTAACGGATTTCAATATGCCAGCGTTTCCTTTACAAAACAAGAAAAAAAAAAGACAGATGACTAAACTATATTAATCCTGCTTTGTGGAAAGCTTTCCCTTTCTCAAGAAGTAACTGACTGTTAAAACGCCCTTTATGTGTTGTTTGATGAAGGCGATTTTACATGCTGTGGTGATGTTTCCTTCCATCTGTCTACTGTGAAAAGAGCCTGGGGCAACACTGTCAGCAGAGAATGGATTGAAATGGCTGCATTCTGTACAATAGATTCTTGCTTTGAATTTATATGCATTTATATCAAAGTTCTCTCATAACTGTTTAGGAAAAAACATAATTTCACTGTACTGTTTCTATGTAATTCCTCGGTTAAATAGTAATTAGTTTACATTTTAAAAGGTTACTAAAGGTGAATGTAAAAGGAATTCTAACCTTTTCAAAACTGCTCACAGAGGACTCAATGAAGTTATTCAACATTTGTTTAACACAGTGTCTGAAATTATGATCGCTTTGGAAATGTGTTTGCTTTATATGTTGAAGGGCACTGAATTGATTTCAAACACATTTTTTTATGGGGAGAAAATTTCACTCTTAATAATGAGTGTCAGTGAGGTCATGAACAAGACTGGCTCTGATGGCAACAAAAGCACAAGGAAGAATAAATTTCACTGAGGTCATACGCGGGTTTTAGGTGTGAGGAGAATTGGAGTTTAAACCAACGATCACCATTGAAATGGCAGTTTTTTCAAAACTCTATATTAAGCTTATTCCGTTTCCTGCAGAAAAAAATCAGACTAGTGTCAAAGAGATACATGTCAGTTCAATGTTCTCGTATTTTTCCCTTTCATCTCCTACTTTTTGGGGTGTGACAGGCAAGAATAAGAATAACTCTTCCATGATCACTAAGGAGTGATTATTTGGCAATCTTCCTCCCCAGATGGCCAAATGCTTGATGTTCCTGTCACGTTCTGTTGCATTTTCCCTGCCTTGAATGGGCTGTGTACACAACCATTGTTTGAGGAGTAAAATTGAAGGCAGGCCTTGTAAACTGTGGATGCCCCTTCGCCAAAGACATGGCATTGAAAAGACAATGTGTGCAGACATCTCTCTTGCACTCTTCAGACTTTCTGCTCCTTTGTTTTAGGCTTAAGAGAGAAGTAAAAATATATGCAATAAAATTTGAAAAACGTTATACCTGAAAAAGGTAGCATTGTTTTTGTTGTGTGTGTAAAATTACCATTTGATTTGAAACATTGCCTCATGCAAGAACATGTTAGTATGTGCAAATCACGCATACTTTGTTGGTAAGCCACGTTAGTATGAACAAGCCACTTCAGATTCAACAAATGCTTGTACACCACATTAAAATTATTATGCAAATGATACTTATCTCTGATTTTCTAAAAAAGTCGATGCAAATGACAGTCAGTATAATTTTCAAGCCATCAACCCTTAGAGCATAATACAAATTTTATTGAACAAGCCACCAAATGATAACTATTTTTTTTCAAAAATAAAAAAAAACCCAAAATGCACTGTTTCTAATTATGTACAGCAGAGTTTCAAAACATTTTATTGGTTGTAAAGAACTGAAAATGGTCATTTGTTGAATTTGCAGCATTAGGAGGTCATATTTACTAAAATCAAAAGCTATTTCAATCAAAAACATCTTGACTGGCCAATTTGCATGTTAACATAGGGCCCCTTCTTTGCTATAACCTTCATAATTCTTGGATCCATTGAACTTACAAGTTTTTGGAGAGTTTCTGCTTGAATTTCTTTGCAAGATGTCAGAATAACCTCCCATAGCTGCTGTTTTGATGTGAACTGCCTCCCACCCTCATAGATTTTTTGCTTGAGGATGCTCCAAGGGTTCTCAATAGGGTTGAGGTCAGGGGAGGATGGGGGCCACACCATTAGTTTCTCTCCTTTTATGCCCATAGCAGCCAATGACACAGAGGTATTCTTTGCAGCATGAGCTGGTGCATTGTCATGCATGAAGATAATTTTGCTATGGAAGGCACGGTTCTTCTTTTTGTACCATGGAAGAAAGTGGTCAGTTAGAAACTCTATATACATTGCAAAGGTAATTTTCACACCTTCAGGGACCCTAAAGGGGCTTAACAGCTCTCTCCCCATGATTCCGGCCCAAAACATGACTCTGTCACCTCCTTACTGATGTCACAGCCTTGTTGGGACATGGTGGCCATCCACTAACCATCTACTACTCCATCCATCTGGACCATCCAAGGTTGGATGGCATTCATCAGTAAACAAGACTGTTTGAAAATTAGTCTTCATGTATTTCTGGGCACACTGCAACCGTTTCTGCTTGTGAGCATTGGTTAGGGGTGGCCCAAAAGTAGGTTTATACACAACTGCAAGCTTCTGGAGGATCCTACACCTTGAGGTTTGTGGGACTCTAGAGGCACCAGCAGCTTCAAATACCTGTTTGCTGCTTTTTAATGGCATTTTAGCAGCTGCTCTCTTAATCCAATGAATTTGTCTGGCACAAACCTTCCACATTATGCCTTTATCTGCACAAACCCGTCTGTGCTCTGAATCAGACACAAATTTCTTCACAGTATGATGATCACAGTTAAGTTTTCATGAAATATCTAATGTTTTCATACCTTGTCCAAGGCATTGCACTATTTGATGCTTTTCGGCAGCAGAGAGATCCTTTTTCTTTCCCATATTTCTTGAAACCTGTGGCATGCTTAATAATGTGGAACATCCTTCTTAACTAGTTTTCCTTGAATTGGGCTCACCTGGCAAACTAATTATGACAGGTGTCTGAGATTGATACTGTATCAGTTATTCAAAGAGCCCTGAGACACAATACCATCTATGAATTTTGCTGAAAAACAAAAAATTGAATGTTTATGACACTAAAACCCTATTTTCATAATAATTTGGAATGCGGTGTATGTTGGCAAAATGTGTGTGAACAGCCCTCATAAAAATAGTGAATTCCACTTGTGTGTAAGTGAGTGTGCATTCACGAGAATTGAAGATTTACATAATTGATGCCCTAAAACTACTATATAAGGCCACGCTTCTGTAGGGCATGACAGATATTTTATTTGCAAAAATTGCTTCAAAGTCAAACAAAAAACTAAAAACAAATTTCTTATGTGAAATTGAAGTTCTCCTGTCTGAGATCCCCCAAATTTAAAAGTATAATTTAAGTAGCATCTGGAGGGGAATCAAAGGACAGGCAAAAATGAAAGTAGCTGCCAGGCTATAGGGCATATTTCAGTGTGTGTTTGCTGTAGATGCTCTTCTTAACAGTGGGCAACATGAAGACAAAGGTGAGCACAGTGCACTGCGGTCATGTGTGCCATCACTACACACTGTACTGAAACGGTCCTACTTTTCTGAGCAGTATGACACATTTCAACAATTTGGACTTAAATTATGTGCATAAAAAGTGGCAAAAAATTGACTTTTGTTAATTTTGACAGTATGTTAGTTTATATGAAAATACAGCCTTCTCTTTTCTCAAAATGGCTTACCAAACTGGACCCTGCTGCCCCCTAACCTGGTGAATCCCACAAGTTTATATATATTGATCGTACATCGCATTTACAAGCAAATCTGTTAGTACTAATGACTCTTGCATTAGACCCATAATTATTTGAAAACTGAGACAAATAAAATTAGCAGCACACACTCAGATTAGCAAATGCACAAAGTCCCAGTGCTGGTCACGAACATGAAAATCTTTTATCACCATTACAAGTTCTATATGATATGAGTAAGCATAATGTATCGTTACAGTAAGGTTGGATAATTTACACCTTGAAAATTTAATAGCCAAATATGACCACTGTTGATCAACTCAGATATTTTCCATACTGTTTTCTGCACAAATCCTTTGAACACGTTTCACAGAAAATTTTATAAATAACTTTGTTAAGCACTCTGTTGTTGGCATATTTCCATTGATATGACAGTGGCTCTGTCCACAAATGGCTAGTCAGTCATGAGCCTGACTGTTCTGTTCAGAGTACTGACTCAACCCATGTGGAACATCTTCGGGGGTGAACTGGAACACGAATTCTACACCAGACCATTCTGACCAACATCACTTTCATGACCTAGCTTAAGTCCCGGCTGAATGAGAGAGAGAGCGAGAGAGCGAGAGAGAGAGAGAGAGAGAGAGAATTTCTCCCATTTTAAAAAAAATCATTCAGGGTATGACATTTATTCCAAGTGCATTATATTCAGCCCTGGACTGCTGAAAAATTCAGGTAGAGTCAGAGAGTCATCATCATTTGCAAAAAAGTCAACACATTGATCCACACAGTACCAAAAATATAGAGTCTCAACAACTTAATTAAAATTCTACCCATGAAGAGCTTTGCTTAATTTCTGTATAAAATGTGCATGAAGCTGCATTAGTAAAAAATACAGAACTACCACAGTGTCAGAAAATATTTAACCACATCTACATGATTTCTGATAATGCGTTTTTTCTAAATCAAAGTTACTAGGTACTATCTCATAAATTATATGTTGTTCTTTTAAAACATTATCCGTTCCTACATTTTCTGTCAGCAGTCAAGCTGGCTTGGTTTCCCCGACTCGGTCCTGACCTCCCTGTGGGTTTAGGTGCCACTTTTTATGTGTGTTTTTTTATGTTTTTCAGGGTGCTTCCTTTACCATAATCATAGCCAGCTCTTTTTGGCTCACTCTCCTGTGAGCGCTGGCTGACAGGCGGCCGGTCCGACCACGCCCCCCTCACTCATTATCACCAGCTGTTCCCTCTCCCTGTGCCATCTCTCCACTCTCGCCCAAGTGTCCGCAATCACATCATTACCAGCAGTGCGTGAACTTAAGCAGCCTTTTGCCAGTCACGCACTGCTGGGTCTTTGATTGACTGACTGACTGAATGAATTGTCTACTGTGATGTCAGTAAGTGGTTCCTGTCAGCACAATTTCGACGCGTAGCCACTCTGCGTTCATTGTGGTTTTCTCGCGTCCACACAGCGATACCGGCTGTGGGACGCCAGCGTGGCTACACGTCTCAACTCCTGCGTTTGTGGGACGATGCCGGCCCCCGAACGCCTACCGTAAGTGTTTCTGTGTATTTTTGTTCATCTGCACCTTTTGGGAACTGTTCATCTTTATGTTAATAAATGTGTGTTGGTGTACCCTTGCACGTAAATCCTCATTATTCCTCCCCTCTCCATGTGCTGTGTAAAAGTGCATGGGAGGGTCCATGACAATTTTCCACCACAAAAGTTTTTTGAAAATATGTTCTTCCAAAGCATTCACACTCCCTGGTTATATGTATGTATGAATGGTTAGGCCACATAAAAGCTGTAGAGTATGGGAAACATGATGCACTGTGCTGGGGATGCAAGTTAAGGGGTATATTATATGGCTCCCCAGGGGCAGCCCTTCTCTTGGTGCCATACCTACTACCAGCTACCCACTGTGCTATACTGTTCTACTCATTCTAACATCTAAAAACGTTAACCTCAACTCACAGTCGGGGTTTGCCTTATTTCAAGACATAACATTTTGGCGACGAGGATGACCCACGCAATACCGATGATGAAGAATCCATTCACGAAACAGCTGCCGTTCCTCGCTTTACCTGGTGAGCCACCTATTCCTTGGTCCCGTTGGCACGAATCATTTGAACTGTTCATGTCCACCATGACTTAGCTAAAACTAGCATGGCTAGGCCACAGGCTATGCTAATTCATAGCCTGGGCAATGAGGGACAGCTTATCTTCCGAACTCTTGGACCTGCAGACACGCATGATGACTGTGTGGCTCTATTGACTGAATATTTCTCTGATAAACGGAACATAGCCCGGTTGCTTGCTTTTCTCAACTGCAAAAAGTGAATGGATGAATCGGTCCAGCAGTACGTAACCGATCTCCACTGTTTAGCTAGCACATGTGACTCTGGCAACGGGGAGGAAACGATGATACAAGGCCAGTTAGTGAATTACACCACGAATTCAAAGCTGCGGGAGAAGCTAATGATGGTGTAGGACAACCTGCCATTGGCAGACGTGGTGGAATTAGCATCCCAGCTAGAGCTAGAAGCAGCTGCCCAGCTAACATCGTAGCGGGCCTCAACCTGTACTCCCACAGTCAGCCCCAGCTGCTCTGCCCTTCGTCCCCATGTCCAGCATGGACACTACCAACTTTGTGGGCCCCGACAACTGGTCAGCACAGCGGTGTATAGTGAAGCTGGATGGCGTCAGCATACCGATGGTGCTAGCCCCCGCTGCTTCAAAGTCCCTGCCAAATGAAGCCATGATTAGAAGGCTTACCCCCTGGCGACCAGACGTGGTGGAACTGCCGGATGATGGATGCTCCAAGACCAGCAGAAGCATCACTTTCTCAGGGCACTACAGTGACAGAACTCTCCCAGCCTTCCTGTTCCAGGTGATACACCATTTCGGTAATGTCCTGGGGTGGAACTTATTCTGTGAACTGGGCTTCTCCGTCAGAGGCTCCGTGGATGCAACCACTCACGGCTTCACACCACACAACAAGCAGCACACAGGAGACTCAGAACTGATCCTCGCATGGCGTGAACCTCCCTGAGCTGCCACTCAGCTGCAGGAATTTCAGCCTATGTCCACGCAGGACCCAGAGCCACCAAAGGAACTCCATACAGCATCCACATCCACATAGGACCCAGAGCTGGTCCTCATGCAGCACAAGCCTCCTTGAGCTGCTGCATCACTGCAGTAGTTGCAAGCCATAGCTGAACAGAACTGGCCATGTCCCCCATCAGATGACACTCCAGTGGTGGTGCTCTCCCCTATCAACAGGGCTGCAGAGTGACAATAACACTTCATGAAGAAGGAACGCCGAGCGTAGTGCCCTTCATTCATGGTGCTCAACTGGGTCCGGGTATGTCAACCCGGTCGCTCGTACAAGCTGTAGTCCTCCTGGTCAACACCGATGCAGATCACCACTCAGTTAGGACCAGCCACCTTTCTTCTGTCTGATGGACCATGATGTTGCGCCAGTCGCCACAGAAGGATGACACCACCTCCCACTCCTGATCAACGGACCACAACCAAGCCGGTCCGCCCAGAGTGGGACTTCGCTGACAAACAGTTAGCAACTCCAGCGGTGTACCCGCCGGAACAACCCGGCCCAGCGCAGCCCGAGATCCGCCTGGTATGAGTCCAATGGAGACCCATTCATCTTGACGACTATATTACTGACTTTAAATACATTGATAGCCAGCTCATGGTCTGGTCAGTGGCAAAATAACCGACCTGACCATGCGGGGACACCAGCAGTCTATCCAGTTGCCTAGTTAGAAATGTCATAATTGGAAATGTGCTTTAGGTGGTTCATTATAACGACCCCTTTGGCCCAACCAGTTATGTGTTCTGTGTTACATTCGTTGATATGCTAATATGCATGCTTTCCCTGCCGCCCTTGCTAAGGCTAACTTACATGGGTAAATGTTTTGAGCTTTTCAAGGGGGAGTAAATGTAATGTATGGGAAACTACATGATGCACTGCACTGCAGACGCATGCACACACAGGTGACGTAAGCACATCACAGTGCTTGGATGAATGGTTGAGGCTTCCTGTGGTAACGTATCGTCACTTTCTGTGTTGCTGGCTGTTGGTATGGTTTGCTCTGCACTTAGCTCTCTTCAATCCCCAGAGGACTATTGCCTTTAATTGCATTTTAATTGCTTTTTTCCCCATCTACTGTCACCTCTCACTGCTGTTTAACAAGCCTCTTGCACCTGTGTGCACACTCAGTGTCATCTAATCACCCTCTTTAGCCTTCTGTTCACCTTTCATTGGTGTTTCTGTTAGCTTCCGGTTAGCCACTAGCTATGGCTCCTAGCTCTCCTTCCCCTTCTCCTCTGGTGTGCTCTCTGTGTCAGATGTTTAGCTACACCTCTGCCTCTTTTAGTGATAATGGTGAATGCAATAAATGTTGTCTTTTTGAGGCGCTCAAGGCGAGGTTGTGTGATTTGGAATCCTGGCTGTGCTGCATTGAAACACCATCAGCGCCGGTTAATAATGACAGACTCCCCTTAGTTGCAGCGGAGCATCGTAGTATAGGGCCTGCTAGCCTTTCCCTAGCATCCACCTCTCCTGAGCACCCAGGAGAGAATGGGTAGGTGACGGTGAGAAGGAAGTGGAAGCATACTCACAAGCCCCTTGTTCGCAACCAACCTGTTTACGTTTCTAATCACTATTCCCTGCTCAGTGACACACCTGCTGAGGACAAAACTCTGATCATTGGTGACTCTGTAGTCAGAAACGTGAACCTAGAGCAGGGGTGGGCAAACTTTTTGACTAGTGGGCCACAATGGGTTCTAAAATTTGACAGAGGGGCCAGACCAGGAGCAGATGGATGGAGTGTTTTGGTGACCCACCTCATAGGAGAAAAAAACATATCATGGGATATGTAGAAAACATGTGCTTTAATATCAATTGAAAATTAACAAAGGCATTATAAAAAAAATATCTGTCTTTGAAGCCCCACAGTACTTAGCTCTTTATTGAAATGACTCTTAAAACACTGAAAATTAAATGAATGAAATACAGCTTTTTTATTACTAACAGTTACTATTTAAAAGCACTGAAAGTTCTGTTATCCGTCAGGATATCATCATCATCACTCTCCTCCTGACAGTCTTTATTTCAAAAACAGTAGGAGATGCAGATGCACTTGTCCTTCTTCTATTCAATGGGCGTCCCCAGTGCCAAAACTCAACAACAACCAGCGCAATGACAGAACAGAGTCACGGTGCGCCAATATGCAGAGCGCGTTATATTTGATCTGGTGCGCATTGTTTATTTTGAGAACGTACGAGCACCTGCACACCAATTATATGCACCCCTTAACAGAAATGATGTGTAACATGTAAGCCTTATTAAACAAATTATTTTTCAAATGCATTTTTTACGTAACACAACGGAGAAACTTACTTTCAGTTTTAGTGGGAACAGTGTTGTTGCGCTGCCTAAAAAGGGAGACCATCAAAGTCTGGAGTTAGTTTTGTTGTGGTGATTCTCAGGATGGATCTGAGGTGTTGGTCTGTTAACTTGGATCCGTGGCTGGCTTTGTTGATGTTCATGAGGTCCACTCATCTTTACAGAAGGGCTGAAGGGTCAAAGAGTAAAGCGGAAACGTGGAGTAATACGCCGCACCTTAACAAAGGTCAATGTATCTAGAGTGCGGCATCTAGTGGGAAAACGTGAGAATTGCAGGGAAAATAAAACATTAACAAGGTTTATTAATATAATTTCTTCAAGTTTGGCGGGCCGGATTAAAAAGCTTAACGGGCCGCATATGGCCCCCGGGCCGTAGTTTGCCCATGCCTGCCTTAGAGCTTGCTAGTCAGGACTTTATGAACTTCTTCAATAATAAAATTTCATCTATCAGAAATAAAATCAGTTGGATTCTTCCCACCATTAACTTAAACACAGTAACTACTACAACTTCAAATGATATCTGTTTGGATGTGTTTACTCCACTTGACCTTTTAGAGTTAAAATAATTCCCTCATCCAAGCCTTCAACTTATTGTCACGACCCGCCGCTCATCAGCGGCTTCAGCTGCGCGCACACCTGCGTCTCATCATCAGCGGGCTATTTAGCCCACTCTGCCCTCTGCTGCAGTCTGGAGCCGTCTGTTCTCATCAGCGTTTCCTAAGCTCGTGATTCTATCTCAGATCACCAGCAAAGATTCAACGACACGTAAGAACTCCTTACCTTGTCTTCCAAGTTCTCACCCCTGTGCACAGGTGGACCCTCCTGGCGGAGGATTTCCCCCGTCATCGCCATAGCATCTCCATCTTCTGCGCAGACCCAGCAGGACGCTGTCTCCTGGGCTCATCGCCTGCCGACGCCAGCCACCTGTCCCTGCAAGTAAGCAACACCGTCACTTATATTCCCTGTTTCGGTGTGGTGCCCGTTACCCTTGTCCTTTGTTCTTGTCTCCATAGGGTTGTCCGGCTGTACGGCGCGCTGCTCTGCTGCCTGCGCATCAGCGTTCACCCCAGCACATTCCCATACCGCATACATCCATCCACACACACCTGCTTGTTGAATAAAGCTGTTAAATCTATCCTGAGCCTGCGTGCGTGTTTCCTGGGCCTGTGTGCTACATTATGTCAGTACGGCTCCAGCAAAGCGGCCCAGCAGACAGTGGGCTCGCACGCCGTCTTTCCACCCTCGAGGCTCGGGTGGATTTAATAGCTCATCAACAGCAGGTGATACTCAACCAGTTGGTTAACATCACTCACCGGTTAGACCGCCTGGACCCCCAGCAGGCATTCCCCATGGCTCGCCAGGGCGTACCAGCTCCTGCCGTTCCGATGCCCGGTCAGTCTACCTCGGGAACGCCAACCCGCCTCACACCAATCCTGACCCCCGCCCTCTTCAGCGGAAAGCTCGGAGGGGCGCGGGGGTTTATAATGCAGCGTGAGTCGGTGTTTTTGCGCGTTCCCGGGGACTTTCCCTCAGACCACAGCCAAATTGGCTATATTGGAAATCTCTTGGAGGGGCGAGCGTTAACCTGGGCTTACGCCGTAATGGCGAAGCCCAGCTACGCGAGCCTCTCCTACAGCCAGTTCGTGCAGAGCTTTTGAGAGGTTTTTGATCATTCCCGGCGCGATAGCGTCCTAACTGACTGGCTTCTCGCCCTCCAGCAGGGAAGCCAGTCAGCAGCGGACTATGCTATCGACTTCCGGGTTGCAGCGGAGGAGGTGGGCTGGGGCGAAGCCGCTCTCTGTGGCATCTTCCTCCGCAGCCTCAGCTCGGGTCTGAGGGATGAACTGGCTGGTCGGGATCTTCCGGAGACATTGGCGGAGTTAATCTCCACCGCCATTAGTTTGGATAATAGGCTGCGTGAACGGTCCACCGAGCGGAAGTTTAGCAGCCGCTCGCGTGGAGGCTCCGTCCGCACGCCTCAAGACCGCCCCCTGGCGACACCTCCACCGGAGGCCTCCGAGGAGTCGGAGGCGATGGTGGTGGCCCGGTCAAAGCTCCCTCTAGCGGAGAAACAGCGCCGCCGGAAGTTGGGTCTCTGCATGTATTGCGGAGGAGGCCAACATTCCGTGGAGCATTGCCCGGAGAAGCCAAACGGGGAGGTCCGCGGGTCACTGTAGGGGGCCTCGCGGACTCTAACCGGTCAAATCCCCTCACAAGCCTATCCTTGCCCATCCAATTTTGTCACAATGCCACGGGGCATCTCACACACGCACTGGTGGACTCAGGAGCAGAGCAGAGCTTCATTTCAAAGAGCCTGGCAACCCGATTGGGCATCCCCTGCCAACCTCTGCCCGCTCCTCTGAGCCTTATCACCCTCTCCCGTGCTCCCCTTGGCCAAGTGACTCATCGCACGCAGTCCGTCCCAGTCATTATCTCGGGCAATCACCGAGAGGAACTCTCCTTTTATGTTTTGTCCTCCTCTGTGATGCCTGTTATCCTTGGGTACCCCTGGCTGTGCCTGCACAACCCGGTCCTGGATTGGCAGACCGGGAAGATCGCCGCCTGGAGTGCATTCTGTATGGGCACCTGTTTACAATCCGCAGCCTGCGCCCCGTCTGCTCCTCCCCCGATCAAGGACGCCGCGCCTCTGGACCTCACCTTGGTGCCCTCGGAATTCCACGATCTGGGCTTGGTCTTCAGCAAATCCAGGGCGATGTCTCTCTCTCCTCATCGGCCCTATGATTGTGTCATCAACCTCCGCCCAGGGGCTCCCCTGCCGTCAGGTCGCCTGTATAGCCTGTCAGCGCCAGAGCGGGAGGCGATGGACAGTTATATAAAGGAGTCTCTCAGCGCAGGTATCATCCGCCC
This sequence comes from Pholidichthys leucotaenia, assembly GCA_020510985.1. NCBI lineage: Eukaryota > Metazoa > Chordata > Actinopteri > Cichliformes > Pholidichthyidae > Pholidichthys > Pholidichthys leucotaenia. Next base: position 412,145,531 of record CM035840.1, on the reverse strand, counting down.
CTCCTCGTCCCCGCTCGGAGCCGGTTTCTTCTTTGTATCAAAGAAGGACGGGTCCCTCCGCCCTTGTATCGACTTCCAAGCGTTGAATGACATCACTGAGAAGGACCGGTACCCTCTGCCGCTGATGGACACTGCCTTCCACTCCCTGCAGGGGGCGACCTGGTTTACCAAATTGGACCTCCGCAGCGCCTACCATCTCGTCCGGATCAGGGAGGGGGATGAGTGGAAAACTGCATTCAGAACGCCAAGTGGACATTTTGAATACCTCGTAATGCCCTTTGGTCTGACCAACGCCCCAGCTGTCTTTCAGCACCTAATAAATGACGTCCTGCGTGATTTCCTGGGTCTCTTTGTATTCGTGTACCTAGATGATATCCTCATCTTCTCCAGGTCACGTGAAGAACACCAGGTGCATGTGAGACGGGTCTTACAGCGGCTGCTGGAGAACAGGTTATATGTGAAGGCAGAAAAATGTGAGTTTTATGCCAAGACCACCTCCTTTTTAGGATTTGTGATCTCACATAATCAGGCTCTGCCCGACCCCGCTAAGGTCAAAGCGGTGGTGGACTGGCCGATGCCGACCTCCAGGAAGCAGGTCCAACAATTCCTTGGGTTCGCTAATTTCTACCGCCGTTTTGTACCCAACTTTGGTGCCATCGCTGGCCTGCTGCCCTGTCTCATGTCACCCAAGAACGCCTTTCGCTGGACTGAAGAGGTCGCCGCGGCGTTTCAGGCGCTGAAGACGGAGTTCTCCTCCTCCCGGGTCCTGACCCAGGTCGACCCCGCACTGCAGTGCTTGGTTGAGGTCGACGCATCTGACACGGGGGTGGGGGCGGTGCTGTCCCAGCGTTCACCCACTGACGGGACCAAACGACCCTGCGCCTTCTTCTCACGGCGTCTGTCTCCGGCCGAGCGGAATTATGACGTCGGGGACAGGGAGCTTCTTGCCATCAAGCTCGCCCTGCAGGAGTGGCGCCACTGGCTGGAGGGGGCAGCGCTACCATTCGTGGTGATGACGGACCACAAGAACTTGGAGTATCTTCGATCTGCTAGACGCCTGAATGCCCGCCAGGCGCGCTGGTCTCTATTCTTTGCCCGGTTCCGCTTCATCATTACCTATCGCCCCGGCTCTAAGAACATCCTACCTGATGCCCTCTCCAGGCAGTTCGCCCCTGAGACATCGGAGGAGTCGGGCCACCCCATCCTGCCCAGTTTGTGTGTGGTAGGTGCCATCTCCTGGTCCATCAGGGACAAGATCTGGAGGGCGCAGGAGGCTGAACCGGATCCTGGCGGCGGACCGGAGGGAAGGTTGTTTGTTCCATCTTCTGTCCGGGGGGAGGTCATTCATTGGGTCCACACCTCCAAGCTCGCCTGTCACCCGGGGGTATCTTGGCTAGTGGATCTCCTCCAACGCTCCTTCTGGTGGCCGGGTCAGCAGAAGGATACCTCCAACTACGTCCGGGCTTGCCCTGTGTGCGCCTCTGCCAAGTCGGGTAATTCTCCTCCCGCCAGTCTACTCTAGCCTCTGCCGACCCCTGGCAGACCCTGGTCCCATATTGCCCTCGACTTTGTCACTGGTCTCCCCACTTCCAACTCCTATAACACCGTGCTGACCATTGTGGACCGTTTCTCCAAGGCCGCCCACTTCGTGCCACTGTGGGGTCTTCCTACGGCGCAGGAGACGGGGGATCTCCTGGTGCAGCACGTGGTCAGGTTACACGGGATACCAGTGGATGTCGTCTTGAATCGGGGTCCCCAGTTTGTCTCAGAGGTCTGGAGGTGCTTTTGCAACGCCCTGGGGGCCACAGTTAGCCTCTCATCCGGCCATCACCCACAATCCAACGGACAGTGTGAGAGGGCCAACCAGGAGTTGGAGGCTGCTCTGCGCTGCGTCACGTCATCGGACCCATCCTCCTGGAGTTCACATCTGGCCTGGGTTGAATACGCCCACAACACCGCCCGGTCTTCTGCTCTTCTGCTACAGGTATGTCTCCCTTTAAGGCGTCCCTGGGCTATGATCCACCCTTGTTTCCAGACCAGGAGGCAGAGCTCGCTGTTCCTTCCGTCCAGGCGCACCTGAGACGTTGTCGGGCTCTGTGGTCCAGGACACGGGACGCGCTTTTACGCACGGCTGCGCGTAATAGCATCACTGCCAACCGCCGCAGGAGACCGGCCCCTGCCTACCAGGTGGGTCAACGATTCTGGTTGGCCACTCAGGATTTCCACCTTAAGGGGGAGAAGAAGAAGTTGGCACCACGCTTCGTTGGTCCTCACACCATTTCCAGGATTATCAACCCGGTGGCTGTGCGTCTGGCCCTCCCCCCCTCCCTTCGCATTTGTCCTACTTTCCACGTTTCCAGGATCAAGCCCTATGTGTCTGACCCCCTCTGCCCCCCCCCCCAGCGCCGCCCGCACCTATGATGATCGACGGCCACCCGGCCTGGAGAGTCGCCTCCTTCCTGGACTCCCGGCGCCAAGGGCGCGGGTTGCAGTATCTGGTGGACTGGGAGGGGTTTGGTCCGGAGTTTAGATCCTGGGTGCCCTCCTCTTGGGTGTTAGACAAGAGCCTCATCAGGGAGTTCCATCGGGCACATCCGGACAAACCAGCGCCAGGAGGTGCTGCAAGAGGGGGGAGCACTGTCACGACCCGCCGCTCATCAGCGGCTTCAGCTGCGTGCACACCTGCGTCTCATCAGCAGCGGGCTATTTAGCCCACTCTGCCCTCTGCTGCAGTCTGGAGCCGTCTGTTCTCATCAGCGTTTCCTAAGCTCGTGATTCTACCTCAGATCACCAGCAAAGATTCAACGACACGTAAGAACTCCTTACCTTGTCTTCCAAGTTCTCACCCCTGTGCACAGGTGGACCCTCCTGGCGGCGGATTTCCCCCGTCATTGCCATAGCACAGGCATGGGCAAACTACGGCCCGGGGGCCATATGCGGCCCGTTAAGCTTTTTAATCCGGCCCACCAAACTTGAAGAAATTATATTAATAAACCTTGTTAATGTTTTATTTTCCCTGCAATTCTCACGTTTTCCCACTAGATGCCGCACTCTAGATACATTGACCTTTGTTAAGGTGCGGCGTATTACTCCACGTTTCCGCTTTACTCTTTGACCCCTCAGCCCTTCTGTAAAGATGAGTGGACCTCATGAACATCAACAAAGCCAGCCACGGATCCAAGTTAACAGACCAACACCTCAGATCCATCCTGAGAATCACCACAACAAAACTAACTCCAGACTTTGATGGTCTCCCTTTTTAGGCAGCGCAACAACACTGTTCCCACTAAAACTGAAAGTAAGTTTCTCCGTTGTGTTACGTAAAAAATGCATTTGAAAAATAATTTGTTTAATAAGGCTTACATGTTACACATCATTTCTGTTAAGGGGTGCATATAATTGGTGTGCAGGTGCACGTACGTTCTCAAAATAAACAATGCGCACCAGATCAAATATAACGCGCTCTGCATATTGGCGCACCGTGACTCTGTTCTGTCATTGCGCTGGTTGTTGTTGAGTTTTGGCACTGGGGACGCCCATTGAATAGAAGAAGGACAAGTGCATCTGCATCTCCTACTGTTTTTGAAATAAAGACTGTCAGGAGGAGAGTGATGATGATGATATCCTGACGGATAACAGAACTTTCAGTGCTTTTAAATAGTAACTGTTAGTAATAAAAAAGCTGTATTTCATTCATTTAATTTTCAGTGTTTTAAGAGTCATTTCAATAAAGAGCTAAGTACTGTGGGGCTTCAAAGACAGATATTTTTTTTATAATGCCTTTGTTAATTTTCAATTGATATTAAAGCACATGTTTTCTACATATCCCATGATATGTTTTTTCTCCTATGAGGTGGGTCACCAAAACACTCCATCCATCTGCTCCTGGTCTGGCCCCTCTGTCAAATTTTAGAACCCATTGTGGCCCACTAGTCAAAAAGTTTGCCCACCCCTGCCATAGCATCTTCATCTTCTGCGCAGACCCAGCAGGACGCTGTCTCCCGGGCTCATCGCCTGCCGACGCCAGCCACCTGTCCCTGCAAGTAAGTAACACCGTCACTTATATTCCCTGTCTCGGTGTGGTGCCCGTTACCCTTGTCCTTTGTTCTTGTCTCCATAGGGTTGTCCAGCTGTACGGCGCGCTGCTCTGCTGCCTGCGCATCGGCGTTCACCCCAGCACATTCCCATACCGCATACATCCATCCACACACACCTGCTTGTTGAATAAAGCTGTTAAATCTATCCTGAGCCTGCGTGCGTGTTTCCTGGGCCTGTGTGCTACATTATGTCACTTATCTTTTAGACCCTATTTCTACAAGGTTATTTAACCTCTTGCACTTCGGTGTACTGCGGGCGGACATGTCTCTGCGTCCTAGGGCGCACAAGGGCATCCTAGGACGCACACTGTGCGTCCTAGGAGTCACTGAAAAAAAAAAAAACTGCATTTCCGTTCTTCCACTACAGACACAGCCGCGAACAGAAAGCCAAAGGAGTGCTTTGATTGGTTTAGATGTGATTGACCTCTCATTCGACTAATAAGAGCCTTGAATTGGGTTTCTGAAACCTTGAAGAGCCAATGACTGAAAACCTAGCAAGAAGGACCCGCCTACCAACGGCTGCGAATACAGCGAGCCAATTGAAGCACAGTAGTTCGAAAGCGTGCCTCCCTTGCAAAATCTGTTTTGGTTTTAGCCGCTGGGTGACACACACGCGTTCGCCAGTCTTTTTTTCTTACTACTGTTCTTATTTGTTTTGAAAAATTGTTTGCCAAAACCGCAATCATGGAAGCGCAAAACCGCAATAATGGAATTATGGTTTGACCGGGTCGCATGACCAGAACCACGAGTCCGTAACAAGCGGACCAGCGTCATGTTCGTCTGACAATGAGGAAGAGAAGTTCGCCAGCGACACTGCTGTTGTGGATAGGTAAGTGTTATAAGCTAATTATTCTTTATCCCTGAAAATTGTAATCAAAAATGACTTTTGACCGATCGGTAAATTAGTAGTAGACCGCGTAGTAGACCGCGGCGCATGAACCGGACTCTGTGCACCGCGGTACACGGTTCGTGCACCACGTCCGGACCGTGAACGCCGCCCCCCCCCCGCTACTCTTCTGTAGCGGCTTGCAGATATTATTGCAGATATTTTAGTACAACTGTGCGTAGTAGACCGCGGCGCACCGTGACCGCGGCGCACCGGGCGATGTCCATCCTCTGTAGCGGGGGTGGGGTGGGAGTTATCTTCTACATTACAGATATTTTAGTATAATTTTTAGTGCACTGTAGGTTATTTTTTCTTGTAAAAAAAGCCACACATTTTTTACGTGGCATGCTTCTTTGTGTGTGGGGGCTTGTTTGTTCATTCATTCATTCATGAATGAATAAACAACCCCCCCTCCCCCCCACACACAGCACTGAGTGTCACCTTTCATTTGAGCCCAACATCAAGCTTCTATATTGAATCATTCAAAAGTTAGACGTTTTTCCAAACTGTGCCATTTGGCACAATTTGGCACAGTTCAAAAACGCCTGGGAACAGCCTGTGAAGAAAGCTGTGTAATATATTCATTTTTTGTGGTATTGTTACAAAATTTTGACCTCAGCTGGATAACACTTGGTTCTACATTTCTGTTGCATTTTCCAGCCCGGATCTGACAGCTGTGTGTTATTTGCAAGCATTTGTATCCAAAAAAACACCCAGGCGAAATTTATTTTCTTCAAGTTCACTATGTTTAGATGACTGTTCCTCACTGGCCGGAGCACTTAGAGAGATTATGACTATTTTGCCAAAAAATTCAAAGTGTTTTCTTTTAAATGAGACCAACCCCATGAAGATGCTGCAAAGGGTTGAAGAACAGCTTTTGATTTACTTTGGGTACGTTATTTTTTGGCGTTTTTAGGGAAATTGACCAGAGTGCAAGGGGTTAAAGAAGCCTTCCCATTTGCTGGCTGCTTTATTCTTCAAATAATCAATTCTTCATTAACATTAGACCATGTACCTCAGGCTTTTAAAACTGCTGTAATTAAACTCTTACTTAAAAAATGCCAAGGCTGGATCCAGGAGTTTTAGCTAACTATAGACCAATCTCTATTCTGCCTTTCATTTCAAAAATCTTAGAAAGAGTTGCTGCTACGCAATTATTTGACCACTTGCAGGGAAATGGTTTATTTGAAGAGTTTCAATCTGTGTTTAGAATCCATCTATCATGTATTCTCTGCCGTTTTAAGGCAGAAATGATAAACCCACTTGCAGGAGGACGTTGTGCGTATTGTATTATGCAAAAAGTGATATAACAGTGCAGTCAAACAAACGCGTTGCACAGGATAAACAGGGAAAATCTCCAGGACGCTCTACAGCACACGAGCATGTAAACACAGAGAGAGAATGTTCCAACACACAGGCAGGCAGAACTGCAGCAGGGAAACGAATGAGAGAGCCCAGGGAAAGAACCTCCAGACGGGACTGGACAGCAGGGGTGAAGCAAATTGTACTTACAGGGCAGTCCGAGACAGTCCGAGAATGATCCACGGTGCGGGAAACAGCAGACAGTAGGTTTAAACACACAGTTCAAACAACAATCACCCGACAATTCACTCAAGCAGGCACAAGGCTTAAATAATGCCAAACATAATGAGGGAAATGAATGCCAGGCGTGAGTGCATGGGCTGAACTGAGTGGAAACAGATGCATGAGTGAATGTACAGTAATTGAACATGTGAATGGGGATGAGTGTGTATCATGTGTAATGACTGTTATGCTAATGTGCCATGCAATCATGTGTATTGACTGTTATGCTAATGTGCCATGCATTCTCTCTTCCTGTATCACTGCATAAAAGAGCTTGTGTGATATGTCTCAAGAGACAGTACAGCACAGTGGCGCACAGAGCTACAAGTGCGTCTCATTATGATGGAGGAAAATAAACACCCTGTAACCTTCCAGCTCGTCACATCTCGCCTGATTCTATTCCTCCACACTGGTGACCCTAGACGTGTCATGGTGCGCCCCTCGCCTGATCTTATCCTTCCACACTGGTGACCTGACGAAAGAGAATGACCGTCTGCTCCCTCTCACCGGGCTGTGGACAGCAGAGGACCAGAGAACGCCTGCAACCTCTTCATCCTCACCGGAGCGTGCTCCCTGGAGCGGGCAGCGCTGGGACCGACATACACCATGAACGGTGATACGAGCAAAATGAAGGAAGCAGCCTGAACAGGGAAATCATCAACGCCGACTGTGTTGATTTCCACCAAGCTCCCCGACCATGACTCAGCTCGTGACAAGCGGACCTCCTGTACACAGAAGCCCCGCACGCACACCACAGGATTACGAGGACAGCGCAACTGCCAGCTATGTGGTCACTGCGCCAAGCGCGCGCCATGCACAGGGACGAACCGGCTCCACAGACTGATACAGCGTTCTCCGCCGCTGCACATGCCTGAGTAACACGGCCGATCGCCTTCCTCGGAACCTTCAGTGCTGCTCACGCACCTGAAACAGACGTGCAGACTGCACACAGAAGACTTTGTATGGGGTTCTTAGCCACGGTGCACAACGGGAGCCTAGCCGATTGCTGTCCCCGATGGCTTTAGGGCTGCATCTGCACCGAAAGCCAAACCGCCAAGTCCCTCGCACAGCTGCAGTTGTTTCACAGCTGCTACGCATCCTCAGGGAATTTGACTGTTCGCCTTCCCCACATCCTCGCTGGACCGAGCCGCGAGAGGAGTCAGAGACTTAATTTTTTCACAGCCACTGTGGATCACCGCCAGGGTGACTGGGAAAGTCCCTCACCATGGCGGATCCACAAGCAATTTTTGCGTGGCCCAGACACCTTTGACGTCCCGGGCCGGCACTCATTTACTCCCACCCCTCTCCCTCCTCCTCCACAGCACTCTTCCCGCACCTCACTCCCTAAAGCTGGCCGATCGCCATCTTGTTCCATTACGCACAACGCGCACTGGCCCCGTGCACCCACGGTCCACGGCCGTTCAATGTGCTGGAACTCGGAGCGGAGCACACCGTCCTTTCCACCCCTCCCCCATCCCCCCCACGGACTGACACCCTCCGACACTCCTCTAAAGCAGGACAGTTCTACCAGAGCTGGAGCCCAAACGACCGGGGGGGGGGGGGGGGTCACAGCCCCTTCTGAGCGTTCTGGGGGGAACCGTGTGGTGACCCAGCACAATGCAGACTGCTACTATTTCATGCTCACCAAGGGTGGAGGAAACGGAAGACAATATGCATACAGAGGACAATTTACAGATGGACAAAGAGCCACAGGAGGCAGTCTGATGGGACTGTATGCATGTGGCCTCGTGCCAACCAATGTCATGCTAATCATGTGTATTGACTGTTATGCTAATGTGCCATGCATTCTCTCTTCCTGCATCACTGCATAAAAGAGCTTGTGTGAATGTCTCAAGAGACAGTACAGCACAGAGCTACAAGTGCGTCTCATTATGATAGAGGAAAATAAACACTCTGCAATCTTCCAGCTCATCACATCTCGCCTGATCTTATATTCTTCCACAAACTGAAAGTTGAATCAAGGGGTATATTACCATATACGGCAGCCCAGGGTCAGCCCTTCTTTTGGCACCATACTGTACCTACTACCAGCTACGCACTGTGCTATACTGTTCTTCTCATGCTAACATCTAATAAAGTTAACTTCAACTCACAGTCGATGTTTGCCTTATTTCCAGACATAACAAAAGCTTCATATTGTAACCATGTCCCACAACTACTATAAAATAAAGTTTTGTGTTCCCATCCTCCATGTTTCAAACATGGCATTACTGTATTTCAGCATTTCAATTATGACTTTATTCCTGATAGTTGTAGACGAGGGGAGGTGGACAGCATTGAAAGGAATGCTCCCATACAGGGGACCTGTGTTCTCATGCCAGCTTTACCTTGTTTTCACTGCCATCTGTACTGTATTTACTTTCACTTCTGTGTTCCTGAGTCACTTTCAGGTTTGGGATTTACGTCCCATACGCAATCATAATTTTTTTTTTTTTTGTGGGTGGTTAAGGACAGGGCAAGAGTTGAAATTAGGGAAAGGGTCTATTTTACACAGATTACAACTGTTACCTTCTATGATATCACTTCATGTCATTATTAACATAGTAACTAGAGGTTGCTTGATGTCAAAATGTACATATAGGTTACAGTATACCTACTTCATTGGGCAGCGAAAGCATGTGATTAAGTGATTTAAAAAATGTGCAACAATTACAGTATCTCACAAAAGTGAGAACACCCCTCACATTTTTGTAAATAATTTATTATATCTTTTCATGGGACAACACTGAAGATATGACACTTTGATACAATGTAAAGTAGTCAATGCACAGCTTGTATAACAGTGAACATTTGCTGTCCCCTCAAAATAACTCAACACACAGCCATTGATGTCTAAACCGCTGGCAACAAAAGTGAGTACACTCCTAAGTGAAAATGTCCAAATTGTGCCCAAAGTGTCAATATTTTGTGCGGCCACCATTATTTTCCAGCACTGCCTTAACTCTCTTGGGCATGGAGTTCACTAGAGCATCACAGGTTGCCACTGGAATTCTCTTCCCCTCCTCCATGGTGACATCACAATGCTGGTGGAAGTTAGAGACCTTGCGCTCCTCTACCTTCTGTTTGAGGATGCCCCACAGATGCTCAATAGGGTTTAGGTCTTGAGACATGCTTGGCCAGTCCATCACCTTTACCCTCAGTTTCTTTAGCAAGGCAGTGGTCATCTTGGAGGTGTGTTTGGGGTCATTATCATGTTGGAATCCTGTCCTGCAGTCCAGTTTCCAAAGGGAGGTGATCATGCTTTGCTTCAGTATGTCACAGTACATTTTGGCTTTCATGGTTCCCTCAATGAACTGTAGCTCCCCAGTGCCGGCAGCACTCATGCAGCCCCAAACCATGACACTCCCACCACCATGCTTGACTGTAGGCAAGACACACTTGTCTTTGTACTCCTCACCTGGTTGCTACCACACACGCCTGACACCAGCTTAATAAAAAAAATTTATGTTGGTCTCATCAGACCACAGGGCATGGTTCCAGTAATCTATGTCCTTCGTCTGCTTGTCTTCAGCAAACTGTTTGTGGGCTTTCTTGTGCATCATCTTTAAAAGAGGCTTCCTTCTGGGACAACAGCCATGCAGACCAATTTGATGCAGTGTGCGGCGTATGGTCTGAGCACTGACAGGCTGACCCCCCCACCTCTTCAACCTCTGCAGCAATGCTTGCAGCACTCATACATCTATTTTCAAAAGACAACCTCTGGATATGACACTGAGCACGTTTAGTCAACTTCTTTGGTTGACCTTGGCGAGGCCTTTTCTGAGTAGAACCTGTCCTGTTAAACCGCTGTATGGTCTTGGTGTGGTCTTATTGTGGTGTGAATCCACACTTGACTAAGTGTGGATTCACACCACAATGTTTGGCGCAACATTTACCGACATTTTGAAAATCAGAGAAATGAGTCTAAATGTTGGTGAAGTTTCATTTGCAAGCAGGATTTTTTAAAAATCTACCACACACCACCTTTTACAAATGTTTGCAAGCATTTGGCAGCGGTTGCCAGTGTTGCAGTCATTTTTCTATTAGTTGAAACAAGCTTTTGCAAACTTGGGCTAGCGTATGTGCAGTGGTTGCCAACTTAGGTCAACTTCAGCAAACAAATACTCAGCGTAGGTCAGCTGTGGTCACTGTCAGGCGATGTTCATATAAAAGGTCAGTGTTTGTGGAGGCTTCCTGGCATTCTGGGCTTGCTTTTTGACTGTACACATCTCTGTGTCACCCTTCTTGGGCATCCACTTTGTCAGTTTGTTGTTTTGTTATTAAGTTTGTTATTATTCCTGCTTGGACTGAAGTTGAGACTGCTGAGACTTTTTTTTTTTTGAGAGAGAGACACAGAGAGGCTGAACAGCCAACATGGGGTAAGTCCTACATTTTCACTGAAGCAAGAAAAAGTTATACAAAATGATACCTCAAGGAAATATAACATGACATGAAGTGCTTTATTTTTTTCAAATTGCATTAAATGCCCTTTACTTTTTGACATTACATCAGTGTTTTTTGATCCCCACAATAAAAAAAGCAGAACCAATAAATCCTGGAGTATTACACACGGAGCAGAAAAAGAAAATGGTGAATTTCACAATGAAGAGATTTTTTTTATTTATTTATTTTTTTGCTTTTGGGCTGTCACATTTTGGGGGGATTATATATTTTTTCTTTTTTTTTAATTCTCCCTTTTGCTTGTCTTGGCGTTTGGCATTCCGGCACCATGGACAGCGACACTGTTTCAGCATTTCTCCTGGATTTTTGACACATTTGCTATGCTTTCATCTGTGTTCGTGCATGTTTGAAAAGTGACTTTTGCCTAAAAACATCTGCTTCTGCCAACGTTTCAGTCAACATTCGCCAATGGAGCCCAGCGTAAGCCGACTTAGGCTAGCCCTTCACAACTTAGCCCAGCGCTCAGTAACTTCTACAAACTGAGCACAACTTTCAGCAACATTAATTTCCAAATATCAATAAATTTTCAGCATGTTCAAAATTTTCATTGAACATGATGTTCACCGGTGTTTGCCAACGAACACCATCTACTATCATTAAGTTTTATCAACTTTTGTCAGCAGAGCCAGATGTCTGCCAAACGTCAGTCCAAACGTTGTAGTGTTAATCAATCCTAAGTCATTCACTCTTATCTTGGATGTTGTTGTGGGGTCTTTAGACACATTTGTCTTTAGTTTTCTTTCCAGAGTGTGAAATCCTTCACTTCCTACCTTTGCCAAGCTTGTTCTGTACTATGTGACTCTGAATTTCTTGATGATACTTCTCATTCCAGTTCTTGACATTTGGAAACACTATGATTACTTTAAGGGATTTAATAACGTACAGTGGTGTGAAAAAGTGTTTGCCCCCTTCCTGATTTCTCATTTTTTTGTATTTTTGTCAGACTTAAATGTTTCAGATCATAAAACAAATTTAAATTTTAGACAAAAATAACACAAGTAAACACAAAATGCAGTTTTTAAACAAAAGTGTTTATTATTAAGAGTAAAAAAAAAAAAAATCCAAACCTACATGACCCTGTGTGAAAAAGTGATTGCCCCCCCCCCCCCGTTAAAACATAAATTAACTGTGGTTTAGCACATCTTTGGAAAGCTGAGTTCAATTTCTCCCAGGTCTGATTACTGCCACACTTGTTTTCAATCAAGAAGTCACTTAACTCCTTAAGGATTACATTTGATTACATGATCTGCCTCTCCTGTGGCTGGTGTCGCAGATCTGCACCTGTTACGTGATTGGTCAAAAAGTATGAAAAAAAAAAAACAACAAATAAACCCAGATGCACCAAGCATTTCACATCACTAGATGGCAGACACATTGCTTACTGGTCTGCACTGAAGGACCAAAATCAGAAAATCTGAACGGCGTTGAATCTGATATCACTTCCGGGGAACAGAATAAGAGTCATATAAACAATTGGGCAACATATATTTCCACAGGGAGGAAGGATTTGCTCCAAATTTTGCCAACTATGACTCTAAAAGGGATTATTTACCTACTGAAGGGAAATATTTACCTTCTGGACAGCACAAGATTGACCGGCGGGGAACACTTTTCGTCCACCATTGATCAAGCTGCACTTGACGGAGAGGAAACTACTGTCAGTTCCGTGGGGAACTGACAGTACTAACCGAACTAACCGAAGTAATCAAAATTGAGGTGGAATAAATAAGAAGATAAATGTGATTGTTTCTGGATGTGGGAAAGAAAGCGAAAATGACTGACAGAAGACAAAATAAGGACCGGGGTGAGCACACAGATGAGCACACGGTTGCATGGCGACACATTACGAGCAGTAGGTCGATGTTTTTTATCAGTTTGTTTACATTCTACTGATTTTCTGGTTCATATATTTTGAAGATAAGAAAATAAAAACAAAAAAACAAAAACAAAGACAAAAAAACCCCAACCCATCCTTTGTGTAAATGTCTAAAGTCCACTTTGACCGACAGCTATGTAATCTGATGTGGCTGCCGTAACATTATGCAAATTAGATGCACAAATTTACTCCTGTCATAAACTTTGGATCATATTTTACATCTTTCTCATTGACAGTAAGCCATTATTGCTTACCACTTTTAAGTTACAGCCTTTGGAATTTGTGATATCTAAACTGAATAATTTCTTAAAAAAAATCTTTGCCACCAGAGGGTGCATGCAGATGGTGCGGATCTGCGACAGAAAACCTCAAGTAGTTAAATAGGACCTGCCTGAAAAAGTGAAGTAGACCAAAAGATCCTCAAAAGCTAGACATCATGCTGCAATCCAAAGAAATTCAGGAACAAATGAGAAACAAAGTAACTGAGATCTATCAGTCTGGAAAAGGTTATAAAGCCATTTCTAAAGCTTTGGGACTGCAGTGAACCACAGTGAGAGCCATTATCCACAAATGGCGAAAACATGGAACAGTGGTGAACCTTCTCAGGAGTGGCCGGCCGACCGACCAAAATTACCCCAAGAGCACAGCGACGACTCATCCAAGAAGTCACAAAAGACCCTACAACAACATCCAAAGAGCTGCAGGCTTCACTTGCTTCAGTTAAGGTCAGTGTTCATGACTCCACCATGAGAAAGAGACTGGGCAAATATTGGCCTGATTGGCAGAGTTCCAAGACTAAAACCACTCCTGAGCAAAAAGTACATGAAGGCTCATGTCAGTTTTGCCAGAAAACATCTTGATGATCCCCAGGACTTTTGGGAAAATACGCTGTGGACTGACGAGACAAAAGTTGAACTTTTTGGAAGGTGTGTGCCCCATTACATCTGACGTAAAAGTAACAGCATTTCAGAAAAGGAACATCATACCAACAATAAAATATGGTGGTGGTAGTGTGATGGTCTGGGGCTATTTTGCTGCTTCAGGACCTTGAAGGCTTGCTGTGGTAAATGGAACCATGAATTCTGCTGTCTACTAAAAAATCCTGAAGGAGAATGTCTGTCCATCTGTTTGTGACCTCAAGCTGAAGTGCACTTGGGATCGGCAGAAGGACAATGATCCAAAACACCCCAGCAAGTCCACCTCTGAATGGCTTAAGAAAAACAAAATGAAGACTTTGGAGTGGCCTAGTCAAAGTCCTGACCTGAATCTGATTGAGATGCTGTGGCATGACCTTAAAAAGCCAGTTCATGCTCCAAACCTCTCCAATGTGGCTGAATTAAAACAATTCTGCAAAGATGAGTAGGCCAAAATTCCTCAACAGCACTGTAAAAGACTCATTGCCAGTTATCGTAAACACTTGATTACAGTTGTTGCTGCTAAGGGTGGCCCAACCAGTTATTAGGTTTAGGGAACAATCACTTTTTCACACAGGGCCATGTAGGTTTGGATTTTTCCCCCTTAATAATAAACATCTTCATTTAAAAAAACTGCATTTTGTGTTTACTTGTGTTATCTTTGTCTAATATTTAAATTTGTTTGATGATCTGAAACATTAAAGTGTGACAAACATACAAAAAAAAAGAGAAATCAGGAAGGGGGCAAACACTTTTTCACACCACTGCATCACTCTTCATTGTGGTAGTTTTTGCTGGTCTGAGATCAATAATATTCATCTTAACATTGTTTGCTTCTTTCTATCAGTGTGCAATCTTACTGTTATTGTTGTATTGTGTTACTTGTTTTATGTGGCTGGCATTGGCTGGCCAGGGGACACAAGATGGAAATTAGCTTTGGCTATAATCTTGTATGCTGCATATTTACATGTTTTATGTTCATTAATATGCACGTTCCCTTTTATAAATAAATGCATTTCTAAAACTACATTTATTTGTAAATTCACTGGTGTTGTTTGTGTTATATGTAAATGACCACTCATATATTGCTTCTCATTACCTTTTAATGAATATCCTAAGTTAATCAGTGACAAAAAACAAACAAACAAAAAAACAATAAAATATACCAAGAAACAAGCACCATATATTGAGGTATTGTGACTTCTTCCCCCAAATTGTGTTTTGAGATACAGCGCTACTCACAATAATCAGTCAGGTTTGACCAAACCCCAAATGTTGGGAAGTACCCTACATGCATTTGTACAACTTGTTTTCTTAATAGAGAAAAGCTCTTCCCAAACTGGGTCAAAAATAGAGTTGTTAAATCTGATTGTATATCCACCTTCTGCTTTGTGAGCATCAGCAATTGTTTTTCTCAGGTCTCAGTTGATTTCTTTTGTTTTTTACATGACACTTTCTCAAGTAACAGCTCAAATGCTTGCTGAAGTTTTTATTCTGTTTGTAAATCAGAACCCTCAATTTTAACTTGATTTCATTGCACAACAGTGGTTTGTGCTGTGGTTCATCAGAAACGGCAGTTTTTCAAAGGGTTAATAACATTGACCAGGGTAGTTTTTGGTTGAATCAGTTGTACTGCAAATATGTCACTAACATTACATAATTGTTTTCCTTCCATCAGTGTCATGATCAGGTGAGCACTCACCCCCTCCCCTCCTGTTTCTGTTCTTCCCGGCTCTGGAGCTCATCAGCACACCTGCGTTATTGGACACACCTGCCGCTTCTTGGTTTACCAGCATATAAAAGAGCAAGTGTGTGAATGCTTCGCCGCTGGACCGTTGGGTATTGCTGCCACATGCAACTCCAGTATTGTTGTTTGGGTTAGTTTTGATTCCCGCTGTCTTATCATTTTGTGTCTTTGTGATAGGTAATCTGACCAGAGTGGCTGAAAAATTGGCAGAAGACAGACTTTTCCCAAAATAACAGTTTTTATTGATATCAGTGGAGGTGCAAAAAAGTATCCGAAAATCAATAAAAGCATAACTGAAAGGTTAACTTGAAACTCAACATGCCTGAACTCAAAAGAGCAAACGTAAGATCACATGCACCCTCCTACACTGATCAGTCCTGCATACCTAATAGACTAAAATCAGACCCTTAAATACCTTCTGGCCTCTCCACAAAATGGCTGCTTCTGGACCTTCTCATTCATGCAGGTAAGTAAGGTACTTTTAGCAGGAACCAAAATGTGTATAGTGGTTACACTATTTCACCATCACTGGTACTAAGTATTATTATAATAACTCAAACCTAGAAAACCTTACAGATAATCATTAAAGAAAATCAAATAATACATTTTAATTAAACTAAATAAACCCCTCATAGATGGTGTCTTCCAATGGCATCAATAATGAGATCAGAAAATTATAAATACATGAAGTTGACCCACACTTCCTCCTTTTGACCCTGGAAGACATGAAGCGGTAAGTAACACAGGACTAAACGAAATGATGATTAAAGCAATTATGAAACAATGAACTATAATTAAACCCATTACTTGTGTGTTATTTTAAACCAAGATGTTAATATATGAACTGTAATCAAATTTAAAGCAAAATCCAAACAAACCCAGGATAGTAAGTATCTGCAAATTACAGAACAAAATATATACTGGTTAAAACAAACAATACAAGTATGGTAAACCCAGTTTGGAAACGATGTTAACTAGTGACAAATTGTGTGCTCTCACCCACTTTGTCACAGTGTTCTTCTCCTCAGGGTTGCTGCCACGTCAGCAGTGCGTCTCTGGGGCTGCGCGCGCTCACCTGAATCCTCCCCCTTCAAGACAATGGACTCATCCATCCAGGTTGCCCATCCTTTCCTTACCTCATCCTACCCAATTGTGTCCCATGCAGGAGTTCCCTACTAGGCCCTCAGCTCTAACCGTAAGCCCTTTCCCTTTCTCGCTTTCTCCCTCTTCAGCTATCCTTATATTAGTTATCTCTCTGCTCCTCTCTTTCAGACTATGCGTGCTCCAGCGTGCTCCTGCTTTATGTGTATTTAAGTTGTTTTTATTTTTTGTTGTTCCTTCGCTGTGCGTGGGTTTATGTTTAATAAGTTAGCATTTGGTGTCTTTGTGTTTTCATTAAAATTGTGTAAAATTTTCCCACTTGAGTCTGAGTGTTCATTCAGTGTGGTTGCCCTGCATTTGAGCCTTCCTAATATTAAATCATGACAGAATGGTCCAGCCAGGATCGAGGCTCAGTGGGCGCTTCGCCGAGTGAGCATTCAGTGCTCTTGTGTTTGAATGTCACAAAGCGCCAGGTCATCTTTTTGTCTGAACAACTTCAGACTATTATGCAACAATTGGCAACTGTAACTGAGCATTTATGCTGACTTCCTGGTGCAGCAGCTCCTCCTGCACCTGCTGCTTCAGCAGCTCCTCCCATCTGCAGAACTATTTCCATTCCCTCACCTCCACCCTATGCGGGGAAGGTGGGGGGATACAAAGGTTTTCTGCTCCACTACCGGCTTTATTTCCAGCAGGTGAATAGGGAGTATAGGGACGATTCAGTGAAAATTCAATTTATGACCCTGTTACTCCGAGACCGGGCACTAAGTGGGCTCAGTCCATTTTAAGCAGTCTGGAGGGGCCCCAGTACACTTGCGATCGGTTTGTGCAGAAATTCACCTGGGCGTTCGATCATACGGAGAGTGAAGCGAACATTGCTAGCCAGTTACTGGGATTCCAGCAGGGAAGTCGGTCTGTAGCCAACTTTTCGGTCGAGCTCTGGGTCGCCGCGGCAGACTCCTGATGGAATGACGTTGCGCTACGTAGTGGCTTCCTCTGGAGCCTTAATGCCAATCTCCGCAACGAACTGGCTATCCACACTAATCCCTCCTCTTTGGATAAGTTAATTGCACAGGCAGTGGCTCTTGATAACTGGTATCGGGAGTGCGCAGGGCAGTAGGGAGCAACTGCTTCCTCATCTGCTACACGTCTTCTTCCCCCGTCCTCTCGCACTCCCCACTCGGCATCTCCACCGGAGCGATGATCCTCGGTCGGGCTCATCTGACTTCGGAGGAACGCCGGCGCAGGAAGGATGGGGGGTTTGCCTGTATTGCAGAGCCACTGATCACGTGATATCGAAATGCTCCATTTGGCCAAAAGGTCCGGCCCATCAGTAACTGTGAGGGGTCTGGCAGGAGGATCTTTCCCAAATCCTCCCAATAGTTTTACACTTCTGGCCCTCATTCAGTTACCAGGGGCCAAGTGTAAAACTTCAGCTTTGCTTGATTCCGGTGCTGAACAAAATTGCATTCAACAGGACCTGATTCAAAAATTTATGATTCCCACCAGGAACCTCCTGGTACCATTAAATGTTTCAGCTCTATCTGGGTGTAGGCTCGTGGCAGTTACCCTTCAAACTGAAGCCATTTCTGTCATTTATTCCAGTAACCACTGTGACACTATTCAGTTTTTTGTTGTCCCTCATTCATCCGCACTGGTGATTTTGGGGTTTCTGTGGCTTCGCAAACACAATCCCATTATTAACTGGGATCAGGGCTCCAATTCCTCCTGGAGCCCTTTTTGCCTTTCCTCACGTCTCCACTTGGCCACATGCTCGCCCACTCTCCGTATCTCCTCTCCTCCGGCTGAGCCGGCACATCTCAGCCTCATGCCTGAGGTCTATCATGACTTAGGGGAGTTTTTAGCAAGTCAAGGGCCCTTTCGCTATCACTTCATCGGTTCTATCACTGTGCCATTTACCTCCTTCTGGGCGCGCGGCTGCCATCCAGTTGGTTTTACAGTTTATTTGGGCCAGAGAGGGAGGCGATGGAGAGCTACATAAAAGACTCCTTCAGCGCTGGCCTTTTTTGTCCGTCGTCCGCACTCCTCAGCACTGGGTTCTTTTTTGTTGGGAAAAAAGACGGGTCATTGCGGCTGTGCATTGATTATTGCAACCTTAATGCTACCACCATCAAAGATTAATATCCGTTTCCCCTCATTAATTCGGCTATCGAACTTCTCCAATGGGCGCGGGTGTTCACCAAACTTAATCTCGGTAACAGATGCCATCTAGTTTGCATGCGCAAAGGAGACGAGTGGAAGACGACTTTTTAAACACATTTGAGCCAGTTTGAGTACTTGGTCATGCCCTTTGGCCTGATCAGTCCCCCCCCCCCCCCCCGTCTTCCAGCGGTTAATCAATGATGTCCTGCAGGATATGGTGAACAATTTTGTTTTTCTTTATTTAGACAATATTCTCATTTTTCTTGCACACTGGAGGAGCACGTAGTCCACGTCAGAACTGTCCTGCAGCGGCTACTAGAGAACCAGCTTTTTGGGAAAGCCGAAAAGTGTGAGTTTACCGCCCGCTCCACTTCTTTCTTAGGGTTCACTGTGGCTGAGGGCGTGTTAAAGGCCGATCCGGCTAAAGTTAAGGTGGTGGTAGACTGGCCTACTTCCGAGTACAGGGAGCAGCTTCAACGCTTTCTGGGCTTTTCCAACTTCTACCGTTGGTTTATCCGCAACTATAGTAAAGTAGCCCTGCTGCTTGCGCAGCTCATGTCCATCAAAGATCCATTCAAGTGGTCGGAGGCCACTGAACGGGCCTTTGCAACATTGAATGCCCTCTTTACCGACACGCCTATTTTGGCACAGGTCGACCCACAAGCACAGCTCACGGTTGAGGTGGATGCTTCTGATTCAGGGGTGGGCGCTGTCCTCTCCCAGCATTCCGGTCCCAATGAGAAGCTTCATCCATGCTCGTATTTCTCTTGGTGGTTGATGCCAGCCGAGAGGAATTACGATGTAGATGACCGCTAGCTGTTGGCTATTAAGTTGGTGCTGGAGGAATGGATGCACTGGCTAGAAGGAGCTAAACAACCTGTCATTATCTGGACAGATCACAAAAATTTAGAATATCTCAGATCTGCCAGATGGTTAAACTCTCGACAAGCACGGTGGGCCCGGTTTTTCCTTAGGTTTAATCTCTCCATTACTTTTTTTTTTTTTTTTTTTGTTACTTATTTGTACCCGTAGGTAGATTTGGTTTGCAGTCTGGTGACAAGCCACCGGCTGCTGGTCGCTGCGTGCGCGAGCGCCCTAAACCTACATGTTTTTGGTGTGCGGGAGGAAACCGGAGAAATCCCGGAGTAAACCCACGCAACACGGGGAGAACATGCAAACTCCACACAGCTCACTGTTGGTCGGGGGCTGGGATCGAACCCACGATCTCATGATCCCCGCGATCCCCCGGCCGAGGGTAAAACTGTGCTGCCACAGTGCTAAACCACTGCGCCACCGTGCAGCCCCACCCACTTACCACCCAGGATCATGTAATGTTAAGCCTGATGCTCTTTTGCGCCAGTTTTCCTCCAATTCCTCCTCCTCCTTTCCCTCTGCAGCTGCTGTTTCCCTCTCTCGGAGACTATCCTGCCTTCATCCTGCATTCTTGGAGCCCTCTCTTGGGAGATGGAGCAGAGGGGTCGGCAGGGCCAGTCCTCCGAACCTATTCCTAAGGGAATCCCGGCCAACAATCTGTATGTTCCCTCCTCTCTACGCAGTGATGTCATTAAATGGGGACACACCAGTGTTTTTCGCTTGTCATCCTGGCATTTCTCGGACTATGGAACTGTTACAATGTGTTTTTTGGTGAGCCACACTCAGAAGAGACATTCAGGAGTATGTTAAAGCATGTCATGTCTGTGCGGCTAATAAATCTGACTCTTCTCCCCCAGCCGGCCTCCCTCATACGCTCCCTGTTCCTAGTCACCCCGGCCCCATATCACCATTGATTTAGTCATGGGCCTCCCTCCCTCAAAAGGTAATTCTGTCATTTTTACTATCATTGATCGTTTTTCCTAGGCCATTCATTTGGTTCCCCTTCCCAAATTACCCTCTGCTTTGGAAACTGCAAACCTTCTTACCCTACATGTCATCCTCCTGCATGGGATCCCCATGGACACCGTGACAGATCGAGGGCCACAATTTACATCACAGGTTTGGAAGGCATTCTGCCGCTCCCTGGGTACCACTGCCAGCCTCACATCGGGATATCCTCTGCAAAGCAACGATCAGGTTGAGTGCACCAACCAGTCTCTGGAGGCCACCCTGAGGTGCATAGCTTCCCACAATCCTACCACCTGGAGCTCCCACCTGACTTGGGTGGAATATGCACATAACATCACTGTGTCGTCCGCTACTGGCCTTACGCCCTTCGAGGCTTCCATGGGATATACACCACCTTTGTTACCCATGGCGGAGATGGGAATTGCCGTTCCATCCATGGAGGCCCATGCGCACCACTGTCACCGCCTGTAGAGGTCC
This sequence comes from Pholidichthys leucotaenia, assembly GCA_020510985.1. Taxonomy (NCBI): domain Eukaryota; kingdom Metazoa; phylum Chordata; class Actinopteri; order Cichliformes; family Pholidichthyidae; genus Pholidichthys; species Pholidichthys leucotaenia. The sequence continues at coordinate 412,124,383 of CM035840.1, read as the reverse complement.
ACTCGAGCTGCTCTCCTTCGTTTGTCTGACTGGAATCACTACGTGAACTGCAGACGTGTGCCGGCGCCCAAGTACATCATGGGGCAAAAGGTATGGCTGTCCGCTGAGCAGGTGCCCTTAAAGACGGAGTCCCAGAAACTGTCACGGCACTATCTGGGTCCGTTTACCATCTGCCGCATCATGAACGATGTCACTGTTTGGCTCAACCTGCTGCCTGCCCTACTCGTCAACTTGAACTTCCATGTCTCCTGGATCAAGCCCCTCTCCACCAGCCCTCTCTGCCCTCCACCAGATCCCCCTCCACCCCCCTGGATCACCGACGGTCATACCACCAACACCGTCCAGAAGATCTTAGATGTCCATCTCTGAGGCCTGCAGTACTTGCTCCATTGGAAGAGGTATGGCCCGGAAGAGGGGTCATGGATCCCAGAAGCATACCTTCACGACAAGGGCATGGTTCGGGCTTTCCATCGGGTGCATCCTCAAAAGCCTGGTGGGACACCAGGAGAAGCCTCTTGAGGGGAAGGGGGCACTGTCATGATCAGGTGAGTGTGCACCCCCTCCCCTCCTGTTTCTGTTCTTCCCGGCTCCGGAGCTCATCAGCGCACCTGCATTATTGGACACACCTGCTGCTTCCTTGTTTACCAGCGTATAAGATAAGATAAGATAAGATAAGATAAGATAAGATAAGATAAGATAAGATAAGCCTTTATTAGTCCCACAACGGGGAAATTCCAGGATTGCAACAGCACAGGGATAGCAACACTCAGAGCAACAATCAGAAGGCAAGAAAAAAAAAACAAGCAAGCAAGAGCAGCTAATATACATATGTACATATTACTATAAAATATATATATACACACACACAGACACACAGTGCAGAGCATTGTAGCTGGATGGAATAAATATATGAATATATAAACACACAGTGCGGAGCATTGTAGCTAGATGGAATAAATATGTAGATATATAAACACCCACAGTACGGAGCATTGCAGCTAGGTGGAATAAATATGTAAATATATAAACACACACAGTGCGGAGCAATGTAGCTAGATGGAATAATATGTAGATATATAAACACACAGTGCGGAGCATTGTAGCTAGATGGAATAAATATATAGATATATAAATATAAACACACCCAGTGCGGAGCATTGTAGCTAGATGGAATAAATATGTAACTAGAAAAGCACTCGGAGAGCGCAGACCTCCGCCAAGTGCCACAGTTCCCCCCATACAGTGTTTGTGTGTATGTTGTCAGATTCCTTGACCATGAAAACATATGACTAGCAATTGGATTCACAATGATAGGATTAGTGGTTCAGCAGTAAAAGCATTACCTCCTTGGCGGAGGTAATAAACTGAAGTGTTGGTGTTGTGTCCATGTCCTGCATCTGCAAACTCCCAGGCTGGGGGCATTGCAATTGAATGAACGAATGAATTAATCTTTATTTCGAATAGATTAAGAGTACAGGTTAAAAGAAAGTGAATAATATAACAAAGGGGGTAATAAAATCCAACAAGGTCAAATTAGACAATAGCTCCTCTGATTATACAGTTCAACATAAGTTATCCGAAATATGTGATGGCTGAATCCGCAGCTTATATTGGCCACTCATGTTCCATCCAAGAATTCAAAAGAAAAAACAAAAGAAGTCCTGACACAACTGCGTACAGCCCACAGGCCAATGGGTTATGTGAGCGTTTTAGATCACTGAAAGCAGCACTGAGGGCTTCACTGACGGATGCCAATTAGGTAGACGGGTTGGCGTGGGTTTTATTCAAAAATCAAGCGTTTATTTCAAACTCAGGGTTCATATTAAATGCAGAACTAAAAGGAGTAGAAAATAAATAAATAAATAAATAAAAGTATATACAGATCAGCAGACAGTCGGCGGTCTTGTAACAATAACATACAATACTGGAGTCAGTATAAAATGGAACGCCGCCACTTCCAAATGCTGAAGTGTGAGTGACGAGTTGACAATTGCTGATATAAGATGATTGTTACATGGCAGCAACCTTGTCATCAAACTGTAAACATCGTTACGTATCAACTCGCCAAAAGACGGAATGTTCACAGACACAAACATCTTGCTTGCAGTCGACCTTCGTGGTACATCTAATCTTTATCTTTATTGGGGGTTGCGCTCCGCGGCCAAAGATGATTTGGAAAATTCCCCGGCAGGGAGCTTGTTTTTGCGGAGCTACTATGGCTGACCGGGGAATTTCTGACAAATAATCCAACGGCGGACAGCTGGCCATCTGAGCTTTTGCAGCGTTGCGCAAACACAGGCACACAGCACGCTGCCGAGCAGCTGGTTTTTGCGCAGCGCCTATGGCTGACCGGGGAATTTCTGCCAAATAATCCGGCGGCGGACAGCTTTTGCAGCGTCGCGCAAACACAGGCACGGTGTTTTCCGCGTGCTTTTGTGCCTAAAACGTTGAAAAAGGCGGAGTTTATGTTGGTCAGACACGATGACCAGCGCCCTCCATTGCGCCTGCGCACATGTTGAAAATAGCCGTATGTCACAGTGTTAAAGAATGCTTTAAAAAATTCCTGTATCCAGACGGTGATCCGGATCATCGCCAAAATTTAATCAGTTCTTCCTTGTACCATTTCCAACAACGCCTGAAAGTTTCATGGAAATCCGTCCAAGACTTTTTGAGTTATCTTGCTAACCAACAGACAGACAGACAGACAGACAGACAAACAAACAGACAAACCCCGGCAAAAACATAACCTCCTCCTGGCCTTTTCGGCCTGGCGGAGGTAAATATATAAACGCACACAGTGCAGAGCATTGTTGCTAGATGGGATGAAACAGCACAACCGTCTACTTAGTTATCCTACATGGTATGATTATGTGCCCATACATATTCTCACCCTCCATAGCGACCGGTATTTTCTTAGTTGTATGCCGGAGAGGACCATTGTGTAAGTCTATTGCATCTTTTGCATTCAAAAAACTATTAGTTTGTTACGTCTTTTTGCTATCTCTGTGAGCAGCCCTGCTTAGGTTGTACAGTCTGACAGCTGTTGGTAGGAAGGACCTGCGAAACCTCTCGGTTGTGCACCTGGGATGATGTAGTCTGCTGCTAAATGAGCTCCTCAGTGCATTCAGTATGTCCTGCATAGGGTGGAACTCGGACTCCAGCAGAGATGACAGTTTAGCCACCATCCTTCTCTCTCCTATCTCCTCCACCGGATCAAGGCGCTGCCCCAGTACAGAGCTAGCTTTCTTAATCAGTTTGTTCAGTCTCTTCCTATCGGCTGCAGTAATGCCACTGCCCCAGCAGACCACTCCAAAAGTGATGGCTGATGCCACCACCGTGCCATAGAATGTCTTCAGCAGCGCCCCTTGTACACCAAAAGACCTGAGTCTCCTCAGCAGGAACAGCCTGCGCTGTCCCTTCTTGTAGAGTGCGTCAGTATTGTGTGACCAGTCCAGTTTATTGTTCAGATGAACACCCAGGTACTTATAGGATGTCACCATCTCGATGTCTGTTCCCTGTATATTTACTGGTGCTGTGAGGGGTTGCCCATGCCTGCAGCAGTCCACCACCAGCTCCTTAGTTTTCCTCGCGTTGATCTGGAGGCAGTTCCGATGGCACCAGTCCACGAAATCCTGGATAAGCCCTCTGTACTCAGCTTCATCTCCATTGGAGATGAGGCCAACGATCGCAGAGTCATCAGAGAACTTCTGTAGATGGCAGTGTGTTGCGTTGTGTGAGAAGTCCGCAGTATAAAGAGTGAACAGGAACAGGAAGGTAAAAGAGCCAGTGTGTGAATGCTTCTCCGCTGGACCGTTGGGTATTGCTGCCACATTCAGCTCCAGTATTGTTGTGTGGCTAAGTTTTGATTCCTGTTGTCTTATCCTTTTGTGTCTTCTTCTCCTCAGGGTTGCTGCCATGTTAGCGGTGTGTCTCTGGGGCTGTGCGCGCTCACCTGAATCCTCCTCCTTCGAGAAAACAGATTCATCCACCCAGGTCGCCCATCCTTTCCTTTCCTCATCCTACCCAATTGTGTACCATGCAGGAGTTCCCTGCCAGGCCCTCAGCTCTAACCGTAAGCCCTTTCCCTTTCTCGCATTCTCCCTCTTCAGTTATCCTGATATTAATTATATCTCTGCTCCTCTCTTCTAGACTATGTGGGCTCCAGCGTACTCCTGCTTTATGTGTATATAGGTTGGTGTTATTTTACGTTCTTCCTTAGCTGTGCATGGGTTTATGTTTATCAAGTTAGCGTTTGGTGTCTTTGTGTTTTAATTAAAATTGTGTAAAATTTTCTCACTTGAGTCTGAATGTTCATTCGATGTGGTTTCCCTGCATTTCAGCTTTCCTAATATTAAATCATGACAGTCAGCTGTATTGAGTAATTTTTAACACCAGGAAATATATATAAGATATATAAATAGACACAAACTGAAAACACAATATATTTTTGGATCAGCCATTCATGGTGCAGTGCCATCAGCTGTCTCTGTCAGCTGCATTGTATGCTGAAATTATGAGCGGAAGCGTATTTCCTGTTAATACGCATGTGCAGTAACCCAGCATATGGCTGTTCTATCAAGTATGGTAAAATGTCAGAACACCGGCAGTTTACTCTGTTTATTTTGTAGTTAAAAAAAAATGTTGCAGTGATGAGCAGGTAGGTGCTTCCACTTTTCTCAGGAGTCTGACACACTAATATAATGCTAGCTTCAAATTTTCCCCATCAGCATCTCCTATCCTGCTACAGTAAAGTCTGTCTCCCCTGCATGTCAGAATCCATGCACAGATCCAAAACAGAGGTGTGTGAAATAGACAGAAATTGTACTCAATAAAACTAGGGCTCCCTTGTGACAGTGACAGCAAGAAAGTATTTACGAAATTACTTAAGCAAAGACAGTTTGATCAACAGACTAACTAATTTGGAAGATTTTTCTCCTACATCTTTGACTCTTCAAAATTTATTTTTTTTTCTCATCCATTTAGGACCTGTTTGTAATGAATTCATATACAACAATTTCATTGTATATCTAAAAATTTTCCACAATCGGATTTTTATGACAGAAATTTCCAACTTTTGATAATAAAATTTGTGGTTTTTTTTTTTTTCTGTCATATTGATAGAAAGATCAGCTCACGTTTAGGGTGCCACACCAGAAAAAACACGCACGACACAGAGAAGCTACATTAAAACAATTTATTAATCCGAAAAATAAGGAGCACAGTTATTGAAAGATGTCACTCACCAGAGGAAGGCTCAGCCTGTGGGGAGAGACGAGAGCTGATTAGTGGGAGGAAGGAGGTCGGGAAGTGGTGAAACCAAATATGCTACTTACAGTGGGGCAAAAAAGTATTTAGTCAGCCACCAATTGTGCAAGTTCTCCCACTTAAAAGATGAGAGAGGTCTTCAGTTTTCATCATAGGTATACCTCAACTATGAGAGACAAGATGAGGAAAAAAAATCCAGAAAATCATATTGAAGGATTTTTAATGAATTAATTGGTAAATTCCTCGGTAAAATAAGTATTTGGTCACCTACAAACAAACAAGATTTCTGGCTCTCATAGACATGCAACTTCTTCTTTAAGAGGCTCCTCTGTCCTCCACTCGTTACCTGTATTAATGGCACCTGTTTGAACGCTTTATCAGTATAAAAGACACCTGTCCACAACCTCAAACAGTCAGACTCCAAACTCCACTATGGCCAAGCCCAAAGAGCTGTCAAAGGACACCAGAAACAAAATTGTAGACCTGCACCAGGCTGGGAAGACTGAATCTGCAATAGGTAAGCAGCTTGGTGTGAAGAAATCAACTGTGGGAGCAATTATTAGAAAATGGAAGACATACAAGACCACTGATAATCTCCCTCGATCTGGGGGTCCACGCAAGATCTCACCCTGTAGGGTCAAAATGATCACGAGAACGGTGAGTAGTAGTAGTAGATTAGTTTATTTGACAGGGACAGTGCAATAAACATAGACAATTAATCAAAGACAATCAATCTGATGTGTTGCACATAGAGTGTATAGCTATTAGCTAATTTGCAACTCTTGTCCCTGGATGGGCTTTAGAAAAAAGAATCAAGTAAAAGATGAAAAAAAAAATATATATACACAATAACCACATACATCAATGCAGAAAGATTATAAATACACAATTATAAATATTATAAATATTATAAAGACACAAATATAACAGCCTGACTCACATTTAACATAAATATTATAAATATTATAATACACAAATATAACAGCCTGACTCACATTTAACACATATAACATAACTCACGTTTGCCTATTTCAGGCCTCCCTCCCTTCGTCACTCACTATAAACAAACACATTTATTCCTTCCCTTCATTCACTCTCACTTTGCAGACAATTAATTCATACATGAGTACATTCTTGTATATTTTTCAGCCAGTTTTTAACCTTTTTAGTGAATGTTTTAAAGTCCGTTATTATTTTAATTACATTTGGCATTGTGTTCCAGATGTGACTGCCCTTTATAGAGAAAGCTGTTTGTCCAAATGTGGTTCTGCGGTGGAATATTTTACAGTTATTGTTAACAGAACTCCTGGTGGCGCTGCTGCTGTCCTGTCTTTGGACGAAACCAGCAAGTGGCTCGGGTGCTGATTTATGGAAACATTTGAACGTTAATTTCAGAAAACAGAGGTCAATGAAGCTCTCAAAACTCAATAGGTTGTATTTTTTAAAACATTACAGTGATGCCACCTAATGGGCTTTTTGTCCAAGATTTTTAGGGTTTGATTATATAATGAACCTATATGTCTTATTGTGGAAGGGGCTGCTTGAGCCCAGACTGTCAAACAGTATGATATATGAGAAAAAACCATAGAATGCATATACAGTGCAGCTGTTTCGTAAGGTATGTAATATCTAATTAATTTAAAGCAGTTCAGATTTTTTTTTACTGTTTTTGAAATTTTCTTTATATGAAGATTAAATTTGAGTTGAGGATCTAGTACAATGCCAAGGTATTTGAATTCTGTAGCTAAACTGATGTCATGATCATGTATATTAACTTTAAAACGTTGCAGGTTACATTTTTTGATTGAAAAGCACAGTGAGACTGTTTTCTGAAGGTTCAGCAATAGATGGTTCTTGAGGAGCCACTCTTGGACATCAACCATACTTGTAGACAGTACATCTGCAGCCTGTGCTGGAGTCTTGGCAGCTGTGTAAATAACTGCATCATCTGCATAAAGTTGGCATGTTGCAGCTGAGCAGTGTAACGGCAAGTCATTAATAAAAATGCTGAAAAGTAAAGGACCAAGAATGGACCCTTGTGGGATACCCATGCGGTTGTTTAAAAATGAGGATTTGTCCTGGTGAACTTTTACACACTGTTCTCTATTCTGGAGGTAAGATGCAAACCATTCTAATGTATTTGGGGAGAAGTTAAAAGATACCATTTTGGATAAAAGCAAACTGTGGTTCACAGTATCGAAAGCCTTTTTGAGATCTAGAAAAACAGCTCCTACCACATTACCCCTGTCCAAGGACTGTTTGACGTTTTCAATAAGGCAACAATTTGCTGTTTCTGTTGAGTATCCTGGTCTAAAACCAAATTGATGTGGATGAAGAAGTTGACTGTCTTGTAAGTAGTCTATCAGCTGTGTAGCTACAACTTTTTCAAGAACCTTAGATAGGACTGGTAAAATAGAGATTGGGCAGTAATTGCATATATCGTCTTTACTGCCTGATTTATGAACTGGTATGACGACAGCTTTTTTCCAGCCAGATGGAAATGTACTAGACCTAATGGAGAGATTAATGAGATGAGTCAGTGGTTTGATTAATATTTTGCTGTGCATTTTGAGAAAGGAGGTGCTCATATTGTAGATATCATTAGTTTTTGAGTTTGACAGTGTTTTAACAATACCAGCAATTAACTTCTCATTTACCTCATCGATGTGAAAAGTATCTGTTGGAAGTATGGAATTTGTGTTGTTGAGCACATTTGGCAGCACAAAAATTTTTGTGAGGTCTTCCACAGAGCCCACAAAGTATGAATTAAATTCATTTGCCAAAGTAGCCTTGTCACTGACGGTCTTGCCATTGATTCTAAGTTCCTTTACCCCCTTCTGATCGTTTTTTTTATTAGTTAAGTTATTTAAATGCCTCCATAGGGAACTGTTGTTACCCTTTGCATGATCTATCAGTTTATTGTAATAAGATATTTTTGATTTTCGCAGCTCATGTACCACTTTATTTCTTAAACTTTTGTACACAAGGTGATCATTTTGTAGTTTGGAGGTTAGTGATGTTTTCAATGCATAGTCTCGCCTCTTCATAAGTTTTCTTATTTCATTATTTAACCATGGTAGGCTAATCTTCTGTTGTCTACTTTTAATTTGCTTTGAAAATTTTTCTATAGATTTTGTGATTGTTGCAGTTATAAAATTACAACAATCATCTACTTCACATGTTGACATGAGCTGCTCCCAATTTTGATTCTCTAAGTAATGTTCAAACTCCTCATTTTTTGATTTGGGAATAATAAAATTTGATTTGTCAATATCAACTCCCCCAAAATACTGTAGTCACTTTTTAGTGAGTTTCCTGACAGCAAGAACCATGTTATGATCTGAGAGACCAGTTACAAGATTATAGGTTCTGGTTATTCGTTCTGGTTTATTAGTAAATACCATGTCAATAAGTGTTCTGGATTGTTTGGTTATCCTGGTGGGTCCTTTGATCATTTGTTGGTAATTAAATTTAGTCATGAGGCTTTTCAGTTTCTGTTTGTCTTTTTTATCAGACCAGTTGATATTAAAAGTCACCATGAATTATTGTTTCTCTGTTCTTCTCAAGTTGTTTAACCAGATCACTTAATTCATTATAAAAGGAAGAGTTGTGTGACGGTGGGTTGTACACTACTGCAATGTTGAAATTCATTACCGGAGAGAGACATACATTAACAGCTAAACATTCAAGAGAAGTATTCAAATCAACCAGTTGACATTTATATTTCTCTTTGATGTAAATTAAAACACCTCCTCCCCTCCCTACCTGCCTGTCTTTTCTAAAACACTGGTAGCCCACAATATCGATCAATATCGAGCAAAAATCCCAGAACCACACGGGGGACCTAGTGAATGACCTGCAGAGAGCTGGGACCAAAATAACAAAGGCTACCATCAGTAACACACTATGCCGCCAGGGACTCAAATCCTGCAGTGCCAGACGTGTCCCCCTGCTTAAGCCAGTACACATCCAGGCCCGTCTGAAGTTTGCTAGAGAGCATTTGGATGATCCAGAAGAGGATTGGGAGAATGTCTTATGGTCAGAGGAAACCAAAATAGAACTTTTTGGTAAAAACTCAACTTGTCGTGTTTGGAGGAGAAAGAACACCATACCTACTGTGAAGCATGGGGGTGGAAACATCATGCTTTGGGGCTGTTTTTCTGCAAAGGGACCAGGACGACTGATCCGTGTAAAGGAAAGAATGAATGGGGCCATGTATCGTGAGATTTTGAGTGAAAACCTCCTTCCATCAGGAAGGGCATTGAAGATGAAACATGGCTGGGTCTTTCAGCATGACAATGATCCCAAACACACCGCCCGGGCAATGAAGGAGTGGCTTCATAAGAAGCATTTCAAGGTCCTGGAGTGGCCTAGCCAGTCTCCAGATCTCAACCCCATAGAAAATCTTTGGAGGGAGTTGAAAGTCCGTGTTGCCCAGCGATAGCCCCAAAGCATCACTGCTCTACAGGAGATCTGCATGGAGGAATGGGCCAAAATACCAGCAGCAGTGTGTGAAAACCTTGTGAAGACTTACAGAAAATGTTTGACCTCTGTCACTGTCAACAAAGGGTATATAACAAAGTATTGAGATGAACTTTTGTTATTGACCAAATACTTATTTTACTGAGGAATTTACCAATTAATTCATTAAAAATCCTTCAATGTGATTTTCTGGATTTTTTTTTCTCATTTTGTCTCTCATAGTTGAGGTATACCTATGATGAAAATTGGAGACCTCTCTCATCTTTTAAGTGGGAGAACTTGCACAACTGGTGGCTGACTAAATACTTTTTTGCCCCACTGTATGTGTGCTGAGCAGAGAACCTGACAGAGAAACCCAGCAGGAATAGACGAACCAGCAGGATGAGGCTGGCAGGGAGTAGGGAAGGAGAGGAGTGGGTGGTGTCTGACCGGGTGAAAATAGGCAGCTGAGGCGGAGATGAGGATGATGGAGCAGGTGAGCGCACAATGATCCACGGAGACGCATCGCACAGATGGCAGCAATCTGGGAAGAAATGAAAAAGAGGAATTATACAATTAATCCTCACAGTGGAAATACAGTGATCCCTCACTTACCGTGGTTAATGGGTTCCAGAACCGACCGCGAAAAGTGAAAAACCGCGAAGTAGCGTCACCCCTAATGACGTCACCCATAAATAATACATACGTTCATTCTCTCACTCTCTCTCTCATATGATACGTGTGTGTGTGTGTGTGTGTGTAAGCGTACATACATACGTAGATGTAAATAAAGTGTACATAAATATGTTTTTAGAACTCTTTTATTCTTATAACAAGATACGTAACTCAAGATGAAGATGATTTACTGCACAGGTTAATGAGAGCTTTACTGCTCCTCAGGTGACGCCTCATCGTCAGGTGCTAGAGGCGCAGGATCGTCGAGGGAAGCTGCAGGAGGCGGCGTAGTGGCTCGACGGGAAGACTATTTCGCACAAAAAGGCACAAGAGAACAGCGAAAAGTTCCACGCGGCGAGACTAAGCAACACGAGCGATAAAGAACAATGAATGCGGTCTTCCTTCGCTGGGTATGGGCGCTCCGCAGGGAGAGAAGCTGGGCAAAACGTCTCAGCCAATCAGCTTGCGAGATTCCCGAGCGGTGAAGAGGTGGGCGGAGAGGAGTGGAGCGGTGGTCAGAGAGGTGGATTTTGAGTTGTGTGGGCTCTCCGTGTTGATACCTGATGTTCTAATGTAGTCTCCCTGCCTTCTGCTAGCGCCCGCCCATTTTTTCTCAATTTTGAATTTTTGATGAATATTTTTGAAAAATCCGCGATGCACTGAGGGCGCGAAAGGTGAAGCGCGAAGTAGCGAGGGATCACTGTATAACTCGCTTGCTTGTTTAACAGGCAGTATACCCAACGAGCCAGCGCTGAAGCCTTCGCAGGTGGATCTTTATAAGCGCTGGCTAGGCGGAGACGGCAGGTGCGTCCACTCACGCAGGTGTAGTGATTACCTGCGGAGATGGGGAAACTATCACAGGAAGGGAGGAAGGCACATGCTCACCTGATCATGACATTTTCCTCATAAATTTGTGACTTTTTTCATATACCTAAGACTTTCTTTTTGTAAATTTGTGACTGCTTTTGATAATAGACTTTTTCATATAAATTTGCAACATTTTACTCAGAATTTTGCAATTTTTTTTTCATAAAATTATCTCTTTCAAAGTTAGAAAACTATTATCATGACAGTGCCCCCCTCTTAAGGAGCGCCTTCTGGCGGTCCACTGGGCTTGTTAGGATGGGTTCTGTGGAAGGCCCGGACCATCCTTTTGTTGAGGAAGAAGGAATATGGGATCCAAGACCTTTCTTCAGGGCCATAGCCCCTCCAGTGGACAAGGTATTGCAGGCTCTGGCCCCAACGGCAAACGTCCAGAATTCTCTCGACAGTGTAGGTGGTCTGACTGTCGAGGATCCGTGGAGGAGGCGACAGCTTTGGGGCGGGGGGTGGGGGGTGGCAGAGAGGGCTGGCGGAGAGGGGTTTGATTTTGGAGACATGGAATGTCGGATGGATACGAAGTGTCTGTGGGAACTCTAGGCGGACCATTACATCATTGATTATCTGGGAGATGGTGAACGGACCCAAGAAGCGAGGTGATAGTTTCTTAGAGTCCGTCTTCAAGGGCACTTGGTCCACTGATAGCCACACGCACTGCCCAACTGTATATTTAGGTGCTGGGACCCGCTTGTGGTCTGCGTACTGGCGGTTCCTTTCCATAGAGTGGAGGAGGGCGGATCGAGTGGCTCTCCAGAGTCGACGGCAGCGGTGGGTGTGTGCCCCCATGACCTCCCTCTCCACCACTGGCAATAAGAAAGGGGTATACCCCATGGATGCCTCAATGGACATGAGTCCAATGGCTGAAGAAACTTCTGAATTTTGGGCGTATTTCCACCCAGGTCAGATGGGTACTCCATGTAGTGGGGTTGCAGGAAGCTACGCATCTGAGGGCAACCTCCAGGGACTGGTTAGTGCGCTCGGCCTGCCCGTTGCTTTGTGGATGGTATCCTGAGGTGAGGATGACTGTGGCGCACAAGGAGCGGCAGAAGGCTCTCCAGATATGGGAAGTGAACTGTGGGCCCCAGTCAGACACAATGTCCATGGGGATTCTGTGAAGATGGATGACGTGATTGGTCAGTAATTTGGCAGTCTCAGAAGCGGAGGATAATTTGGGGAGGGGCACCAGGTGGATAGTCTTGGAGAAGCGGTCAATTATGGTGAGGATTACGGTGTTACCTCGAGAAAGTGGAAGTCCCGTGATGAAGTCCAAGGCGATATGGGACCAAGGTTGGCTTGGGACAGGAAATGGATGGAACAGGCCCGCAGGAGGTGAGGAATCTGCTTTATTATGGGCGCACACCTGGAAGGCTTTCACATAGTCCCGGACGTCTGTCCACAGAGTGGGCCACTAGAACACTCGCCGGATTAGATCTTTCGTCTGGGAGACCCCAGGATGGCAGGCAAAGTAACTGGAATGACCCCACCGGATGACATCACTGCAGAGGCCGGCCGGGACAAACACGTGATCGCTAGGTCCTCCATCCAGTCTGGGTTCCATGGACTGGGCCTGTTGGACCCTCTGCTTGATCTCCCAGGTAAAGGCTCCAAGAGAGATATGCATAAAGATGACTCAGTAGGCTGGGAGAGGGACGGGGGGGGGGGGAGCTGGATGGTCAGTGCTGAATTGTCACGAGAGAGTGTCCGGTTTGATGTTTCACGAGCCACGTCTGTATGTGATGGTAAAATTGAATCTAAGGAAGAATAAGGCCCAGCGGGCCTGCCTGGCATTGGGACAGCGGGCCGACCGGAGGTACTCTATTTTTGTGGTCGGTCCACATGACAATAGGATGGACTGCTCCCTCCAACCAGTGCCTCCACTCTTCCAGAGCCAACTTAATGGCTAGGAGCTCTCGATCCCCTACATCGTAGTTCCTCTCGGCTGGGGTGAGCTGCCGAGAGAAATACGCGCATGGGTGGAGCTTCTGGTTGGAGCTTCTGGTTGGAGGCCGAGCACTGCGAGAGGACAGCGCCCACCCCCGAGTCAAAAGCGTCCACCTCCAGGGTGAACTAGAGCTGAAGGTTGACCAGGATGGGGGTATTAGAGAACAGGCTGTTTAATTTGGAAAAAGCCTGTTTGGCTGCCTCGGACCAGAGAAATGGCACCTTAACAGAGGTCAGCTGCGTAAGAGGCTGTGCTACCCTACTGTAGTTCCTGATGAACCTGCGATAAAAATTCACAAACCCCAAGAAGTGTTGAAGCTCCTTGCGGGAGTGGGGCATAGGCCAATCCAGCACAGCCTACACCTTGGCCGGGTCGGCTCTCAGTTACCCCTCTGCCACAATAAATCCCAGGAAGGAAATGGAACAGGTGGAAAACTCACACTTTTCGGCCTTCACCAAAAGTTGATTCTCCAGGAGTTGTTGTAACACGGCCCTGACATGGACTGTGTGTTCCTCTAGTATGCGGGAAAAAATTAGGATATCGTCCAAGTAAACAAAAACAAATTGATTCACTATATTGCGGAGGACGTCATTAATGAGGCGTTGGAAGACGGTGGGGGTGTTGGTGAGTCCAAAAGGCATTACTAGGTACTCAAATCGCCCCAAGTGTGTTTTAAAGGCCGTCTTCCATTCGTCCCCCTCGTGAATACGGACGAAGTGATACACATTGCGTAAATCCAGTTTGGAGAACACCCGCATGCACTCAAGGAGTTCGAACGCGGAGTTGATCAGGGGAAGAGGATATTTGTCTTTGACGGTAATTGCGTTTAATTCCCAGTAATCAATACACGGGCGAAGAGATCTGTCCCTCTTTCTGACAAAAAAGAATCCTGTCCCAAGTGGAGCCGAGGAAGGCCGAATGAGGCCAGCGTTAAGTGAGTGCTTAATATACTGTATCTCTCCATCGCCTCCCTCTCTGGCCCAGAGATGCTATAGAGTTGAGTGGAGGGCAACTGTGCACCCGAGAGGAGTTCTATAGCACAGTCATATGAGCGGTGAGGTGGTGAAGAGAGCGCGCTTGACTTGCTAAAGACTTCCCCAAGGTCATGATAGACCTTGGGTATGAGGCTGAGGTCCGGCGGCTCCACCGGAGGGGTGGATATTGGTATGGATGGTGAACACTTGGCCGAACTGAGACATGATGCCAAACAGAAAGGACTCCAAGAGAAAATTGAGTTTTGTGTCCAGTTAATAATGGGGTTTTGCCTTTGGAGCCAAGGGTATCCCAGCACCACCGGAGAAGATGAATTTGGGAGGATAAAGAATGATAATTCCTCCCAGTGGTTCCAGGAAAGAAGAATGGATATCGGCTTCGTGCATTCAGTGTTTGAAGCCACGTTACTACCTGATAAGGTCGTGACATTCAGTGCAGAAGATAATTTAGTGACGGGAATACCCATCTCCCGAATGAGCGGGGAAGAAACCAAAATTCTGTTCCGCCCCTTAATCGATCAAAGCCATAACCCTCCTCTCAACCCCCGGCAACTGGGTAAGGGCCGAAATAGAGAAGTTACCGGGGGGGATGAATAAGAGTCCCGCCCGTCAGACCCCCCACGACTACTGATAGGGCACGTCTTTTGTCTTTCAGGTGGCAGTCATTCAATTTATGCTCTAAGGAGCGACAGTACATGCATACACCAGCTCTCCTCCCCCGCTGCTGCTCCTCTGGAGCCAGACAGGCCTGGCCAAGTACCATTGGTTGGGAAGAGGAGTCGGCTCCACCTGTGTCAGTAGCCTGGACAGGCACACGTGCGACAGGCGGGTGAGAGAAGGATTTGCGCTCCTTCACACGCTCGCGGTACCGGTTGTCCAAACCAACAGCCTGATTGATTAGACCATCTAGAGAGAAGGAAACAGGATGAACCGCCAGGTCATCACGAAGGTTGGCGTTTAAACCCTGGAGGAAGACATTGCATAACGCAACATCATTCCATCCAGAGTCCGCCGCGATGACCCGAAACTCCACAGAGTAGTCGGTGGCAGACCGGCTTCCCTGACAAAGAGACATGAGGCGGCTCATTATATTGCCCTCACTCTCTGTTCGGTCAAACGTATTGGAGAATTCACTAACAAATCTATCAAATGTGTAGCTGGGACCCTCTGGGCTGTTGAGGATGGACTGGGCCCAACTAAGGGCTCGGTCTTGCAACAAGACGGTCATGAAATGAATTTTAGAGGTTTCATCCAGGTACTCCTCACCCACCTAGCCCAAATAAAGCCAAACCTGGTAAAAAAAGCCCTTACATTTCCCCACCTCTCCCACTTACTGGGCAGGTGAGGGAATGGAAGTTGTTCAGTGGAAGGTGGAAGAAACGGGCAACTGATGGAGAGGAAGGGCTCGAACGAGATATATGGGTCAAATGCTTGGTGACCGCGCTCAGCTGCTGTGTAATTGTCTGCAGCTGTTGCGTGAGCATGGCTACCTGCCTCTCTGTGACGTTGAGGCGGTGAAGATCAGAGCAGCAGCCCATATATATATATATATATATATATATATATATATATATATATATATATATATATATATATATATATATATATATGTATATATACACTACTGTTCAAAAGTTTGGGGTCACCCAGACAATTATTTTGTGTTTTCCATGAAAAGTCACACTTATTTACCACCATGAGTTGTAAAATGAATAGAAAATATAGTCAAGACACTGACAAGGTTAGAAATAATGATTTGTATTTGAAATAATAATTTTTTCCTTCAAACTTTGCTTTCATCAAAGAATCCTCCATTTGCAGCAATTACAGCATTGCAGACCTAACATGATTGCACAAGGGTTTTCTAATCATCCATTAGCCTTCTGACACAATGAGCAAACACATTGTACCATTAGAACACTGGAGTGATAGTTGCTGGAAATGGGCCTCTATACACCTATGTAGATACTGCACCAAAAACCAGACATTTGCAGCTAGAATAGTCATTTACCACATTAGCAATGTATAGAGTGTATTTCTGATTAGTTTAAAGTTATCTTCATTGAAAAAAAGGGCTTTTCTTTCAAAAATAAGGAAATTTCTAAGTGACCCCAAACTTTTGAACGGTAGTGTATATATATATATATACGTATATATATATAAATAGTGGGGTAAAAAAGTATTTAGTCAGCCACCAATTGTGCAAGTTCTCCCACTTAAAAGATGAGAGAGGTCTCCAATTTTCATCATAGGTATACCTCAACTATGAGAGACAAAATAAGAAAAAAAAAATCCAGAAAATCACATTGAAGGATTTTTAATGAATTAATTGGTAAATTCCTCGGTAAAATAAGTATTTGGTCAATAACAAAAGTTCATCTCAATACTTTGTTATATACCCTTTTTTGGCAATGACAGAGGTCAAACTTTTTCTGTTAGTTTTCACAAGGTTTTCACACACTGTTGCTGGTATTTTGGCCCATTCCTCCATGCAGATCTCCTCTAGGGCAGTGATGTTTTGGGGCTGTCGCTGGGCAACACAGACTTTCAACTCCCTCCAAAGATTTTCTATGGGGTTGAGATCTGGAGGCTGGCTAGGCCACTCCAGGACCTTGAAATGCTTCTTATGAAGCCACTTCTTCGCTGCCCGGGTGGTGTGTTTGGGATCATTGTCATGCTGAAAGACCCAGCCACGTTTCATCTTCAATGCCCTTGCTGGTGGAAGGAGGTTTTCACTCAAAATCTCACGATACATGGTCCCATTCATTCTTTCCTTTACATGGATCAGTCGTCCTGGTCCCTCTGCAGAAAAACAGCCCCAAAGTATGATGTTTCCACCCCCATGCTTCACAGTAGGTATGGTGTTCTTTCTCCTCCAAACACGACAAGTTGAGTTTTTACCAAAAAGTTCTATTTTGGTTTCATCTGACCATATGACATTCTCCCAGTCCTCTTCTGGATCATCCAAATGCTCTCTAGCAAACTTCAGACGGGCCTGGACATGTACTGGCTTAAGCAGGGGGACACGTCTGGTACTGTAGGATTTGATTCCCTGGCGGCGTAGTGTGTTTCTGATGTAGCCTTTGTTACTTTGGTCCCAGCTCTCTGCAGGTCATTCACTAGGTCCCCCCATGTGGTTCTGGGATTTTTGCTCACCGTTCTCGTGATAATTTTGACCCCATGGGGTGAGATCTTGCATGGAGCCCCAGATCGAGGGAGATTATCAGTGGTCTTGTATGTCTTCCATTTTCTAATAATTGCTCCCACAGTTGATTTCTTCACATCAAGCTGCTTACCTATTGCAGATTCAGTCTTCCCAGCCTGGTGCAGGTCTACAATTTTGTTTCTGGTGTCCTTTGACAGCTCTTTGGTCTTGGCCATAGTGGAGTTTGGAGTCTGACTGTTTGAGGTTGTGGACAGGTGTCTTTTATACTGATAACGAGTTCAAACAGGTGCCATTAATACAGGTAATGAGTGGAGGACAGAGGAGCCTCTTAAAGAAGAAGTTACAGGTCTGTGAGAGCCAGAAATCTTGCTTGTTTGTAGGTGACCAAATACTTATTTTACTGAGGAATTTACCAAATAATTCATTAAAAATCCTTCAATGTGATTTTCTGGATTTTTTTTTTTCTCATTTTGTCTCTCATAGTTGAGGTATACCTATGATGGAAATTGGAGACCTCTCTCATCTTTTAAGTGGGAGAACTTGCACAATTGGTGGCTGACTAAATACTTTTTTGCCCCACTGTATATATACTGTATATATATATATACAGTATATACAGTATATATATGTGTATATATATATATATATATATATATACACTACCGTTCAAAAGTTTGTGGTCACCCAGACAATTATTTTGTGTTTTCCATGAAAAGTCACACTTATTTACCACCATGAGTTGTAAAATGAATACAAAATATAGTCAAGACATTGACAAGGTTAGAAATAATGATTTGTATTTGAAATAATAATTTTTTCCTTCAAACTTTGCTTTCGTCAAAGAATCCTCCATTTGCAGCAATTACAGCATTCAGACCTAACATGGTTGCACAAGGGTTTTCTAATCATCCATTAGCCTTCTGATGCAATGAGCAAACACATTGTACCATTAGAACACCGGAATGATGGTGGTGGTTCCTCTCTTCAAAAAAGGGGACCGGAGGGTGTGCTCCAACTTTAGAGGGATCACACTCCTCAGCCTCCCTGGGAAGGTCTATGCCAAGGTACTGGAGAGGAGAGTCCGGCCGTTGGTCGAACCTCGGATTCAGGAGGAGCAATGTGGTTTTCGTCCTGGCCGTGGCACATCGGACCAGCTCTTTACCCTCTCGAGAATTCTTGAGGGTTCGTGGGAGTTTGCCCAACCAGTTTACATGTGTTTTGTGGACTTGGAGAAGGCATTTGACCGCGTCCCTCGTGGATTTTTGTGGGGGGTGCTTCGAGAGTATGGGGTATCGGGCTTGTTGTTATGAGCTATTCGGTCTCTGTACGACCGTTGTGAGAGTTTGGTTCGTATTGCCAACACTCGGTCGGAGTCATTCCCAGTGAGAGTTGGACTCCGCCAGGGCTGCCCTTTGCCACCGATCCTGTTCATAATTTTTATAGACAGGATTTCTAGGCGCAGCCAGGGAATGGAGGGTGTCATGCTTGGTGACCACAGAATCTCATCTCTGTTGTTTGCAGATGATGTTGTCCTGTTGGCTTCATCCAGCAATGACCTACAGCTCTTGCTGGGACGGTTTTCCACTGAGTGTGAAGCGGCTGGGATGAGAATCAGCACCTCCAAGTCCGAGTCCATGGTCCTCAGCCGGAAAAAGGTGGATTGTCCTCTCCGGGTTGGGGACAGGCTCCTGCCCCAAGTGGAGGAGTTTAAGTATCTTGGGGTCTTGTTCACGAGTGAGGGGAAAATGGAGCGAGAGATCGACAAACGGATTGGAGCAGCATCTGCAGTGATGCGGACGTTGTACCGGTCTGTTGTGGTGAAGAGGGAGCTTAGTTCTAAGGCAAAGCTGTCGATTTACCAGTCAATCTACGTTCCTACTCTCACCTATGGTCACGAGCTTTGGGTAATGACCAAAAGAACGAGATCGCGGATACAAGCGGCTGAAATGAGCTTTCTCCGTAGGATTGCTGGACTCACCCTCAGAGATAGGGTGAGGAACTCAGTCATCCGGGAGAGGCTCAGAGTAGAACCGCTGCTCCTCCACATTGAAAGGAGTCAGTTGAGGTGGTATGGGCATCTGATTAGAATGCCTCCTGGACGCCTCCCACTTGAGGTGTTTCAGGTACGTCCCACTGGGAGGAGACCCCGGGGCAGACCCAGGACTCGGTGGAGAGACTATGTCTCCCAGCTGGTCTGGGAACGCCTTGGTATCCCCTCTGAAGAGCTGGAACAGGTGGCTGGGGAGAGGGAAGTCTGGGCTTCTCTGCTTGAACTGCTGCCTCCGTGACCCGGACCTCCGGAAAAGCGGTAGAAGATGGATGGATGGATGGAGAACACCGGAATGATAGTTGCTGGAAATGGGCCTCTATACACCTATGTAGATTTTGCACCAAAAACCAGACATTTGCAGCTATAATAGTCATTTATCGCATTAGCAATGTATAGAGTGTATTTCTGATTAGTTTAAAGTTATCTTCATTGAATAAAAGTGCTTTTCTTTCAAAAATAAGGAAATTTCTAAGTGACCCCAAACTTTTGAACGGTAGTGTATATATAAATCAACACATAACCTTTTTTTCCTCACTTTCTGACATTAAATCAGTCTAAACTTCTTCTTTTTTTAGTCAGTTAGGATTACCAAAATTATTTCTATTTAGTAAATCCTTTTTGTTAGGAAGGAATAATAAAACTAGAAAAGCACTCGGAGAGCGCAGACCTCCGCCAAGCACCACAGTTCCCCCTATACAGTGTTTAACATCATAAATATTAATCCTACATTTCCGGTGATCCGGATCACCACCAAAATGTAATCATCTGTAGGATACCTCATTTCTGACAATCTCTGAAAATTTCATGAAAATCCATCCATAACTTTTTGAGTTATTTTGCTAACAAACAAACAAACAAACAAACAGACAGACAGACAAACCAACGCCGATGAAAACATAACCTCCTTGGCGGAGGTAACAAATGCCTCCCACTTGAGGAATAATAAAATGAATGCCTCCCACTTGAGGTGTTTTGGGCACATCCCTCTGGGAGGAGACCCCAGGGCAGACCCAGGACTCGCTGGAGAGACTATGTCTCCTAGCTGGTCTGGGAACGCCATGGTATCCTCTCTGAAGAGCTGGAGCAGGTGGCTGGGGAGAGGGAAGTCTCTGCTTAAACTGCTGCCTCTG
Organism: Pholidichthys leucotaenia; assembly: GCA_020510985.1. Taxonomy (NCBI): domain Eukaryota; kingdom Metazoa; phylum Chordata; class Actinopteri; order Cichliformes; family Pholidichthyidae; genus Pholidichthys; species Pholidichthys leucotaenia. The sequence continues at coordinate 412,103,823 of CM035840.1, read as the reverse complement.
CGACCCGGACCTCCGGAAAAGCGGCAGAAGATGGATGGAAATCCTTTTTATATTTGCAAAAAAATTTTTTTTAGATTTTTTTTTATTACTTTCTTCAAAGTTAGTTACATACAGTATATCCTTTGTATTTGGTAGCATTGCCTTTAAACTGTATGACTTGGGTCAAAGGTTTTGGGCATCCTTTCACAAACTTCTCACAATAGCAGCACTAGTTGCTGGAATTTTGGTGCATTTCTCCTGACGGCTGCCTTGCTCACACACATCTTTCAGCTCTGCCCCAAATTTTCTTTGGGATTGAGATCAGGGCTTTGTAATGGCCACTCCAAAACATTGGCTTTGTTGTCCTTAAGTCCCTTTGTAACTAATTTGGCGGTATGCTTAGGGTCATTGTCCATTTGGAAAACCCATTTGCACCTAATCTTTAACTTCTGATGTCTTGAGATGTTGCTTCAGTATTTCTACATAATGTTCTTTCCTCACGATGCCATTTATTTTGTGAAGTGGACAAGTCCCGCCTGCAGCAAAAACCCTCCACAACATGGTGCTGCCACCCCCATACTTCATAGTTGGGATGGTGTTCTCAGGCTTGCAAGCTCCCCCCCCCCCCCCCCCAAATGTAACAATGGTCATTATGGCCATACAGTTCAATTTTTGTTTCATCAGACCACAGGACATGTCTCCAAAAATTAAGGCATTTGTCCCTGGTTGCATTTACAAACTATAATCTGGCTGTTTTAGGGGACGGCGGTGGCACAGGTGTAGTGTGACCGACTACTGATCAGAGGGTCATGGGTTCAATTCCCACTCTGTCCGCTTGTCAAAGTGTCCTTGAGCAAGACACTGAACCCCCAGTTGCTCCTAGTGGCCTGGTTAGCACCTGTGTGTATGGCAGCTCTGCCGCCATCAGTGTGTGAATGTGTGGATTGCAGGATCTGTAAAGTGCTTTGGTCATCCTAGATAAGAAGAAAAGTGCTATATAAGTGAACACCATTTTTTATGTTGCATTTTTCCTCCTTCTTTCTGAGTGGCCTTTCAGTCTATGTTGGTGCAGAACTCATGAAGGGACATCTAGAAGTTCCATATAGTCCAAAGGTATGACAGATACAGTATTACACAAATGCATAATGCAGTTTAGGTGATTGCTTCATATTGTGTAGCATACAGTATGAAATCTTTACATGCAGGCACATCAAGTACCAGTCTAATATTCATTTAATTACAATTACAGACATGTATTGAGTGCTTAGCATGTTATGTTTCTTTAACCTTTACTAGTGCATCTCGGTAAATTAGAATAGGAGTTGTAATTTAATTTAACCCCTTGAACTCTGGTCATTTTCCCTAAAAACACCTAAAAATAACATACCCAAAGTAAATCAAAAGCTGTTCTTCAACCCTTTGCAGCATCTTCATGGGGTTGGTCTCATTTAAAAGAAAACACTTTGAATTTTTTGGCAGAACAGTCATAATCTCTCTAAATGCTCCTGCCACTGAGTAACAGTCATCTAAACATACTGAATTTGAAGAAAATAAAGTTCGCCTGGGTGTTTTTTTAGATACAAATGCTTGCAAATAACACACAGCTGTCAGATACTGGCTGGAAAATGCAACAGAAATGTAAAACCAAGTGTTATCAAGCTGAGGTCAAAATTTTGTAACAATACCACAAAAAATGAATATATTACACAGCTTTTTTCTCAGGTTGTTCCCAGGCGTTTTTGAACTGTGCCAAACTGTGCCAAATGGCACAGTTTGGAAAAACGTCTATAACTTTTGAATGCTTCAACATGAGAAGCTTCATCTTGGGCTCTAATGAAAGGTGACACTCAGGGCTGTGTATGTGTGTGTGTGTGTGGGGGGGGTGTTTGTTCATTCATGAATGAATGAATGAACAAACAAGCCCCCCACACACAAAGAAACATGCCACATAAAAAATGTGTGGCCTTTTTTTTTACAAGAAAAAATAACCTACAGTGCAATAAAAATTATACTAAAATATATGCAATGTAGAGGATAAGAACCCCCCCCCCCCCCCCCGCTACAGAGGAGCTCGGCACACAAAAAAACTTGTGGCAATGATGGACCGTTGTAATTACTGATCGGTCAAAAGTCATTTTTATCACAATTTTCATTGATAAAGAATAATTTAGCTTATAACACTTACCTGTCCACAACAGCAGTGTTGGTGGTGAACATCTGTTCCTCATTGTCAGACGAACATGAAGCTGGTCCGCTTGTTACGGACTCGTGGTTCTGGTCACCCGACCCGGTCAAACCATCTCCGCTTCCATGATTGCGGTTTTTGCGAACCATTTTTCAAAACAAATAAGAACAGTAGTAATAAAAAAAGACTGGCTAACGGCTGAGAGTTGCTAACGCTACCGTTACACACAGGTCTCAATGTGAGTCACCCAACAGCTTAGACAAAAAAGATTTTACGCACGGCGATGCTCGCGTTGCAGTCATCGAACTTCTCTGCTTCAATTGGCTCGTTGTATTCATGGTCATTGGTAGGCAGGTCCTTCTTGCCAGGTTTTCAGTCATTGGTTCTTCAAGGTTTCAGAAATCCAATTCAAGGCTCTTATTAGTCTAATGAGAGGTCAATCAAATCTAAACCAATCAAACACTCCGTAATAGGGAGCTCGTGCTGAGACAAAGCTACTGATTTTGCCACTAAAATAACTAACCAACAGCGAATATCTGATCGGCATTTGTGACGCACACGCACGGGCTGAATTTCCACCTTGGTTGAAATACCCCTTTATTCGCCTTTCACCGGGTTCTGTGAGTAAACTGATTAGCGCTTCTTTTCGTGGTTCGCTGCTACGCTTTACCCAAAGCGTTTGCTAAGTTAACGCTAGTTGTAGCACCTAATACCGACACGAAGCGACTCTGTCCCCGGTGATTGGGGCTCGCCGGAGGAACTAACCGAGGCAACAGTTGGACGGGAGCCGGATCGGAGTTTGGGTGCAGCGGTGGTGGGAGACGGGGACCAGTGGAGGACCACCGGGGCCCCAGCCAGACAAGGGCCTGAGTCGGAGCCCAGTTACAGCGGCAGGGCTCAGCGGATGATCTACTGAGGAAGACGGCGGTAGGTGGCGGGGCTCAGCGGAGGAACTACTGGGACCCCAGCTGGACAGGAACAGGATCGGAGCTCAACTACAGCGGCGGCGGGCGGCGGGAATCGGTGGAGGAGCGGCCGGTACCCCGGCTGGACAGGAGCTCAATTGCAACGGGACTAGCAGCGGAGGGGGCTAGCTGAGGCCCAGCTAGATTCGAGGTCGGTCGGATCGGATACTGGCGACACCAGCAGAGATTGTTTTTACTATCAACAGGTCAGTAAAAATGCCACCAAAGAAGGAGGAAATGGAAGAGTTCAAAAAATCTCTGAACTTCTCGTCAGAAGAACTGACCAAAGTGGCTAGTCAGCAGGCTAAAATAATAGGGCTAGTGGAAGAAGTCCGAGAATTAAAATTAACAATTAAGGAAAAAGACAAAAAAATTGCAGACTTGGAGTGACGCGTCGAGGATCTTGAACAATGTTCTCGTATGGATGATCTAATTATAAGTGGACTAGACATTAAATACCAATCATATGCTCATACTACAGTAGGATTGAGAGGTGAGGATGCTCCCGCAAGTGAATCAGTCTCCCTGGAAAACCAGGTGCTTCAGTTCCTTGATAGTAGAAATATAAAGGTCGAAGCAAATGCAATTTCAGCCTGTCATGCTTTATCCAGAAAGGATAATAAAACAAAGAAATCAATTGTGATGTGCTTTGTGAACAGAAGGGTAAAGAATGACATACTGAGGCAGGCCAGAAAGCTACGGGGAACAGAAGTTTACCTAAATGAACATCTAACAAAAACTAATGCAGAAATAGCACGGCAAGCACGGATGCTGAAAAGACAAAATAAGATACAGGCAACATGGACAAGAAATTGTAGAGTTTGGATCAAACTATATGGAACACCTGAGGAAGCAAAGAGTATAATAATCAGAGAGATCACTGACTTAAATAAATATAGATGAACACTGATTAAGAAAATTAAGAGACTATGATAATCCATATCCACACACACAGCAAGAATAGTTCTTCTGTGACACCATGTCAATGTACTTAAAAAAACAAAAACTAAAAACAAACAAAACTTATGACTGACTTGAGTAGACATCAATTATCCCCAGCTGGAGGAAGTCATTTGACACAGAGTGAGGAAATTCAAACTCTGAAAATATGCCATTATGCTGAACATAAACTACAAGAGATGGAGAATGATATTGATCCTGATAACCACTTTTTCAATAATATTCATAATCATTGTGAATATTACACTGAAAAGCAATTCAAAAGTCAAGTGCAACTAGATGGTAAACTATCAATAATACACTTCAACAGCAGAAGTCTTAACAAAAACTTTCCACAGATTCAGGACTATTTAAAACAGCTGGACAGAAAATTCACAGCAATCGCAGTCTCTGAAACTTGGCTTAATGAAGAGCAGGCTCCCCTGATGGCAATAGAGGGATATCAGATGTTTCATATTAACAGATCTCAAAAAAAGGGTGGTGGTGTTGCACTGTATATTGATGACCTGTATAGGTGTAAGCTTGTAAATGGAATGTCCTTTGCACTACCAGGGATTTTGGAATGTGTTACTGTTGAGATTGACCAAGATAAAACAAAAAAAATCTAATTATAAGTTGTATATATAGAACTCTGGGAACTTGCATTGAGACATTCAGAGATAAATTTGTCGAGCTGTACAATAATATTACTAGTAAGAAAATGGTAGTAATTTGTGGAGATTTCAATATTGATCTACTAAATCCATATCAACAAAATGTAATTACAGAGTTCATGAATTCTATGTACAGCATGAGTCTGTATCCCACAATAACACATCCCAGTAGAATCACAGTTCACACTGCTACACTTATTGACAACCTGTTTGTTAATATTATTGATAAGAAAATAGAAAGTGGATTATTGATAAATGATATAAGTGAACATTTGCCAATCTTTGCACTTATCCATGGCCACATGGGGGCCAATACAGAAAATTTTTTAAAATCGTTCAGATACAAATCACAAAATGCAATCAGCTCTTTTAAAGAGGACTTGCTGAAGCAAGACTGGACAAAAGTCTATGTATCAGATGTAAATGAAGCCTATGACACATTTATAAACATTGCAACCACTCTTTATGAAAAAAAATTGTCCATTAGTAAAGAAAAAGCCTAAACGTAAATTTGCCGATAAGCCATGGTTAACCAAAGGATTACAAAAGAAAAAAATTATTATATAAAGCTTTCCTAAAGAAAAGGACAAAAGAAGCAGAGCAGCGGTATAAAATATACAAAAATAAGTTGACATATATAATAAGATGTAGTAAAAGAGACTATTACAGTAAAGAACTGGAGAAAAACAGAGACAATATTAAAAATGGACAATACTTAACAATATTCTTGGAAATAAAAACAAAAATACAAGCTACCCAACCAATTTTTCGAAAAATAGAACAACTCAGAGTGTGAATGCAGTTTCACCTGCAGATGAATTTAATAACTTTTTTGTTAACATTGGTCCTAATTTGGCTCGAGAAATACCCATTACGGCACCCACAGGTGACACAATAAGCAAAAACACTGCTATAAAAGACTCCATTTTCATAAAGAACACAGACGAGAGAGAGGTCATTGAAATTGTTAAATCGTTTAAAAGTAAAACATCTATGGACTGTGATGGTATTGACATGCTTTTAGTCAAAACTATTATTGAATGCTTAGTGAAACCACTGACGTATATCTGTAACCTGTCTCTCCAAACAGGTATATTTCCCAATGCAATGAAAATAGCTAAAGTAATTCCGATATACAAGACGGGTGACAGAGGGGAATTCTCAAACTATAGACCAATTTTCCAAGATACTTGAAAAAATATTCTATGACAGAGTTGACAACTTCATACTGAAGAATAATTTATTGTGTGAGCAGCAATATGGGTTCAGACACAAAAGGACAACTGCATTTGCTCTAATGGAATTTATAGAAAAAATATCAACTGCTGTTGAAAATAAACAGTATTCAGTTGGGGTATTCCTGGATCTTAAAAAAGCATTTGATACAGTGGATCATAATTTATTATTAAAGAAACTACAAAATTGTGGTATTAGGGGGTAGAACTGTTCTGGTTATGTAGTTACTTAAAGAATAGATATCAGTATGTATGTGTTGGTAACAAAAACTCACAGTTACTGAAGGTTATTTGTGGAGTCCCACAGGGTTCAGTTTTGGGGCCATTGTTATTCAACATGTATATAAATGATATATGTAAAGTTTCAGAAAAAATGGATTTAATATTGTTTGCTGACGACACTAATTTATTATGCAGTGGAAGCAATTTGGAACAACTTTTGGATACACTCGGAAAGGAATTAGGAAAGCTCAAACTGTGGTTTGATTCAAACAAATTAACGCTCAATTTAAGTAAGACAAAATTTATAGTTTTTAACAACCATCACAACAACTTAGTATCTAAACTGAAATGGTATCCAAAACTAAATTTCTTGGAGTAATAATTGATAATAAACTGTGTTGGAAGTCACATATTAATTATATTAAAGGTAACATATCCAAATCAATTGCAATACTACACAGAGTGAAATATTTGCTGAATCAACCCACACTATATACCTTGTATCATTCATTAATACTCCCATACATGACATATTGTACTGAAGTATGGGGAAATACATATAAAACAAACATATCCAGTCTTTATGCTTCAGAAGAGAGCTATTAGAATAATAACCAAAGCTGCTTACAGGGAACCAACAAACCCACTTTTTCTTAAATTAAAAGCTCTCACGTTGAAAGATCTGGTTGACTTTAAAACTGCAGTAATAATGTTTAAAGTGAAGAATCTATCACTACCCGCAAATATCCAAAAGTTGTTCCAAATAAGGGGGAAACAATATCATTTCAGAGGAACATGTATATTTCAAAAACCTTCAGTGAGAACTACCACCAAGCAACATTGTGTTTCAGTGCAAGGAGTCAGATTATGGAATGATTTTGGACCTGAATTAAAATCATATACAACGCTTGGACAATTTAAACAAAAACTAAAGGAAGAAATACTCCAAACATATACAGTATACAAGATGACATGTAAAATCACATAAGGATTGTCATATCCAGTCTGTGTTGTGTTGTAGCTTAGTTTTTTTGTCACATTTTGTCTTAGCTTTGTTCTGAATTGTAATCGCTCTTGTTTTGTTTTTCTTTTGAATTCTTGGATGGAATATGGGTGGGCAATATAAGCTGCGGCTTCAGCCATCACCCATTTCGGATAACTTATGTTGAACTGTATAATCAGAGGAGTTATTGTCTAATTTGACCTTGTTGGATTTTCTTCCCCCTTTGTTATATTATTCTGTTTCTTTTAATCTGTTCTTTTATCTATCCAAAATAAAGATTCATTCATTCATTCATAACACTCCTTTGGCTTTCTGTTCGCGGCTGTGTCTGTACTGGAAGAACGGAAATGCAGCTTCTTTTTTTTTTCAGTGAGCACTGAGACGCACTATGATGCAGAGACGTGACCGCTCGCGGAATCCCGGAGTTCAACAGGTTAAAAAATAACCATAATCATAAAAATTTAATGGAAATAGGCCTGAAACATTTCCCTGTATATGTAATGGATATTGAACATATGAAAGTTTCTCTTTTTTGAATTACATTGGGTAAAAAAAAAAGTATTTTCACAGTATGCTAATTTACTGAGATGCACTAGTTTAAGCCATCAAACCATTTTTTGTGTATGATTTAAATATCAGTTTGTGTGTAATGGCTGTATCATTTTCATTTATGTAAATCAATGGAATTGGTTCCGATACTGTATTTGTTTGAAGAAACGGCATTAATTGATTTGTCAGTGGCTTAATTGGTCAACATCTCATACAGATCACTTCGGCGTTAAAGCAATGCCTCCTTTCTAAACACTGTGGAGGAAACTGGAGTTCAGTTAACATTTCACTCATTTGAATTTCCATGTCTTGTCCAGTTTCCAGTGTTTACATTTCTACTGGTGCACTGTAACAGTATCATCATTTCTGTCACTGTGCATTATGAGTGCTTGAGACCTTGTTCACATTTTTGTGTAGCTGAGTACATAGAAATAACTGACTTTTACCAATCACTGTCAAGATACAGTAAGCTTTGCCCATGCAGTGCATGCAGTTTAATATAGTCCATACTTCTCTTTCCTTCTTAAGATGGCAATCCTACTTGTATATGTGCTTTAAATATAATTATTTACCCATGTTTCCAGCAGGTCAAAGTGCTGCAAATATTGAAAGTTAATAACAGGGCAATATCAAAGAAAATACCATTCCAAGACTGTCAGGCACTTCCAATTTTGACCAGTCTATCTAATGGACAAGCAGATGGTAGATGGCACCCTGTATAACTTTTACAAGCCTCATCCAAGGGTAAACACTGACCTCCATTTTGCTAACATTAAGCTCTCTCATACTTCCTGTATCTCTCTTGAGGTTTAAGCTACAGATGCACTAAATCCAGACACTCAAAAAATATTCTAAACAACTTTCAGTGTTTTATGCATTCTAATTGAAGAACAATTTTCCATCTATTAGGATTTGAGAGTTTCACATAGCACATATTAATAGCACATAATAATAAAGTTCAGCACATAGTAGTAATGTTCAGTTTTTGGTCAGGTATAAATAAATTGCATGACAATTATGCAATGTTACAAATAAGGCTTAAGTAATTCCCAGTGTACTCTTCTGCTGGAGTTAGCCTCTGAGCTACCCCCAGAGTGCCAATTTTGTGTGCCTTGCTTCACAACATACAGTGCATCTGGAAAGTATTCACAGCACATCATTGTTGTTATGACCCGAACGCCGGTTCTGATCGCGCTCGGGCTAAAGTTCTTCTCGCTGCCGGCCTTGACAGCTGCGGGCTGTATTCTGGCCTCACCGGGCTCTTATTGTGAAAGTGCTCGGTGGGGCTTCCGCCTGTCAACGGCCGGTCAGCTGATTGTCATTACCGTCGTTAGTGCTTCGCCCTTTTAAGCCCGGCACTGACGACGGTAAGAGGCAGGAGTATTAGTCGACATTGGTCAACATTCTGTCAACGTCCCGTCTCGTTTTGCTGTTCAAGTCTGGGTCTACGCCTCGCCATGTTTGGGAGTGCCGTGAGACCTTCATGTCAGGTTCGTGTATCATAGTCTTGTCACAGTTAGCTCGTAGCGGCTGGGTTAGCCCTACGAGCCCAAGTCTAGGTCTTGTGTGTATTTGCCCTAAGGGGGTCATAGTTTTGTTTTGTCACGTCTGGAAATGAATACATCTTGCCAAACTCTCTGGTGAACTCTGTGGCGTCTCTTGGTGATCCGCGAGGATCACCACATGACAATTTTTTCCACATTTTATGTCACAGCTTTATTCCAAAAGGGATTAAATTATTTTTTTTTCCTCAAAATTCTACACACAACACCCCATAATAACAATATGAAAAAATGGATATTTTTGCAAATTTATTAAAAATAAAAAAACTAAGAAATCACATGTACATAAGTATTCACAGCCTTTGCCATGAAGCTCAAAATTGAGCTCAGGTGCGTCCTGTTTCCATTGATCGTCCTTGAGATGTTTCTGCAGAGTAATTGGAGTCCACCTGGGGTAAATTCAGTTGACTGGACATGATTTGGAAAGGTACACAACTGTCTATACAAGGTCCCACAGTTGACAGTGCATGTCAGAGCACAAACCAAGCATGAAGTCAAAGGAATTTTCTGTAGATTTCCGAGACAAGACTATCTTGAGGCACAAACCTAGGGAAGGATACAGAAAAATTTCTGCTGCTTTGAAGGTCCCAATGAGCACAGTGGCTTCCATCATCCATAAATGGAAGAAGTTCGGAACCACCAGGACTCTTCCTAGAGCGGGCCAGCTGTTTAAACTGAGTGATTGGGGGAGAAGGGCCTTAGTCAGGGAGGTGACCAAGAACCTGATGGTCACTCTGTCAGAGCTCCAGCGTTCCTCTGTGGGGACAGGAGAACCTTCCAGAAGGACAACCATCTCTGCAGCAATCTACCAATCATTCCTGTATGGTAGAGTGGCCAGACGGAAGCCACTCCTTAGTAAAAGGCACATGGCAGCTCGCGTGGAGTTTGCCAAAAGGCACCTGAAGGACTCTTAGACCATGAGAAGCAAAATCCTCTGGTCTGATGAGACAAAGATTTAATTCTTTGGCGTGAATGCCAAGTCACGTTTGGAGGAAACCAGACACCGCTTATAACCATGCCAATGGTGGTGGCAGCATCATGCTGTGGGCATGTTTTTCAGTGGCAGGAACTGGGAGACTAGTCAGGATAGAGGGAAAGATGAATGCAGCAATTTACAGAGACATCATGGATGAAAACCTGCTCTGGAGCGCACTTCACATTGGACTAGGGTGATGGTTCATCCTTCAGCAGGACAACAACCCTAAGCACACAGCCAAGATATCGATGGAGTGGCTTCAGGGCAACTCTGTGAATGTCCTTGAGTGGCCCAACCAGAGCCCAGACTTGAATCCAATTGAACATCTCTGGAGAGATCTGAAAATTGCTGTGCACCGAAGCTTCCCATCCAACCTGATGGAGGTTGCGAGGTGCTGCAAAGAGGAGTGGGCGAAACTGCCCAAAGATAGGTGTGTCAAGCTTGTGGCATCATATTCAAAAAAATTTGAAGCTGTAATTGCTGCCAAAGGTGCATCAACAAAGTACTGAGCAAAGGCTGTGAATACTTATGTACATGAGATTTCTTAGTTTTTTATTTTTAATAAATTTGCAAAAATCTCAAAAATACTTTTTTTCACATTGTCATTATGGGGTATTGTGTGTAGAATTTTGAGGTAAAAAATGCATTTAATCCCTTTTGGAATAAGGCTGTAACATAACAATATGTGGAAAAAGTGAAGCACCGTGAATACTTTCTGGATGCACCCTAATCAGTAGGAAGAAGACTGTATTTTTCTCCCATCCTCAGGGGTGCAGCTTAATGCCATGAGGAGGACTGATATGTCATCCATCTTGTCTATGTTGGATTAGTCCATGTTGTAGTGCAGTGTTTTTTAACATGTTTTGAGGCATGGCACAGTTTTTGCGTTGATAAAATCCCATGGCACCCCACCAGTCAAAAATGTTACAAAATGACACATTGTAGGCTATTACAGCATATGTAATGACAATTTAGTGTTGTAATTTGTATACACTTATCCATCTTGTCATCGGCACCTCTTGCAGGTGGCTATGCTTTGCCCATCTGCTTGAGCTTAAGGCTTGTGTTACACAAATGTCATGATCCTATTCAGTCCACTAGGCTCCGCGGGGTCCCTCCGTGGCTGAGCACGTGCAGCCATAATTCTGACTGCACGGACTGTGCACGCTGAGTACACATGCACAAACATCCAACCTTCCATTCAAAAGGTGGGGACACCAACACAGCGCTGGCTTAAAGACCTTGGCGCGGTGGCAACATATTTTTCCGGGGGGGTGGGGGTGGGGCAGAAAACACATATGTATGAATATGTAAATTTTATATTCTTTTTTTTTAAATTTCGCATATAATAATGCATGAGATTTACATAACGCTTTATCATAGACACTCAGACACTTTTTACAGATACATTATTCATTTACTCCAGACAGACAATGGTAGTGGCAAGCTACTACTGTAGCCACAGTTGCCCTGGGGCAGGCTGACGGAAACGTGGCTGCCAATCCGTGCCAACTGCCTCTCCGGCCACCACCGAACATTTATAGACATTTATACCCAGTGTTATGGACACTGGAGGCAAGGTGGGTAAAGTGTCTTGCCCAGGGACATAACGCCAGGATATCTAGGGAGAGCGGGATTCAAACCGCCAACCATCCGGTTTTTGGACATTCCGCTCTACCTCCTGAGCCACTGCCGTGCATATGGAACTTACAATTTGAAGTATTGTACAACCAAGGCTTGACTGTTGGGATATTGGGCCATTTGGGGTCCCACCCATACGTCCTGTATTTGGAATTTTTACTGGTGTCATCCTTCTCTCCCTCCTCTGCTCTCACCTCTCCTGGACCCTCTGCCTGAACACTATCCTCTCCTTGGCTCATCCCTTCTGTCTAATCTTGCCCTCTCTGAGCTCTGTCTAATTCAGGTTCTCTCTCTGTCTATGGTGATATACAAACAGGTTAGAAAATATCAAGTGCCATGTAAATTAAAGGAGACAACCAAAAATTTCTAGTTAAGGGTACAAAGAGCACCAACTTAAAACTTGAGTAATGACTTCAGTCTGTCATGGATGGCCCTCATGAGCCATCGATGAGACACTATATATCAACCGGTGAGTTTGCACAGTTTATTAAAGGAAAAGAAAGATGACAAAATAACAAGCCATGGGGGGGCTAAACACACTATAACGGTAACTCAGTCTACGACGAGGAAGCACAGATTCATAATGAAACACACTTACGGTAATAGAAGAAGGGTTGTAAACGTCTGACCAGAGGGATGCTCGATGATGTCAGACGAGGGGTTGTCCGATGAGACTGCCGCACATTTCGCCCTCAGCTGCCCTCTTAAGTAGGGCTCAAGGTGGAACAGCTGATGAGGCAAAATGCAGCTCAGCTGTCAGAGCCTCGGCTCTGACAGCCGGAAGCCCCTCCGAGCGCTGTCACAATAAAAGCTCGGAGAGCCATAGGGAACACACATCAGCTGGGAAGAAAATACTGCATGGCCTGAGTGCGGACGAGATTGGCGCTCGAACCACAACAGTACCTCCCCCCGAGGCGGCGAACTCTGGGCGGCGTATGACACCCAAGCCCCCCCCCACCCCCCACCCCACCCACGGTGGGAGGATGGGGGATAGGCCTGGAGGGTGAGAACCAGAAAAGACAAAAAAACACCAAGACTATGACAGGGAACAAATGAAGCAATTACAGAGTATGGTAGGAAAAAACCCCCACAATACTCCATAAGGCGCGGATGATACATAGACAGGACAAAGAATGCAAACAGCAGAAGAAGGCCTATAACTAAAACACACAGGCCCATAAGACATAATGTGGCAGATACAAATCATCCCTCAGACAGGGGAGAGGAGGAAAAAAAGACACGCTAAACAGCGGTAATACATAGATCAAAGTAAGGCACATGACAACACACCAAAAGTGACCTTAATATCTAGAGAAAATACAAAACATACGGGGATGACGGCAGGCAGAGTCCAATGACACACAAGCAGTTCTGGTGGTCTCCCTGCGTCCAATGTCCAAATAGCTGATAGGGGAAAAAGGGAGCATTCGGGCGGCCTACCCTAGTCCCAGGCCCGGAAAAACAGGATCTCTGGCGGCCGGACCAGGTCGCCAAGCAGACAGTCCAGTTGGTCGGGCGGCCGACCCAGAACGCCAAACGGGCGAGGCAGTCCTTCAGGCGGCCGACCTGGATTGCTCAGCCACCAGGACTGCAGGGGAGAGAACGGCAACGGCTTCCCTGTAGAGGGGGATAGTGAGGGAGAGCCGGGCCGAATATGACGAACCCCAACGGCACCCGGTGGAGAAGGCTTGGAGGAAAGATGAGGGACCAGCCTAGCATCACTCAGTGGAGGATCTGCAGCTCCACCTCCGAACGTCACCAGAATAGGCGCTGTCTTCCTGTTGGACCCAGGGTGAACCCGCGCTACACCCACTATGGACCCCGATCGGATCGCAGCTGCATCCACGTCGGACCCCCATTGGGTCTTGGCTACACCCCCAATGGACCCCGACTGGGTCAGAACAGTTCCATAGACGACCTCCAACCCTGAACCCGGAACCTCCAGCACAGCGACCGGGGTCGACTCCGCACCGGTGACCCTGGGAGAAGGCTCAGGAGAAGAAGAACCGGGATCAGGATCACTGGTAGCGACAGAGCCCAGCGAGATGAGCTCGGATGCAGCGGATGGCTGCCTCTGGCTCGTCTCCCCGAGAGACAGGCGAAAATGCTCTAGAACAGATAGTAGGAAGGAAAAATAGAGCATTTGCCTTCACTCGAGTTCTGTCGCCGTCCAGGACTTCGACGATCCATGTTCAGCAGGCAGAAGGACGTCTTCTGGCTCCCACTCGGCTACGGCGGGCCCCGCAGCCGGCATGGTGTTCTCCACAGTCTGAGAACCCTCCAACGCAGACGTCCACGCCGACGATCCGCACGGCATGGTGACAGGGGATCCTCGACCCGCTGGATCGAACCGCTCATCGGTGGAAATCCGGGGACGTTTCGTCGTCGGCGCAAGCTCCACACTACAGTCCGCTCTCCTCCTCTGCCCGTGACGTGGCTGTGGGGCTGGAACCAGGCTCTCCAGGACTGCAGGCCCCCTCCCCGTCCGGTGACGTAGGCCTGGCGTCGTGGAACGCTCAGTGGAGGGAGACACAGAGGCAGCAGGTTCAATGTCAGAAGCTACAGCAGGTGGTGGGAGCTCGGGGGACTGCAAACCCCGAACTCCACCCCCAGGAATCAGACAAGGCAAATCACAACAACGAGGAGAATACAATTGCACTTGCCTGTTCCCCAGAGAGTCGATGGTGCCTGCTGTAGCGGGCGGAGTTCCTCCCTTTCCCCTCCAGATTGTGACAGCAGGCCCCTCGGGGAGACGAGGAGAAGCCACTCCTGGTGGATTGCAGACGAGCCTCGCCGAAGCAGGACTCGTGGCCCTCACAGCAGCCGGCGATGACGTTGAGGAGGAGGGGCACGAAGAGCTGACGGGGCAGCAGGGACAGATGACCCGGGAGGAGCGGCTGCGGGGATTCCCTCCTGTCATGACGTAGGAGAAGCAGCTGACTGGGACGCTGAGTCCCTCTGACGACCCGGAACTGGATCCGGACGGGACTCTCGCTGAGGCCTATTTGGGGCATGGCGACGACGTTTCCTGGCTGATGGTGAGACGATGGGAGCAGGAACACATGGCACCGGGGCTGGACGGGTGGCAGGAGCTGAGGCGAGGAGCGGGGATGCCTCTCCGTCGGCCTCCTGCCGGGGTTCCCCTCCAATCCGCGGATCTCCACCCTTGTCGGAAACGCCGTACTCGGGGGGGGGGGGGGGAGGAGAGGGCTCCTGGGCCACCTTTTCGATCAGTTCACGTTGTGCCACAAGCCGTGTCACCCTCTCCTTTCCTTCCGGAAAGGCGGTAAGGTGATATTTTAATAAAGCCCTCTGGGCGAGAAACAAGTAGTGATATGCTGCGTGGGTGGGCATGAGGAAATGGGCCTTGGCCAGGTAGCCGTTGATCTCCTGGAACCACTCAGGGCAAAACCCACGCTTGAGGGCGGACATACTTATAACAACAAGCCCTAGCGAAGGGAAAAAACTCCAGCCCACGGCAAACTCACGGCGACAGGCATCTCAGTCTGGCAGCAGTCTACTGTCATGGATGGCCCTCAGGAGTCATCAATGAGACGCTATATATCGACCGGTGAGTTTGCACAGTTCATTAAAGGAAAAAGATGACAAAATAACAAGCCACGGGGGGCTAAACACACTATAACGGTAACTCAGTCTACGACGAGGAAGCACAGATTCATAACGAAACACACTTACGACAATAGATAAGATAAGAATTTATTAGTCCCACAATGGGGAAATTCCAGGATTGCAACAGCACAGGGATAGCAACACTCAGAGCAATAATTAAGAAGATACGGAAGATATAAATAAGAGCGGTGGATATACATAGTACATACACATCAATATATAAATATATATATATACAAAGTGCGGAGCATTGTAGCAAGATGGAATAAACAGCATAACCGTCTACTTAGTTATCCTACATAGTATGAATATGTACCCATACATATTGTCACCCTCCGTAGTGACCGATACTGTCCTAGTTGTATATACTGGAAGAAGGGTTGTAAACGTCTGACCAGAGGGATGCTCGATGATGTCAGACGAGGGGTTGTCCGACGAGACTGCCGCACATTTCGCCCTCAGCTGCCATCTTAAGTAGGGCTCAAGGTGGAACAGCTGATGAGGCGAAATGCAGCTCAGCTGTCAGAGCTGAGGTTCTGACAGCCGGAAGCCCCTCCGAGCGCTGTCACAATAAAAGCTCGGAGAGCCATAGGGAACACACACATCAGCTGGGAAGAAAATATTGCATGGCCCAAGTGCGGACGAGATCGGCACTCGAACCACGACACAGTCTTGAAGGTTTGAGGTTTTTCTCCAAAATTTACAACAATTTTCATATAGTTTTCTACTTTTCTATGTAAATTTATCTAAATTTGAAACCATTTTCCTCAAATTTGTAATTTCCGATTGTAAAATTGACTTTTCTTGTACATTTGAAACTATTATTAATTTGTGGATTATTTTATGGCTTATTTTTGTCTGTTTTTTAAAATGAAATTACTGTTTTTTTAAATATATTTGAAACAGACTGATTTATTTATTTATTTTTTTTAACTTTTTCCTTAACAATTTACATTTTTGACCATAACTTTGCAGTCAGAACAAAATAATTTAACTGTCATTACAAAGAAAAAAAATATTAGTAAAACTGTATTTGATCATTTAAATTAACTTAAATGACCAAGGATGCCGTTATTTCTGTTATAATATTTCTATATATTTATAGTTTTTTTTTTTTTTTTTTTTTTTTTTAGAATCTCCTCACCACCAAGAAAAACCTACTTTATTTTGAAATCCAAATGCTGGCACGTTTAGTTTATCTGAAGGCTGCTGATGGATTGACGTCACTGACTTCATGAATTTCGGTCATCTTAACTTGCTAGGTACATAATTGGGAACATAGCTTAATATTGTAGTGGCTGGTGAAATATATCCTCAGCAATTCAGCATTCCCCCTTGCCTTTCCCTTCATATGAAGCCGGCTGCATTTGAATTCTAACCAAATCTCTTAGCTAAGCGACTCTTCCATTATTGCTCCCGTTTCCAGCAAGTTAAAACCATCATAAATGCCTCCAGTGCTTACAAACCTTCTGATTTTTTTTTTTCCACGCGTTTAAAGTACTTTCATGAATTCATGTTTCTGTCAGACAGTCAAGCCTTATTCATGCTGCATTTCCCCTCTAGTCTGCCTTGGTCCGCGTATGCTTTAGACGAGTCTGGCACACACACGGCACTGTACATACTCACTTTTTTCATCTACCCAGGCCAAGCGGTTGATGCATGCACACAACCATCATTTATAGTGATATTTATCATTTATAGTTTCACTCCTACCCGATAGGTAGCGCCAAGGCGCTGACACGCTAGGATTTTCATCAACGAAGAAACGGCTGACTTCTTCACAAAGTTTCTCTTCAAATAGAGTCCATTTCTGCTTTTTGACTTCCCGGCTTTCACTCCTTTTCCATGAAGATGCTGCTGACGCTAGTGAGACACTGCCTGCTGACTGACTGGAAAGCTCACGTGAGTGGGGCGTTTCTAAACTCTGCGCGGATGATGGCCACACGCGTTGTTTGTGTGCACGCTTGTGGAAAGTCATTGCTTCATATATTTTTCTTAAATTCATATCTCCTTCTTGGCGTGGTGGTAAATTTTCTGGCGAGGCAGGCCACCACCGAGAAATGATACCAGAGGAAACCCTGACAGTGTACAAAGATAAAGATGACGTTCTCTTTCATCCCTCTTCTCACATATGCACAGTTGCCATTGTCATTGCTAAAATGTGTGTGGCTCTTGCTTTTATTCCCTTTTTGTATAGCTTGTGAGCAAATGCAGATGCATCAGTGCATTTGTGCTACCTATAGGGTAAAATTGCAAATGATAGTTATATGCATACATCAAAAGCTTGGTATGAGCAGTAGACACAAATGGAAGTATTTACATCCATAGGCACGCTAGCCTTTTTTGAAGCATAGGCACTCACAGATGTGGCGAAGAAGAAGAAGAAGAACATTTTTGCATTCATACTGTCACCCACTGACATGGAAGAGCTACTACACTGCAAGCACAGATGCACATGCGTGCGCATTAGCAAAAATGCATGCGATAGTAATGCTGCTTGGTAATAGAGAGAAAAAACGGGTAAGAGATAATGCTGGGCTGAAAAATTGAGCTGAATGGTTTAACGTAATGAACACCAATGGAACACACAGATATGAATGGGTTTGAAACTTCAGGAAAAGAGAATGCCTATGTAAACTTTCATAAAACAGAAGGGTCATTAATGGTGGTGTGGGAGTTGCTCCAGGCCTGTTGCGAGATGGAGTGCTTCCTCTCCTGTTGCTTTCGCCAACCAAGGGGCTCCCCCACCTTTTGCAGGAGTTTGCCAAGGTTTGTGGCTCTCTGTCCCAGTCCCTCGCAGGCAAGAGGGAAGAAGGAGATTTGGCTTGGCATCCCGTCCACCACTGACCCCTGCAATGAAACGAGACCACTCTCAGTGGCCCCTCACGGAAGCTGATGGGTTGCAGTTGGGGTGCCTGCAGCTTGAGAACCCCAATTGTAGGAGTGCAGTGTGGGCAGCCTTAGCCCTGCTGAAAACCTGGAGGCATGGGTATGCAGGCAGATGTGAATGCATCTCCTGTCTCTCTGGGGAGTTACAGTGAAAAGTAAAATCCTGATCATTCATACATTCCTTCATTCCCCTAAAAATAAACCCATTAATGCCTAATAAGTCTGTGACAAAAATTAAAATGTGGATGAAATACAAATCTTCAGACTGACATGCCCACCCCATGCGCTGCACACCAGAATGCACACATGATCCCACTTTATTTATTTATTCCCCTCAAAAAATCATACATTTCTGCCTAATCTATATTCTCCAACAGTAAGTCCACAATTAAAATGAAAATGTGGATGGAATAGAAAAAAATATTTAGTGTATCATCATATAAATTGTCATATCTGGACATGATTACCAACCATGTCCACACTTTGGGTTAGTTTTGGTTTTCGTGTTATTATTCACTGTGTCTTCGGTTATTTAGTCATGTTCCGTTTTTGGTTCTGTATGCCCGTCTCTTATTTTGAAGGTTTTCTTTGTTGTTCCCCATGTATTCCTAATTAGTTTTCAGTTGCCCCTTGTTTGCTTAATTTCCTTGTGCCTATTCATAGCCCTGCATTTCTTTTCTGTGTTGTTTCAACCAGGATTCACCCTCCAGTTTCTCTTCATGTTTTGGACTTAGTATTATTTATGAGTTCAGCCTTCCACTACTCTTTATCTTCTCAGCCCATGAGCTGTATTCATTTCTTTGTTTAATAAATCATGGGGATAGGATTCTGCCTGCATATGAGTCCATTCCTTCATGCCTGCTGGAGGTAGACCTGACAGAAATGATGGGCCATTATATTATGACAGTTACTTCTCTCTCCATTAAAATAACAGAAAATCCCAGCACGTGCAGTTTCCTCATGAGTTTTGGAGCTGTGTGATTTCAAACATGTCACTGAAACAGTATTAAACAAGGCACTTCTGATGACAGACCTTTTTCCTGATAAAAAGTGCATTGTCATAACATGCACCATAATTCTGATATGCATGAGATTGTGCATACCTCATGTTGTTGAAATCACTCTCTAACTTCCAGTGCAAAGCCTGGAGTGTCTACTGCTAAATTGGTGGTGTGACGCAAAGTGTGAAAAACTGACAAAAACTAACAAAAACACTGGTGCATGGCAGGAAGTGTAGAGCAAAAGTCCGCTGATGACTGTCAAAATACGGTCCTATGTCTCCAGCTGGCCTGGGAATGCTTTGGTGTCCTCTCTGAAGAGCTGGCTAGGGAAAGGCAGGTCTGGGCATCTCCGTTTGGACTGCTGCCTCCTCAACCCGGATCCCCGGATAAGTGGTAGATGATGGATGGATGGATGTTTGTACATTTCTCTCAATATGTAGGGCAATAATCAAGGCCCTTAAGGTGGATTCACACTACAACGTTTGGACCGACTTTTACTGACGTTTTGGCAAACGTCTGGCTCTGCTGGCAAAAGTTAATGATTGCTGGTCTTTGTTGGCAAACGCTGGCAAAAGTTGTGTTCTTTGAAAATTTTCAGCCTGCTGAAATTTTACCGATGTTTGGAAATACACCGTGAAAGTTGTGCTAATTTTATAAAAATTTCTGAGCGCTGAGCTAAGTTATGCAGTTTACCTACTGTAAGTCAGCCTAAGTTAAAGCTGTGTTCAGTCTATAGCGTTTTGACTGACTTTTACAGACGTTTTGAAAAATCAGACAAATACTCAATGTAGTTCAGCTGACATTAGCATCAGGTGACACTCATATAAAGATCAGTGTTTGTGGAGGCTTCCTGCCATTCTGGAGCTGCTTCTGGAGTGAACACATCTCCCTTGGGCATACATTTCAGTATTTATTTTCATTTTATATTCCTATGTAGTTACTTCTGCATACCCTTTTCCCCTGTTCGTTCATTCATTCATTCATGTGACAAAAATAATAAAATAATGCTATAGACTCCAACATTAAGTCCGCAATTAAAATGTGAATGTGGCTGGAATTTAAAAAAAACTATTAATAAATCATATAAATAAAATGATGGGTGATTATATTTTGACTATTACTCCTCTCTCCATTAAAATAACATAAAATCCTGTTAAATGTCATTTACTTTTTGACACCACATCAGCACTGTTTGATTTCCACAATGGAAGTGAACCAATAAATCCTGGAGACTGATTATGCACGGAGCAGAAAATTAAGGACAGTAAATTTCTCAATGAGATTTTTTTTTTTTTCTTTTGGGCTGTCACATTTTTGGGAGATTATATATGTGTGTGTGTGTGTGTGTGTGTGTGTGTGTGTGTGTGTACGCAATCAGGGTAGACCAAGGCTCAGATTTAAAGACACTATAAAAAGAAACTTGAAGAAGTTGGACATAGA
The DNA here is from genome assembly GCA_020510985.1 of Pholidichthys leucotaenia. Classification (NCBI taxonomy): domain Eukaryota; kingdom Metazoa; phylum Chordata; class Actinopteri; order Cichliformes; family Pholidichthyidae; genus Pholidichthys; species Pholidichthys leucotaenia. Next base: position 412,082,933 of record CM035840.1, on the reverse strand, counting down.
CAGGAGTTCCTGGCAGCGGAAAGCTAAGGACAGAGCTGTGTGGAGGAATCTGATCAGACCTAAATGAAACGGTCATTGTCGCCCATGACAGACTGCTATGATGATGATTAAATCACCCTTTATTGTCATTCAACCATACAACCAATCATGTACAGTAGAACAAAATTGTGTTTTTCCATTATCTACAGTGTTAATCACACACACCCCATATGTAGAATCAGAGGGCCGCTGCCATGCAAGGCACCGCCACAGATTTCCCTCCTCCATTCCATTATGCTGAGCACCAAGCTGGACAGCAGGAAGTTCCGCTTTTTATTTGGTCTTCGGCATGACCCGGCCGGGATTTGAACCCCTGCCTCCCGGGTGTGAGGCGGATGCTCTACCAACTGAGCCACCACACCGGTGCCCGATGATGATGTATGTATGTGTAGTAGGCAGAGAGTAGACAGACTCTGACTGAAAATTTCATGAAAAACCTTTGTTCCACAGACCAAGAAAATGTTTTTTCAGACAGCCAAAAAAAAAAAAAAAAAAAAAAAAAAGTGAAACAGCTGTTTTTTTCCAAGGCAACCAGTAATCCCGTACTGGCAAAAGACACTTTTGCGCAACAGCAAAGCCTAGTGGTAGAAAAATAACACTGCAAAGACACAAAACCACTTGCCAAACCACACTCATCATGTGCAAACAAACCCACAAATGTCCATAATTAATATATATATATATATATATATATATATATATATATATATATCATACATTAAAAAAAATTAAAAGACACACACACCATGTTATCACCAAACATATACTCTACATTGTCCTGTTACATATATATTTTCTTTTTTTAAGTCCCAATTCTCTCTATTTCTCTTTCGTTCCTGTATGTCTGAACTGAGTTTTGATCTAAAAACATCTGTTTTCACCAGCATTTCAGTTAACGTTTGCCAATGGAGTTTAACTTAGGCTGACTTAGGCAAGCTCGGCATAACTTATTCCAGCGCTCAGGAACTATTACAAATTGAGCACAACTTTCACCAATGTTTTTTTCCAAACATCAGCAAATTTTCAACATGCTGAAAATTCTCAACAAATACAACTTTTGCCAGCGTTTTCCAACAAACACAAAGTTTTATCAACTTTTGCCAGCAGAGCCAGATGTTTGCCAAAACGTTAGTAAAAGTTGGTCCAAACGTTATAGTGTGAATCCACCCAAAAAAGCAGGTCCAGGATGGCAGGAAGCCAAATGCTGATCTTTATATGAGCGTCGCCTGACGCTGGTGTTAGCTGACCTGGGCTGACTATTCCTTTGCTTAAGTTAACCTAAGATGGCAACTGCTACACATATGCTAGCCTAAGTTGCCAAAAGTCTGACAACACTGAATGCAACGCTGGCAAATGCTAGAAAAAGTTCATAAAATTTGTAAACATTCGTAAAAGTTGTGTGCTTGCAAATGTAATTTCACCAACGTTTGGACTGATTTCTCTGATTTTTCAAAACATCAGTAAAAATCGGTCCAAACGTTATAGTGTGAACCCAGCTTTAAGCTTAAGCGATGGTAAAATCTACATTAAATAAACAAAACACACTTGGTTCTTTTTTCCCTGCAGTGTTCTTCACACTTTGTCACTTTTAAAGTGGTTATTGCTGTGAGGTTTGCTTTTCAGTTTGTATTTTAAGGAAGATATGGATTTTATCAGATAACTGCAGTTTCTAATACAGTAAAGATTCTTTCCTTGAGAAAATGTTCTTGCATTGTTGTTATATCTGAAGTGTAATGGGTCAGTTAACCTTGCAACTAAGGCAAACAGTATTACAACTATGTACTTGTTTAATTGCATCTTGAGGAGACGAGGCCAATACATAGAGAAAGAAATCTGCTTTTAAAATTGTGCACATCAGTGTGAGATTGTATAAAGGCAGAAGGATGACAGAAAAGAAGTAGGAACGGATGGCAACAGAACAGAATGAAGACAAATGCCTGAATGCCACTGCCAAGACATTGATGACCAAATGAATAAAATGTGTCTATTATTGTGCAAAACAGACTCGCACTTCAGGGCCATTGCTGCCATCTGTATTTCTTTACTTTATAGGAGGTAATAGCATGCACTCTAGTTAAAGTATTTGGGCCAAATGAAAAGGAACATTTCTGTAATCCTTAAAATGGTAATATCAGAAGCTCTTCCAACATCTTTGCAGCCTGATTGCTGAAAAAAACATTGATGGATTTGGTCACAGACATTTAAAAACTTTTGAATCTTTCAGTAAGCACCACTGGGGTCATTATCTGCAAGTGGAAGGAATATCACTCGACCATCAACCGGCCAAGCACAGGGACTATTCACAAGATATCTGACGCGGGAGTCAGAAGAGTAACCCAGCAGCCAATGACAACTCAGAAAGAGCACCAGAAAGATTTGGAGACAGCAGGTCCAACTGTAACAGAGAACTTATAGGCCATGGCCTCTACTGTCATGGGCTCCATGTAAGCTCACCTGGCACAGTTTGCTAAGCAGTGTTTGGACAAGCTGGTGAAATACTGGGAGAATGTAACGTAGTCAGCAAGATGAAAATATAACTTTGTGGCTGTAATGCTATACACCATGCTTCGAAGAGAAATGGCACTGCTTCACATCGTTATTTTTTATACTGGTATCATCTTGAAGCTATCATTACAAAACAACTAACCATTTAACTAACTGCTAAATAAATTTTAGCTACTGTGTTCATTACTTTTTAGAGATTTTTCATTCAACATTTTTTTGGAATCACCATGATGGAGTAGTGGTTAGCTCTCCTGCCTCAGAGTAAGAAGGTCTTGGGTTCAAGTCCACATGCTATCAGGACCTCTCTGTGTGGACTGTGCACATGCTTGCGCAGGTTTACTCCGGATAGTCCGGTTTCCTCGCACGTTCCAAAAACATGTAAGTTAGGTTAATTGGAGTTTCTAAAGTGAAGGGATTGGTGCCCTTTAATTCCCCTCTAGGATTAACAAATTACTACACACAACTTTATTTATCAACTTAAATGTTTTACTTTCCTTGTAAGTGTGGATTTCATGACTTAATATCAAAGTATGGAGAAAAAATTATGTGGACAACCTCATTGAAAATATATGTAAAGAAAAAAGTCGACAAATTCAAAACTTACCGTATTTCCACAACTGTGCATGCTAGCGTGTGTGAGTGTCAAATACTTTATTTTGATCATTTTGGCATTCTTTTGATAAACAGAACAGCATATCATGTATATGAAAGTTCTTCAGGGTGTGGGAAAATTGTAAACAATAATCAAAATGAAAATTACTTTGAAATTAGTAAAACACACATTTTATTCTAAATAAAGCTATAGTGGTAAATATCCTGCCTGCGCCCTCTGGCTTTCTTTGAAGGGCAGTCGCTGATTCATCAAAGGCCAAGACCTGAACAGTTCTGGTTCAAAACTCATGAGTGATTGTTCAAGCATTTCTGTCATCCTTGCTTTTGGTTCATTCTTAATTCTGATTGTTCTCTTTGCCAGGTGCAGACAGATAATGTTGCATATATTTTTATTGCAATACATATTAAGAAACGTTGGAGAGATTTTTCTGCCATCTTACTGTTTCTCCTCCAGAGGCAAACTAAGAGGTTTTGTTTCATAAAATATGTCGAAATGAAAGATATTTGCTCCAATACAACTGCATCTTCTGCATTCCTTTGCACTTTCTCCATGCTAGATCTAAATTTTTGACATTGTTTGACCTACAGGCTTCCATGACTGTGGCAGAATTTTACTCATTTCAGTATAGATCCATTATATTCAGAAATATTTCAAATGATCTGTTTTTCAGTCTACATTTTCAAAATCACCTTATTTTGATAGTTTAACAACTACAATAAAGTAAAGGTGTCCTATTGCCTCGAGGGTCCTGGGCAAGTGCCAACTTTTCACATTATGTAATCTATGTATCCCCCATGGAATTGTCACCATATTACCTCTACCAAGGAGGCAATGCAATCATGGTGGTTTGTTTTTCTGTTTGTTTGTCCGTCTGTTAGCAGGATTAGGCAAAAACTACTGGACGGATTTTGATGAAATTTTCACCAGAAGTAGCCCTTGAGCCATGGATGAACCCATTAAATTTTGTTGATGACCTGAGAGTGCATACCTCCACCATGGACCTTGTTTGAATTTGTGCAGCAGGATTACACAAAAACTACTTTATGGATTTGGATTAAATTTTCACCAGAGGTGGTTGGTGCGCTAGAGAGGAACCCATAACATTTTGGTGATGATCTGAGAACGCACACCTCCACCAAGGATCTTAAGAATATTCCAAAACTCCTGGATGGATTTGGATGAAATTTTCACCAGAGTTGGTCGTTGGGCTAAAGATGAACCCATAACATTTTGGTGATGATCCGAGAACGCATACCTCCACCAAAGCTCTTATCTTCTCACAGTGTGCTAGCAAGAATATTTCAAACCAACTGGATGGATTTGGATGAAATTTTTTTTTTTACCAGAGGTGGTCCTTGGCCTAGAGGGGAACTCATAACATTTTGGTGATGATCGGACAATGCATACCTCCACCAAGGTTCTTATCTTCTCATAGTGTGTTCGCAAGAATCCTCCAAAACTACTGCATAGACTTTCCTGCAATTTTCACCAGAACTGTCTCGTGGCCTACACATGAACCCATTACATTTTGGAGGTGATCCATGATGGACGGAAGGAGCCTTGGTGGAGGTATGTGCTCACTGAGTATTTTTCTAGTTTTAATAGATGTGTTTGCATGCTCTGATGATGATCTTGGGAGCTATGTAGTTGGTTGAAACTTGGCCCTGGCAGGGTCTCCCAAGGCAAAATGCAAAGCAAACATTTACGTTGCTGTACTCACATACAGCCACCAGGATTGAGGACAAGTTAAAATTTGACCTGCAGAGGGACGGGGGTTTACCTTCCCACAGCGTCTTTATCTCTGCTGTGGAAATTCCACAAGAAACACCAACATATTTAAGTTTACAACTTTATCTGGTGTGGCACACAGTTGGAAAAATGCTGCTGCCTCGTCCAGAAACTCTTGCATCAGAAATCTTGATGCTGACTGTTTTAGCACTAAGGGTGGATTCATACTACAACTTTTGGACCAACTTTTACTGACATTTTGGCAACAGTCTGGATCTGCTGGCAAAAGTTGGTAAAAGTTAATGATAGATGGTGTTTATTGGCAAACGCTGGCCAAAGTTGTGTTTTTTAAAAATTTTCAGCATGCTGAAAATTTGTCGATGCTTGGAAATACACGGTAGTGAAAGTTGTGCTCAGTTTGGAAAAGTTCCAAAGCGCTAGGCAAAGTTACGCAGAGCTCACCTAAGTAGGCCTAAGTTGATCTCCATTGGCAAACACTGACTGAAATGCTGGTGGAAGCATATATTTTTAGACCAAAACTCACTTCAGACATGCATGGATGCAAGAGAAACGTGAAGAAGTGTTGCTGTCCATGGTGCTGGAATGCCAAAAGCTGAAAGAAGGGGGGAGTTAAAAAAAGAAGAGAAAAAAATCTCCCAGAAATGTGACAGGCCAAAAAAAAAAAAAAAAAAAAAAAAAATCACCTCATTGTGAATTCTACAGTTCTTTGGTTATGCATGGAAGAGAAAACTTTCTCCAGGATTTATTACCTCTGACAAGAAGGTAATGTAATCAGGGTGGTGTGTCTGTTTGTCTGTCCGTTTGTTAACAGGTTTACGCAAACACTACTGGATGGATTTTGATGAAATTTTCACCAGAGGTGGTCCTTCGGCTAGAGAGGAACCAAAAACATTTTGGTGATGATCCAAGAACGCATACCTCCGCCAAAGCACTTATTTTTCTCTGAATCAGAATCGGAATGAGATTTATTGCCATTGTTCATGTAGTACACAAACTAGGGATTTGTCTCGGTGCAATGCTGCAACATTAAACATGATAAAAATAAGAGAGAGATAAAAAACTATACATGCAATAAAATGTAGAATATGAATGAGTAATACTAGACAAAGCAATTTTTTGATATATTAGCGAGCAGCAGATATTGTGGAGTACCCCATAGTGCAGTCGGTAATGCAAAAAGAAAACGGTGATGATTGACATGAGTCAATCATCACTGTGCACTATGTGGTGGTACCACATAGTGCACAAGAGTCTAATAAGTCACTTAGTGTTCAGCAGTCTGATGGCAGAGGGGAAGAAGCTGTTCATGTGACGGGAGGTTTTAGTCTGAATGGACCGAAGTCTTCTACCTGAGGGGAGGGGGGCAAACAGTACATGACCAGGGTGTGAAGGATCGGCTATGATCCGGCCTGCACGCCTCCGGGTCCTGGAGATGTACAGATCCTGGAGGGATGGGAGCTTGCAGCCGATCACCTTCTCAGCAGCGTGCACGACGCGCTGCAGCCTTAGTCTGTCCCTGGCAGTGGCTCCTGCGTACCACACGGTTATGGAGGTGGTGAGGATGGACTCGATGATGGCCGTGTAGAACTGCACCAACATCTTGGTGGGTAGCTTGAGCTTCCTCAGCTGCCGCAGGAAGAACATCCTCTGCTGGGCCTTTTTGATGAGGGAGCTGATGGTTGGCTCCCACTTGAGGTCCTGGGTGATGGTGGTGCCCAGGAAGCGGAAGGAATCTGCAGTGGTGATGGGAGAGCCTGTGAGGGTGGGCTGGGGGGGCAGAGGGGTTGTGACTTTCCTGAAGTCCACGATCATCTCCACTGTCTTCAGAGCGTTCAGCTGCAGGTTGTTGTGGCTGCACCAGGATGCCAGCTGGGTTACCTCTTTCCTGTAGACGGACTCATCGCCGTTGGAGATGAGCCCGATGAGGGTGGTGTCGTCCGCAAACTTGATCAGTTTGACAGACTGGTGGCTGGAGGTGCAGGAGTTGGTATAAAGGGAGAAGAGTAGGGGGGGAAAGTACACAGCCCTGGGGTGATCCGGTGCTGATGCTAACAGAGTCAGAGACAGTCTTTCCCAGCCGCACATGCTGCCTCTGGTCCGTCAGGAAGTCGGTGATCCACCTGCAGAGGGAGTCAGGCACGTTGAGCAGGGACAGCTTGTCCCGGAGCAGAGCAAGGCGGATGGTGTTGAATGCAGAGCTGAAGTCCACAAACGGGATCCTGGCGTAGGTTCCCGGGGAGTCCAGGTGCTGCAGGATGGAGTGGAGGGCCAGGTTGACTGCGTCATCCACAGACCTGTTGGCTCGGTAGGCAAACTGCAGCGGGTCCAAGAGGGGAGTGGTGATGGACTTGAGGTGGGGCAGGACCAGGCGCTCAAAGGACTTCATGACTACAGAGGTGAGCGCTACAGGTCTGTAGTCATTAAGTCCAGTGATCCGTGACTTCTTGGGGACAGGGATGATGGTGGAGGTTTTGAGGCAGGTCGGCACGTGGCATAACTTCAGGGAGGTGTTAAAAATGTCTGTGAAGACAGGAGTCAGCTCATCCGCACAGTGTCTCAGGGTGGAGGGAGACATGCCGTCCGGACCGGAGGCCTTGCGCGGGTTCAGTCTGGAGAACTGTCTGTGCACGTCCTGCTCACTGATGACAAGGGCAGGGGGGGAGGAGTGGGGGGGCGCCTTTGATGAAGTGGGGACCGTGAAGGCAGTGGCACTGGGGGGAGGGGGGGAGATGGACACAGCTGACGAGGTGTCAAAACGGGCATAATGTTGGGACAGTCTTTGACAAAGGGCTATGTCATCCTGACCTTTAGAAGCCTGAGGCCGATAGTTGGTGATTTGCCTCAGTCCTCTCCACACAGAAGCAGAGTCGTTAGCAGTGAACTGCTGCTGGAGTCTCTCAGAATACACAGATTTAGCTCTCCTCAGCTCTCTGCTAAACCGATATTTGACCTCCCTGTAGCAGTCCCTGTCTCCACTTTTCAACGCTGCTTCCTTCTCCTTCCTGATCTGTCTGAGCTTAGCTGTGAACCAGGGCTTGTCATTTGAGTACCTCACCCTTGTGCGCGATGGAAGAATGCTCTCCTCACAAAAGTGGATATATGAGTTCACAGTGTCCGTATACTCATCCAGATCATGCGTGGCTCCTTTAAACATGCCCCAGTCAGTTATTTCCATGCATGTGCTCAGCTTCTTCCCAGCTTCACTGGTCAATTTTCTCGTAGTGCTCACAACAGGTTTAGTGAGCTTTAGTCTCTGTCTGTATGTGGGAATGAGGTGGACCATCACGTGATCAGATAGTCCGAGCGCAGCACGGGGAACAGCGCGATACGCGTCCTTCACTGTAGTGTAACAGTGATCCAGCGTGTTCTTTCCTCTGGTGGGGCATTTAATAAACTGTTTGTATCGGGGGAGATCGTGGCACAGGTTGCTCTGGTTAAAGTCGCCAACCACAATAACCAGAGAATCCGGGAAAGTGTGCTCCGTTTGTTGAATGTGATCTGCGAGCGCGCGCTGAGCCTCGCGCGCGTCCGCGTCGGGCGGGACGTAAACAGCGGCCAGGATGAATGAAGCGAATGAATAAAAAGGCTTGCAGTTAATGAATAAATATTCCAGAGCGGGAGAACAGTATTGGGAAATCACCGTTACAGGGTATTAGCAAGAATACTCCAAAACTACTGAATGGATTTGGATGAATTTTTTTTTTACCAGGGGTGGTCCTTGACCTAGAGAGGAACCCATTACATTTTGATGATGATCTGACAATACAAACTGTAAAAGGCAGGTCGAGGGTAATTAAAAACATAACTTCAAGGTTCGCTAAAACCAGGTGAAGAGTCACAGGTAGCAATCAGAGGGGAATCTTTAAAATGTTTACTCAAACAAATTTATTCACCTAAAATATATACAACAGATGCCGACTTAAATAAAAAGCTAAAACTAAGCTAAAATTATAATAAAATACTAACTAAAAAAAACCTAAGGTAAAAAACTAAAAGTGGGCTAAAAACAATGAAAGTCCTTAAAAGGCTGATGAGGAGGATCCACTCTTCAAGGCCATGCTCCATCTGCCACCACGACACTGATATCTACAGGAAACCTGTACAGGGTAATGCCATGAACCGAGCCAGGTTGTTTTTTGGGCTCGGTTCTGACCCGCTGTGACTCAGGTTTATCTGTGGAGCTTTGCATTATGTTATCTTTTGAGTTTCTTGATGTTTCCATTTTCCAGTGTTTTTTCCCTACCTGTAGCCACTGCGTTCTGGCCGGCAGCTGTGAGGCAGCCTCTTTTGGCTTACTTCTTTTGGCTTAATATTGCCAAGATTAGGAGCATCTTGTCTCAGAGTGATGCTGAGAAGCTGATCCACGCTTTTGTTAGCTCGAGATTAGATTATTGTAATTCTTTATTATCAGGTTGTCCTAAAACATCTTTAAAAAGTCTTCAGCTGATCCAAAATGCTGCAGCAAGAGTTTTAACAGGTACTAGAAAGAGAGATCATATCTCTCCGGTTCTGGCCTCCCTTCATTGGCTTCCCATAGAGTTTAGAATTAAGTTTAAAATCCTTCTTCTTACTTACAAAGCTCTAAACAATCAGGCTCCTTTTTATTTAAAAGATCTGATACTACCGTATCATCCTAACAGAGCACTACGCTCCCAAAATGCAGGTTTACTTGTAATACCTAGAATCTCCAAAAGTACAATGGGAGGCAGAGCCTTCAGTTATCAAGCTCCTCTCCTGTGGAATCAGCTGCCAATCTGGATTCGGGAGTCAGACTCGATCTCTGTTTTTAAGAATAGGGCTAAAACCTACCTTTTTGATATAGCCTACAATTAGGGAGGGATCATGTGTTTTCTGAACCCTCCCTTAGTTATGCTGCTAATAGGTTTAGTCAGCCGGGGGACCTCCAGTAATGCACTGGGCCTCACTCCTTTCCTCACTCTCTATGAAATATTTTTTTTTTTGCTGGTCATTAACATTTGTTTGTTCTCTCCCATAGATTGAGTCCCCATCGTGCTGTTTGCTCTCTACATGTCTGTTCTTTTCTTCTTCTCTATCCCCTCACCCCCCAGCCAGTCGCAGCAGATGACTGCCCCTCCCTGAGCCTGGTTCTGCTGGAGGTTTCTTCCTGTTAAAAGGGAGTTTTTCCTCTCCACCGTCGCCAAGTGCTTGCTCACAGGGGATCGCCTGATTGCTGGGGTCTTTCTGCAACTGTGGGGGTCCTCCCTACAGTTGATAGTGCTATGAGATGACTGTTGTTGTGAAATGGCGCTATATAAATAAAGTTGAATTGAATTGAATTACACTCGTGTGGGTGCTGTCTGACACTTGGCGGTCCGACCACGCCCCCTCTCTCATGACAGCTAGCTGGGTCTCCTCTGGTAATTGCCTTTCCGGCGCTTCGCCCAGGTGTTCTCAATCTGTGTTGTCAGCAATGCTTGTACTTAAGCAGCCCTTTGCCAGTCAAGCATTGCTGGACTATTGTATTGTCATTGATGTACGTGTTGCCATGGTCCACTGTGGTCTGCCTGCTGCGCATCCCCCCGTGTGAGCTGTAAGTGAATATTGTCTCCTTTTTGTATGTCAGCTTTGTGTTTTGAACTGTTTGTTTTTGTGGCCACTGTACACTGGTCTACCCACTGCACGTCCCTTCGTGTGAGCTGTTTAGTGTACCCTGTAGCCTTTGTGTATGTCTATTTTGGAACTGTTTGCCCTTTCTGTTAATAAGCTCCTCCTAAAACACATATATGTTGGCTATGAAAGCATAAATTCATTTAATTTTAGTGACTAAAATATTCTAATTAATAATAACAGAACCAACCATGTCTGCATTGTAAATGTGAATAATTTCTTTATGGAGCCCTGCAAAAGTTAATTTCTTCCCGAAAATAAAAAAACACATCATATCAATAAAAACATTTCAAACCACAATTGTCCGTTCCAGAGTTGAGCCATGTCTTCAGTAGCGGAAACTGTCTTGAGAGAAAGAATATGAATTAATGTATTGTCCACAATTCAGAAATTCCACTGCAGAGAAAAAGGAAAAATATTAAATATTCCTGAGTTGTCCACCAGATGGCATTGTAAAACTATCTGTTTTTTTAATGAAGAATCTTGACTTCCAAGTCTGGAAAATATCACCCATAGCTGTCGATTTGGGGCATTCCTTCCTGGAGAAGGGATTAACTTCCACTTTATGGCCGATGAGTTGTTACAGCTCTGGTGCTTGGGTGAGAAAAGCAGTTCATGACCAGACTTTTGAGTTGAAATGATTTTCTTCAGCAAAGAATGATTTTATATATTGGAAAACACAGTCAATATACCATAGTAAAACACAAGAAACACACACAGTATTTAGTCACAGCAGTAAACTGAGTGCCTATTCGCATTGCAGAGAGCTAATCTTGTCTTTCTACCTTTTATTAATTGCCCAAAAATAGATAATTAAAAGGCATAGAACCAGTCCTTTACTTATGTGTGCTTTTACCCACACATCATTACAGTCCGGTAAACAGTGTGGTATTAACATCTAAACTAAAAAAGGGCACTGTATACTGCAATGACTAAATATTTTGTTATTTTTATGCTTTGCTGCATACAAACTAAATCTGACACGTGTTTGCCACTCAGTGCTGAGTTACTAGGGCTATGCGATATGACAATATATATCAGATGATGATATAAAAACGTCTATCATTTCATAGAATACTCTATTGTTTATATCCTGATTTAAAATGCACATACTCCTGTTTCCTGAGTAAAGCTCCTCATACACTACTTGTCAGTGCCCTGCCTCTCCCCTGCAGTAGAACAGGTGTGTGGTGGGTGGCTAGGCTTCAGTCCGATGGGTTGCTACCTTCAAACTACCGGTTTGGTCAAATTGATGCTACTCCTGTTTGTCAGGGATGCAGGACTGTTTTCCATCATGCTGCATCAGTGATGATAGTCCGCCAACCTCGTTTTATTAGGAGGCAAGTAACGTTATCACCATATCTAATTATAAAACAGCAAATGCTAAATGACGATGCTAAGTTGTTCTAATTGGAAACATTATAATGTATCAGACCATCATTTCTCTGGTTTAAATTACTGCTGAGTTTCTTAGTTTTGTCTGAAAAAAGTATTAAAGCTGCAAAAGTACATGATAGTGGCACATACACACAAAATAAATAATAAATTAAAATGGGTCAGAGGAACAAGTTGGCTTTTATTGTAATTTATCTGATTTCTAATAATTTTCATTCATCAAGTAGTGATAATGAATAAAGTTAAAGTCGTCACATGTATTTTGTTACATTACCTTTTGTGTCTTTGATTTTCAGATCATGACCAATCTGAAATACTTTTATAAAGAAGCAAACAGGTTAAATAGGTTCAGAATGGCAGTCTTCAGGCTGCAGGTCTACACTTAAATATTCACTGATTTAAACAAACAAATAATTTATATCTGTAGATGGTTTAAAAAAAAGTTAAAAAAGAGAGATGGTCCTTTTTATGTGATTATCTAAACTGTAAAATTTGCAGAAGATGTACGTATATCGTGATATATATTGCTACCATGATATAAGATTACTTTTATTGTGATATGAAATTTTGGTCATACTGAACAGCCCTATGAGTTACTATGGTAGCTGTCCTGTAACTGCCAAGAGGTCTGTTCCAATGAATTCCCTCTATACCAACTCTGGGCAATATCAAATCTTCTGCAGGGGCAGGGGAGGGCACATTGTCAGATTATGAAAATGCTACATTTCATTGCTTGCTAATGAAATTAAATTAATAAAAATGACAAGTTATTCATACCAGCTTGTAAACATTTTTATTTATCACCATTGCCATATACATGGGTGTGTCAACAAGCCCATGTATATGACTTTTGTTGACCTAGAGAAGGCGTTTGACCGGGTCCCCAGGTGAGTCATCTGGTGGGTTTTGAGGAAACTTGGTGTGGAAGAGTGGCTTGTACAACTCACCCAGTGCATGTACGAGAACGCCCGTAGCAGAGTATGAGTTGGTGATGGATTGAACAAGGAGTTTTAGGTCAAAGTCGGTGTGCACCAGGGCTCCTATCTGAGCCCACTGTTGTTTTTTTTTTGTCATTGTTCTGGAGGCCCTGTCTTGTGAGTTCCGTACTGGTTGTCCCTGGGAGATTCTGTATGCTCATGACCTGGTCATCATCACAGAGATGCTGGAGGAGATGCTTGTGAAACTAGCTGTTTGGAAAAATGGCATTGATGCCAAAGGACTCCGTGTAAACATGGGAAAGACCAAGATCATGGTCTCCAGCCCAGGCCTTGATGTTCTCCAGAAGTCTGGCAAGTATCCATGTGCTGTGTGTCTCGCCGGCACTGCCCATGGCACCATCTTTTCCGGTGGTTGCTCGAGATGGGTGCACAAGAGGTACAGTGGACTCACTGGTGGTCAGGCATATGACCAAGATTTCCATTGTAAGTGCTGTTGTGGGGAGGCCAGGCAAATCAGTGGTCGGCCTATGACACAGGTGGTTGTTGCCGATGACAAGCTGGAAGTGGTGACATCTTCCTGCTACCTGGGTGACATGCTCTCCACTAGTAGTGTATCTGAGCATACCACCATCACAAGATGTCAGGTTGCCTGGAACATGTTCAGGCAGGTACTCCCAATTCTCAAGACCTGCTAGCTCCCTCCAACTTCAAAAGGCCATATCTACAACTCCTGTGTGAAGAGCGTGTTGCAGCACGCCAGCGACACATGGGCCATGACTGCCGCCTGTCTTAACCATCTGAGGCAGAATGACAGGGCCATGATCCACTGGATGTGTGCCATCTCCACTGAGAATGAGGTCATGAGAATGAGGTTCAGCCATGTGGAGAGGATTGTGGTTGGATTATGAAGGTCATGGATGTTGATCCTGGTAGCAGCAGAGGTCAAGGAAAAGGAAGACCAAAGAAGACATGGCTGGAGGGTGTCTGCATGGACCGTGTCAAGCTACAGCTGGCCCAGGTTGAACCAGCGGACAGGAACCATTGAAGTGGGACTCTGAGAAGAGCAGTTAAGCAGGACCCACCCCAACTGAGGGACTAATTGTGTCCTGTCAAAAATAAATACGGATGATGTTGATGATGATGATTGGGGGAGGGTTATATCGGCTGGACTTTGTTTTTTAGGGGATTAGAACCCCCCTACCCCCACCATAAATTACACCTATAACCACGGCCCCACACTGAAAGTAGGCTGGGGGATGGGGTGTGAGGGCAAATGCCTGTTGGAAAGGTTTCTTCCCATTTGTCCCAGCCACGCTCAGCCCAAACAAGCCACATGGGTCTGTCCTCCAGTGGGCTCACCACCTGCAGGAGGGATCATTGGGATCATGGGTACTATGTGGATCAGGTGGTAGTCTGGGCTTTTTTGTTCAGACTGCTGCCCCCATGACCCCTGTGGTAGAAGATGGACACCAATTCCTTTTAAAGCAACCTTTTTGGTGCAAGATTAGTACAGCTTTGTGATTTTGACCCTCATTCTGCATCCTGCTTGCAGACATCACCCAGTCCCAGCTGGCCATTCACCAGAGCCATATATCTTGGAGGAGAAAAGTGGCTCAGAGGAAGGTAGAGTGTGTGCCATTACCTGACAGTGGCAAGCAAAAAAAGGACAAATATAATCACTTTGAGAATGGCCTTTAGCTTAAAAAATCACACCATTCAAAGGCATTTGTTTAGGAAAGTTGGAAAATACAGTTTCAAACTAATCTTAAAAATAGCCTAAAAAATGTTCATGGACTAAAAAAGCTGACAATATTCACAGTAAATAAGATTTGCTAAGATTCTCATTGGGAGTAGGAGAGGCATGATTAGAGGGACAGCTGAAGTTGAGCAGTTTGGAAACAAAGTAAGAGAGGAAAGGCTGAGATGGTTTGGACATGTGCAGAGGAGGGATAGTGGATATATAGGACAAAAGATGTTGAAGATGAAGATGGCAGGTAGGAGGAAAAGAGGAAGACCACAGAAGATTCATGGATGTAGTGAAGGAGGATATGGAGAGGGTTGGTGTTACAGAGGAAGATGAAGAGATAGGGTGAGATTGTCACAACTCGCTCTCGCCTGTCTCCCACTCCAGCTCCGCGCACACCTGCGCCTCATCAAGCCTGGGCTATTTAGCCCGCTCCGCCTGGAGCCTTGGTCTGGAGCCGTCTGCTCTCCAACGATCGTGCTACCTGCACTCGCCTTCTCTACCTCCGCATCTCTGGACCAACCTACCTTCACCATCTACATAAGCCATCATTCGTCTCACCCTCTCTCCAGTCTTTCTCCCCTGTGCACAGGTGGATATCCAGGTGTCGGATTCTCCTCTCGTCGTCGCCATCTCCTCACCCGCAGCGCCGAGCGCGCATTGGAGCGCTGTCTACCAGGCAGGAGACCTGCGGCTCGCCAACGCCAGCCACCAAGACCACCTGCAAGTAAGCCACAGCCAAAATATTTTTCCACTGGGTGAATTCCGGTAACTAACCCTTTTATCTGCTCTGCCCCTAGGGTTGCCTGGCTGCACGGCGCGCTGCTCCGCCCTCGGTGCATCCTGTCCTCCAGCATTACATCCACATTCCACTCTCACGCATCCACACACGCTTTTGCACTCAATAAATCATTGTTGAATCTGACTCGAGCCTGTGTGCGTGTTCCCTGGGCCAGAACTTATGTCAGAGATGGAGGCAGATGACCCGCTGCAGAGACCCCTAAAGGGAGGAGCCAAAAGAGGAAGAAGGTATTTGTTCCAATGTGATTCTTTTATAAAAACTATTAAAATAATTGAAAATATGGCACATATGCCATGATTCAGGGCAAGTGAGGCTCAAACGCAGAGCTGCCAGAACAAACACTCAGACTCAGATGTAAAAGTTCACCAGGTAATTGTAAAAATAAAACTAAAACACAACTCTAAATAAAAGTGCAACAACTGAGGAAAATCGCAACACAAAAACACACACTTAAATAGACACAAAAACCGGTGCCCGGTGGAGCACACATAGCCTACGGGAGAAGAGCAAAGAGATAATTAGGGACCATTTCTCCCAAAGAGGAGAGTAATGTAGGAAAGCACTCTTACTTAATGAGCAGAGGAGCCCGGCAGGGAGCTCCTGCGTGGACCAGGGGAACAGGGGGGAGATGGTGACCTGGGTGGATGTCCGGCATCTTTTTGGTGAGGCAAACGTGATCAGCCCCGTAGTACACACTGCAAAGGTGGCAGCAAAACTGAAGAGACAAGAGGGCAGAGGGAGTGAAAACAGGTCAAACTGAAAGGACGCGAAATAAAAGGCTTAGACATTTTCTGGTAGCAAACCTAACGATCCAGCAATGAGCTCTCCACACGCTGGCTCTTAAATATGCTGGTTAATTAGGGAGCAGCAGGTGTGTAATCATGCAGGTGTAGCTGATACTCCGGAGCAGGGAAGACAGGAACAGGAAGGGAGGGGAAGCACGCTCGCCTGATCATCACAACATAATATTGTATCATCATTTGCTAAATATTTAAAATAATTAAAAACAGTTTGCTTTAGTCAGGTAAAAGTTGGAGTTGATGATTTTCTTTTTGTACAGCATTCCAGTGCTCCTAGATGCAAAAAATTTGTTACCATCAAAAAGAATTTTATCATATTAAGAATTTTAATCATATTAAGCTACAAATGTTAACTAATATAGCACTAACTGTGCTATGTTGGGCATAATTAGAACACATTTTCTAGTTATAAAATACAATCTCTTTGAAGACATTTTACCATGTTGTTAATCAATATGATTTGTAAATCACAGTTCCTCGATTAACACAATGGTATGGTAAAAACCCACAAAAAACTATTATCTACCTTTTCTGAAAGTATCTGGATGCCAGTGAAAAGATACGGTCATGGCCTCATCCCACACTGCCAGATGCTGTAGTTAATGAGCACCTCAAACACTGGATTTTTTTTCCAGCATTCCATATCTGTCTTCAGAAGAAAACCCATAGTTTTATATTTTATTGTGCGGCAGTCATTTTTTCTTTAACTCATTACCAATTATATAGAGCTAAAATGTCCAAACACTGGTGTTATACATGTCCTCGGAGTTTAAATCACATCATCTGCCGTGACTCAGTGTGGACAGGTGTGGAAAAACAAACAGTGGGAACCACAAAAGCAAAAGATTTAACATTGTTCAAATACTCTCCCTTGCTGTCAGCAAGTGGTAACTTCCTGCAGAGCTGCTCATGTCAGTCCATCACTCACATTAGCAATCTAAGTGGAGCTCTATCAAGTGCATTCTTGGTAAGGAGAATCTGTCTGTCCACAGTATGTGTCCATCAGAAGGAAAATGTTGTATTGATTTCATGTCCAGAGAGCCTACAAACTGCAGCTGGAAGTGACAGTCGGTGACTCAGCTCTGTTCTAGTGACAGACAGAATCAAAGAGACAAACAGCTTTGAAGGTGCATGGAGAAACTAAGCAGATGTTTATTGTAAAGACAGAAAAAAAAAGGTTGGTACCAAGTTGTTACCGTAGCATCCAAACATCAATGAACTCATAAAGATCTAATTTGTGGTAAGAAAAATGACAGCATTATCCCACTTTTATGGCAGTTGGCCAGTCAGCTATGCCAAGGCATCATCTCTGTACAAAATAGTTGCCAAGTATTTGCACAGCAATACAAAGGAAGAAAAAGAAAAAGAAAAAGTTGAAAATTATGGCACTGGTTTTCTTCTGGTCTCATGTTTGGTATTCTGCCTTTTTTCACTTTCCAATTGTTGATGCTTACTTTCTTCTGAGTTGGCAGGTCGAGGCTTTATAATCCACACTAATAATGGAGCTACTGTGCAAAAGCGGAGCCAAGTTTGGTTTTCAAGAATAGCTGTAGATGGTTATGCATTTGGATCCTCTTGATTAAACAATTATGTATGGTTAATATCAATTAATCCTGATATTATAAATTTTTACTGTACATTCATAAAGGAAATGAAAACATAATTACCTACAGCTCAAAAGAGACCAAATATTTGTTAATTTAAATGACACAAAAATCATTGCAAAGACAAACTTTATTCCAGTAATGTTAAGAGAATTTTTCCTTTATGATGGCATATTTAGATGCAGATATGTATGGATATTTTGTAAATCTGTACGCAATGGGGCACAAACCCCTTATCTCCAAAACAGACTTTTTTTCTGCAAATGACAAAACAAACAAACTGTATTTTCTGATTGATTTAGGGATTATGAAACACTCCGTACTGTGTATATACAGTAAATTTATGTGTACATATGTATATTGACTACTCTTTGACATAAGTCCGGACCCAGGGAACACGCACACAGGCTCGAGTGTGATTCATTGATTTTACTAAACAATAATTGGTGTCTGAGTGTGTGAGTGCAGGGTGTAATGTGATGCTGGAGGATGGGATGCGTCGAGGGCGAAATGAAGCGCTGTACAGCCAGGCAACCCTAAGGGCAGAGCACACACAGAGGTTAACAGCCGGAAAACACCCAGCGGAATTAATACTCAATCTGGTGCTTACTTGCAGGTGGTAAGGTGGCTGGCGTTGGCTAAAGCCGCAGGTCTCCTGCCTGGAAAACAGAGTCCTGATGTGCGCTCGGCGCGGAGAGGGGAGTGATGGCAAGGACGTGGGAGGAATGTCCGCCGCCAGAGGATCTACCTGTGCACAGGGGAGAAACTGGAGAGAAGGTAAGTGGAGAATAGCTTACGTGTAGGACGAAGGACAATCCGAGGAGCGCAGGCCATAAGGGAGCAGGCGTGCGCTGGAGTGAAGAGCGTTGATGAGCAGATGTCTCCAGGCGGAGCGGGCTATATAGCCCGAGACTGATGAGGCGCAGGTGTGCGCGCAGCTGAAGCGGGTGACAGGCGAGAGCGAGTTGTAACAGTACCCCCCCCCCCTCCCCCCCCCGAGCAGTGCCTCCCGGCACTGGCTTACCTGGGTGCGCCCAGTGGAACTCCGAGATGAGGCGTTTGTCCAGCACAAACGATGGGCGCACCCAGGATCTCCATTCAGGGCCATACCCCTCCCAGTCCACCAGATATTGAAGGCCGCGACCCCGGCGGCAGGAGTCCAGGATGGAGTTGACCGTCCACGCCGGGTCGCCGTCGATCACCACGGGAGGGGGTGGAGCCCTAGGAGGAAGGCAGAGTGGGCTAGTCACCAGGGGTTTGATCTGGGAGACGTGGAATGTTGGACAGACCCGGAGAGAAGGGGGAGAGCCAGATGCACAGCCACCGGATTAATTATCTTGACGATAGGATAAGGTCCAATGAAGCGCTGGGCCAGCTTCTTCTTTTCGGCCTTCAGGTTAATGTTCTGTGTGGACAACCAGACCTGTTGGCCCACCTGATAGTGGGGGGCGGCCTTCCTACGACAATTCGCCGTTCTGGAATTGTGCGCTGCCGTGCGTAAAAGCGCTTGGCGCGTTGAGGTCCAAAAGCGCCTGCAGCGCCTTAGATGAGTCTGGATAGACGGGACAGCCACCTCCCCCTCCTCTTCAGAGAACAGCGGAGGGTCATAGCCCAGAGATGCCCGGAAGGGAGACATCCCAATGGCTGAAGATAGGGTTGAATTGTGGGCATATTCTATTCAGGGTAGATGGGTGCTCCAGGAGGATGGACTGGACGCGGTGACGTAGCGTAGCACAGCCTCCAGCTCTTGGTTCGTTCGCTCGCACTGCCCATTGGACTGGGGGTGGTGACCGGACGACAAGATCACCATAGCCCCCAAGGCATTGCAGAAACTCTTCCAGACCCTGGACACGAACTGGGGCCCCCGATCAGAGATGACATCCACCGGAATCCCATGTGGCCTCATGATGTGCTGGACCAACAAATTTGCTGTTTCTTGCGCCGAAGGGCGGCCGCGGAGTGGGCTGCCTTCGAGAACCGGTCCACAATGGTCAGGATGGTGTTAAAGGAGTTGGACGTCGGGAGACCGGTGACGAAGTCCAAGGCTACGTGGGACCAGGGCCTTCCGGGGACCGGCAGGGGATGGAGGAGCCCTGCTGGAGCAGAGGTCGAGGTCTTACCCATAGCACACTGGGGGCAGGCACGGACGTAATTGACGACGTAGGCCCGGCCACCAAAAAGACCTCTGGAGGAGCTCCACAAGCCGGGAGATCCCTGGGTGACAGGCGAGGTTAGAAGTGTGCGCCCAGTGGATGATGTCACCCCGGACAGATGATGGCACGAACATCCTCCCAGCTGGACCGCCGCCAGGATCAGGATCAGCCTCCTGCGCCCTCCGGACCTTGTCCCTGATGGACCATGAGACGGTGCCCACGATGCACGAGGCCGGCAGGATGGTGTGTTCCTGTTCTTCAGAGGCCTCCGGGGCGAACTGCCGGGACAACGCGTCCGGCTTGGCATTCTTGGAGCTGGGGCGGTAGGTGATAGAAAACCTGAAGTGGCCAAATAACAGGGACCAATGAGCCTGGCGGGCATTCAGGCGCTTGGCCGTCCTCAGGTACTCCAGGTTTTTATGATCTGTCCAGACCACAAAAGGTTGCGCTGCCCCCTCCAGCCAGTTGCGCCACTCCTGCAGCGCAAGCTTCACCGCAAGGAGTTCTCTGTCGCCAACGTCATAGTTCCTCTCCACTGCAGATAGGCGCCGGGAGAAGAAGGCGCAGGGGCGCACCACCCCATCCACCAGAAAGCGCTGAGACAACACTTCCCCCACCCCCGTGTCGGAGGCGTCCACCTCAACGAGGCATTGTAGCATGGGGTCCACCTGAGTCAGGACCCGGGAGGAGGAGAACTCCATCTTCAGCGTCGCGAAGGCCAATGCAGCCTCCTCAGTCCACCGGAACAGCACCTTGGGGGAGGTGAGGCGGGTCAGGGGAGAAGCGATGGAGCCGAAGTTAGGGACGAAACGGTGGTAGAAGTTGGCGAACCCCAGGAATTGCTGGACCTGCTTCTTGGACGGGGGGGGGGGGGCACTTGACTACCGCCTTGATCTTGGCCTGGTCAGGGATGATTTGATTGTGTGACACAATGAAGCCCAAGAAGGAGGTCTTGTCGGTATAAAACTTGCACTTCTTTGCCTTCACATAGAGCCTGTTTTCGAGAAGACGCTGGAGGACCCACCTCACGTGAACCTGATGCTCCTCCCAAGACCGGGAGAAGATCAGGACGTCGTCCAGGTAGATGAAGATGAATACCCCCAGGAAGTCTTGTAGGACGTCGTTTATGAGCCGCTGAAAGACGGCCGGAGCGTTGGTGAGCCCAAACGGCATGACCAGATACTCAAAATGGCCGCTGGGCGTCCGGAACGACGTCTTCCACTCGTCGCCCTCCCGGATCCCAACGAGGTGGTACATGCTGCGGAGGTCCAGCTTCGTAAACCAGGTGGCCCCCTGGAGAGAGTCGAATGCGGAGTCCATCAAAGGCAGCGTGTACTTGTCCTTGATCGTGATGTTGTTTAAGGCCTGAAAGTCGATGCACGGCTGAAGGGACCCATCCTTCTTAGCAATGAAGAAGAACCCAGCTTCGACTGGGGACGAGGAAGGGCGGATGATGTCCGCGCTGAGCGATTCCTTTATATAGGTGTCCATGGCCTCCCGCTCCGGAGCCGACAGGCTGTATAAGCGACCTGATGGTAAGGGTGCCCCCGGGCAGAGATTTATGGCGCAGTCATACGGGCGGTGGGGGGGGAGGGGAGACAACACTTTGGACTTGCTAAAGACAGTCCCCCAGATCATGGAATTCTGGAGGCACCTTGGAGAGGTCCGGAGGGGGCGAGTCGGAGGAGGAGGGAAGCAGCGAGGGGGCGCAGGCAGCTGACTGGAAGCAGGCGCCCATACAGAAAGTGCTCCAGGAGAGGACGCTTCCGGACCTCCAATCGAAGGCCAGATTGTGGAGACGCAGCCAGGGGTAGCCCAGAATGATGGGAGCGGCTGAGGTGGGCAGTTTGTACAGGCTCAGGTCTTCCCTGTGATTCCCGGAGATGATGACTGAGACGGGCACAGTCTGGTGTGTGACCTTCTCCAGGGGGGTTTGTGAGACAGTGACGAGATTGAGAGGGGCTGGCATAGCTTGGCAGGGGATGCCCAGGTGGGTTGCCAGGCTTTTGGAAATGAAGCTTTGCTCCGCCCCCGAGTTCACCAGTGCATGAGTGAGATGCTCAGTGTGATTGTGACAGAATCTAATAGGGAGGAGGCACTTTGATAGGGGATTGGATTGGGTTGAGTCTGCAAGACCCCCTACAGCAACTCGCGGACTCCCCCTTTTGGCTTGACCGGGCAGGTTTCCACGGGGTGCTGGTCGTCTCCGCAGTACATTCAGAGTCCCAGCTCCCTGCAGCGCTGTTTCTCCGCCAGCGGAAGCTTGGTCTGCCCAGTCAGCATTGCCTCCGGATCGTCGGCGGACTCTGGCGCGGGCAACGCCGGGGGCGAGGATGAGAGATGCGGGAGGAAGCTCCGCTCGAGCGGCTGAACGTTTTCCGCTCAGCGGCCCGTTCTCTCAACCTGTTATCGAGACTAATGACAAGGGAGATTAACTCAGAGAGTTGTTCTGGCAAATCCCGGCTGGCCAGTTCATCCCGAAGGCTAGGGCTCAGGCTACGGGCAAAAATGCTGCAGAGGGCAGCATCTCCCCACCCAACTTCTGCCACCACCACCCGGAAGTCGACAGCGTAGTCGGCAGCTGACTGGCTACCCTGGCGAAGGTTTAGCAACTGGGTGGTTCGCACACTGTCACGGTCCGAATGATCAAAGACCTCATTGAAATCATGGATGAATTGGGCATAGGTCAGGTTCGCGTAGCTGGGCCTCGCCATTACGGCATAGGCCCAAGCTAGCGCTCGCCCTTCCAGAAGGTTAGCGATATACCCGATTCGACTGTGATCAGTCAGGAAGTCCCTGGGGACCCGCTGGAACACCGACTCACATTGGAGGAGGAACCCCCAAGCTTCACTGAGTTTTATAAGGTGGTTATATAAGATGGAGAGTGCCCATATTGCGGCCTCTTTGACCGGTGCCCTCTGCCAAGTGCCTACCATGTTACTGCTGTTCTAGTACATCAATAAAGCTGTGTTCATCCAGTCATCTTGCCTCATCCTTCACCCAAGGTATTTTACCATACATAACATGCGTTGTAATATTTTTTTGACCTACTTGGCGTCAGTCTCTGTGTGTTTGTCTTCTCCCATTCTTCCTTACTGTGAGTGTTTTTAGCTTCTTTATTTGGCGGATTTTCATTATGGTGAATTCCTGTTCATGTGCATGTTTTAAATGTACTTTTATCTGCTCTTGCGTTTCCTGGTCGGTGGGGTAGTGCTTCTTGAAAATGTCCATTTCCTCTTTTGTCTGGCTGTTGATTCTGTCGACTTTGTTTGCTGTCACTCTAATCCTTTCTTTTATCAGGTCTTTTCGTGTCTTATGGATTATTTTCTCTGTGTTTCTGGTTGGGATCGGACTTTTTATGTTGAGGCTTGCTGATGTAACATCCTTATCTCTACAACAGAGGTTAAATCTCAGGTGATTTCTGTAGCATGCTCATGTTTTCTCCAGTTTTTCCAGCCAGCAGAAATATTTGATGCAATTTTGTCCATAACTTCCATGTAGTAGCTCGAGTAGGTTCATTTTTTCTTCTTTTTAATTATAAGTTTTTTGCTTTTCTTATTTCAGATAAGAATAAAAAAGAGATGTTTTTACCTTTACATGTTTCGACTGTCCACTGTAGTCTTCCTCAGAAGAAAGACTTTGCATGTTACTCTCCTAGATCGGAGAGTAACAGACACAAATGCTGGGTCAAGGAGGCCATAGAAATCAGAAAGCTGAGAAAAGACAGCGTGAATTGGGATGAGGGGGCATTTATGCTTTCCCACCCCTGGGACTACATTCTCCAGAAACTATCGGACGGCAGAGGGTGGGGCCAGCCCTCTGGATCTGACAGTTCTACTGGGCTGGCCCCGCCTAGGAAAGGCAGCTGAGAATGAAACTTCACAGCAATCAGCTGACACTTCTGAGGAAGACTGCAATGGACAGTTGAAACATGTAAAGGTAAAAAGATCTCCTTTTTATTCTTGTCTGAAATAAGAAACAAAAAAACCTAATGATTAAAAAGAAGACAAAATGAACCTACTCAAGCTATGACTTAAATCAGACTAAAAATTCTTATTTAGAAACGCCATTCCTGGTGCTCATTAGCTATGCGCCTATAGCTAGATGGCGGGCCACGCCCCCTCCCATGTAAGAACTCCTTCCTCATGTGTACTGGAGGCTCAGAAGCCACTCCCACAGCCTTCTCTGGCCCATTCCCTACTGTCTCCTGATAGGAGGTTGAGATTGGAGCTGTTTGGTTTGGCTCTGTGACATAGAGTCAGGCCAGATCTGAATGGTGCAATTTAGGCTTGAACTGGAAGTAATCAGAATCACACTCAAAATACATGGTCTTAGGCTCTATGGCTGATTTTGTTATTGATATGTGTTGGAAGTGATGATAAACACTTTTTTTAACATGTTAAAAGTTAAAAATAGTCGATATTGACTGCAGTGGGTCTTTAAGAGTTTATTTCAGAGAGTTTGTTTTGGACTTAGTCAAATCTATGAGGAGACCATGATGACCGTGGAGATGACTGGAAGATCATTTAGAGATGAGATACTGTATCTGGGCATTTTTTGATCTATCAATGATCTTCAGGGGATAAGGATAAGGGATAAGGCCCTGTGCTTATATAGCATTTTTTTAGTCACAACAGCCACTCAGAGAACTTAACCAGCAGTTACACTAACCCTCTATTCTAAGGGCCTAGAACAGGGGTCGGCAACCCACAGCACTGGAGCCATATGCAGCCCTTCAGTCCCTATGCTGTGGCTCCCTGCAGTTATATCTCAAAACACATGGAAATTAATGCAGGTCATTTTAATTATTTTATTTTTCAAATGATTGTTTTTTTGGATACATTTTTCAACTGAAGTGCATATTTTTATGAACATAAAATATATTCTAAATTATTTATGTTGTCAATTATGTGTCATATCTGACAGTGGCTCATATGCACGGAGAGCTGCTCAGCCTCTCCGAGCATGTGAAGAGCATGGAGAGCCCAGCAGCTTCCTGATTATCCACCCCCACCCTCGGTAAGAAATGGACAAATCCAGAAAAAAGTAAAATCACTGAAGAAAAGAGTTTAATTCTATGTGAACACATTAATTTGCATTCATGTATGGTTGTTTTGTGGAGAGAATTTCTCCACAAGAACATAAACGAGAAAAAAAACCAAACAAAACAGCCGCCTCAGCATCAGGTCCATAAGTCTTAAATGTACCATTTAAATGTCTTAAATAAAATCAATACCTTAATTATCCTTAAAAATGAGAAACAATCCTTGAATTCCTGCTCAATAACCTTAAAATTAGTTGTCTGCCCTATAAGTGCTGGATTCACCAGACATGACCGAAATCTGAATTAGTGTAAATTTATTTTCATTGTCACAACTCAATCCATCCAACCATCCATCTTCTACCGCTTTTCCGGAGGTCTGGGTCGCGGAGGTAGCAGTTCATGCAGAGAAGCCCAGACTTCCCTCTCCCTAGCCACCTGCTCCAGCTCTTCAGAGAGGATACCAAAGTGTTCCCAGACCAACTGGGAGACATAATCTCTCCAGCGAGTCCTGGGTGTGCCCTGGGGTCTCCTCCCAGAGGGACGTGCTTGAAACACCTCAACTGGGAGGCATCCAGGAGGCATCCTGATCAGATGCCCAAACCACCTCAACTGGCTCTTTTCAATGTGGAGGAGCAGCTGTTCTACTCTGAGCCTCTCCCAGATGACTGAGTTCCTCACCCTATCTCTGAGGGTGAGTCCAGCAATCCTACGAAGAAAGCTCATTTCAGCCGCTTGTATCCGCAGTCTCATTCTTTTGGTCATTACCAAAAGCTCGTGACCATAGGTGAGGATAGGAACGTAGATTGACCGGTAAATTGACAGCTTTGCCTAAGAGCTTGGATTGTCACCTTATCGTGGTGGGGGGTTTGCGTGCCCCAGTGATCCCAGGAGCTATGTTGTCCGGGGCAATTTGCCTCTGGTAGGGTCACCCAAGATAAACTGGTCGTGGGTGAAGGGCCAGACTTAGAACAATCCAACAGTCTCTCATGATGAATGTCAGAACAAGGATTCAGTGTACCCCGTCTGATATGGGGTTATCAGGGCCCCACCCTGGAGCCAGCCTTGGTGGAGGGGCTCGATGGCTTGCACCTGGTGGCCGGGTTTCTGCCCATGGGACCTGGCCGGGCTCAGCCTGAAGGAGTTATATGGGTCCGCCCTCCAGTGGGCTCACCATCTGGAGGAGGGATCATGGGGGTCCGGTACTATGTGGATCAAGTGGCGGTCAAAGGCGGAGACCTTGGTGGTCTGATCCCAGGCTTCCTAAACTGGCTTTTGGGACTTGGAATGTCACAACTCAATACTTCCTGAGTTATTTAAAAATAAAAGCCCTCCATAGCAATTGATTTTTTAGAATCGTTGTTTCTGTTATGTGCTTTCATGGTGAAATGCCATCAACTGGGTATATTTTTATGAACTCAGCAACCTACAACCGACAGTTTTTCCTCACAATTTCAAAATAAAAAATAAAAAAATAGTAAAAACAGTTCAGATGAGTGAAAAGACAGGAGAGAAGAATCTGGGGCAGTGATGTGGAGGTGAGCCTTATATTTCAAGGATGCTTTCAACGTTTTCTCCACAGGATAACCGCTAACTTGTTATCTGATATTAATGGGGTTTTGGGCAAACAGTGAGTTATGTGTGCAGACTGTCTCAATGGCATGCATTTTTTTTTAATCTTAAAGGCATAACATTTAGCTCAGTGGAAGAAAGTATTTTTAAACGTTTCTTTTTTCCCCCACTCTGCTATGATTATTTCTAATTAGCACCAAATGATTGGTTAAAGTTATAATCAGAAATTTGTTTGGCATTGTTTGTGTTTGATTACAAAAGAAATGAAGATTATTTAAAAGTTATCAGATAACCAGTCCACTAGTTATCAAACTGAGAGAGTCCAGAGAGCAAGTGAAGGATACAGATTCAAATTATATTAATAGATATGAATAAGGAGCATTTTGAGCAAACACAAAATGCTTGAAAAGTAGCTTCTTCTAAATAAAACTGTTGCATCTAATTTATTAAAGTATCAGGAACTAAAGCAGTGTGATGACTGTTCAAAGTAGGAGATAGATGATATTTTTCAGATTTTAACAATCAATGTGCTGACAAATAAAAACTATAAAAAACACTTATAGTCAGATATTCAGATATAGCCTTTATTCTTCAGTACGAAACAATTTGTAAAATATTTGTAATACTTTTTTTTATTTTGTGAATTAAGTTATATATAAAACTTGACAGTTTTCACTTTTGTAGTATGAATTCATTAATACCACATAATATTCAGAGCTACTTATAATGTACAGTAGTGTGAAAAGTGTTTGCCCCCTTCCTGATTTCTCATTTTTGTATGTTTGTCACACTTAAATGTTTCAGATCATCAAACAAATTTAAATATTAGACAAAGATAACACAAGTAAACACAAAATGCAGTTTTGAAATTAAGTTGTTTACTATTAAGAGTAAAAAAAATCCAAACCTACATGGCCCTGTGCGAAAAAGTGATTGCGCTCTCCCCCCATTAAAACATAAATTAACTGTGGTTTATCACATTTTGGAAAGCTGAGTTCAATTTCTCTAGCCACCCCTAGGCATGATTACTGCCACACCTGTTATCAATCAAGAAATCACTTAAATAGGACTTGCTGACAAAGTGAAGTAGACCAAAAGATCCTCAAAACATAGACATCATGCTGCGATCCAAAGAAATTCAGGAACAAATGAGAAACAAAGTAACTGAGACCTATCAGTCTGGAAAAGGTTATAAAGCCATTTCTAAAGCTTTGGGACTCCAGCGAACCACAGTGAGAGCCATTATCCAAAACTGGCAAAAATATGGGACAGTGATTAACTTTCCCAGGAGGGGTCAGTTGACCAAAATTACCCCAAGGGCGCAGTGATGAGTCATCCAAGAGGTCACAAGAAACCCCACAACAACTATTCAAAGAACTGCAGGCCTAACTTGCCTCATTTAAGGTCAGTGTTCATGACTCCACCATAAGAAAGAGACTGGGCAAAAATGGCCTGCATGGCATTGTTCCAAGACGAAAACCACTGCTAAGCAAAAAGAACATAAAGACTTGTCTCAGTTTTGCCAGAAAACATTTTGATGAGCCCCAAAACTTTTGGGAGAATACTCTGTGGACTGACGAGACAAAAGTTGAACTTTTTGGAAGGTGTGTGTCCCATTACATCCTGCATAAAAGATACACAGCATTTCAGAAAAGGAACATCATACCAGCAGTAAAATATGGTGGTGGTAGTTTGATGGGCTGGGGCTGTTTTGTTGCTTCAGGATCTGGAAGACTTGCTGTGATAAATAGAACCATGAATTCTGCTGTCTACCAAAAAATCCTGGAGGAGAATGTCTGGCCATCTGTTCGTGACCTCAAGCTGAAGCACACTTGAGTTCTGCAGCAGGACAATAAGATAAGATAAGCCTTTATTAGTCCCACAACGGGGAAATTCCAGGATTGCAACAGCACAGGGATAGCAACACTCAGAGCAACAATCAGAAGGCAAGAAAAAAAAACAAGCAAGCAAGAGCAGCTAATATACATATGTACATATTACTATAAAATATATATATATACAGACACACAGTGCAGAGCATTGTAGCTGGATGGAATAAATATATGAATATATAAACACACAGTGCAGAGCATTGTAGCTAGATGGAATAAATATGTAAGTATATAAACACACACAGTGCGGAGCATTGTAGCTAGATGGAATAAATATATAGATATATAAATATGAACACACCCAGTGCTGAGCATTGTAGCTAGATGGAATAAATATGTAAATATATAAACACACACAGTGCAGAGCATTGTTGCTAGATGGGATGAAACAGCATAACCCTCTACTTAGTTATCCTACATGGTATGATTATGTGCCCATACATATTCTCACCCTCCATAGCGACCGGTATTTTCCTAGTTGTATGCCGGAGGGGACCATTGTGTAAGTCTATTGCATCTTTTGCATTTAAAAACTATTAGTTTGTTACGTCTTTTTGCTATCTCTGCGAGCAGCCCTGCTTAGGTTGTACAGTCTGACAGCCGTTGGTAGGAAGAACCTACGAAACCTCTCGGTTGTGCACCTGGGATGATGTAGTCTGCTGCTAAATGAGCTCCTCAGTGCATTCAGTACGTCCTGCATAGGGTGGAACTCGGACTCCAACAGAGATGACAGTTTAGCCACCGTCCTTCTCTCTCCTATCTCCTCCACCGGATCAAGGCGCTGCCCCAGGACAGAGCTAGCTTTCTTAATCAGTTTGTTCAGTCTCTTCCTATCGGCTGCTGTAATGCCACTGCCCCAGCAGACCACTCCAAAAGTGATGGCTGATGCCACCACCGTGTCATAGAATGTCTTCAGCAGCGCCCCTTGTACACCAAAAGACCTGAGTCTCCTCAGCAGGAACAGCCTGCGCTGTCCCTTCTTGTAGAGTGCATCAGTATTGTGTGACCAGTCTAGTTTATTGTTCAGATGAACACCCAGGTACTTGTAGGATGTCACCATCTCGATGTCTGTTCCCTGTATATTTACTGGTGCTGTGAGGGGCTGCCCATGCCTGCGGCAGTCCACCACCAGCTCCTTAGTTTTCCTTGCGTTGATCTGGAGGCAGTTCCGATGGCACCAGTCTACGAAGTCCTGGATAAGCCCTCTGTACTCAGCTTCATCTCCATTGGAGATGAGGCCAACGATCGCAGAGTCATCAGAGAACTTCTGTAGATGGCAGTAGATGGCAGTAGATGTAGTTGTGTGAGAAGTCCGCAGTATAAAGAGTGAACAGGAAGGGAGCCAGCACCGTTCCCCGGGGGGCCCCCGTGCTACTGATGATCGTGTCGGACACACATTCCCGGGTTCTCACAAACTGAGGCCGGTTCGTGAGGTAGTCCAGGATCCATGATGACAGGTGCTGGTCCACCCCTGCGCGCAGCAGCTTGTCCTTCAGGATCATCGGTTGGATGGTGTTGAAAGCACTGGAGAAGTCAAAGAACATGATCCTCACCATATTCCCGGGCTTCTCCAGGTGGGACAGAGAACGGTGAAGGAGGAAGATCACCGCATCCTCCACCCCAATGCCATGCTGGTAGGCAAACTGGAGTGGATCCATCGCTAGTTCCACCAGGGGGCGGAGGTGAGCAAGGAGCAGTCTCTCCAGGGTCTATGATCCAAAACACACCAGCAAGTCCACCTCTAAATAACTTAAGAAACCAAAATGAAGACTGGAGTGGCCTAGTCAAAGTCCTGACCTTAATCATATTGAGATGCTGTGGCATGACCTTGAAAAAATGGTTCATGCTCGAAAACCCTCCAATGTGGCTGAATTACAACAATTCTGCCAAGATGAGTGGGACAAAATTCCTCCACAGCTCTCTAAAAGACTCATTGCCAGTTATTGCAAATGCTTTATTGCAATTGTTGCTGCTAAGGGTGGCCCAATCAGTTATTAGGTTTAGGGGGCAAATCACTTTTTCACACAGGGCCATGTAGGTTTGGATTTTTTTTCCCTTAATAATAAAAACCTTCATTTAAAAGCTGAATTTTGTGTTTACTTGTATTATCTTTGTCTCATATTTAAATTTCTTTGATGATCTGAAACATTTAAGTGTGACAAACACAAAAAAACGAGAAATCAGGAAGGGGGCAAACACGTTTTCACACCATTGTAATTTGAGGGTATTCACATTCTAGTTCAAGTTACAGTTTAGATATTAGAACCATTTTTATACAAAATTTTCCAGGAGAAGAAGAAGAAGCCATCTCTATTGCCATTCAGTCCATACAGCCAATCATGTACAGTAGAAGGAAATTACGTTTCTCCTGTCTACAATGTTACTCACATGTAGAATCAGAGGGGTCGCTGCCATTCAAGGCACCGCCACAAACAACTTAATAAATACAATGTTCATTTTAAATAATTGGTTGAGAATCCTTTGCAGGCAATTGCTACCCATAGACATCACCAAACATTGGGTTTCCTCCTTTGTGTTGGTTTGCCAGACATTTACTGTAGCTTTCAGTTGTTGCTTCTTTGTGGGTCCTTTTGCTTTAGGTTTTGGCATTGCCTTTGCAGAATATTTTACTTCTTTGTCTTAAAAAAAGCAAACAAACAAAAAAAAAAAGAAAAAAACTCCTGAATTACTTTTGCAGTATGTCTTGGGTCATTGTCGTGTGAAATGCCATCCAATCAACGTTGCTACATTTGGATGAATCTGAGCAGACAGTATATCCCTATTCACTTCTTCTGTCACATCATCAATGAACACTAGTGACCCAGTGCCATTGGAAGCCATGCATGCCCATGCATCACACTGCCTCCACCATGTTTTACAGAAGATGTGTGTGCTTTGGATCATGAGACGTTCCAAGACTTCTCCATACTTTCTTCTTTCCATCATTCTAGTGCAGGTTGATCTTGGCTTCATCTGTCCAAAGAGTGTGATTCTAGAACTGGGCTTGCGTCTTTAGAAGACTTTTTGGCAAAGTTTAATCTGGTCTTTCTATTTTTGAGGCTGATTAATGGTTTGCACCTTGTGGTGAATTGTTTGTATTCCCTTTCAGGATTTTTTTTCTCTTCATGGGAGACAAAAGTACTGATACACCTACTTTCTGGAGTGTTGTTTACTTGGGTGGATATTGTGACCATGGAAGGGATCCTGTGATCATCCACTACAGTTGTCTTGCATGGACGTCACTTTCTTTTTGAGTCCCCAAGCTCACCAGTGTGCTCTTTTCTTTTTTTTTTCTTAGAAAGTAAACTTCTGATTTGGCCACTCCTAACATTTCCAACATCTCTCTTTTTTCAGCCTAACAATGACCTGTTTCACTTCCATTGATAGCTCCTTTGAGGACATGTTGTGGGTTCACAGCAACAGCTTCCAAATGCAAATGCCACACCTGGAATATCTTTTACTTTCCTGATTGATGATGGATTAATGAGGGAATAGCCCATGAAGCCCATAAAAAAGCTTTTGAGTGAATTTTCCAATTACATTTAAGCTCATAAAATTAGGAGATTTTGTGTAAAAATGGTTGCATTTCCTAAACCGTAACTCCAATTTGAATGTGATTACCCTCAAATTAAAGCTGAGAGTCTGCACTTTAAGCCCACATTGATTATGTAGCTGTATCGTGCAGCTGTTTTGGTAAACAGCTACAATAATAAAACTTCTGTCAGTGTCCAAATATTTATGGACCTAACTATATCCACCTTATTCCTAGGCCCCATGATGCCTTGCGTGAATTATGGTAGCAACTTCCGGTACTAGTTTAGAACATATGGTTGTCACTGAAACGGGACACCTTTCCTTGTTCAAAAACAATGACTTCAGCATCAGACATGCGGGAACACAGCCTCTTGCACCTTAAAACAGTAATATAATCATACCACTTCCTACGACTATCGAGGGATGGGAAGATAACCTTAAAAAGTGGCCTCATAGATAGTAGCGCCGTTTGTTAGCGCTGCTGCTATGATGCTAAAGCAAAAACAGGTATTTTTAGAAAGTACGATTTCTAAACTTTCCAAAGATACTAGGCACTCCTGGGGTTTCCCCGGGACTTTGCTGCTACCAAACATAGTCATGATTTATGACTTCTCATTGCCTGTAGTCATAATGACGGGGTGTGCATTCCAACCAGCACATCTCCACCACAATAAAGTTGGCTGAATTTTGTTAAAATATGTTGGACATAATCAAATTTACCTTAGCGCAGACATACGCCACAACACCATGCTTGAATGTCGTCTGTCACCGTGTGATGAGAAGCCTCCATTTATCCAGTCTATTGGCACAACCACAAACACCAGCAAGTACCAGAACTACGCCAAAACATTCAAAAAATACAAAAAAAAATAAAAAAATAGAAGAGTTGAAATTAGCTGCCACTTGAGTGCAAAACACATGTGGATTATACAATAAAATAAATTTGAAAAACTTTTAAAAACACTATTTTAAATGTCCCTGCTACTCCACTCTCACTGACTGATTTAACACTACGTCAGCTGAAACCGGAAGTTCCGCCCATAATCGTTCCTACAGTGGCACCCCCAGGAATAAGGTGGATATATATACTGCATAGAATGTATACAGCGGGAAAATAAGTGTTAAACACGTCAACAATTTTCTCATTAAGCATATTTCTGATGGAGTCATTGACCTCAGATTTTCACCAGATATCAGTAACAGCCCAAGTAATCCATACATACAAAGAAATCAAGGCAACTGTGTTCACAAAACAAGTTATGTTTAACTAGAAAAGTACTCAGAAAGTGCATACCTCTGCCAAGGCTGCTTCCGTCCCTCCCTTTGTCCATCCATCTGTCTGTACTTCCCTGCCTCCATCCCACCATATATTGCAAGATAGGGCTTTGGTAGAAGTATGCGATCATAGATCAGCTCAAAAATCTAATGGGTTCATTTGTAACCCAAGGACCTCCTCTGGTGAAAATTTGATCAAAATGCATCCATTAGTTTTTGCATAATCCTGGTAAACCACTGCTAGAAGATTGAGCCTTGGTGGAGGTATGCATTCATGGATCACCTCCAAAATGTAATAGGTGTGTATGTAGGCCAAGAGCCACTTCTGGCAAAAATTTCATGGAAATCCATCCATTAGTTTTTGAGTAATCTTGCTAAAACATTGTGAGAAGATAGAGCCTTGGGGGATGGGTGTGCCCTCAGATCATCAACAAAGTTGAATGGGTTCTTCTGCAGCCCAAGGACCATCACTTGTGAAAATTTCATCAAAATCTATGAATTAGATTTTGTGTAATCCTGCTAAACCACTGCTAAAAGATTGAGCCTTGGTAGAGGTATGCACTCATGGATCACCTTCAAAATGTAATGGGTTCATGTGTAGCCCAAGGACCTCATCTGGTGAAAATTTAATCCAAATCCATCCAGTTGGTTTGGAGTATTCTTGCTAACACACTGTGAGAAGATAGCCTTGGTAGAGGTATGCATTCTGGGATCAACACCAAAATGTAATGCATTCCTCTGTAGGCCAAGGACCACATCTGGTGAAAATTTTATCCAAATCCATCCAGTAGTTTTGGAATACTGTTGCTAAAACTCTGTGAGAAGATAAGAGTGTTGGCAGAGGTATGCATTCTCAGATCATCACCAAATATAATGGATTCCTCTGTAGCCCAAGAACCATCTCTGGTGAAAATTTCATCCACATCCATCCAGTAGTTTTTGTGTAATCCTGCTGCACAAATACAAACAAAGCCTTTGGTGGAGGCATGCAATCTCAGATCATCAAGAAAGTCTAATCATCTGTTCCCCATGCACACCTTACACACCCTTCCTGAAAATTTCATCAAAATCTGTTGATAACTTTGTGAGTTGTGTTGCTAACAGACAGACAAAACAACCAACCAACACCACTAAAAACATTACCTCCTCCCTTGGCGGAGGTAGTAAAGTGGAGTGACGCAGGGAATAACTATTGAACACACTTGGTAAATTTAATTTTTTAGTAGAAAAGCCTTTGTTGGTTATAACAGCTCCCAGACGCCTCCTGGACAAAGAAACTAGGCGCAGGTATTGCTCAGGGTGATTTTAGCCCATTCTTCCACACAAACTGTCTTCAAATCTTGAAGGTTCCGTGGATGTCTTCTATGAACTCTGATCTTCAGTTTGTTTCATAGATTTTCAATTGGATTCAGGTCAGGTGACTGACTGGGTCATTCTAGCATCTTTAATTTCCTTCTCTCGAGCCAGTTGAGGGTTTCCTTGGCTGTGTGTTTGGGATCATTGTCTTGCTGAAATGTCCACTCTCATTTCATCTTCAGCACCTTGGCAGATGGCAACAGGTTCTTAGCAAGGATGTCTCTGTACATTTGTTCATTCACCATTCCTTCAATTATATGAAGTCTGCCTGTACCATGTGCTGAAAAATACCCCCACACCATGATGCTCCCACCTCCAAACTTCACTATTGGTATGGTGTTTTGGGGCTAATGTGCAGTGCCATTTCTCCTTCAAACATGCCATGTTATGGCATACAAAAAGTTCAATTTTGGTCTCATCTGACCAGACTATATTCTCCCAGTATTTCACTGGTTTGCCCAAATGTTGTGCAGCAAACTTTAAATGAGCTTCAACATGCTTTTTCTTCAGCAATGGAATGTTGGTGAGTGGGCATAGAGCTCATGTTGGTTGAGTGCATTACTTATTGTTTTCTTTGAAACAGCAGTACCTGCTAACTCGTGGTCTTTTGACTCTTGGATAACTCTTTTGACTCCTCTGTCAGAAATCTTGCGAGGAGCTCCTGGTCGTTTATGGTACAATGATGTTCTTTCCACTTACGAATGATGGATCCAACAGTGCTCACTGGAACATTCGGCTGTTTAGAAATGCGCCTGAAACCCATGCCATCATTATGTTTTGCAACAATAAGTTTGCGAAGGTCTAGAGAGAGCTCTTTGCTTCTACCCATCATGAGTTCTTTGTGGTGTGACAATCTGATATTCACAGACCTTTTTAAAGGCTATCAGTGAGGACTTAACCAGCTGAAATTAATTTGCACTGATGAGGGAATCAATCAAAGCTTTATTTATATAGCAGTTTTCATACAAAAAGATGCAACACAATGTGCTTCACACATTGAAATAAGACACAATTAACCCACCCCCACCCACCCACACAAACACACACACACAAAGAAACTTTTGTTAGTGTAAAACTTTTGGCTTATGGTTGGGCATCGAGGATCCAAGTGTGGAAGCATCATCACTAGGGAGCCATCACCAGCAGGGAAAGTGCCAAATCCACGGCTACAGGAACATCACCTCTGAGACACTTTAAAAGTGATGTCGGAATGGTGTAAAAGGGTGCTTTCAGACCTGCAGGCTTTAGTCCGTTTTTTTTTTTTTTTTATTTGTACCCGTAGGTAGACTTGGTTTGCAGTCTGGTGACAAGCCACCGGCTGCTGGTCGCTGCGTGCGCGAGCGCCCTAAACCTACATGTTTTTTTTTTTTTTTTGGTGTGCGGGAGGAAACCGGAGAAATCCCGGAGTAAACCCACGCAACACGGGGAGAACATGCAAACTCCACACAGCTCACTGTTGGTCGGGGGCTGGGATTGAACCCACGATCTCAAGATCCCGGCGGTCCCCCGGCCGAGGGTAAAACTGTGCTGCCACAGTGCTAAACCACTGCGCCACCGTGCAGCCCAAATTGAGTTTCAGTCAAACTCAAGTTCGTTTTCTCCGTGAGTGCGGTTTTGTCTGGTGAGAACACGGTTATCGTACTCAAGTGCGTACCAAAACAACCGTACCAAGACAACCTCCTTCAGGTGGTCTCAGTATGGTTCGAATTAAATGGTGAACTCTGATGTGGTCCTGCAGGTGAGAAAGCGACCACACTAAAACGGGACCAGCGGCAAATGGTAAAACATTTTATGTCACTGTACATTCCTGATAGATCTTTGAAAATATCTGTGGCTGAGCATGTCACAGTTCTGGAGATTAATGAATGTTAGCATGTTATTTCCCATCCGTAGCAGCGCTTCATTTTCAAACTGTACAATTTGCAAAAACTGGTATATGCACGTATGCAATAAACGATAACCAGGACAATGACACCCCCCCCCCCCCATAGATTACGCTATGATTTGTATTATTTTCTCCCTGAAATGCATAAATACACGGTAGTCATCCTACTTCCTGTATTTACTTTTTTTGTTCTCGCGGCAAAAAAAATCTTTTCTTTCAAAGGTCTTTTTATTATTATTAATTGAAGTATCAATACAATACAAAGTATTGGAAATTTTCATTTTTGTTTTAACCAAACAGTGCAAAACTAAAATTTAAAACTAACAAATGTGGATGCTTCAAAACACAAAAACCTTTAAATAAACAATAATAAAAAAATACAAAAAGAAAAATTGTGTGTGTGAGGTGGGGGTGAGGTAAAGGGGATATGAGCTACTCAGAAATTATAATTGTGGGTCTTTCAAAGAAATCAAGAAACGGGCGCCATAATTTATAGAATTTGTTTTCAGAGCCACGAACTGTATATCTGATTTTTTCTAAATCCAAACAGGACATTATATTTTTTTATCCACTGTAAATGTGAAGGGGGCGAAGAGTCTTTCCACTTCAGTAATACAGCACGTCTAGCCAATAATAATGAAAATTTGAATACTTTTAATTTGGAATTTGGCAAGACAAGTTCTGGAGCCACACCAAAAATGGCGCATAATGGATCAGGTTTAATTTGATATTGCAGGACTTCAGACATAGTGATAAAAACAGAATGCCAAAAATTCATCAATGAAGGGCAGGACCAATACATGTGAAGCAAAGTGCCAGGAGCGCTACCATACTTTTCACAAATTGGGTCTATATCTGAGTAAATACGTGCTAACTTAACCTTGGACAGGTGCACCCGGTGTACAATCTTAAATTGAATAAGAGCGTGACGAGCACACATTGATGCAGTGTGAACCTGGCCAAGAATAGAGTCCCACAGTTCATCAGTAAAAGAAAAATTAAGATCTTGTTCCCAATTCAATTTAATAGTGGCCAGAGAAGAAGATTGTAAATTTGAAATTAAATTATATAAAACTGATATTACCCCCTTAGAAGTTGGTTTAACTAATAAAAAATCATCTAGAGGATTATCAGAAGGTTTCTGAGGGAATTGTTTTGTCATGGTTTGCACATAATGTCTGACCTGAAGGACGCGGAAAAAATGTGTAGAAGTGATGTCGAATTTAGTGGAAAGTTGAGAAAAACTTGCAAATTGACCATCAAAATATAAATCCGCAAAAGATTTTAAACCTTTTCTGTGCCATATATGAAATGCATTATCAATAGTTGATGGGGTAAATAAATGATTTGCGGCAATTGGACTTCTAATGGAGAAAAACTGAAGACCGAAATTTTTCCTGAATTGAGACCAAATTCTAAGAGACTGACGAACTATTTTGTTATTAACCAGTGTAGACAAAGCAAGGGGAAGTGGTGAACCTAAAATTGCCTGTAGGGAGGTTTGATTATCCACATGTGACTCCATAAGGATCCAAATGGGTGATTTGGGTTCCAGATAGAAATGTTTCCAATATAACATACACCTGATATTTGCTGCCCAGTAGTAATATTGAAAGTTAGGCAGAGCCATGCCACCCACTGATTTGGGTCTTTGAAGAAAAACTTTCCTCAATCTCAGATGTTTACCATTCCAAATAAATGAGGTAATCAGAGAGTCCAAAGACTTAAAAAAGGATTTAGGAATAAAAATGGGGAGACACTGAAACAAATATAAAAACTTTGGAAGTAACATCATTTTTACAGAATTGATTCTGCCAATTAAGGACAAGGATAATGGGGACCATTTGGAAAGTATTAGCTTGCACTGGTCAAATAAGGGGAGAAAATTATTTTTAAACAAGTTCAATTCAACTCAACTTTATTTATATAGCGCCATTTCACAACAACAGTCATCTCATAGCACTATCAACTGTAGGGGGGAACCCCCACAGTTGCAGAAAGACCCCAGCAATCAGGCGATCCCCTGTGAGCAAGCACTTGGCGACGATGGAGAGGAAAAACTCCCTTTTAACAGGAAGAAACCTCCAGCAGAACCAGGCTCAGGGAGGGGCAGTCATCTGCTGCGACTGGCTGGGGGGTGAGGGGATAGAGAAGAAGAAAAGAACAGACATGTAGAGAGCAAACAGCACGATGGGGACTCAATCTATGGGAGAGAACAAACAGATGTTAATGACCAGCAAAAAAAAATATTTCATAGAGAGTGAGGAAAGGAGTGAGGCCCAGTGCATTACTGGAGGTCCCCCGGCTGACTAACTTAGCAGCATAACTAAGGGAGGGTTCGGAAACACATGATCCCTCCCTAATTGTAGGCTATATCAAAAAGGTAGGTTTTAGCCCTATTCTTAAAAACAGAGATCGAGTCTGACTCCCGAATCCAGATTGGCAGCTGATTCCACAGGAGAGGAGCTTGATAACTGAAGGTTCTGCCTCCCATTGTACTTTTGGAGATTCTAGGTATTACAAGTATATCCTGCATTTTGGGAGCGTAGTGCTCTGTTAGGATAATACGGTAGTATCAGATCTTTTAAATAAAAAGGAGCCTGATTGTTTAGAGCTTTGTAAGTAAGAAGGATTTTAAACTTAATTCTAAACTCTATGGGAAGCCAATGAAGGGAGGCCAGAACCGGAGAGATATGATCTCTCTTTCTAGTACCTGTTAAAACTCTTGCTGCAGCATTTTGGATCAGCTGAAGACTTTTTAAAGATGTTTTAGGACAGCCTGATAATAAAGAATTACAATAATCTAATCTCGAGCTAACAAAAGCGTGGATCAGTTTCTCAGCATCACTCTGAGACAAGATGCTCCTAATCTTGGCAATATTACACAAATGATAGAAGGCAGTCTTAGAAACAAATTTAATATGTGAATTGAAGGACAAATCCTGATCAAAAATAACTCCAAGGTTCCTCACAGAGCTATTAAGAGAAAGAGTAACCGCATCCAAACTGAAAGTTTGATTTGGAAAGGAATTTCTAAGGTTTTTTGGACCAACAAGAATGACTTCAGTCTTATCTGAATTTAATAGCAGGAAATTACAAGTCATCCAAGCTTTGATTTCCTTAAGACAGGCTTCTAACTTGGCTAATTGATTACTATCATCTGGCTTCATTTACAGGTATAATTGTGTGTCATCTGCATAACAATGAAAATGTATACAGTGCTTTCTAATAATGTTGCCTAACGGAAGCATATATAAACTAAAAAGAGTAGGGCCTAGCACAGATCCCTGTGGAACTCCATGACTAAGCTTTGAGTTGAAAGAAAACTCATTATTT
The DNA here is from genome assembly GCA_020510985.1 of Pholidichthys leucotaenia. NCBI lineage: Eukaryota > Metazoa > Chordata > Actinopteri > Cichliformes > Pholidichthyidae > Pholidichthys > Pholidichthys leucotaenia. The sequence continues at coordinate 412,043,072 of CM035840.1, read as the reverse complement.
ACATGAACAAACTGGAACCTATCAGATAAATAAGATCTAAACCATTGCAACGAAGTTCCATTAAGTCCAACATAGTGTTCTAATCTATCAAGTAGAATATTATGATCGATAGTATCAAAAGCTGCACTAAGGTCTAAAAGGACAAGTACAGAAACTAGTCCATTATCAGATGCAATGAGGAGGTCGTTAGTGACCTTCGCTAAGGCTGTTTCAGTACTATGATGGATTCTAAACCCAGATTGAAACTTTTCAAGTAAACCATTTCCCTGCAGGTGGTCAAATAATTGCGTAGCAACAACTCTTTCTAAGATTTTTGAAATGAAAGGGAGATTAGAGATTGGTCTATAGTTAGCTAAAGCTCCTGGATCTAGCGTTGGCTTTTTGAGTAAGGGTTTAATTACAGCCGTTTTAAAAGCCTGCGGTACATGGCCTAAAGTTAATGAAGAATTGATTATATGAAGGATAAAGCTACCAATAAGTGGGAAGACTTCTTTAAATAACCTGGTAGGAATAGGGTCTAAAAGACAAGTTGAAGGTTTGGATGAGGAAACTATTTTGTCTTACTCACAAAGGTCGATTGGAGTAAACTCATCAAGACAGACATCAATAGAAGGAGTTGTAGTAGTTACAGTATTTAAGTTAACTGTGGGAAGAATCTGATTGATTTTTATCTCTGATGGATGAAATTTTATTATTGAAAAAGTTCATAAAGTCCTGACTCGTAAGCTCTAAGGGAATGCTAGGATTGACAGAGTCCTGACTCTTTGTCAACCTGGCTACAGTACTGAAAAGAAACCTGGGATTATTCTTGTTCTCTTCTATTAATGCAGAGTAATAACTTGTTCTAGCTTTTCTAAGAGATTTTTTATAAATTAAAAGATGATTTCTCCAAGCTAAATAGATTTCATCTAAATTAGTAGAGCACCATTTTCTTTCTAATTGACGAGTCTTCTGTTTTAAGGTACGAGTTTCTGTGTTGAACCAAGGAGTTAGAAATCTCTGATTAGACTTTTTCTTTTTTAAGGGGGCCACCAAGTCTAGAGTCTGATGCAGAGAAGCTGTAACACTATCTACCATGTTATCAATTACAGAAGGAGCAAGCTGTCTATAGCTTATTTCCGTTGTGTTGACACATGGCATAGAGGAAACAATCTGCATAAATTTGGAAACAGCATCATCTGAGAGGCATCTACTGTAATAATATTTTTCTTTAGGAGCCAAATAGTCAGAAATAGTAAAATCAAAGGTTAACAGACAATGGTCTGACAGTACAGGGTTATGAGGAGACACCACAAGATTTTCTATTTCTATGCCATATGTCAAAACAAGGTCCAATGTATGGTGGAGGTAATGAGTAGAATTTCCTACTTTCTGAGAAAACCCAATCGAATCTAATATTGAATTGAATGCCACATTAAGGCAGTCACTATCTACATCCACATGTATATTAAAGTCCCCTATTTTAATTATTCTATCAGATTTCAGCACTAAATCAGCTAAGAAATCAGCAAATTCGGATAAAAATTCTGAGTAGGTTGATGGGGGACGATAAACTATGGCAAATAAAATTGGGTTTAACCTAAAATTGCTAAAGTGCCCAATACTGAGGACCAGGCCCTCAAAGGAATTATAACATGTTTTTTGCTTTACATTAACTAGTAATTTGGAATGGTAAATTGTTGCTACTCCTCCTCCACGACCAGAACTTCTGGGATTTTGACAGTTTAAATAACCAGAGGGAGTTGATTCATTTAAACCAACACAATCCTCTTGTCCTAACCAAGTCTCTGTAAGGGAAATTAAATCAATCTGATGATCAATTAACAAATCATGGACTAACAGAGACTTGGGAGTTAGAGACCTAATATTTAATAGACCACATTTAATTTTTAAATTATGAGGAGGAACAGAGGCCAAATCATTCAATTTAGAGGCTTTATGTTTAATTTGAGTTTTACCAATATTTTGCTTTATCACTTTGGGATGCTTATACATTATATTTTTATTCACTTTGGAGGGAGCAGACAACGATTCTCTGATGGGGAAGACAGGGGCTAAGCTGAGGGGTGGCGGATGAAGAGGAGCTGCAGAGAGGCGTGTAAGACTGCGACTCTGCTTCCTGGTCCCAACTCTGAGTAGTCAGGGTTTTGGAAATTTGGATAAAAAAGATGCCAGATTGTTAGATAAATGAGAAGCACCATCCAAAGTGGGATGAATGCTGTCTCGTCTCATAAGACCAGGTTTTCCCCAAAAAGAGCTCCAATTGTCAATGTAGCCCACGTCATTTTTAGGACACCACACAGACAGCCAGCGGTTCAAGGATGACGAGCGGCTAAACATGTCATCACTGGTCAGATTGGGGAGGGGCCCAGAGAATACTACAGTGGCAGACATCGTTTTTGCAAAGTCACACACCGATTCTATATTAAGTTTCGTGACTTCCGACTGCCGGAGACGGATGTCATTAATGCCGGCGTGAATAACAATTGTGGAATATTTACAGTTACTTTTAGCCAGCATTTTCAAATTTGACTCGATGTCGCCTGCTCTGGCCCCAGGAATGCATTGGACTATGGCCGCTGGAGTCTCTAGGTTCACGTTTCTGACTACAGATTCGCCAATGATCAGAGTTTTTTCCTCAGCGGGTGTGTCGCTGAGCGGGGAAAAATGATTAGAAACGTGAACAGGTTGGTGGTGTACCGGGGCTTTGCAACTAGGCTTCCTTCTCACTGTCACCCACCCAGTCTCCTCGCTGCTGAGGAGAGCCAAGGGACCGCTGACAGTGGGACCTAAGCTAGCTAGCTCCGCTGCAGCTAATGGGCGTCCGTCAAGATTAACTGGCGCAGACGGTGTTTCAATGCAGCGGAGCCGGGATTCCAAATCAGACAACCTCGCCTCGAGCGCCTCAAAAAGACAACATTTATTACATTTACCGTTATCGCTAAAAGAGGCAGAGGTGTAGCTAAACATCTGACAGAGAGAGCACACCAGAGGAGGAGAGGAAAGAGAGCTAGTAACCATAGCTAGTGGCTAGAGAGCAAACCACAAAGCAAACCACACAGACAGCAAAACAGGAAGTGACGATACGTTACCAAAAGGAAGTGACGATCCCGTCTCCCATTTCCCAATTGTGGGAAATGGGAGACAAGTAATTAAGTTGTTTAAAGTAATTAAGTTGTTTAGTAACACATATCCCAAGATAATTAAAATGATCAATAACAACCTTGAAAGGAAAATTTTCAAGTTCCTGAACTCGAATCTTTTCATTAATCGGAAACAATTCACTCTTAAGATTAATTTTATAACCAGAAAACCTACTAAAACTATCCAAAATGTTAAGTATAGCGGGTAATGAAGTAAGTGGGTTGGAGAGAAATGGTAAAAGATCGTCGGCATAAAGTGAAACCCTATGCTCGATGCCACCCCTACAAATGCCTAGAAAGTCCCGGCTCCCACGGATTGCAATAGCTAACGGCTCAATTGCCAAGGCAAAGAGCAACGGGCTCAAAGGACAGCCTTGCCTCGTAACACGGTAAAGTCTAAAATAGTCAGAATAGCGACAATTAGTTAACACTGAAGCTAAAGGACTAGCATAGAGAAGTTTGATCCAGGAACAGAAGGAAGGACCAAAACCGAACCTCTCCAAAGTAAAAAACAAATACTCCCACTCAACCCTATCGAATGCCTTTTCAGCATCCAAACTAATAAGACATTCAGGTATGTTGTGGTGAGGAGTATAAATAATATTAAACAACCGCCGCAAGTTAAAAAAGGAATGGCGATTTTTAATGAAACTGGTGAAATTTTATAATTTTATAAATAATTTTCCTTTTATAATTTCCTGTGAAATTATAAAAGGAAGAATCTTTTCCAACCTTGAAGCTAACAACTTTGACAAAATTTTAACATCGGTATTTAACAAGAAAATAGGCCTGTAAGAAGCACAATCAACAGGATCCTTGTCTTTTTTAAGCAACACAGTGATACAGGCCTGATAACATGAAGGAGGAAGTGTACCGGAGTCAAGCGACTCTGTAAAAACTTGACAAAGGAAAGGGGCGAGGTCGTCAGAATTTTTTGAAAAAATCAGCGAAAAACCCATCAGGTCCTGAAGATTTTCCTGATTGCATGGATGATATTGCCAGCTGAATTTCTTCTTTTGTGATGGGAGCTTCTAGAATTTGCCGAGATTCTGAGAAAATCGAAGGGATATCAATAGAATCAAAAAAATTTTGCAAATCCTTTAAGTTTGTTGTATATTCTGAGGTATATAATTTGGAATAAAATGACCTGAAAATATCATTAATCACTTGTTGGTCAGATGTCACCTCTCCTTTATCTGTCCTAACTCCAGTAATAATTTGCTTAGCTCTAATACCACGCAGTTGATTAGCTAGAAGTTTACAGTTTTTTTTCGCCATGTTCATAAAATTCACTCTTGTTTCTTATTAAACAACCTTCAATTTGTCGAGTAGAAAGTAAATTAAGTTTAATTTGTAATGTCATACGTTCCTTGTACAGAGCGGGTGATGGAGATTGAGCATATTGTCTGTCAATGTCCAAGATTTGATCTAAAATAGCCTTCTGTTCCTGTATTGTGGATCGTCTTTTAAATGCTGCCAATGAAATAAATTCCCCCCTAAGAAATGCCTTCATGGCCTCCCATATCGTTTTGTTTGGCATACCAGGAGTTTTATTTTCTTTCAAAAAAAAAAATAATTTTAGAAGAAATATTCGCAACCAATTTTTCATCTGTAAGTAATAATGGATCCGGTCTCCAATTCTTTCTCATGGAGTCACATCCATGGAGGATCATTTTAAGTACAAGAGGGGCATGATCAGAAACCGAGATGCTATCATAACTGCAAGAGCTAAGGTTATTAATTAATAAATTGTCAACAAAAAAATAATCTATTCTGGTATAAGTATGGTGTACGTGAGAGAAAAAAGAATAGTCCCTGCCGTTAGGTTGTAAAAAACGCCAAGGGTCTGTAGGGCTATATTCCTCAAGAAAAGACTTAACATAAGTTGCAGATTTATTAAGACTAGCAGGTTTTGAGGATGAGCGGTCTAAGATCGGATCCATATACAAATTAAAGTCACCCCCAGGAATTAGAGAATGAGTATTTAAATCTAGAAGCTGCGAAAAAAGGTTGCGAAAAAAGTGTACATCTTCAAAATTCGGCGCATACAGATTAGCCAAGGTGACACGTTTATTTCCAAGTTTACCTGATACTATTACAAATCGTCCATTTTTATCTAATACAACATTAGAGGGAATGAATGGGATATTTCGATCAATAAGAATAGCAGCGCCCCTGGCCTTAGCTTTAAAGTTTGAATGAAAAAATTGTCCTGACCAACATTTTGACAAGCGCAAGTGGTCAGAATCCTGCAAATGGGTTTCCTGCAAAAACAGTACCCCAGGCTTAAGTTGCTTTAGAGGTGACATGACTCTCTTTCGTTTAATTGGATGGTTCAACCCCTTCACATTCCAGCTTACCAAAGTAAGATTACTATTCATTCAAAAAGCAAAATTTATATATTGTGTTGTGTAGCCCAAAAAAGAATGGGGTGAGGTACGGGTAAAAAAAAATAAAAAGGGGAGGGGGTGAGGGGGGTGTTAATAAATCCATAACAAAAAAATAAATAAATAAAATAAAAAAAAATAATTCAGCAACCAAACCTATAACAACACTCCAGCCGGTTGCAAAAAACAGCAACCGCTCCATCTCCTGCTCTATTCTCATCCTAACAAAATACTCCCATACAACTGGCTTCAATCCTGCATAGTATGAACATTTTACCCTAAAAAAAATAAGTAAACAACAACGTAAAGGGAGCCAATTTTACCTTGTTTTTGAACATCTAAAAATGCATCAATGTCCAGTCAGTGCAGCTTTAATGAAGTAGTAATCAAGTAGTCCAGTGTGGTAGTTGGTCAACCCAGGGATGTCCAGTTCAGGGCGAAAATCGCTGATTTCTCTCCATGGTTTGCATGAAGCGGGTGGCCTCCGGAACGGATGCCAGCCACTGGTTTTTGCCGTCTGGAAGAGTTATCCGGAGCCTGGCGGGGAAGAGAAGAGAAGGACGAAAACCTCTCTTGTACAACTCGGACATAACCTCCTTTCGGCTCGTTGCTTCTGAACATCGGCGTTATAATCCTCGTAGAACTGAAGTCTACTGTCCACGATACTCCAAAGTCCCACGGCGTCTCCGCGCTTCTCTCATCACCAAGTCTTTGGTCCGAAACCGGTGGAAACAAATAATGACAGCGCGTGGCTTCCCGTTCGGACCTGGCTTGGGCATGAGGCTGCGGTGGGCTCTATCCAGCTCTGGGGAAGATGGCAAAATTTGTGTGCCAAAGACGTCCACCAACAGTCGAGAAAAAAATTCAGATTGCCGTGGACCCACATCAAAGGACTCCGGCAGACCCACCAGATGAATATTCAACCTCCTGCTTCTTCCCTCCAGGTCAGAAAGTTTGTTTTTCAAAAGCTTATTCTCCTCCTGTATTGACTCACACATAACTTCAAGCGCCGCTAGGCGCTGGCTGACGTCCTCCGTGTTGCTTTCAAGGTCGCCAATGCGTTGCTCCTGGTTCGCCACATCTGCTTGAATCTTGTCCAGCTTACCATTAATAAGTTCAAATGAAGCTTTAAAATCAGCAGCTATGGACATTCTGTGTTGCTCAAGCAAGGCAACAAGTGCAGGGTTAAGGCTTTTATTAGCATCCTCAGTTAAGCTGGTGTTAGCATTGTTCACTGCTGCCTCCTTTTCAGTCTGCTTTCTTGTTTTGGACATATTTCTCAACTCAAAACAGATTCTGCACATATTAAACGTCCAAAACGTTGACAGCTTACAGCAAAGTAGGGTTTAAAAAGTAAGACTGAAAAAAAAATATAGCAGGAGCCAGCAACGCACACACCTACTCCATTACCAGCACACCTGATGCCAATCCAGCCGCGGCAAAAAAAATCTGACCAATGAGAACGAAGAACGCTCTGACGTAAGTCTCGCGGGATTTAACATGATGCAGTTTAGTCTGCTTATGGTCTGCCTCAATTTTTGCCTGTGGGAAAGGGGACCGAACCGAGGAGAAAATGATACCAAGTAACAAACTTGTCAACTCATTCGGACCAAATTAAACGAATTTAGGTGTAAAAGCACCCTAAAAAGCAGGTTGTTGGATTGACTTGGGAGAAAACTTGACCAAGGGTTTCAGCATCAACCACATCAAAACTCTCCAGCATTACCTCAGATAAAAGCAAAGGTTCAATAGTAGTAAAAACAGTATTTTGTAATAAACAGTTGGCTCTAATAACATCTATTTTACTTCTGAAGTGGTCTGCAAAGTCCTCACATAGTGAATCTGTTGACATTATGCTGGACTTCTTAAAATCAGGGTTGATCAATTGATCTATGGTGGAGAACAGGATTCTAAGATTGTTTTTGTGAGTATTTATTATTTTGGACAATTGGGAGTTTCTGGTTTGTTTGACCCGTGTTATTGTATATTTTCAATTGCTCATGTAGAATTTGGTAGTGAACAGTTAGTTTTGTTTTTCTCCACCTTCTCTCTGCTGCTCTGCATTTTCTTTTCTGCTGTTTTATGTCTTCATTCCACCACTGCCAGACAGGTTTAGTTTTTGCATTTTTGGTCTTTAGTGGTGCACCCAAGTCCAGTGCTGTAGTTAGTTTATAGTTAAAACTATCAGTAATAAAATCACATGATGCAGGCAGAACATCAGTAGGAACATCACTTAAAACCCTTATAGAATTTGCAGCCACTTCACAAGTCAGATTGTTATGGTCTGTCCTCCAGGCAGACAAGGGTTTGTAAACAGGACTCATGTGCAGGCAGGGATTGTGCGGAGATGGAATTTATTAACAGAAAAACTCAGGGACAAAATCAAAGCAGCGTGTGGGCAGAGGACTGAACTAAACTTCACATGACAAACACTAAACTATACTTGGTGAAAACTAGCAGGGTGAAGCAGGAACAACTTACATGGATCATGGAACATGACAACATAGAACGGTGCAGGGTAACAGACACGATGACCTCTCAAGGAAAAGAGCACAGGGACACATATAAATAGCGGAAGGAACAATCAACCAGATGCAGGACAGCTGTGAACTATCAGGAGCAATCGGGAGCACACATGAGGAAGTGACCATGAGTATGAAAACATGAGGAGCTGGAGACAATAGGTAAGCAGACGCACACAACCATGAACTTAGACAAGGGATGACACAACATGACTAATGGCAACAGGACAATAATACTAAACAGTATAAATAAACAGGGATGACAAAATATAATCAAATACAAAAAGACAACCATAAGACACAGACAACAGAGGATGACTAGACGTGACAGACAATGATCAGGGAACATGGGGCACTTAATAATAATAATAATAATACTGTGAAAAAAGGAAGACTAAAATTAATGTAATGCATGGGCACGGTCTCTGGCCATGCCCCGATCATGACACAGATGGCACTTCCTCACAGGGTCTCTTGCTGAATAAAACTGGTGATGTTTAAAAAAAAAAAAAAAACACACACAGAAGTGATCTGAGACAGCCAAGTCTACAACAGACGACACACTAGTGGACAGGACGTAGGTGAATGCAAGGTCTAAGGTGTGTCTTCTGTTGTGAGTTGACTGTGTTTTGTGTTGTCTAAAATCCATACAGTTAAGAAGGTTTAAAAAATTACTAGAAAAAGAATTAAAAGCATCATGTATGTGAAGATTAAAATCACCAGCTATGACTACCTTGTTATATTTTGTGTGGATGATTTACAGCATGTCAGAGAATTCACTGATAAATTGTGCACATGGTTTTGGTGGTCTATAAACTGTAAGGCATAAAATTGGGGGAGGGGTGCTGTTAAAAAACAAAGCCATGATATTCAAAGGTGGCGTACTTGCTAAATGTTATTTCTTTATAATTAAAATCACTAGAGATTATCGATGCAGTTCCACCACCTTTCTGACCCTTCCTTGTAGAAAATAAAAAATTAAAATTTGGTGAAGAGGTCTCGGAGAGAACAACTGATGTGTCGGTACCCAGCCACATCTCAGTTAAAAGAAACAGTCCCGTTTATAATCTAAAATCAAATTATTAATAATAAGATTTATTTAAAAGGGAGTGGACATTTAAAAGAGCCATAAAAACTGTTGAAGGGTTGGTATGTGAGGTGGTTTGTTGGGTATTTAACTTAATTTTGACATGGTTCTCATGGTTTACTCCACCGAATACTGCGTGGTCTATTGTTGGAGATAATGGGGGGAATGGGGTAGGTGGATGGTGAGGGGGGATTAATGCAGGGGTGGTGGATGGTGGTGGGGAAGCGGGTGCAACTTGTGAGTAAAATGGGCTTACAGAAGGAAACAGTCAGGCTGATGGAGCAGCTAAAACATAATAAAATATAATGTCTGTTAAAATGCGAGATCCCAGCCTGGTCGGATGAATGCCGTCTCTCCAATAAAATGACATATGGTACAGCAGGGAACAGCTGCTTGCACTTAATCGCCACTCGGTGCTAACGGAAAAACTCGACGTACCGGGAGAAATAAGGCGAAAATGACGTGGTTGTCGGGCTGGTGTTAGACGGCGGACAAGGAGTATAAGGTACAGACCCACCCTCCCATCCGTTGTTATGGGGAATGTATGTTCTATATTGGGAAACGTAGATGAGCTAGCGGCTATCTCCCGCTACGACAGCTTATACCAGGAATGCTCCCTCCTTTTGTTTACTGAGTCGTGGCTATCTGAACTAGTAGCAGATGCTAACATTGGAGGGTTTCCACGCGATACGGGCAGACGAACACCAGACAGTGGCAAAGCAAGGGGCGGTGGAGTGATGATCTATGTTAATAACAACTGGTGCAGACCGGGACACATCACTGTTAAACACCAGCACTGCAGCAAAGACATCAAGTTGCTAGCTGTTAGCATGCGGCCTACGTATCTCCCGAGGGAATACTCACACGTGATCTGCATTGTTATTTATGCAAATCCGACGGCGAACGCTGGGACAGCGCTTGACGTCATCCACTCAGTAACTGGCAGGCTGCAGACATCCAGGGAGCAGACATTGAGATGGTGACATCCTACAAGTACCTGGGTGTTCATCTGAACAATAAACTAGACTGGTCACACAATACTGACGCACTCTATAAGAAGGGACAGCGCAGGCTGTTCCTACTGAGGAGACTCAGGTCTTTTGGTGTACAAGGGGCGCTGCTGAAGACATTCTACGACACGGTGGTGGCATCAGCCATCACTTTTGGAGTGGTCTGCTGGGGCAGTGGCATTACAGCAGCCGATAAGAAGAGACTGAACAAACTGATCAAGAAAGCTAGCTCTGTCCTGGGGCAGCGCCTTAACCCAGTGGAGGAGATGGGAGAGAGAAGGATGGTGGCAAAACTGTCATCTCTGATGGAGTCCGAGTTCCACCCTATGCAGGACACACTGAATGCACTAAGGAGCTCATTTAGCAGCAGACTACATCATCCTAGGTGCACAACCGAGAGGTTTCGCAGGTCCTTCCTACCAACGGCTGTCAGACTGTATAACCTAAGCAGGGCTGCTCGCAGAGACAGCAAAAAGACGTGACAACCTAATAGTATTGAATGCAAAAGACGCAATAGACTTGCACAATGGTCCCCTCCGGTATACAACTAGGAAAATACTGGTAGCTACGGAGGGTGACAATATGTATGGGTACATAATCATACCATGTAGGATAACTAGGTAGACGGTTATGCTGTTTCATTCCATCTAGCAACAATGCTCCACACTGTGTTTATATATTTACATATTTATTCCATCTAGCTACAGTGCTTTGCACTGTGTGTTTATATATTTACATATTTATTCCATCTAGCTACAATGCTCCGCACTGTGTGTGTGTTTATATATTTACATATTTATTCCATCTAGCTACAGTGCTCCGCACTACAAGAGATTAATCCTCTCCTCACTTTCCCTCTATCCTCCCTGTGCACAGGTGGATTCCCCTGGGTGGACTTCCTCCTCCTGACGGCGGACCGGGACCTTCACCTATGCTCTGAGGAGACACTGTATTCCACGAACGTTCTATTCTCCCCTACAACACCTGAATCATCCTCACCTACATGAATATGCGACGGACTGAGGCACGGGCATACAGGGCAGCTTGGACATACTTCGGTCCCTCAAATTCTCACCTGCACCGTAAGACTGTTAACCACTTGTTTATGTAATCCATTGACAGAGAGCTCATACTCTTGTCTCTTCTTTCTCCTAGGGTTGCCAGATGTGTCCTCACGCTGCTCGTGCTCTTGCACTCATCCTCATTCACACTCCCACACACACTCACTCACGCACCCAATAAAGATAATTGTGTTTATTCAGAGTCTGTGTCTGCATCTGGGTTTGTCCAATCATGTCATGCCCTTTGTTCAGAAAAGGCAGTTTTGGGCAGTGGCCAAATTGTGAGGAGCCTTCTCTGTTCCTCCATTTTTTTTTTTTTTCTATCTTTAAGTAGGCTCAGAGTCTGTCATGCTCAGCGAAGATCCTGCTCCTTTCTTTAAAATTCATTTTTCTTATTTTAATCTTTTTTTTCCCTTAAAACACTGTGCAAGAAGATTTTGTTTGATTTTTTTCTAAGCTTAAACCAACTCATTCAAGCCGCACTGTCATGACCCGAGCACTTTGTCATCGTGCTCGGGCTATTCCTGTCAGGGCTTGACAGCAGCGTTGTCATCCTGGCTCTCCGAGCTCTTATTGTGACAGTGCTCGGGGAGGCTTCCGCTCAGCTGTCAAGTCCTGAGCAGCTGTTCTGCATTTGCGGTCGTTAGTGGTGGACTTCTTATACCCACGCTAGCGGCCGCATCGGTGCAGCAGTGTCAGTCTCTCTCCATCTGAACTACGGATGCTTTGGACTATTTCCTACCTCGTCTGCCTGTGGTTGACCGTCGCTTCCCGTGGACCAGTAAGTGAGCTGTTAGCCTTACGCCTCCCGGTGTGAGTAGACCTCTGTGTGTCTCTGCCCCAGCAGCCTGTGTAATCATTACTCCACCAACCTTGCCTGTCTGTGTATGACCGTCTCTGGACCTGTAAGAGAGCTGTTTAGCCTTACGCCTCCTGATGTGTGAAGACTTATATGTGTCATTGCCCAGCAGCTTGTGTTGTCATTTTTTCACCATAAATAAAACTCACTGAACTCACTGGTGACTGTGTGGCGTCTTATGGTGGCTCGCGAGAGCCACCGCATGACACGCATACATCAGCAAAAACGGGTCTGTGGCATGTTTTATCCCAGTTTGACTTTCTGATCCGACTTTGCACAATAAACTAATTCCTTCTTCAGTGCCTCAGAAGACCTTGCCCAGTTTGCTGAAGAACAGCCTTTGTGATCTCAGGACTAGGCCATAACAGTGGTAAGTGTCATCAATCTGGGTTTGGAGGGCAAACCCAGTTCTGACTCAGTTTCTTTCCTCAAGCCATCACTCTGATGAACTCCTAACATTCACCTAGTCCTACCTGTTGCTGTACTCATGACTTTTCATCCATTATTACATTGCACATAACTCTCACACTGCTTTTTACTTCATTCACATTATATCACTGAATCTGAGTTCACATTGAAATACTGTGACTGTATATTTTTTCATATAAGATAAGATAAGATAAGATAAGCCTTTATTAGTCCCACAACGGGGAAATTCCAGGATTGCAACAGCACAGGGATAGCAACACTCAGAGCAACAATCAGAAGGCAAGAAAAAAAACAAGCAAGCAAGAGCAGCTAATAAACATATGTACGTATTACTATAAAATATATATATATACACACACACACAGACACACAGTGCAGAGCATTGTAGCTGGATGGAATAAATATATGAATATATGAACACACAGTGCAGAGCATTGTAGCTAGATGGAATAAATATGTAAATATATAAACACCCACAGTACGGAGCATTGCAGCTAGGTGGAATAAATATGCAAGTATATAAACACACACAGTGCGGAGCAATGTAGCTAGATGGAATAATATGTAGATATATAAATATATAAACACCCACAGTACGGAGCATTGTAGCTAGATGGAATAAATATGCAAATATATAAACACACACAGTGCAGAGCATTGTTGCTAGATGGAATGAAACAGCATAACCGTCTACTTAGTTATCCTACATGGTATGATTATGTGCCCATACATATTCTCACCCTCCATAGCGACCGGTATGTTCCTAGTTGTATGCCGGAGAGGACCATTGTGTAAGTCTATTGCATCTTTTGCATTCAAAAAACTATTAGTTTGTTACGTCTTTTTGCTATCTCTGCGAGCAGCCCTGCTTAGGTTGTACAGTCTGACAGCCGTTGGTAGGAAGGACCTACGAAACCTCTCGGTTGTGCACCTGGGATGATGTAGTCTGCTGCTAAATGAGCTCCTCAGTGCATTCAGTATGTCCTGCATAGGGTGGAACTCGGACTCCAGCAGAGATGACAGTTTAGCCACCGTCCTTCTCTCTCCTATCTCCTCCATCGGATCAAGGCGCTGCCCCAGGACAGAGCTAGCTTTCTTAATCAGTTTGTTCAGTCTCTTCCTATCGGCTGCAGTAATGCCACTGCCCCAGCAGACCACTCCAAAAGTGATGGCTGATGCCACCACCGTGTCATAGAATGACTTCAGCAGCGCCCCTTGTACACCAAAAGACCTGAGTCTCCTCAGCAGGAACAGCCTGCGCTGTCCCTTCTTGTAGAGTGCATCAGTATTGTGTGACCAGTCTAGTTTATTGTTCAGATGAATACCCAGGTACTTATAGGATGTCACCATCTCGATGTCTGTTCCCTGTATATTTACTGGTACTGTGAGGGGCTGCCCATGCCTGCGGCAGTCCACCACCAGCTCCTTAGTTTTCCTCGCGTTGATCTGGAGGCAGTTCCGATGGCACCAGTCCACGAAGTCCTGGATAAGCCCTCTGTACTCAGCTTCATCTCCATTGGAGATGAGGCCAACGATCGCAGAGTCATCAGAGAACTTCTGTAGATGGCAGTGTGTTGTGTTGTGTGAGAAGTCCGCAGTATAAAGAGTGAACAGGAAGGGAGCCAGCACCGTTCCCTGGGGGGCCCCCGTGCTACTGATGATCGTGTCGGACACACAGTCCCGGGTTCTCACAAACTGAGGCCGGTTCGTGAGGTAGTCCAGGATCCATGATGACAGGTGCTGGTCCACCCCTGCGCGCAGCAGCTTGTCCTTCAGGATCATCGGTTGGATGGTGTTGAAAGCACTGGAGAAGTCAAAGAACATGATCCTCACCATATTCCCGGGCTTCTCCAGGTGGGACAGAGAACGGTGAAGGAGGAAGATCACCGCATCCTCCACCCCAATGCCATGCTGGTAGGCGAACTGGAGTGGATCCATCGCTGGTTCCACCAGGGGGCGGAGGTGAGCAAGGAGCAGTCTCTCCAGGGTCTTCATCAAGTGGGACGTCAAGGCCACCGGTCTGTAGCTGTTCAGGTCTTTGGGGTGGGAAGTTTTTGGTACAGGTACCACACAAGATGTTTTCCACAGCTGTGGTACCCTCCCCAGTTTCAGGCTCATGTTGAAGATATACGTCACAATCCCACACAGCTGGTCTGCACAGGACTTGAGGAGCTTTGCGCTGATGCCGTCCGGTCCCGGCGCCTTCCTCGCCTTGATCTTCCTCAGCTCCGTCCTCACCAGGGTCCTGGTCAGGGTCAGGATGGGGGGCTGTGTGTTGGGAGTGGGGGGGTGTTGGTAGAGTGGGGAGTGGGCAGCAGGACTTGATTTCTTTAGAGGCAGCAGTGGTTGTTGTGCAGTCAGGGGGGAGGGCGGTTGGTCAAATCTATTGAAAAACAGATTCAGGTTGTTCGCCCACTCCCTGCCCCCTGTGGCCTGGGGGGAGGTATTCTGGAGCCCCGAGATGGTTTTGAGGTTTCTCCAGACCCCGCTGATGTCGCTCTGTTGCAGCTTGTCCTCCATCTTCTTCCTGAAGCTGTCCTTGCCTTCTCTGATCTTTCTCCTCAGCTCCCTCTGTACGGACTTCAGCATCTCCCTGTTCCCCGACCTGAAGATCCTCTTCTTCTCTCTCAGAAGTGTTTTTATCTCAGGGTTGATCCAGGGTTTGTTGTTTGAGTGACGCCGTATGGTCTTGGTGGGAACGGATTTGTCCACACAGAAGCTGAGGTAGCCCGTGAAGGTGTGAATGAGGCCATCGATGTCCTCACCATGTGGATCGCAGAGCTGCTTCCAGGCGGTGGCTTCAAAACAGCCCTTTAGGGTGTCCATTGTCTCCTCAGACCATAACTCCACAGTGTGCATGGCCGGAGGTTGTCTGTGCACTAGGGGTTTGTACACCGGCCGGAGATGAACCAAGTTGTGATCCGATCTCCCGAGTGGGGGTAGTTGTGATGAGGTGTACGCCTCCTTAGTGTTTGCGTAGAATAAATCCAGTGTTTTATTGTCTCTAGTGTGGCATGTGACATACTGGGTGAACGTGGGTAGAATGGGAGACAGTGAAACATGGTTGAAATCGCCTGAGATGAGGAGAAGAGCATCTGGGTGTTCTGTCTGCAGCCTGCTGGTTACTGAATGGATGACGTCACGTGCTGTCCCAGCGTTCGCCGTCGGATTTGCATAAACAACAATGCAGATCACGTGTGAGTGTTCTCTCGGGAGATATGTAGGCCTCATGCTAACAGCTAGCAACTCAATGTCTTTGCTGCAGTGTCGTTGTTTAACAGTGATATGTCCCGGTCTGCACCAGTTGTTGTTAACATACATGATCACTCCACCGCCCCTAGCCTTGCCACTGTCTGGTGTTCGGTCAGCTCGTATCATGTGAAAACCCTCCAGCTCAATGTTAGCATCTGCTGCTAGTTCAGTTAGCCACGTCTCAGTAAACAAAAGGAGAGAGCACTCCCGGTATGTGCTATCATAACGGGAGATAGCCGCTAGCTCATCTAACTTTCCCAGTATCGACCGTACATTTCCCATGACAACAGATGGAAGGGAGGGTCTGTACCTTATATTTTTTGTCCTCCGCCTTACTCCAGCCCGGCAGCCGCGGCGTTTTCGCCTCAGTTCACTCGGTATGTCGAGTTTTTCCAATGGGACCGGGTGGCGGTTGAATGCTAGCAGCTGTTCTCTGCTGTATCGTATCCTGCTATAGACAGTGGCTCCGTCCACCGGCTCAGGAGACATTTAGGACGATCTGTGTGTCCGTGATATAAGTGGGGTGAAAAAAAAGACGGATCAAAAGAGAGAGGAAGGGAAAAAGACTCGGAATCGAGCCGCTGTTGCAAAAGGCAGCCGACTCGTGTGGCGCCGAGAGAAAAAAAAAAAAAAAAAAAAAAAAAAAAAAATATATAAAAAAAAAAAAATATATTTCTGCAAAGTGTGGTTAGTCTGAGTAAATAACTGCATATATTCCTGTATATATTTGCATCCTTTTATAGAAACGTGGACAGACTGTAATTTACTGTACATACTCTGTTGTCATTGAATCCTTATTTAAATCCTCCACCTGAACAATGAGAGTAAGTTTTTAGCCAAAGTCAAATTCCTTGTATGTGTTGTGCATACTTGGCCAATAAAGCTGATTCTGATTCTGATTGTTATGTTTTGCCCTAGTCTTCCTCTGAAAGCTCAGGCATGCCCCCTCCTCCTGTCTAGCGTGATCAGCTGCGCTGTCACGAGTGTCACACACATACACACACCCACACGCACACGCTCCATTCACTCTCATTCACATGCCCTCTCACACACATGTTGCCAATCAGTTCTGCCCACGCATTCTCATACTGGCAATCTCTTTCCTCATTAGCTTCAAGAGTATTTGTTTGCCGCTCCAGAGGAAGGAGATTGTCGGGGCATTCGCCTCCATATGCGGCAGCCAGTTCTCCCCGTATGTTTCAACTCCCTTCGTTGTTCTCCAGCCCATCACTTCTGTTGGATTATTTCCTTTGGTGTTTCGGATGGCCCTGCTTCCCATCCACTTCCTCCAGACTGCTCGGTTCACCTCGGATTGCTCCAGCCCTGTAAGTGCCATTTTGTTTTGCCTTTCTTTTCAGTGCTGTTTACAGCCCTGCAGCGCTAGGCTTATCGTCTTTCCTTTTGTGCTATACGATCCTGCAGCACTAGGCTCTTTGACTGGGCTGTGAAGCATCCAGTAGGCGCCCTGTATGTTTGGTGGCCTCATCCTGCCATTACACCTCTCTGCATTTTTGTGTGCTTAAACAGAACTGAAACTTGGTGATTATTGGACTTATTTTCTTTGTTTGTTAATAAAAGTGCACCATCTACTCTCACTTTTGGGTTTCTCCTTTCCTTTTTCGTGCACTGCGTAGTGGCACACAAGGATTTATGACAGTAAGGAGTCTGTCTTCCAGCCTCCCAACAGAACCCACGCTGGTCCAGTTGAACAGAAAAGTGGACTGCCTGCTACCCTCTGGGACGCAATGACGCTGTGGCTGACGGTCTGTTGTTGAATTTACCTTAATTCTTTAGAATATTCCTGGTATACATTCTTTTAACTTAATTTCATGCAAATCTCCATCAGAATTTCAAAATGTATGTTGTCTTTCATTAATCTACGTTCTTTTTCAGAGTAACAAAAATTTTCTAATTTTTTGTAGTTAATCATCATTTTCTTCATAAAATTGCATCCACTTTTCTTATCCAATGCTATTTTATGGTTTTCCCATTTCCAGTATACTGACAAATTAAACTACGCTTTATTTGGTTCCACAAATGCATGATTCATAAGTAACTCAGTAACAGATTATACATGCTGAATTCTCGGTTTTAAAGTTATCCAAATACTGTATGTTAACCTATTCTGACATTTCTTATTAAACCATTGAAAGACATATGGGAGTTATTGTTTGATTTCATGTCCATCTTCTTGATCATCAGAGAAAATAACTTACAAGGGTTTGAGACTGATTTGTAATTGGTACAGATAAAGAATTGTTAATAAAATTGTCCATTATATGGACTGGTGCTCCTAACGAGGATTTGAGTGTAATGAAAGTAAATCTTCATTCCTACTCACATTCATATTTACATTAATACTTGTACCAACATTAAATTACCTATAAAAACTCATAAATCCACTACACTCAGGTCAATGGCTCCATAAGAAATATGTTTAATGAGAAAAATGTTGACTGTTCAGTACTTATTTTCCCAACGGTATATTCTCTTCTCAGACAGATGGATGACATTTTAAGATGGAAAATTGCTTTTTTCACTGTTTATTAACAAGCTCTTGAAGTCCCTCCATCTTTTTTGTTAAAGCAACCCTCCCACACACACACACACACACACACACACACACACACACACACACACACACACACACACACACACACGCGCACACACACTCAAACCCTCTCTACAAATTTATTTCACGACAAGCAATTTTGTATGAAGTGTCCCTTTTTTGTTTTTTAAAGATGTGGATTTGGCTTGTACCCATGCCCCACTTTTTCTTTTTTTTGTGCCACAAGATTTACATAAAAAGCCTGCAGTCTGAAAAGTTTTGAACATTCTGGTGAGAACTTGCCCAAGGATGAGCGACAAAATGAAAGCCTCAAGTACCAGAGGGTGAGAGTGTGTGTGTATGTGTGTGTGACTTTGTGTGTGTGGGGTGTCTGTGGTGAGGGCAGGGGGAGGGACTGGAGGGGGTTGCTGGGTAGCTGAGCTTTAGCCTGGCTGCGCTAGAGAGTAACAAATCCGACTTGGTTGGTAAACAGAGGCTCCGGGGACACTTCTTTTGCATGCAGGCTGCTGCTGTCTAGATGGAAGCCCTCTGTGATTCTAATAGAGTAAGCTCATAGAAATCACCGTAGAAAATGCCAATAAGGCTGTCAGCCAGCACTCCAACACAACACAGACTCTCACAGCAACACATCAGTACTAGAAATTATACAACGCAAAAGCAGACAAATACACTTTCACTTGTGAGCTTTCTGGCTTGTCCACAAGGATATCATTTTCTGAAGAAAAAATCAGTCTTAGCTTGAAGTATCATAAGGGCATTATCTTTTCTTTGACTTTCACTGGACTAGTTTAAAGCAGTGCAGAGCTTTTCAACTGTACACAGCAGCTAACAAACTCATTTTATGGTGGTGATTTTCAGAGGGGAATGAAATACATTTTAGAAATTCCCAAACAGCATGTTATTCTTTTGCCCTTGGACAGTTGTGTCAAATTCTGACTGAACAGGATGCCAACTTTATGCAGCATTATGTATTTTAAAGAGTTTCTCTTATGAGGTTTACATTTTGCTTCACAGTAGTAGAACTCATCTCTCTGTCAGCTCAGTGCAACTGCTGCAGATTGCAAGCACCACAGTGATATCACTTATTTAAAAACAAATATTCCCTTAATGTTTAACTGTCAGAAAAAAATGATGCAATTTCATAGACATAACACTAAATGTCCATTGACACTAAAAATTATCTATGAATTCTTAAATTGCTTGACTTCAAGCTTTAATTGGCCCATCTCTGGTTTATTTTGCATTTGATGTAAGTCTGACTCTATAATGGCATGTGCGCTGTTTGGATGTATAAGAAGAGAGAGATCTCTTCTTCTTTTATCTCTCTTTCTTTTCCTTTACCGGGAAGCACCTGTAATTTGTCTTCATCAACTATTATGGACATCCTCAGGAACAAACCCCAGAACCGAAAAGTATCAAATCAACAGCACATTTTTCAGAAAATGGCAGATCCAATTTTATACATGTCCCTGAGGCTTCCCTCTAACTGTTGGTGTGCTGACCCTTCACTCATTTGATGCTGCTTCCCGCAGCCTAGCAGAAGATTTTTAAGATTGTTTCTGTCTCCTCCAACCTGTGAGATGGGCCTCAATTGTAAAAATGCTAACAAGATGTGCCAATGATGTCCACTATCACATCTTCAAGACATGCAAACATGGTTTACCAAAGTGCAAATAATCTGCATCAGACAGATGAGATGGAGTATCGTCTCATGTTGACATCCGGAAAGAGCATTGTCTTGTTTGTCAGTTAATGCGACATGTTGTGGAAGAAAATGGTGTAGATGTTTATTTGGATCTCCTCAGTACATTTACCTCTCCCTTCAGCAATTCAATTTACTATCTGGGGTGAAAGGGCAGTGAACGTAAATAAAAAGTTGTCTTGAAGCTGCAGATAATTTAGAAGACTATTATAATACATCTCACTATACTTCCAAATCAGTACAAATGAGGAGGAGGGTTTTTTTTGTGTCTATCATATGCAAATATTGCTGCAGAGTGGGTTAAAGCCCAGCCAGCCTCTTGCATCATGTCCCTTTCATGCTGCCATTCACAGGACAGACACACAGGTATACATACAGTGTACACACACACACACACACACACACACACACACACACACACACATATATATACTGTATATATATATATATTTCGGATAGATTAAAAATAAACATTAAAAAGAAACAGAATAATATAACAAAGGGGAAAAAATCCAACAAGGTCAAATTAAACAATAACTCCTCTGATTATACAGTTCAACATAAGTTATCCGAAATGGGTGATGGCTGAAGCCGCAGCTTATATTGCCCACCCATATTCCATCCAGGAATTCAAAAGAAAAACAAAACAAGAGCGATTACAATTCGGAACAAAGCTAAGACAAAATGTGACCAAAAAAAACAAACCAACAACTAAGCAACAACACAACACAGACTGGATATGACAATCCTTATGTGATTTTACATGTCATCTTGTATATACACTACCGTTCAAAAGTTTGGGGTCACCCAGACAATTATTTTGTTTTCCATGAAAAGTCACACTTATTTACCACCATGAGTTGTAAAATGAATAGAAAATATAGTCAAGACATTGACAAGGTTAGAAATAATGATTTGTATTTGAAATAATAATTTTTTCCTTCAAACTTTGCTTTCGTCAAAGAATCCTCCATTTGCAGCAATTACAGCATTGCAGACCTAACATGGTTGCACAAGGGTTTTCTAATCATCCATTAGCCTTCTGATGCAATGAGCAAACACATTGTACCATTAGAACACCGGAATGATAGTTGCTGGAAATGGGCCTCTATACACCTATGTAGATGTTGCACCAAAAACCAGACATTTGCAGCTATAATAGTCATTTATCACATTAGCAATGTATAGAGTGTATTTCTGATTAGTTTAAAGTTATCTTCATTGAAAAAAAGTGCTTTTCTTTCAAAAATAAGGAAATTTCTAAGTGACCACAAACTTTTGAACGGTAGTGTATGTTTGGAGCATTTCTTCCTTTAGTTTTTGTTTAAATTGTCCAAGCGTTGTACATGATTTTAATTCAGGTCCAAAATCGTTCCATAATCTGACTCCTTGCACTGAAACACAGTGTTGCTTGGTGGTAGTTCTCACTGAAGGTTTTTGAAATATACATGTTCCTCTGAAATGATATTGTTTCTCCCTTATTTGGAACAACTTTTGGATATTTGCGGATAGTGATAGATTCTTCACTTTAAACATTATTACTGCAGTTTTAAAGTCAACCAGATCTTTCAACTTGAGAGCTTTTAATATAAGAAAAAGTGGGTTTGTTGGTTCCCTGTAAGCAGCTTTGTGTACTATTCTAATAGCTCTCTTCTGAAGCATAAAGACTGGATATATCTTTGTTTTATATGTATTTCCCTATACTTCAGTACAATATGTTATGTATGGGAGTATTAATGAATGATACAAGGTATATATGTCACGCCGCGCCATTCATCAGCGGCGCCACCTGCTCACACACCTGCTAATCATCAGCGGCGAGGGATGAAAGCCGCCTCGCCCTGAGCTTCGGCCTGAAGCCGTTAGACTTCATCGCCTTCCATGCGAAGCATCAACTCTCTCTTCAGCATCACGCTAAGCGGTAAGAAGATTCCTTACCTTACCTTTCCCAGTCTGCTCCCCTGTGCACAGGTGGATTCCTCGGCGGCGGACAACTCCGTCCCTCGTCCTTCCTCGCTGCTGCACCGAGTCCTGCAGGTGACTGTCTCCCGGGGTTCCGTCCTTGAAGTGCCTGCCATCAGTCTAACACAAGTAAGCTTCTCTCCCTCGCCTATTCTCCTCCTGTATTGGTGTGTGCCCGTCACCCTGTGTCTGTTCTTTCCCATAGGGTTGCCGGCTGAACGGTCTCCTGCCTCTGTGCCCGAAGCAGACGCCACCACCAATACATTTACATTCCGCTGACACACACCCATACACCCCTGCTGTTAATAAACAGTTTGAACTACTCTGAGCCTGTGTGTGTGCGTCTCCTGAGCCGAACGTTATGTCAATATAATGTGGGTTGATTCAGCAAATATTTCGCTCTGTGTAGTATTGCAATTGATTTAGATATTTTACCTTTAATATAATTAATATGTGACTTCCAACACAGTTTATTATCAATTATTACTCCAAGAAATTTAGTTTCAGATACCCTTTCAATCTTTACACCATTTACACTGAGTTTAGAAACTAAGTTGTTGTGATGGTTGTTAAAAACTATAAATTTTGTCTTACTTAAATTGAGCGTTAATTTGTTTGAATCAAACCACAGTTTAAGCTTTCCTAACTCCTTTTCGAGTGTATCCACAAGTTGTTCCAAATTGCTTCCACTGCATAATAGATTAGTGTCATCGGCAAACAATATTAATTCAATTTTTTCTGAGACTTTACATATATCATTTGTATACATATTGAATAACAATGGCCCCAAAACTGAACCCTGTGGGACTCCACAAGTAACAATCAGTAACTGTGAGTTTTTGTTGCCAACACAAACATACTGATATCTATTCTTTGAGTAACTACTTAACCAGGACAGTGCTACCCCCCCCTAACACCACAATTTTGTAGTTTCTTTAATAACAAATTGGTTCCAAGGTTGTCATAGCCAGGAGCGGCACTGGGGTTAAGCTCCCAGTACTTATAAAATGCTCCTTATGGTGTGCATCTCGAAAAGCCTCTGACAACTAAGTCCAACTCCTAGCCTGCCCGTGTGGTTTAGTCTCTAAGCCCAGCGGAACTGCTTTTACTAATAGGAGAAGGGGCGAGGGTGGATCTCTGGCGCCTTAAAACCAAATGCTTCGGGTAGATGGTGGCTCGTCAACCTGGGAAGGTAGCCCATCTAGGGGAAGGTAAACCCTGATTTCAAACCTCTGCTGCCTTGCGGCACACCTGGTCATGGGAAAAGCTTCGGGAGTCAACCCTGAGGAAAAATCCAGAGTCGGAGTCCCTAAGGCAGTTCTGTTGTGCTCAACATCGTTCTGGCAGCTCCTGCAATGGCACTGGTGCCAAACTGTAGCAGCCCTGCTGTTCCTTTGGATTCATCAGTGACGTGGAGAGGGGGGACATGCTGCATGGGCAACATCTTGTCCTCCATATCTTCCTGCCCAGGCTTGAATTCTACCAACGCCCAACGCTGGAAGGTAGAACACCGGATCACTGTAGAGGACACTCCAGCTTCGCCTTTGGCATAGACAAAGCACGGGGAATGAAAGTTACCGGTTATAAGCCACCGCTCAATTGGCGTAGAGCGCGGCACCAAGGGTTGTTCCTGACGGTGGGAGGGATCATTGGATCTCACTGGACAGCTACCGCCCGCCTCAAGCTGGGCAGCCCCCAGCCAATAAGGTGTTGTCCCGCCACAGCCTGCTTTCCTCATTGGGTGCATGGGGATGAGGAGAAGTCTGAACGGCAGGCTGAGAACTTTCGCACCAGGCAAGACAAAAAAACAAAAGAGACCAACTCTAAAACTGGGAACTTGGAACGTCTGCACTATGATGACAGGACTTGCTGCTAACCTCAAGGACATCAATGACACCAGGAAGACTGCCATCATCAATAATGAGCTGAAGAGACTGGAAGTGGATATTGCCATTCTCCAGGAAACACAGTTGGCTGACGCAGGCACACTGAGAGAGAAGGACTACATGTTCTACTGGCAGGGAAAGAGCAGTGACGAACACAGGGAACACGGAGTGGGCTTCGCAGTGAAGAACACCTTGCTGAAGATGGTGGAACCGGGCAGCAATGGCTCTGCATTATTCCTCACCCTCCGCCTCAACACCATTCAAGGCCCAGTCACCCTCGTCAGTGTGTATGCCCCAACACTGACAGCCACACCAAAGGCAAAAGACGAGTTCTACGAGAATCTTGCAACAACTGTCAGGATCATCCCCAACTCTGAACAACTCATTCTCCTTGGAGACTTCAATGCCAGAGTGGGTGCTGATCACGACTCCTGGCCCTCCTGTCTTGGACCATTTGGCGTGGGCAGAATGAATGACAACGGACAGCGGCTGCTCGAGTTCTGCACTTATCCTGATCTGAGCATCACAAACTCGTTCTTCAAGACCAAGCCCCAACACAAGGTTTCCTGGCGACATCCGCGCTCAAAGCACTGGCACCAGCTGGACTTGATCCTGATCAGGCGCACCTCACTGAAGAACGTGCTAATCACCCGTTCGTTCCAGAGTGCAGATTGCGACACAGACCATTCATTGGTGTGTTGCAAGGTCAAGCTGCAGCTGAAGAAATTCCATTGTGCAAGACAGCCTGGAAAGGCACGGATTGACACCAGCAAGATGGCCCAACCAGAACTTGTTGAGCGGTTTGCCTCCACCTTTGAGAAGGAACTTGGTGTACCACAAGAAGGAGAATCAGCAAAGCAGAAGTGGGAAAAGCTGCAAAACACCATCCACCACACAGCCTTGGCTACCTTTGGGAGGAAGACCTCGAAGTCACAGGACTGGTTTGATGCCAAGTTGACCGAGATGACCCGCGTCATTGAAGCCAAGCGCTCAGCTCTTGCCGAGTACAAGAAGTACCCAAACGAGAAGAATCTCCAGATTCTCAGGGCTGCGAGAAACAAAGTTCAGCAGACTGCTCGGTGCTGTGCCAACGAGTGCTGGACTCAGCTCAGCCAAGACATTCAAACCGCTGCCATAACAGGGAACATCCGTGGTATGTACGATGGCATCAAGAAAGCACTTGGTCCGGCTCAGAGCAAGACGGCCCCCCTCAAATCCTCCACTGGGGAGATGATCACAGAAAAGAACAAGCAGATGGAGAGATGGGTGGAGTACTACTCCGACCTCTACTCCAGACAGAACACCGTGACACTGTCAGCCCTTGATGCCATCGATTGCCTGCCATCCATGGACGAACTTCACGCCAAGCCAACCATCGGCGAACTCAGCAAGGCCATTGATAGCTTGGCCGCTGGCAAGGCACCCGGCAACGACGGCATACCCCCCAACCTGATCAAGCACTGCAAGACCGCCCTACTGCTGCCATTGCATGACGTCCTCTGCCAGTGCTGGAAGAAAGATGCCATACCGCAGGACATGAGGGACGCCAAGATCACCCTCTACAAAAACAAAGGGGAGAGAAGCGACTGCAACAACTACAGGGGCATATCCCTCCTCAGCGTTGTTGGCAAAGTCTACGCACGGGTTGTTCTCGTTCGTCTACAGAAGCTTGCAGAACGTGTCTACCCCGAGTCTCAGTATGGCTTCCGCGCTGAGTGATCGACGGTAGACATGATATTCTCCATCCGCCAACTCCAGGAGAAATGCAGAGAACAGAACATGCCCCTGTACGTCGCCTTCATCGACCTCACCAAAGCGTTCGATTTGGTCAGCAGAGAGGGCCTTTTCAAGATCCTGCCAAAGATAGGATGCCCACCAAAGTTGCAAAGCCTCATTGAATTGTTTCACACCAACATGCAGGGGATAGTGCAGCACGACGGCAACGTCTCAGAGCCATTCAACATATGTAGCGGAGTGAAACAGGGCTGTGTACTTGCGCCAACCCTCTTTGGGATTTTCTTTGCTATGCTCCTGAGGCGTGCCTTCAGCACAGCAACAGAGGGAATCTACCTGCATACAAGATCTGACGGCAGGCTTTTCAACCTCGCCCGCCTGAAAACCAGAACCAAAGTACGCGAGGCTCTAATCAGAGACATGCTGTTCGCAGACGACGTTGCAGTCGCAACCCACACACAGCAGGAGCTTCAGACCCTGATGGACCACTTCTCCCAGTCATGCGAGGACTTCGGGCTTACCATCAGCCTGAAGAAGACTAACGTCTTGGCGCAAGGCACGGAAGCACCACCAACCATCACCATCGACGACTACGAGCTGGAGGTCGTGAATCAGTTCACGTACCTGGGGTCCACGATCAGCAGCAACCTCTCCCTTGATACAGAGATCGACAAGAGGATTGGAAAATCAGCCTCCACACTAGCTCACCTCACCACACGAGTGTGGGAGAATCCCAAACTCTCTGTCAAGATGAAGATGGCAGTGTACAACGCCTGCGTCATCAGCACACTGCTCTATGGGAGTGAGACATGGACAACGTACGCCCGGCACGAAAAGAGACTGAACTCCTTCCACTTGCGCTGCATTCGCCACATCCTGGACATATCCTGGCAGGACAAAGTGCTCAACAGTTCACTCTACTCAGGCAGCGCAGGCTCCGCTGGCTAGGCCACGTTCACCGTATGGAGGATGGCAGAATCCCCAAAGATGTCCTCTACGGAGAACTGGCGACTGGCGAAGTTGGCCGCCCACAGCTGCACTTTAGAGACGTCTGCAAGAGAGACATGAAGGCCCTGGAGATCAACACAGAGCGCTGGGAGGACCTTGCAACGGACCGCTCCAAATGGAGAGGCACCCTGACCAGACAGCTCAAGGCGGGTGAAGAGAGACTGACTGCTGCAGCAGATGAAAAAAGGACCAGCAGGAAGAACCGCCACAGCTCCAGGAGCACGGAGACCACCCACAAGTGCGACCTGTGTGACAGGGACTGCCATTCGCGCATCGGCCTGTTCAGCCACAGGCGGTGCTGTTCCAGCAGAGTAGACGTTTAGGATTCTCTTCCATGGTCATCATAGACCGACAGAGGCCGACGAGATTAATAGTAAATTGTGATCCACTGTATCAAATGCCTTTTTAAGATCCAGGAATACCCCAACTGAATACTCTTTATTTTCAACGGCAGTTGATATTTTTTCTATAAATTCCATTAGAGCAAATGCAGTTGTCCTCTTGTGTCTGAACCCATATTGCTGCTCACACAATAAATTATTCTTCATTATGAAGTAGTCAGTTCTCTCACAGAATATTTTTTCAAGTATCTTGGTGTGACGATGGAGTGTCACCACTGTTATGACTTGTTGTATGTGTGATTGTGTTGTATTTATAATATGGTAAATGTTATTATGATTGTTTGTAAAGTGCACACATTATTTTGGGATCTGTCTTTGTCTAATTTGAATGCCCTTGGGAGATAATTGTTATGGTTAAGTATTTGGTAAAATAATGGATAATGATTTATTTCACATACCTTTGCCAACATGCTTCCTGTGGGTGTCCGGGCAAAAGACTCTGTTAGGGGTAGAGGGCCTTTTATAGGACACCAGCAGGAAGAATGCATGTATGGTAAGTTAGAGGGGTGGTTTAACATTTGTAAATAAGGGTTTGAACTATTTATTGAATTATTTATATTGTTATTTATTATATTATATTTATATTGTATATAGTTGGGGGTTGTATTTATGTATTTTTAGAGATTAGTGGGTATGTGTAAACAATGGAAATGTTTATTGTTTTACCTGGGGTTATGGTAGGGGCTAATCGGCCCTAATTATCTCCAGTAATATATAACGGGTGTTGGGTTTAGAGTAGTAGTTGTGCAGAGTTTATCTTCAGTCTTGCAGTCGAGAGTTTCGCTGTAACTTTGTGGATTGTTGATGAAGAATCGTGTCGGATGTCTTGGACTATTTACATGTAAGATTATTGAAATAAAATCAGAAAATTGAAAATTGAGATCTTGCCTCACCCCGCTGTCACTTCTTGACATTTGGTGGCAGTGGTGGTCCATTCCCAGGACGTCGTAGCATTTGGTGGACGGAAGGACTCATGGCAAGAAGGAAAGTGAGGCAAGAGGAGCAGTCTGACCTGGACGCAGGTATGGCGGCTGAGGACTCGGGAGTCAGCGGACTGGGCGAGCTCGAGGAGCTAATGTGCCTGGTGAAATCTTTGGTGCGTTCGCTGACTCTGAGATCGCCAGATGGAGGAGGAGGCCACTCTTCAGGAGCAAAAGTGGCAGACTGTGGAGAATCACATTCGTCGGATGGAGTCGCAGGTTGCAGAGCTGAGAGAGGAGTATGGGAGCCGGGCTGAGCGTAGTGGTGACGACAGCGCTCCGAGGGAGGATCCCAGGGTGACGGCCAGTCGGGTCGGCCTGCAGGAGCATGATTTGCCGCTTCAGGTGCAGCCAAGGAGGCCACGAATGCACCACGAGCCCAGGCTGAATCCTCTCTCCCGAAGATGACATCGAGCACTACCTGGCGACGTTCGAGAGGATCGCTACAGTCTGCCGCTAGAGTGAAGAAGAGTGGGCTATTCATCTAGCTCCTCTGCTTACAGGTAAAGCGCGGAGCGCATATGTTCTGATGGACATTACAGACATGGACAATTATGGGAAATTGAAAGAAGCTATTTTAAACAAATATGAAATCACATCCGACACATATAGGAGGAGGTTTCAGTCCCTGGACGTTTATCAGGATGAAACCCCTCGTGAATTATATGTACGTCTGAAAGACCTGTTTTGTAAGTGGGTGAAACCAGAGACCTTAACAGTAAAAGACATTTCTGAACTATTGATTTTGGAGCAGTTTCTACGGATGGTGAACCCGGAACTGGGAATCTGGATACAAGAGCGGGACCCGAAGACTGCAGAGGACGCTGCTTGTCTGGCGAAGGTTTTTCTGTCAGCCAGGTCTGGGAGCAGGAGACCTACTCTTGGCCGTGACAGATCTTTCACCACACGGAGTGAGTTTAATGAGGGTGAAAGGGGTGGTCCAGCTCGAAATAGGTTGTATTCCAGGCCCAGTCAGATCACAAATAGCAGATATGATAATAGCAAAAAGTCACGTGTTACAAATAAAGATATACGCTGCTATCAGTGTAATAAAATCAGTCACACCCAGTATTCATGCCCTGCCATAAAGAATGAGAAACCATCATTATTATGTTCAGTTCCTAGACCCACTTTTTCAGCCCCAGTGCACAGTGGAGTGTATAAAACGAAGGTGTTGCTTAATGGTCAGTGTGAAGAGGCCCTGTTAGATTCAGGTTGTTTTCAAACAGTTGTGCTACCCAGTTTGGTCCCTAGGGATTTGTGGAATGAGTCGGAAATAAATATCAGTTGTGTCCATGGGGATAAGAAACTGTACCCGACCGCTGAGGTTTATTAAACAGTAGGGGGGTCAAACTTATCTCCTTCCTGTAGCTCTTGCGCCTGATTTGCCTTACTCAGTTATTCTTGGCAATGATGTTCCAACTTTGTTGGACATCATACAACAGGTTAGAGAGGAACAAACGGAGGAGAGGCAGGCAGGTGGCGCTGTTGAGCAGAGAGTAAAAACACCTGTGGTGAAAAATTGTAATATGGTGACAACCAGGGCACAGAGGGCACAGAGGGCTGCCAATGTTCTTCAGGAGCTACCATTTTATGATTCTGAGATAGAGGCAGGCCCTATTAAGCAACCTAAATCCAAGGCTCAGAGGAAAAGAGATAAGGTGTTAGTGTCAGCAAAGAACTTGGGTGAAGAAACACCACAGCTAAATCAGTCAGTAGAGTTTGACATCCCTCCTGACATAGCTGCATTGCAGAAAGCTGACCCAGCACTTAGACCATGGTTTGATAAAGTCTCGGAGATTGAGGGTGTGAAACAGGGTAGAATGGATTGCTTGGCTGAGGCCATCGTCGGCCTCCGTCGGTCTATGATGACCATGGAAGAGAATCCTAAACGTCTACTCTGCTGGAACAGCACCGCCTGTGGCTGAACAGGCCGATGCGCGAATGACAGTCCCTGTCACACAGGTCACACTTGTGGGTGGTCTCCGTGCTGCTGGGTCTGTGGCGGTTCTTCCTGCGGGTCCTTTTTTCATCTGCTGCAGCAGTCAGTCTCTCTTCACCTGCCTTGAGCTGTCTGGTCAGGGTGCCTCTCCATTTGGAGCGGTCCGTTGCAAGGTCCTCCCAGCACTCTGTGTTGATATCCAGGGCCTTCATGTCTCTCTTGCAGACGTCTCTAAAGTGCAGCTGTGGGCGGCCAACGTCTCTCCTGCCAGTTGCCAGTTCTCCATAGAGGACGTCTTTGGGGATTCTGCCATCCTCCATACGGTGAACGTGGCCTAGCCAGCGGAGCCTGCGCTGCCTGAGTAGAGTGAACATGGAGGGAAGGCCGGCACGGGACAGAACTTCTGTGTTGGGCACTTTGTCCTGCCAGGATATGTCCAGGATGTGGCGAATGCAGCGCAAGTGGAAGGAGTTCAGTCTCTTTTCCTGCCGGGCGTATGTTGTCCACGTCTCACTCCCATAGAGCAGTGTGCTGATGACGCAGGCGTTGTACACTGCCATCTTCGTCTTGACAGAGAGTTTGGGATTCTCCCACACTCGTGTGGTGAGGCGAGCGAGTGTGAAGGCTGATTTTCCAATCCTCTTGTTGATCTCTGTATCAAGGGAGAGGTTGTTGCTGATCGTGGACCCCAGGTACGTGAACTGATTCATGACCTCCAGCTTGTAGTCATCAATGGTGATGGTTGGTGGTGCTTCTGTGCCTTGCGCCAAGACGTTAGTCTTCTTCAGGCTGATGGTAAGCCCAAAGTCCTTGCATGCCTGGGAGAAGCGGTCTATCAGGGTCTGAAGCTCCTGCTGTGTGTGGGTTGCGACTGCAGCGTCGTCTGCGAACAGCATGTCTCTGATTAGAGCCTCACGTACTTTGGTTCTGGCTTTCAGGTGGGTAAGGTTGAAAAGCCTGCCGTCAGATCTTGTGTGCAGGTAGATTCCCTCTGTTGCTGTGCTGAAGGCATGTCTCAGGAGCATAGCAAAGAAAATCCCAAAGAGGGTTGGCGCAAGTACACAGCCCTGTTTCACTCCGCTGCGTATGTTGAATGGCTCTGAGACGTTGCCATCATGCTGCACTATCCCCTGCATGTTGGTGTGAAACGATTCGATGAGGCTTTGCAACTTTGGTGGGCATCCTATCTTTGGCAGGATCTTGAAAAGGCCCCCTCTGCTGACCAGATCAAATGCTTTGGTGAGGTCGATGAAGGCGACGTACAGAGGCGTGTTCTGTTCTCTGCATTTCTCCTGGAGTTGGCGGATGGAGAATATCATGTCTACCGTCGATCGCTCAGCGCGGAAGCCACACTGAGACTCGGGGTAGACACGTTCGGCAAGCTTCTGTAGACGAACGAGAACAACTCGTGCGTAGACTTTGCCAACAACGCTGAGGAGGGAAATGCCCCTGTAGTTGTTGCAGTCGCTTCTCTCCCCTTTGTTTTTGTAGAGGGTGATGATCTTGGCGTCCCTCATGTCCTGTGGTACGGCACCTTCCTTCCAGCACTGGCAGAGGACGTCATGCAATGGTAGCAGTAGGGCGGTCTTGCAGTGCTTGATCAGGTCAGGGGGTCTGCCGTCGTTGCCGGGTGCCTTGCCAGCGGCCAAGCTATCAATGGCTTTACTGAGTTCGTCGATGGTTGGTTCAGTGTCAAGTTTGTCCATGGATGGCAGGCAGTCGATGGCATCAAGGGCTGATGGTGTCACGGTGTTCTGTCTAGAGTAGAGGTCGGAGTAGTGTTCCACCCATCTCTCCATCTGCTTGTTCTTCTCTGTGATCATCTCCCCAGTGGAAGATTTGAGGGGGGCCGTCTTGCTCTGAGCCGGACAAAGTGCTTTCTTGATGCCATCGTACATACCACGGATGTTCCCTGTTATGGCAGCGGTTTGAATGTCTTGGCTGAGCTGAGTCCAGTACTCGTTGGCACAGCGCCGAGCAGTCTGCTGAACTTTGCTTCTCGCAGCCCTGAGAATCTGGAGATTCTTCTCGTTTGGGTACTTCTTGTACTCAGCAAGTGCTGAGCGCTTGGCTTCAATGACGGGGGTCATCTCGGTCAACTTGGCATCAAACCAGTCCTGTGACTTCGAGGTCTTCCTCCCAAAGGTAGTCAAGGCTGTGCGGTAGATGATGTTTCGCAGCTCTTCCCACTTCTGCTTTGCAGATTCTCCTCCTTGTGGTACACCAAGTTCCTTCTCAAAGGTGGAGGCAAACTGTTCAACAAGTTCTGGTTGGGCCATCTTGCTGGTGTCAATCCGTGCCTTTCCAGGTTGTCTAGCACGATGGAATTTCTTCAGCTGCAGCTTGACCTTGCAACACACCAATGAATGGTCTGTGTCGCAATCTGCACTCTGGAACGAACGGGTGATTAGCACATTCTTCAGTGAGGTGCGCCTGGTCAGGATCAAGTCTAGCTGGTGCCAGTGCTTTGAGCGCGGATGTTGCCAGGAAACCTTGTGTTGGGGCTTGGTCTTGAAGAACGAGTTTGTGATGCACAGATCGTGATGTGTGCAGAACTCGAGCAGCCGCTGTCCGTTAGTCGTTCATTCTGTCCACGCCAAAAGGTCCAAGACAGGAGGGCCAGGAGTCGTGGTCAGCACCCACTCTGGCATTGAAGTCTCCAAGGAGAATGAGTTGTTCAGAGTTGGGGATGATCCTGACAGTTGTTGTGAGATTCTCGTAGAACTCGTCTTTTGCCTCTGGTGTGGCTGTCTGTGTTGGGGCATACACACTGACGAGGGTGACTGGGCCTTGAGTGGTGTTCAGGCGGAGGGTGAGGAGTCGTGCAGAGCCAGTGCTGCCCGGTTCCACCATCTTCAGCAAAGTGTTCTTCACTGCGAAGCCCACTCTGTGTTCCCTGTGTTCGTCACTGCCCTTTCCCTGCCAGTAGAACGTGTAGTCCTTCTCTCTCAGTGTGCCTGCATCAGCTAACCGTGTTTCCTGGAGAGTGGCGATATCCACTCCCAGTCTCTTCAGCTCATTATTGATGATGGCAGTCTTCCTGGTGTCATTGATGTCCTTGAGGTTAGCAGCGAGTCCTGTCATCATAGTGCGGACGTTCCAAGTTCCCAGTTTTAGAGTTGGTCTCTTTTGTTTTATTGTCTTGCCTGGTGCGAAGGTTCTCAGCCTGCTGTTTGGATTTCTCCTTATCCCCATACACCCAATGAGGAAAGCAAGCTGTGGCGGGACAACACCTTATTGGCTGGGGGCTGCCCAGCTTGAGGCGGGCGGTAGCTGTCCAGTGAGATCTGATGATCCCTCCCA
The DNA here is from genome assembly GCA_020510985.1 of Pholidichthys leucotaenia. NCBI lineage: Eukaryota > Metazoa > Chordata > Actinopteri > Cichliformes > Pholidichthyidae > Pholidichthys > Pholidichthys leucotaenia. Next base: position 412,009,832 of record CM035840.1, on the reverse strand, counting down.
CCGTAGGGAACAACCCCTGGCGCCACGCTCTACGCCAATTGAGCAGTGGCTTGTAACTGGTAACTGTCATTCCCCGTGTTTTGTCTACGCCAAAGGCGAAGCTGGAGTGTCCTCTCCAGTGATCCGGTGTTCTACCTTCCAGCGTTGGGCATTGGTAGGATTCAAGCCTGGGCCGGAAGATATGGAGGACAAGATGTTGCCCATGCAGCATGTCCCCCCTCTCCACGTCACTGATGATTCCAAAGGAACAGCAGGGCTGCTACAGTTTGGCACCAGCGCCGTTGCAGGAGCTGCCAGAACGATGTTGAGCACAACATGGAACTGCCTTAGGGGCTCCGACTCCGGATTTTTCCTCAGGGTTGACTCCTGAAGCCTTTCCCGTGACCGGGTATGCCGCAAGGCAGCAGAGGTTTGAAATCAGGGTTTACCTTCCCCTAGATGGGCTACCTTCCCAGGTTGATGAGCCACCATCTACCCGAAGCATCTGGTTTTAAGGCACCAGAGATCCGCCCTCGCCCCTTCTCCTATTAGTAAAAGCAGTTCCGCCGGGCTTAGAGACTAAACCACACGGGCAGGCTAGGAGTTGGACGTAGTTGCCAGAGGCTTTTCGAGATGCACGCCATAAGGAGCATTTTATGAGCACTGGGAGCTTAATCCCAGTGCCGCTCCTGGCTATGACAACCTTGGAACCGCTCTTACCCCCCACAAAGACCAAAACCAACATCTCTATAGTAACCCAAATCCAAAACCCCAAAGTCCAACACAGAACTGGTCAGGCGGTCTCCCAGAGTCCCAGGGCAACCAGATCAGAAAGCAAAATGGGTCAGGGGGCCTATCCAGGTCCATGGGACGCTAGACCAGAGCACAGAGCGAGTCAGGTAGTCTCCCAGAGTCCCTAGACCACCGGACCAGAAAACAAGGCACTTCAGGTGATCATGGACACTTCAAACTGAGGAGAAAATGACACTGAATTTTTAAACAAATGAGCTGACAACAAAGAACCTTTAAACTCAGAAGATGATAATATGAAAACTTTAAATTCAGGAGAAGATAATGTGGAACCCTTAAACACTGAAGACGTCATACACGCCCTAACCTCAGATGGTAACACAGGAGCTTTAAGTTCTGAAAACATGGGAGCTCCTAGCTCAGAAGCCAACGCAGAAGCACTGTGCTCTGAAGCTAACACAGGGACATCATATTCAGGGGATAACTCGGGAATTTTAACCTCAAAAGGTAACATGGAAACCTTGAACTCGAGCGATGGTAACAGACATTGTAACCTCGGGAAGTAATAACAGACACCTCAGCCTCAGGAGGTGACAACATCGTAACTTTAACCTCTGGAGATGATAACAAGGACAAATTAACCTCGGGAGATGACAATAGACATTTTAACCTCTGGAAAAGATAACATGAACACCTTAAAGTTAGGAGATGATAACAAAGATCTTTTATAACCTCTGGAGGTGATACAAGAGCTTCAGGCCTTGGGGAACATAGCATGAGAGCCTCTTGCTCCAAAACTGATGACTGAGGTGCGCTAACCATAGTAGAAGATGACGGGTGAGCGCTAGCCTCAGAAACACATGATGGAGGATCTCCGGCCACAGGAACACATGACGGGGAATCCTCAGCCTCCGGGACAACAGAGGTGAGCCGACTATTGGCAAAACCAGACAATAAGGGCTTAAGGTCTTCAAGTCCTGATGTCTGGGGATCCATCCCCACACCAGCCACCTCAGATGGGGAGGAAGGAACATTAGCTAGAGGTCTCCTGACCTTGGGAAAATTGGCTGGAACATGGTCCTTGTGTGACCCCATCCTCGATCAGGTCACCTCAGACGATGGAGGGAAACAGGAGGTCAGTGAGGCTGAGGCCATGTATGTCATTAAAAAGGGCATTTTGTACCAGCAACAAGGTGAAGTTATGGCCATAGCTTTGCCACAGGACCTCACACCAAAGATTATGGAACTGGGACATGTTATCCCTTGGGCAGGTCATCTAGCATTTCATAAAACTTTACATAGAATTGCTAGAAGGTTTGTGTAGCCGGGAATGTATACCCAGATAAAGGAGTTCTGCACAACATGTCCAATATGTCAGATTACATCACCTAGGGGAGCAGCCCGTGCCCAACTGCAACCATTACCAATCATTGGAACACCCTTTGATAGAATAGGGATGGATGTAGTTGCCCCCCTAGAGAGAAGCTCCTCTGGTAATAAATACATTCTGGTAATTTGTGACTCAGCTACTCGGTACCCATAAGCCTTTCCCCTGAAATCTATTAAGGCTAGGCAGGTTGCCAACTGCCTTATCCAGTTGTTTTCAAGGGTAGGCATACCTAGAGAAATTCTGACAGACTGTGGAACAAATTTCTTGTCCAAACTGTTGCGGCAGGTATATAAGCTGTTGGGTATTAAGGGTATTAAGACCACCCCATATCACCCTCAGACTGATGGACTAGTGGAACGATTTAACCAGACTTTAAAAAACATGCTGCGGAAATTTGTTTCTGAAACAGGCTCGGATTGGGACCAATGGGTACCATATTTATTGTTTGCTTATCGGGAGGTGCCCCAGGCTTCAACAGGGTTCTCACTTTTTGAACTATTGTATGGTCGTCAGGTGAGGGGCCCACTGGACTTATTAAATGAGCACTGGGAGAGTCCACCGAGTGATCAGGACAATGTGGTCTCTTATGTCATTAAGATGAGAGAGAAACTGGATCAAATGACTGCTTTGGCTCAGGAGCACATGAGGACGGCGCAGGCCAAACAAAAAACTTGGTATGACAAGAAGGCCAGAAAAAGGGTTTTTCACCCAGGACAACAGGTTTTGTTATTGCTGCCCTCGTGTGACAGTAAGCTGTTGGCTCGATGGCAGGGGCCATATGAAATTTCTAAGAAACTAAGTTCAGTGACATACGAACTATATATGCCTGACAGGAAGGTAAAATATCAGACCTTCCACATTAACTTGTTGAAAGAGTTTCAGCAGCCTGGTCATCAGCAGCAGCAACCTGTTCTTCAGGAGACACATCAGCTCTTAATTTGTGTGACGGAAGTGGATGAGGAGAAAGAACAGTCCTTTCCCACAAATGTGTCAGAGCCTTATTTGTTTCAAGTGTCTCATTTGCAGGAGGATCAGCAGAGAGAGTTGGAGGCACTATTAGATCCAGAATTGTTTCAGGAGAGACCTGGTTTCACCACGCTGGTGCATCATAAGGTTTATCTGAAAGAGGAAGCTGTTCCACGTAAAAAAATCTTATAGGATCCCGGAGCGATTGGTCCCAAAAATGAAGCAGGAAATTGACTTGATGTTGCAGCTGGGAGTGATCGAGGAGTCAGTCAGTGAGGGGTGTAGCCCGATTGTGCTGGTCCCCAAAAAGGATGGCTCATTAAGATTCTGTATTGACTTCAGATACCTTAATTCAGTATCTAAGTTTGAGTCATACCCCATGCCCCGGATTGATGAACTATTAGAGAAAGTGGCCAGGGCTAGGTTTATTTCTACTCTGGACCTATGCAAGGGGTATTGGCAGGTGGCATTGGCACTGGAAACAAAGGAACTTACAGCCTTTAAAACACCTTATGGCAGTTTCCAGTTTAGGGTCATGCCATTTGGCCTTCAGGGGGCACCTGCAACTTTTCAACGGCTTATGGACCAAGAGTTAAGGAGGGTATCAAATTTTGCGACTGCCTATCTGGATGACGTGGCCATCTATAGTCAGACCTGGGAAGAACATTTGATACACCTTAGGCAGGTCCTTCAGTTAATTAAGAGGGCAGGACTGACAATTAATCCACGCAAATGTGCGTACGGACAGCAGCAGGTGGAGTACCTGGGACATGTGGTTGGTCAGGGGGTTATTAGACCACAAGTAGGTAAAGTGGATGCCATCCGGACCTATCCTGTACCCACCACTAAGAAGAAGGTACGATCATTTATGGGAATGGTAGGATGGTACAGCAAGTTCATCCCCCACTTTGCTGAAAGAGCTGCAGTTTTGATTGACCTCACTAAGGCTTCAGCACCAAATAAGATAAAATGGACAGAGGAGTGTGACAGAGCTTTTGAGGATCTGAAGAGGGCTATTTCTGGGGAGAAGGTCTCTACAGTCCAGACTTTGCTGGTCCATTTATTTTACAGACAGATGCTTCAGGAGTTGGCATTGGAGCAGTACTTCTCCAGGAGGAGAGAGGAGAGAGACACCCAGTACTGTTCTTGAGCCGTAAGTTGCTGGACCGGGAGACAAGATACTCTACGGTAGAAAAAGAATGTCTTGCCATGAAATGGGCAATAGGGTCTCTCAAGTATTATTTACTAGGGCGTCATTTTTTGTTGGAGACAGATCATCGGGCCCTACAGTGACTGGACAGGATGAAGGACGTAAACAGTCATCTCACAGGGTGGTATGTGTCCCTTCAACCTTATAATTTTACTGTTCGGTATGTGGCAGGGAAGACCAACCTCGTGGCAGATAGCCTCTCAAGAGTACATGACTCGTAGAGTACTGTACTCTCGGGAAAGGGGGGAGGAAATGTGACGATGGAGTGTCACCACTATTATGACTTATTGTATGTGTGATTGTGTTGTATTTATAATATGGTAAATGTTATTATGACTGTTTGTAAAGTGCACACATTATTTTGGGATCTGTCTTTGTCTAATTTGAATGCCCTTGGGAGATAATTGTTATGGTTAAGTATTTGGTAAAATAATGAATAATGATTTATTTCACATACCTTTGCCAACATGCTTCCTGTGGGTGTCCGGGCAAAAGACTCTGTTAGGGGTTGAGGGCCTTTTATAGGACACCAGCAGGAAGGATGCATGTATGGTAAGTTAGAGGGGTGGTTTAACATTTGTAAATAAGGGTTTGAACTATTTATTGAATTATTTATATTGTTATTTATTATATGTTATTTATATTTATATTGTATATAGTTGAGGAAGTATTTATGTATTTTTAGAGATTAGTGGGTATGTGTAAACAATGGAAAGGTTTATTGTTTTACCTGGGGTTATGGTAGGGGCTAACCAGCCCTAATTATCTCCAGTAATATATAACAGGTGTTGGGTTTAGAGTAGTAGTTGTGCAGAGTTTATCTTCAGTCTTGCAGTCAAGCGTTTCGCTGTAACTTTGTGGATTGTTGATGAAGAATCATGTCGGATGTCTTGGACTATTTACATGTAAGATTATTGAAATAAAATCAGAAAATTGAAAATTGAGATCTTGCCTCGCCCCGCTGTCACTTCTTGACACTTGGAAAATTGTGGCAATAGTGAAATTGGTCTATAGTTTGAAAGTTCCCCTCTGTCACCCGTCTTGTATATCGGAATTACTTTAGCTATTTTCATTGTATTGGGAAATATACCTGTTTGGAGAGGCAGGTTACAAATATACGTCAGTGGTTTCACTAAGATATATATATATATATAGCGGTGTGAAAAAAGTGTTTGCCCCTTCCTGATTTCTCATTTTTTTGTATCTTTGTCACACTCAGATGTTTCAGATCATCAAAAAAATTTAAATATTAGACAAAGATAACACAAGTAAAGACAAAATTCAGTTTTTATAATTAAGGTGTTTATAATTAAGGGGAAAAAAATCCAAACCTACATGGCCCTGTGTGAAAAAGTGATTGCCCCTTAACCTAATTGGTTGGGCCACCCTTAGCAGCAACAACTGCAATCAAGCGTTTGTGATAACTGGCATTGAGTCTCTTACAGTGCTGTGGAGGAATTTTGGCCCACTCATCTTTGCAGAATTGTTGTAATTCAGCTACATTGGAGGTTTTTTGAGCATGAACCGCCTTTTTAAAGTCATGCCACAGCATCTCAATCGGATTCAGGTCAGGACTTTGGCTAGGCCAGTCCAAAGTATTCATTTTGTTTTTCTTAAGCCATTCAGAGGTGGACTTGCTGGTGTGTTTTGGATCTTTGTCCTGCTGCAGAACCCAAGCGCGCTTTAGCTTGAGGTCACAAACAGATGGCCAGACATTCTCCTTCAGGATTTTTTGGTAGATGACAGAATTCATGGTTTCATTTACCACAGCAAGTCTTCCGGGTGCTGAAGTAGCAAAGCAGCCCCAGACCATCACACTACCACCACCATATTTTACAGTTGGTATGATGTTCCTTTTCTGAAATGCTGTGTTACTTTTACGCCAGATGAATTGGGACACACACCTTCCAAAAAGTTCAACGTTTGGCTCATCATTGCTACACAGAGTTTTTCCCAAAAATCTTGGGGATCACCAAAATGTTTTCTGGCAAAACTGAGACAAGCCTTTGTTCTTTTTCCTCAGCAGTGTTTTTCATCTTGGACCTCTGCAATGAAGGGCATTTTTGCTCAGTCTTTTTCTTATAGTGGAGTCATGAACACTGACCTTAACTGAGACAAGTGAGGCCTGCAGTTCTTTGGACGTTGTTGTGGAGTCTTTTGTGACCTCTTGGATGAGTCGTTGCTGTGCTCTTGGGGTAATTTTTGTTGGCTAACAACTCCTGGGAAGGTTCACCACTGTTCCACATTTTTGCCATTTTTGTATAATGGCTCTCACTGTGGTTCGCTAGAGTCCCAAAAGCTTTAGAAATGGCTAGAAAATTGAACTTCGCTTCCAAAGGTGTGATAAGCCACAGTTAATTTATGTTTTAACAGGGGGGCAATAACTTTTTCACACAAGGCCATGAAGGTTTAGATTTTTTTCCCCTTAATAATAAGCACCTTCAATTAAAAACTGCATTCTGTGTTTACTTGTGTTATCGTTGTCTAATATTTAAATTTGTTTCATGATTTGAAACATTTAAGTGTGACAAACATACAAAAAATGAGAAATCGGGAAGGGGGCAAACACTTTTTTACACCACTGTATATACAGTGATGCAGAACCCAAGTGCACTTCAGCTTGAGGTAACGAACAAATAGCCAGACATTCTCCTTCAGGATTTTTTTGGTAGACAACAGAATTCATGGTTCCATTTACCACAGCAAGTCTTCCAGGTCCTAAAGCAACAAAGCAGCCCCAGATCATCACACTACAACCACCTTATTTTACTGATGGTATGCTGTTCCTTTTCTGAAATGTTTTGTTACTTTTACGCCAGATGTAATGGGACACACACCTTCCAAGTAGGCCATTTTTGCCCAGTCTCTTTCTTATGGTGGAGCCATGATCACTGACTGTAACTGAGGCAAGTGCGGCCTGCAGTTCTTTGGATGTTGTGGTGGGGTCTTTTGTGACCTCTTGGATGAGTCGTTGCTGCACTCTTGGAGTAATTTTGGTCAGCCGGTCACTCCTGGGAAGGTTCATCACGGTTCCATGTTTTCACTGTTTTTGGATAATGGCTGTCACTGTTGCTCACTGGGGTCCCAAAGTTTCAGAAATGGCTTTATAACTTTTTCCAGACTGATAGATCTCACTTTCTTTGTTTCTCATTTGTTCCTGAATTTCTTTGGATCCCACCATGATGTCTCGCTCTTGAGGACCTTTTGGTCTACTTCATTTTGTCAAGCAGGTCCTATTTAAGTGATTTATTGATTGAGAACAAGTGTGGGAGTAATCAGGCCTGGGTGTGGCTAGACAAATTGAACTCAGTCTTCCAAATGATGAAAAGATTGAACAGTGGTGAACCTTCCCAGGAGTGGCTGGCCAACCAAATTTACCCCAAGGGTGCAGCAATGACTCATCAAAGAGGTCACAAAAAACCTCACCACAACATCCAAAGAACTGCAGGCCTCACTTGCCTCAGATAAGGTCAGTGATCATGGCTCCACCATAAGAAAGAGACTGGGGAAAAATGGCCTGCATGGCAGAGTTCCAAGACAAAAACCACCGCTGAGCAAAAAGAACATAAAGGCTCATCTCAGTTTTGCCAGAAAACATCTTGATGATCTCCAAGACTTTTTGGAAAATACTCTGCGGACTGACAGAAGTTGAACTTTTTGGAAAGTGTGTGTCCCAATACATCCCGCATAAAAATAACACAGCATATCAGAAAAGGAACATCATATGAACAATAAAATAAGATGGTGGTAGTGTGATGATTTCGGGCTGTCTTGCGGCTTCAGGATCCGGAAGACTTGCTGTGGTAAATGGAACTATGAATTCTGCTGTCTACCAAGAAATAGAGGTTTCACCCTCGCTCTTTGTATGTAAGTGCTTGTGACTTTTTATTCCTCTGTTTAGTTCACCCTCTGGGGTCGCATGGGTAGTTATTTGTATTTTTCCCCAGGTGGCTTGTTATTTTGTTAACCTTTTTTAATAAATATACACAAACTCTCTGTCAGCATCTGGTGCCTCATTAATGCCCTGAAAGGGGCAAACATGACAATGTGTTTGGTGATTTGACACATGTCCACATCTTTCTTGCTCATCATATTTTGCCCCGTACAGCTTTTGATGTGATTTTTTTTGAAAAAAAAAGTGTGTGTGTGTGTGTATACAGTATATATACATACATAATTGTTTGACAACATTTTTGTTAGTTTGTCATGTATTCATATATATGCCCAGCCCATAATGGTTTACCAGACACCATTAAGAACAATAACAGAGTAAGTACAGCAGAGTAAGAAAAAAATGTGCCAGCCAAATAGTCCAATCCTTATCTTATCATCATTGCTACACCAAAACATTTCTGGATTTCTAAGCATCATCCTATTAAACATAAATTAATTCATAGTAGCAAGCACAATATGTACAAAAAAAATGTAATTCATTTTCATTTTCACCCAATTTGATAAGTTAACACAGCATTTAGGAATGATTTTTCAACCTCAAGAGTGAGAGGATTCCTGTTGATATGATTTTCAGAAAATGGAATGTAATGGAATTATCAGGAACAATGTTTATAAGAGCTATTAAAAACAACACTATTTATTATTTTTAGATTTTAATGCAAAAAGCTCATTTGTGATGCCAAAATGCCTAGATATTGTATTATTTTTAAGTGGATATTGAAATATATAAATTTGAGGAAGCTGTAAGTCTTTACAGGGACAAGAATGCAACACATAATTAAATTTGGCCATTTATAAAAGTTATTTGTCATGCAGTTAATTTAATTACAGCATTAAGTATATGACTTTATTTCCTGTCGTTAAGTAGGCTGCTGCAACATTTGTCATGGTAGTAGAAATTGATTAGTGTTTGCTCAATTGCATCCCACATTGATATTCTATGTGGACATCTTACAAGTGCATAAACAAACAAGCTTTTCCTCTGATGCATTACTGGTACTTTCATTGGAATACTTTATGGGTGAGAGCCAAGAGTGGTATCAAACAATATGGATTGGATCCAGTCAACATACTGCAAACTGTCAGGTTGAAATGATAAAACCAGACTGAAATTGGCCTGTGTGCAAAGGATTGCTGAGGGCAAGGATTATAAAGGTTTTTCAACCACCATCTTGCCCCTGTATTGACTGAAGAATAACTAGGAGATTTATCAACACGAAATGTTTGACAGGGAGTTCAGTAACACTTAGAATTAAGTTGCATCTACCAGAGTAGAATGAAAATGCCACTACAGCAGGTCAGATTGTCACACATTCACGCTATACATCAACTGCCTTTTTAATTGCATTTCAGTCATGTTAAAAAAAAAAATAAAAAAAAATTGGACACTTTTTTAAATATTCAGTTCTTTATTAAGAAATGTTCACATATCTATGTCTAACCTTGTTTTTCTTTTTTCATTTGCATTTTTAACATTTATTTTCACCACTTTGAGTGGGAATGAATGTGGGGGTGTCCTAAAAAAGAATGGGGGTGTCCTAATTTATTCCTCATATTTGTTTAGAATTACATTTTACAGAAAATTTGTAAAAAGTCTTTAATTAATTTTTGATTGTTTAGTTGTATTACATGAATCTCCCAGTATTTTTAACACTGATATTAAATACAGTGCATCTAGAAAGTATTCACAGTGCTTCACGTTTTCCACATTTTGTTGTCAAGAACCTCCTCGTGCGCTTTTACGTAGCACATGGAGGAGGAGAAGGAAGAATGGATTTACGAGCAGGTATTCACCACAACACATTTATTTAACACAAAGGCTGACTGTTCCAAAATAGACTGACAAAACGGTAACAGGGTACACAAAATGGCGTACATGACAAGCGTGCAGTGGAGAGACCACTGTGTACTGTGGCCACACGACAAATAATGCACAAAACAATATAATGACCCGGGTTAACTTGGAGTCCTCTAGGAGGCTCAACTGGATGGAGACGGAAACTGGGCGGAAAGCCAAAGCTTAGCAGCTGCACTGCACGAAGAAACGCTAACAGTTTTTAACTCACAAAGCAGGAGCTGTCCAAGATGTCCAAGTAATACAATGAGTCCACGCAACCCTCATAAACAGTACATCCAAATGACAAAGTACACATAAGATGATACACAATAGTCCAGCAGTGTCTGACTGGCAAAGGCCGCCTAAGTACAAACACTGCTGGCACCACAAATTGGGCACACCTGGGCGAGGTGGGGGAAAGACGATCACCGGGGAGGAATGAGCTGGTTGTCAAGAGAGAGGGGGCGTGGTCGGACAGACGAATGTTAGACAATGCCCACACAAATGTGGGTCAAAGGGGCTGCCTAACAGCCGCCAGCCAGAATGGTGGCTACGGGCATGGAAAAGAAAAAGAACAAAGACATAAACACCGCTAAAACTCAAAAGATAACAATGCAGAAATCACCCGACACTCTAGCCACAGAGAACGGTCAGAACCAAGCCTACAGGAGCACCGGCTCGGTTCATGACATTTTGTTATGTTACAGCCTTATTCCAAAAGGAATCAAATTCATTTTTTTTCCTCAAAATTCTAGACATAATACCCCATAATGACAACATGAAAAAAAGTTTTTTTGAAACTTTGGCAAATTTATTAAAAATAAAAAAAACTAAGAAATCACATGGACATACGTATTCACAGCCTTTGCACTGAAGCTCAAAACTGAGCTCAGGTGCATCCTGTTTCCACTGATCTTCCTTGAGATGTTTCTACAGCTTAATTGGCGTCCATCTGTGGTAAATTCAGTTGATTGCACACGATTTGGAAAGGTGCACACCTGTCTATATAAGGTCCCACAGTTGACAATGCATGTCAGAGCACAAATCAAGCATGCGGTCAAAGGAACTGTCTTGAGGCACAAATCTGGGGAAGGGTACAGAAAAATTTATGCTGCTTTGAAAGTCCTAGTGAGCACAGTGGCTTCCATCATCCATAAATGGAAGAAGTTCGGAACCACCAGGACTCTTCCTAAAGCTGGCTGGCCATCTAAACTGAGCGACTGGGGGAGAAGGGCCTTATTCAGGAAGGTGACCAAGAACCCAATAGTCACTCTGTCAGAGCTCCAGCATTGTCCTGAGAAGAAAGGAGAATCTTCCCGGAGGACAACCATCTCTGCAGCTATCCACCAATCAGGCCTGTATGGTAGAATGACCAGACGAAAGCCACTCCTTAGTAAAATGCAAATGGCAGCCCACCTGGAGTTTGCCAAAAGGCACCTGAAGGACTCTCAGATCATGAGAAACAAAATTCTATGGTCTGATGAGATAAAGATTGAACTCTCTGGCGTAAATGCCATTCGTGTGATTTGGAGGAAACCAGGCACCACTCATAACCACACCAATGGTGATGGCAGTATCAAGCTGCGGGGATGTTTTTCAGCGGCAGGAACTGGGAGACTAGTCAGGATAGAGGGAAAAATGAATGCGGCACTGTACAGAGACATCCTGGATGAAAACCTGCTCCAGAGCGCTCTTGACCTCAGACTGGGGCGACGGTTCATCTTTCAGCAGGACAACAACCCTAAGCACACAGTCAAGATATTGAAAGGAGTGGCTTCAGGACAACTCTGTGAATGTCCTTGAGTGGTTCGCCCAGAGCCCAGACTTGAATCCAATTGAACATCTCTGGAGAGATCTGAAAATGGCTGTGCACCAACACTTCCCATCCAACCTGATGGAGCTTGAGAGGTGCTGCAAAGAGGAATGGGCCAAACTGCCCAAAGATAGGTGTGCCAAGCTTGTGGGATCATATTCAAAAAAGACTTGAGGCTATAATTGCTGCCAAAGGTGCATCAACAAAATATTGAGCAAAGGCTGTGAATACAGCCTTTGCTGTGATACAGTGATTTCTTAGTTTTTTTTATTTTTAATAAATTTGCAAAAATTATTTTTTTTTTCAAATTGTCATTTTGGGGTGTTGTGTGTAGAATTTTGAGGGAAAAAAATGAATTTAATCCCTTTTGGAATAAGGCTGTAACATAAAATGTTGAATAAGTGAAGCGCTGTGAATTGATTGATTAATGATTAATTGTCTATGTTTATTGCACTGTCCCTGTCAAACTAATCTACTACTACTAATACTTTCCGGATGCACTGTATCCATATGTCTAAATGTGTTAACAAAAAAAAAAAAAAAACCAACAAACACACACACAAGCTTATACAAGGTGTCCTAATTTTTCACATGACTGTATGTACAGTAGATACAGTGAATATTTTTCTCATTTTTAAATATTGTTTATAACAACAATAAGAGTTTTTAGCAATATAATGCTGGAAGAACAGGTCTAAAATTTGATGCTTATATTGTATTGCAAATTTTTGTTGTTTTCCTACAAAGTAAATCTATAACCCACAATAAGATATAATTTTGTCTTTTTCTAAATATTATTTTTTGCTCCTCAATTGAATTTTACAATACCACTGGAATTTTAACTAAATTCAGGCAGCTCTGGAAGTGCAATGGTTATGCATTACAATATTTAATTTAGTCATTATCACTTTTACCTTTGCAAATGAAATAGTCCTAAAGGGCCATCTCTTCTAAGTAAAAAAAAAAAAAAAAAAAAAATCCCTTTTAGAATTATAAACTTGTATTATTTACAGCAACCCTTTTCAATATGTACATGTGCATGTGCATTCCTGAATCCCATCTTAACAGAAGCAATACTCTTCTCAAAAACTCAAGATGTTTTGAACAATCTTTCCTGTCCCATCAGTGTAACTCAACTCTTATCACTAGGAGAACATTTACACCCCATCTGTTTAGCTCTGCAATGTTATCTTTATGGAGAGCAGACTGTAAGCCTTGCATTGCCCGAAAGCACATGTGGTTTGAGATAGGAGAGAAGATGGGAGACAACATAGTTCACAGGGCATTGAAGCACAAAAAGGAGCAAGGTAAAAATGTCAAGAAATCAAAGCCCAGACGGGAGGGGATCCAGATCCACAAACATACACTGTGTTTTTCTCAGACTTGGAAGTGGAAGAATGGAGCTCAACTCAAATTCCACCTAGCTTTTATTAAACTTGGTGCTCATCTCAATGTTTCAAGACCTGGATTTGTATCAATACAGAATGGCCAACACTGTGATTGACCTACTTGTACAGACTATACTAAACATCAGAAATGGATGCATTTTCATCATAGCACTCATTTTTAAAAAAAAAAAAATATACAACAAAATAAACCTCAGCACTTGCAGCTTTCATTAATGCCATGTTATGTGGTGCTGCAGAGGGATATCTGACTGAGTGCTTTCAGATAAATTTTGTTTTGGTCACCAGTTTGGGAAAAGTCTGATGGTTTGTTGACTTTTATTTACTCTCCTAATTGTTTTGGAAAACTATGTAAATCTAACTTTCTAGGAAAGTTATTGGTTAGTATGAACAGAAAACCTTTTGAAAATTCAATTTTAAGAAATGCTAAAATAACTTTTCAGCATGCTGGACTCTCAAAAGCCCCAGAAAGAATAAGATATTGTTACCTTAATTGAAGAAAATTGTACGTTGCTCCAATTTAAACCTACTGACACCACTAAGGAACCTAGGTCTGCTGCTTACCATTATACTTTTTATAAACTGTATGCAGAGGGCCGTATTACCTACTGTAAAGTGTGGATTTGCACCATGTTTTGTGCCTTTCACCAGTACAAAGTAGTTTTTCCACTGCTATATTAGCAAAATGGAATCAGACAAATTCACAACTGAATTTTGTGCTGTCAATAGTGCACTTTTGACCAGATCAGCCCAGAGACTTTTCAATTATTTCAATTAGCTCAACTCTTGTTGGGTAAGAGACACCTTGGAAAAATAACCCATTCTACAGGATGACAATAATAAGACAAAATATCACATACTCTTGAATCTACAGTTTTGCTACCAATTTACTTTACAGGTAATCAGAGCACCTGGAGAAGGGCATCATCTCACTGCTGAAATATCTAGTGACTAGTTGGAGAACGGCATTCACAAACATTGGCGGGGGCTTGCAATTTCCTCTTGATTTGCAGAGCCTCACTTTTGTGTTGCAGGAATTTTGAACATGTTGAAAAAAAAAATTGTGCAAAAAATTTTCTGTCAAAATAGAGTCATGACGGCTGTCGCAAATTCCTCTAGAAGCCTTATCAATTTAGTTTAGTTTTTGACATGGCAAAACAGCATTAAGCCTGCCTGGGTCCCAGCCCAGACACAGAAATTAACATACAACTTTGCAGGGGCTGACTCAGCAAAACTGAAGGTCCACAGCCCCCTGCCAAATGGTGAGTAGAAATTGTGCATTCTGTTGCATGTCCACTGACTGTCACAGATTACATAGAAAATGAACAGAAAATAGATGCTCAGAGCGGGGTGAAAAAATGCTTGGTGGACAGAGCTTAGTTTGAAATTAAATCTAGCAACAAATATCAAATTTGTAGTGAAGCACTTTGACATGTTTTAGAGTTAATAGACCCAGATCCAGACAAGCAAGGAGACAAGAAGCAGTTTCAGAAAGTTTACAGCGATTACAAATAGGAATATTGCTCAGCGAAAATTTGACAACCCTGCAAGGGGAGAGAAGAGAGTCACAATAAGTATTTTGGATAAATCAATATCCTTTCTCTTTTACAGGAGTTAGAATCACAAGGAGTGCTGAGTATTTTACAGGTGGTTGCCGTTCTCACCTCGTAAGTCTTCTTCTGCCAGCATCCTGGTAGGTATCCCACAATAGCTCTGGCTGCAGGAGGTGGAGATGGTGGAGCCCAAGGATCAAGGTTAAACAGTTTATATTGCAGGAGGTGAATATGCCGACGTACAGCCAGAGGGAGAGTTATGGTGAGTGTCCTTATATCCGCCAGTCCACCTGTGCACAGGTAGGAAGGTCCTGGAAAAGATTAAGTATTGTAGTAATGATAATTTCCCACGTAGGAAGGGGTTTCTGGCTGCACACAGTCTGTAGGAGCACTCCTGGCTGCTGGGAGTGAAGTCCAACATCTCTGTGCTGATCTGAAGTGGCCGCCTCCTTTTTTAGGCTGCAATCACTGCAGATGAGATTAATTAGGCAGCTGCAACAGGTAGAGTATATCAGCCGGAGGACAAAAACAATCTGCAGACCCAGGATACTACACTTTTATTCCCGAGTATATGGGTGAGAAGTCCCCCCCCCCCATTTTTTTTTAAATTTATTTTTATATGATGCGATACATCATCTAGTACAATGATATTACTGTGGAAGATGTCCCATCTTTCACAAATGTTTCATAAGTGCCAGCTCAGTGTGATTCCAAGGGAAAATTGTAACAAGTTCACATATTTGTTACTTTTTTTTTTTTTTTAATTTCCAACTTCTTGTCAGTTGTCACAGCTCTGAGATACTGCCCTACATCTCATTCAAGTACAAGGAGAACTATCAGTAGTTTTCCAGGACACATGGTTGCTTAAACCCATTTGAAATTGTGCTAAGTATGGTCTGATTAAGAGAGGTAAATAAATCGGTTATAATTCAGTTTCTCGCTCAGGCATTCTGCACATACTCCACAGCCTCCCACCACCCCCTGCTACTCCCCACCTGACACACATCTGACCTAGAAGACAAAGAAAATAAAAATGAAAGGAAGAAACATGTTTATGATTTCCTCAAAACACAAAGTATGCTGCACAGAAAAAATGTGCACAGCTGCGAGGTCCTTCATGTTCACTCAACTCACGGTTCAACAAGCTTTCATGGTATTTCGAGTGATGTTACTGGTCAACTGGAAATAGCTCCAGTACTAACGGACTGAAAGGAGGCTTATCGCCACCTATTGATTGGGAGTGAACATACTGGATTGTGGCCAATAAACCAGACTTCCCAGGTGTCTATGGAGACAGGATAACAGAGCAGAATTTAGCTCTAAGCATAGTGCAATCTTACTGGGTTGATGATACAGTGCTAATCATTGCACCAGCTGATTTCACACTTGCCTTAAACATTTATTTTCCCCAAATGTTGTGTCCTCACATACTGAATCTTCAGGGTTCAAACCTCCTAATCAACGGCTACCTTTCTGCTCGGTGTTTTCGCTGTGCCTGAATGGGTTACCTCCTCCAGTGCTTTGGTTTTTACCCTCATTTCACAGGTAAAGGTACGACGGATTAAAGTGCGATTCTAAAAATGCCGCAGATTTGTTATGATCACAAAACATGTTCTTGTTTGCCCACATCTATAGAAAGTAATTAGCTCTCATCACACCAGAATCAATCATTCATCACTGCTGTACACAGATGTTGTCAAGAACTTTTGATGGTTTGGCAGATAAGGACTTGAGGCACAAAGGTCAGTTCCCTTGCATATACGATTAAGCACCATAGAAAAGTATTAAAGCTGGCTAAGTTATCTTTTTAATTACTCTACACTTTATCTGCCATCCCAGAATCGTGATGAGACAGCTTGATATTTGTCTATCCTTGTTTTGTCCTTTAACCGTTTCACTAAAATTATAAACAATGTGTGCCCTCAAAGTCGGAAAACCCATGACAAAACAGTATTGTTAATTATGTTAATGGATGGTAAGAGCTAGCATGAAACATTTGTCTATGAGAAAAAGAATAAACTTACAAGATATCACAATATATGTGATAAAACTGTACAGGCCTCTGGAAGTATAATGACAAAATAATCATACCTCTTATCATCACAGATGTTTTTTTTCCCTCTTTTTAATGCATCATACACTGCTCTGATAACTGATTATATATATGAAGTACAGCCTTTCTTTTTAGAGTTTTTGATATCTAAAGCAATTCTTAAAGGGCATTCCAAACTACATGTATACTACACAGTGGCATTCAAGGACATCACTGCAAAGGTTTACCAGCAAATAACACTCTCTCCTGAGACTACACTGCACCTGCTGGGGCCCAGATGTGCAGTGCACTTTTTTTACAGGGTGGCTGGTGGAGTGCTCCCCAAGGAACTTGAGTTACATCTGTGACAGCAGCTACAGAGCCCCCTCCTAATCTGCACACCCTGGCTTGTCCCTGCCGATTTAAATGCAGATGTGTGAAAAGCCAGTTTAGAGCACTCATGCATGTGCGCAACCTTACAGACATAATACAGAGGACATAAATGTGAAAAGTGAGGGAAATAGACAGGGAGCATCAGTCACACTGTATGACTGCAGTGTAGTGTCAGGCAGAGAGAAGCTGGTTGCTGATTGGTGACAACTTAGCTACAGGCAAAATGCACAGTCGTGTAGAAATGATTGCCCTGACTATTTTCAGCTATCATTTTATCACAGTGAGACCTGTTAGCCACTGTGCTGCTCCTGATGAATCAGTGTTGCATAGATAATAGAGCTCAAGTTGAATCAAAGAATTTAAGCCAACAGGAAAATATTACTAATGCATCCAAGAACATTTGAATATTATGATTTGTAATTAAATTAAAAAAATGATATGATGATGTGATGATATGATGGAGAGAAGAAAAGTAGATACACTGTGTGTTCAAGAGACCAGATGGAAGGAAGGCAAGGCTAGGAGCCTTAGAGGTGGATTTTAACTGTTCTACCATGGTGTAGATAGGAAGAGAAATTAAGTAGGAGTAATCGTGAAGGAAGAGTATGTGAAGAGTGTTCAGGAGGTAAAGAGGGGATAAGACAGGATCATGAGTTTGAAGCTAGAACTCAAAAGTGTGATGTTAAATGTTGTCAGTGCGTATGCCCCACAAGTTGGATGTCAGGTAGAAGAAAAAGAGGAATTCTGGAGTAAGTAGGAGGAAGTGTTAGAGAGTGTTCCCAGAGGGAGAGAGTGGTAATTGGAGTAGACTTTAATGGACATGTAAGTGAAGGGAACAGAGATGATGAGGAGATCCTGGGTAGGTATTGTCTTAAGGAGAGAAATGTGGAAGGGAGATGGTTATGGATTTTGCTAAAAGGATGGAAATGGCTGGGGTGAACACATACTTCAAGAAGATAGAGGAACATAGGGTGACTTACAAGAGTGGAGGGAGGTGCACACTGGTGGACTACATCTTATGCTGAAAGAGAAATATGAAAGAGATAGGAGACTGCAAGGGGGTGGCAGGGTATAATGTAGCTAGACAGTGTTGTGTATGTAAATAGGCTGTAGTAGTAAGATGGCGGCCGGGTTGGACGTAAGATAGACTGGGGTGGTTAACTATCGGTTTCCGGTGGTGACCCCACCACTAGTATAAAGGAGGTGGGCGGAAGAGGCAAATCCTCTTTCGTTGTGGGAGCCACCTGGCCTGCAGGCGAGTGCCATAAGCCTATATACGTATAAGATAAGATAAGCCTTTATTAGTCCCACAATGGGGAAATTCCAGGATCGCAACAGCACAGGGATAGCAACACTCAGAGCAACAATCAGAAGACAAGAAAAAACAAGAGCAGAGAGTATACATATGTACATATAAATATATAAATATATAGACACACAGTGCGGAGCACTGTAGCTAGATGGAATAAATATATAAACACACACAGTGCGGAGCATTGTAGCTAGATGGAATGAAACAGCATAACCGTCTACTTAGTTATCCTACATGGTATGATTATGTACCCATACATGTTGTCGCCCTCTGTAGCGACCGGTATTTTCCTAGTTGTATACCGGAGGGGACCATTGTGTAAGTCTATTCCGTCTTTTGCACTCAATACTATTAGGTCGTCACGTCTTTTTGCTATCTCTGCGAGCAGCCCTGCTTAGGTTGTACAGTCTGACAGCCGTTGGTAGGAAGGACCTGCGAAACCTCTCGGTTGTGCACCTAGGATGATGTAGTCTGCTGCTAAATGAGCTTCTCAGTGCATTCAGTATGTCCTGCATAGGGTGGAACTCAGACTCCAGCAGAGATGACAGTTTAGCTACCATCCTTCTCTCTCCCATCTCCTCCACTGGGTCAAGGCGCTGCCCCAGGACAGAGCTAGCTTTCTTGATCAGTTTCTTCCTATCGGCTGCTGTAACACCACTGCCCCAGCAGACCACTCCAAAAGTGATGGCTGATGCCACCAACGTGTCGTAGAATGACTTCAGCAGCACCCCTTGTACACCAAAAGACCTGAGTCTCCTCAGTAGGAACAGCCTGCGCTGTCCCTTCTTGTAGAGTGCGTCAGTATTGTGTGACCAGTCTAGTTTATTGTTCAGATGAACACCCAGGTACTTGTAGGATGTCACCATCTCAATGTCAATTCCCTGTATATTTACTGGTGCTGTGAGGGGTTGTCCTTGCCTGTGGCAGTCCTCCACCAGCTCCTTAGTTTTCCTCGCGTTGATTTGGAGGCAGTTCCGATGGCACCAGTCCACAAAGTCCTGGATAAGCCCTCTGTACTCAGCTTCATCTCCGTTGGAGATGAGGCCAACAATCGCAGAGTTGTCAGAGAACTTCTGTAGATGGCAGTGTTTGGTGTTGTGTGAGAAGTCCGCAGTATAAAGGGTGAACAGGAAGGGAGCCAAAACTGTTCCCTGGGGGGCCCCCATGCTACCGATGATTGTGTTGGACACACAGTCCCGGGTTTTCACAAACTGTGGCCGGTTAGTGAGGTAGTCCAGGATCCATGATGACAGGTGCTGGTCCACCCCTGCGCACAGCAGCTTGTCCTTCAGGATCATCGGTTGGATGGTGTTGAAAGCACTGGAGAAGTCAAAGAACATGATCCTCACCGCATTCCCGGGCTTCTCCAGGTGGGACAGAGAACGGTGAAGGAGGAAGATCACCGCATCCTCCACCCCAATGTCATGCTGGTAGGCGAACTGGAGTGGATCCATCGCTGGTCCCACCAGGGGGCGGAGGTGAGCAAGGAGCAGTCTCTCCAGGGTCTTCATCATGTGGGATGTCAGGGCCACTGGTCTGTAGCTGTTCAGATCTTTGGGGTGGGAAGTCTTTGGTACAGGTACCACACAAGATGTTTTCCACAACTGTGGTACCCTCCCCAGCTTCAGGTTCAGGTTGAAGATGTGCTCCACAATCCCACACAGCTGGTCTGCACAGGACTTGAGGAGCTTTGCGCTGATGCCGTCCGGTCCCGACGCCTTCCTCGCCTTGATCTTCCTCAGCTCCGTCCTCACCTGGGTCTTAGTGAGGGTCATGTTGGGGGGCTGTGTGTTGGGAGTGGGGGGGGGTGATGGTGGAGTGGGGTGTGGGCACAGGACACTCGTATGTGACGAGTATTCTAATAAAGCTCCTTTAATTGAGTCAGTTGTGCATTCGTCATTGCCCAATTATTTATTTATTTTTTTTGTTACTTATTTGTACCCGTAGGTAGACTTGGTTTGCAGTCTGGTGACAAGCCACCGGCTGCTGGTCGCTGCGTGCGCGAGCGCCCTAAACCTCCATGTTTTTGGTGTGCGGGAGGAAACCGGAGAAATCCTGGAGTAAACCCGCGCAACACGGGGAGAACATGCAAACTCCACACAGCTCACTGTTGGTCGGGGGCTGGGATCAAACCCACGATCTCATGATCCCCGCGATTCCCCCGGCCGACGGTAAAACTGTGCTGCCACAGTGCTAAACCACTGCGCCACCGTGCAGCCGTAATTATGGATGTAATATTTGGCGACCAGGTAAAAGCAGAAATGGAAAGATCTGTTGCCAGTTTTTGGCCGTTTTTGGAGGCCCTGGGCAGGCTGGCTGTGCCATGGCCTCGCTGGTTTGCTGCTTTTACCAACTACCTCGTAGTTTTGAACCTCGGCGAGCGTGAGAGGCTTTGCGCGAGGGCTGTGTTGGTCCATAATTTCCACATCATCTTCTGTGTGGACAACACCGTACCCACCAAGACCATACGGTGTTGCTCAAACAACAAACCCTGGATCAACCCTGAGATAAAAACACTTCTGAGAGAGAAGAAGAGGATCTTCAGTTCGGGGAACAGGGAGATGCTGAAGTCCGTAAAGAGGGAGCTGAGGAGGAAGATCAGAGAAGGCAAGGACAGCTTCAGGAAGAAGATGGAGGACAAGCTGCAACAGAGCGACATCAGCGAGGTCTGGAGAAACCTTAAAACCATCTCTGGGCTCTAGAATACCTCCTCCCAGGCCACGGGGGGCAGGGAGTGGGCGAACAATCTTAACCTGTTTATTAATAGGTTTGACCCTGACTGTGGATGGTACGCACAATGTTTTCTCAAATCAAAACCCATTGTGACACTCAAATTGGTCAAGTCTTCATTTACAAAATGTTTGTCAATATCACTGGAGATTTTCTCTGGAATTCCCCATCTGGGAATAATTTCTGACAACAGTGCTCTAGCTACAACTGCACTTGTTGCATGTTTGGCTAGAAAGGCTTCTACCAATTTGGACCACATGTCAACCATTACCAAACAGTACTTTTTTTCCCTCAGCTAGTGTTAATTCAATGAAATCCATCATGAGATGCTGGAAAGGGCCTGCAGGGGGTGCATGAGCAGCTAGAACCTGGTTCGGAGTCTTATGAACATTATTAGTAGCACAAATCAGACATTTTTTACAAAAATGTTCAGCATAAATAGTGAACCCAGTTGTAAACCAATTTGCATGCATGGGTTGTATCATCCCATCTTTTGACACATGGTCCCTCCCATGAGTCAGCTTTGCAAAATGATAAATGAAAGGGGCTGGGAGACAAGGGAGTGCATTAGGCCCTCGTCATATCCCATCCTGGTCCTTGTAGCAACCTTTCTGCATCCATTTCTGACGTTCCTGAGGGGATGACAAACACTGCATGGTAAGAAGTGAGTCAACAGGAGAGGGGGGTTGGTTAGTAGGGGGACAGACACGCGAAGGGGAAGAGGGGGTCATGACATGGGCTGCAGCAAGAGACAGGGCTGCAGCTTTAGCCCCAGCATCAGCACGTGCATTACCCTTAGACACAGGGTCAGAAGATGAAGTGTGGGCTGTGCATTTGCACACAGCCACAGATGAAGGAAAAAGAATGGCTTCCAGCAGGCGTGACACATATACAGAATTCTTCACCAGTGAGCCTGCAGAGGTAAGGAAGTTGCATTCACGCCAAAGGGTGCCAAAGTCATGCACCACTCCAAAAGCGTAACGAGAGCCAGTGTAAATAGTGACCGATTGCCCCGTAGCATAAGTGCATGTCTCTGCCAAGGCAACTAGTTCAGCAGCCTGTGCAGAGAGATGAGATGGCAAAGACCCAGAAAGGAATGTGCAATGGTCATCACAGACAGCCCAACCCACTTTGTTGCAGCCTAGAGAAGGATCAACAGATGCAGAGCCATCAACATAAAGAACAAGGTCAGAGTTGGGAAGCGGCGTGTCTGAAAGGTCAGGTCTAGGAGAAGTGACAAGGTCAACCAAGGACAAACAGTCATGATCACAGAGTGAGTCAACATCACACTGTGGAAGATGAAGGTTTGCAGTCGGATTTACCATTTGTGCACAACGTTTCACAACAAGGTTAGGGCTTTCCAGAAGAGTGCAGTGGTAACGAAGCCACCTTGCATGTGAGAGATGTGAAGATTTTTGTTCTGTCAGCAAAAGAGCCACAGCATGAGGAACATACAGAGTCAAAGGAGAAAACAAAACTAAGTCTCGCGACGCTGCCACAGCATGCTCCACCATAGCCACAGCACAGAGACAGACTGGCAGCCCAGCAGCAACTGCATCCAATTTGCTGGAGTAGTTTGCAACTGGTCAAAGTCTGTCACCATGGGGCTGTAGAATAACAGAGATCATGCATCCGGACTTTTCATCAACATACTGGACAAAAGGATTTGAAGGATCAGGAAGCGAAAGTGTAGGAGGAGACAAAAGAGCCTTCTTCATGCTTTCGAAGGAAGTAGTAACAGCAGGAGTCCACTCGAGTGGAAAATGTGAAGGGCCCTTAGATGGAATGATATCATGCATAAGTCATTCAATGCATGAAAAGTCAGGAATGATGGGGTTGCACGGTGGCGCAGTGGTTAGCACTGCGGCAGCACAGTTTACCCTTGGCCGGGGGATTGTGGGGATCGTGGGTTCGATCCCAGCCCCCGACCAACAGTGATCTGTGTGGAGTTTGCATGTTCTCCCCGTGTTGCGTGGGTTTACTCCGGGATTTCTCCGGTTTCCTCCCACATGCCAAAAACATGCATGTTAGGTTAATTGGCTGTTCTAAATTGTCCCTAGATATCTGTTTCCTATAGGCCCTTAGAATAGAGGGTTAGTATTAATGAAAGCGCTTTGAGTGGTCTTTGTGACTAGAAAAGTGCTATATAAGTGCAGGTTAGTTAGTTAGTTAGAATGAAAGAGTGGCAATAAGATGCCATGCCAAGGAAAGAAAGGAGCTCCTTTTTAGTTTTAGGCCTGGCCATGTGACAAATAGCATCCACACATTTAGGAGAGAGAGATTTGCCCAGAGCCGATATTTTATGACCCAAAAAGGTTACCACAGGTTTACAAAACTGTAGTTTGGGCTTGGAGGCTTTGTGGCCTTCATCAGCCAAATGGCAGAGAAGTGGAAAATGGAGTCTGTTTGACACTGTGATTCATTAGGTGCGCACAGCAAGAGGTCATCGACATACTGAATCAGGACAGAACCCTCTGTGAGTGTCAATGAGCTCACAGGAGAATTTGGAGCTGGGATGATGATCTCTTTGTTCAGAAGAGATTCAGAAACAGGAGTGATGCTGTCACGTGTCTCTGGTCTGAGTGGGTATTGCAAGCATTTGGGTCTGAAACCAGACTTTGGTGTGATTACCACTGGAGAGCAGTTCTTTATGAGACCAACATCATATTTGTGCTTTGCCCACAAAGATGAAGGGACACGTGATAACACCAAATGAAGGCTTTGATCCTCTTCTGTCAGTGCCCACTCATAAATGTACCACAAGGGTGATAGCTTTGCAAAAGTTGAATCAGGAGAAAAAGTTGAATCAGGAGTTTCAATTTTAGTCCCCTGGGGTGAAAAGAATAAATTGCATATAAGATCCCTTCTCAACAAATTCAAAGGGCACTGAGGTGAAAAGAGGAGCTTGTGTGTAAATTCCCGATCATTTATTTGACATTGCAGGGCTTCTGTAAAAAAAAACTCATGTGTGAAACCACCATTTGCTACTTGTGATATGAGAGAGTGAGAAGTGAGAGGGGGCTGTAACCCTGATGATGACAAAACTGAATTTGTCGCCACAGAATCTACCATAAAAATCTATCAATTTCCCTGAAATTTTAACTGGCAAAATTGGTAAATCTTTGAAATTGGAAGTTGAATACCTAACTAAGGTGGTGTGCACATCTTTGTGATAGTATGTGTATGTATATTTTTCTGCAGCAGGTTTTTTATTAGCAAGCTCATGTACGGTGTCTGCTGGGGGGTGAAAATAAAGGAGGCACGCATGCACCAGTCTTATCTTCCTGACATCACTATTGCTGCTGTTGTATTAGCCCTTGATCTTGTGCTTGTGGATGGGGCTGGGGTGGCTGTGGTATGTTGCGCTGCTGCGAGGACCAACGTCCTCCACGCTGAAAATTGCCTCTGCCTCTCCCTCTGCCTTGGAAGGTATTCCTGGGTTTTATCGGGCAGTTTCTCATCCAGTGTCCACCTTGTTTACAGTAGATGCAGCTCGAGAGCTGTGGGCATTCTCTCACCCAGTGTCCTCCACAGTAACGGCACTGGCAGGGGCCAGCAGATGATCCTGGGTGTGGCTGAGCAGGGGTTGGAACCCACTTGGCCATTGTGAGGAGGGCCTTTTCCAAAGTCTCCTCTTTAACCTTGGTTTTCCTCTTAACAGCATTGTCAGCCATTTTGTGATGATGTTCTGCATGGCGCAGTATTTCCTGTGGTGCCTGGGTTTCCCACCCAATGCATGTGTTCTTTACATCAGTGGCCAAACTGGGAAGAAGTCCTGCCATAACCCACATGTTGAGGTGCGTGCCATACACCCCTGTATCTGTCATGTAGTCTTCAGGGCAGGGGATGGCTGCCACCCCGATGAAGATTTTCCTCAGCCTGCGGAAATAATCACCTGGTGTTTCATCATCTTTCTGTTTACAGCTGGAAACTTTGCCCAAATCAGAGCACTTTGCACATTCTTTCAAGATCAGCTCTCCCAGACACCCAAGCGTGTCCTTATATTTCTCATTTTTTTTCTATAATCTTCTTCCCCCCAGTCAAGGTGGGTCGGCCAGACATCATATGCAAATGCAGGCATCAATTTTGCTATGTTAGTGGGCGTGCATTTTTGTACTACAATCCTCTGGAGCTCATGAAAAGTCGGCCGATAGGTCTGGCAGAATGCTATCAACTGTTGACAGAAGTACACTGGACTATTTTCCAGTGTAGGAAGTGTTTCTGCTAACTTAGGTATTTCTTCAGGCGCCCATGGTCTGAACACAGCCTCCGGCTCTGTCACCCCCATGACTTCCCCCATTGGGGCTCTGAGATCTGTCTAATTCTGTATTTCTTCCTCTTCACCCTCCTCCTTTTGCCTGTCTCTTTTTGGCAGTGCAGACGGGAGATCGTCATGAAATGAGGCAGAAGTAGTGAGATTCCGTAGTTCTCTGTATCCCTTGTGAGACGCTGCCGCCAATGAAGCATGACCATTATCACTGGTTTTAATTATTGCTGCCACAAGGGGAGAGTCATCTTCTGGCATGCACATGTTAGGGCTGGACCCAGGCAGAGCTGGATACAATGTGGCCGTGAAAGGGTTAGTAGGAGGGGGAGTAGGGGAACTGGACGGTCGCGCTTGTAGGGAGGGGGAATGGGATCCCCAGCAGAGTGTTAAAGTTGTTGCTGTATTTTATATTCTCTGTCTTTCTTTGCCTGTTCATTCTTTTGTCTACCCATTTCCTGCTTATCTCTTCGTGTCTTTGCTTCAATTAACCACATTTCCACAGCAGTTTTTTCTGACTGCAACTGCATCAACTTTCTCTGTCCTTCTTACTTTGTTTTTGTTACATATCTGAACTTTCTGAATGTCAGCATTAATCTTATTTCTCAAAGCAATAATTGTTTCAAGTGAGAATGACTCCCCTGGAGGAAATTCAGCTTGGCAGATCCACTTTTCAATAAATTTCACACTTTCAGGACCATAATTATCAAGCATACATTTCACTTTCGGACCTCCCAGATCTCTGGGAGACTGTTTTGTCTTAACAGACCCCATCACCAGATACAGATTTGACCACCGAGGTACCACCAAGTGTCGTTAGTCCGTCCCCTCAATGTGTCTGGAAATTTGACCACTAGGAACCACCGAGCATCCCCAGTGCGTCCTTTTAGTGCATCCCACCATTATATCCCCGACCCTGTAACTTGACAGGCATCGTATACAGCCTTTTTTGAATGAATGAATGAATTTATTTATTTCGGATAGTACATTACAGGTTAAAAGAAACTGTATAATATAACAACAAGGTCAAATTAGACAAAGACTCCTTCTACTATACAATTCCACGTGAGTTATCCGAAATGGGTGATGGCTGAAGCCGCAGCTTATATTGCCCACCCATATTCCATCCAAGAATTCAAAGGAGAAAAAAGAGAAAACAAGACAAGAGCGATTACAATTTAAAACAAGGCTAAGACAAAATATGACTGAGAGAAAAAGAAAACTGAGCTAGTCTAAGTTAAGCGGTTACTATTCAAAAACAAATCTAAGACATAGTGTCACAGAGAAAAAAGAAAAACTAAGCTATAACACAACACAGGCTGGAAATGTCAATCCTTATGTGAGTTTACATGTCGTCTTGTAAATATGTTTGGAGTATTTCTTCCTTTAGTTTTTGTTTAAATTGTCCAAGCTTTGTACATGATTTTAATTCAGGTCCAAAATCGTTCCATAATCTGACGCCTTGCACTGAAATACAGTGTTGCTTGGTAGTTGTTCTCACTGTAGGCTTTTGAAATATACATGTTCCTCTGAAGTGATATCGTTTCTCCCTTGTTTGGAACAACTTTTGGATATTTGCGGGCAGTGATAGATTCTTCACTTTGAACATTATTATTGCGGTTTTAAAGTCGATCAGATCTTTCAACTTGAGAGTTTTTTGTTTAAGAAAAAGTGGGTTTGTTGGTTCCCTGTAAGCTGCTTTGTTGATTATTCTAATAGCTCTCTTTTGAAGCATAAAGAGTGGATATATGTTTGTTTTATATGTATTTCCCCATACTTCATTACAATATGTCATGTATGGGAGTATTAATGAATGATACAAGGTGTATAGTGTGGGTTGATTCAGCAAATTTTTCACTCTGTGTAATATTGCAATAGATTTGGATACTTTACCTTTTATATAATTAATATGTGGCTTCCAACACAGTTTGTTATCAATTATTACTCCAAGGAATTTAGTTTCGGATACCCTTTCAATCTCTACACCATTTACACTGAGTTTGGATACTGGGTAGTTGTGATGGTTGTTAAAGACTATAAATTTTGTCTTGCTTAAATTGAGCGTTAATTTGTTTGAATCAAACCACAGTTTCAGCTTTCCTAATTCCTTTCCGAGTGTATCCAGAAGTTGTTCCAAGTTGTTTCCACTGCATAGCAGGTTAGTGTCATCAGCAAACAATATTAAGTCCATTTTTTCTGAAACTTTACATATATCATTTATATACATATTGAATAATAATGGTCCCAAAACTGAAACCTTTAAACTAGTCCTGCCGTGAAATTAATTCACCGGACTCCAGAAATTAGTCCAGCCACAGGAGATTATCCTGCCAGACTTCACAGAAATTGGTCCAATAAGAGTGAAATGTATGACCGATAAATCAGCAAATATTATTAAAAAAATCTAAAAAGTAGTTTAAATGTACTTACATTCAACCTAGGAGGCTGGTAAAATGGATTCTTCGGGATAATGTGTCACCCCCTCATCGCCGTTGTGCTCCCGTCGCCAAACTGAGCGAAAAGAGCCGAACTCCGGTCGGGGTGATCAGCCCACGCCGACGAGAAGAATGGCGATCAATTATGCCACTTCTGACACCAGTTGTAAAGGGGAAAAAAAAAATAAATATATATATATATATATATATATATATATATATATATATATATTTATTTTTGTCTTATTTGCATCTGGTCCTGAAGAAATAAGGAGACGGAAAAACTTCTGCCAAGTTGAATGTCCTTTTATTCTGCAGAATAAACAATGTGAAAAAAAGCTTTCAGTGTCCCTAAGCCCTGCTGCGTATCCACAAAGAGAACACACCATTCTTATACTCTAACAGGAGGAAAAAATCATTGCCTAACAAAGCCCCTTTGCCAGACAGTCTTTATATGGTCAGACAGTACAAGGTCATTTGATGTGGCTGTTTTACACATTTCCTGCAGAGCAACTCAAGCTGTTGTCTTCCCTTACAGAGTAAATATCACAATATGGAGAAAGAATTTATAAGTGTGTGTGTGACCAATACTTTCAACATCCAGTGAACAAATTATCACAGTGTAACACCTTACATGGAAATAATAATCAGATCATTAAACAACTCATGCATAAAGATACACTTACAAAACATATGATCCTTGATTACATAACAGATTACTGTATAAGTGATAAATTTCTACCACATCCACCATGCGGCGCAGCTTTTTGGGGTGGCTCCATATCTCGTTGGACAGGCCCAAATAGCCATCACTCCGGGCTGCCATCACTTGTTACCGCCCTTGGTCATCACTCTTCTCACGACGTGCATGAGTCCCTCTCAGCTGAGCCTCAACCCTTGGGCGAACCACATCACCAACGAGCAGGGAAGCTCTGTTAGACCTCTTTGGACCACCATGTTGCAAGCGGGCCTCCCATTTTTGACTGGCTGAACTCTCAGTCCAGCCTGAAGCCCTTGACGAAGGCCATCTATTGGTGCATCTTAAAACTGCACTTGTTGGTCTTGCTCCGGTGCTGTTCAGCGCCGCCGGGTTGGTCCTGCCTACCGACCTGGGGATCCCGCCGTGCCGTTCAGTTCCCACACCAAGGGTAACCTGAACACTGGCACCAGGTCCATCCCGGGGAGGCGCCCCGTGATGTTCATCCTTTACATGTCCTGCAAGGAATGGCCAATCATGGTCCCACACTTCACCGTCTTCCAGCTCCGGAGCAGGTCCCACAAACCACCACCTGACCACTCCTCTCTGGTGTCACTGGTGGTGGAAAAGCCCAAGCCATAGAACATGTTGCACCCCATGATGTTGGATCCCGAAGTGGTCACCACAACACGCATGTCCGTCATGATCCGTGACTTGTACCTTGCCGTTAATTCCACCGCCCCCAGCACATCGAGCTTATTCCAGCCGTAGCCGTAGAAGGGGGTGGACTCCTTGTGTACACAATAGCAGGGAAATAGACTCTTCACTCTTGCCAAATTCAGCACCGAAGCCACCGAATCAGTATCTACCAGTTGCAATACTTCAATGCCATCCAGCTCCACAGTGCAGTGCACATGTCCGTATGTCTCCGGCAAAACAGCATGGACCACTGTCGGAGTTTTCACAGAAGGGAAGGGCCTTCCTAGAGTGGTGGTAATGCATCTGTAAACTGGTTGCCAATCACCATCCTAATCTAAAAAAGCTGAGCAACTCATACTTACCTGACAGGGGAGATACCATGATCAAGAAGGTGGTTCACCCAGGGTGAGACTCAGCCATTGCACTCTGGTTGTGCTGATCCCTGCGAATTCCTCAAATGTGAGAATCTCGACTGCATAATATTTTGTAATTCTCCAAGGAAACGCCACTCTTTGCACTGCCACTTTCAGCTTCTTCCCTCCAGACGGAGGTTTGCTGTCCCAAAAAGTAAAACCCAGCGCTACAAAAACAGCTTTGTTCCTGCTGCTGTTAAAGAGTTGAACAAGATGTAACAATATATTGCACATAATTTAGTAACCTATTTATTAATTTGATCTTATATTTACTTATTTTTGTAGGTTTTTTTATTGGGGTTCTAAATCTTTTTTTGGGTTTTAGACTTTTGACTTTTTAACCTCTTTGACTAGTCTTTAACTTTTTAATATGACCCTTCTCTCTTATCTCCTTGTTTTTTCTCTCATCTCTTTGTCCTATGTCCTGATTGGTGGAGCCTTGAGTACTTTTATCATGTTTATAGTTATCTTTATGTGTGCCTGTGTTTGTGTTCATGTTGAATGTAATTGTGGTTTGTAAATATGGATGTCACCTGACTGCAAAACAAACTTACCTACAGGTACAAATAAAGTAACCTGAACCTGAACCTGGACCTGAACCTTCCTCCTGTCTCTGGTCCCTCCGCTCACAGTTTTTGCAGGCCCTGTCAAAATGGTGCAGTAGACCACATCTCCTGCACCACTTACCCTTCGCCGGACACTCTCTGGACTTATATTTATGTTTCGCGGACCCACAGCCATAACATCTCGGCAAACCTGGAGCAGACCTAATTTTCACAATGGAGGTGTACTCTTCTTCCTCAACGTCATCTTCATTCCCGGGGTCCAGCATCAGCGCCTTTACACGAGGCTCATCTAATGTTGTAGTGGACCTCTCACCGAGGTCCCTTGTTATTGTTTCTGCAGCCTCAAACTGTTGCGCAATTTCAGTGGCCGTGGCTAATGTTAGCTCCCCTGAAAAAGTCAGGAGTCTTGACTGAGCCACAGGGCAGCGCACGTGCTCCGCCAGCTGGTCCCGGATCATTTCATCCTGCAGGGCTCCAAAGTGATACTCACCCGCTGACATAATTACTGGCCCAGGGAACACGCACGCAGGCTCAGGTGAGATTCAAAAGCTTTATTCAACAACAAAGGAGTGTATGAGTGTGTGTGTGCGGAATATAGATGGTCTGTGGGTGAACGAGGAGCGTCGGGGGCACGAACGTTGGGACAGAACCGCCCCCACCCCCGTACCAGACGCGTCCACTTCCACCAAGCACTGCAGCGCGGGGTCAACCTGGGTCAGGACCCGGGAGGAGGAGAACTCCGTCTTCAAGGTCTCGAATGCAGCAGTTGCCTCCTCGGTCCACTGGAAGGGCACCTTGGGAGAGGTGAGGCGGGTCAGAGGGGTGACGATGGCGCCGAAGTTGGGCACAAAACGGCGGTAGAAATTAGCAAAGCCGATGAACTGCTGCACCTGTTTCCTGGAAGAGAGAGTGGGCCACTCGACCACCACTTTGACCTTGGCCGGGTCGGGGAGGATCTGATTGCGGGAGATAACAAAGCCCAGGAAAGAGGTTGTTTTGGCAAAGAACTCCGAACGAGATGGTATGCGCTGCAGAGGTCTAGCTTGGTGAACCAGGTGGCCCCCTGGAGGGAGTGGAAGGCGGAGTCCATAAGTGGGAGGGTGTACCTGTTCTTCACTGTGATGTTGTTCAGGGCTCGGAAGTCGATGCACAGGCACAGGGACCCATCCTTCTTAGCGACGAAGAAAAACCTGGCCCCGAGTGGAGACGAGGAGGGGCTAATAATACCAGCGCTAAGCGACTCCCTGATGTATGTGTCCATGGCCTCCCGTTCCGGGGCAGAAAGGCTGGGGAGGCGACCAGATGGTAACAGCGCCCCCGGGCGGAGGTTTATGGCGCAGTCATACGGGCGGTGAGGAGGAAGAGACATCACCTTGGACTTGCTAAAAATGAGCCCCAGGTTGTGGAACTCCATAGGCACCAGGGTGAGGTCCGGAGGAGAGGAGACAGGAGCAGGAAGAGGAGTGGATGGGGCACAGGCCGCAGACTGGAGGCAGGTGCCCATGCAGAACGAGCTCCATGAGAGGACACTTCCAGACTGCCAATCAAGCACGGGGTTGTGAAGGCGCAGCCACGGGTAACCCAAGATGACGGGGGCCGCCGAGGAGGAAAGGACGAACAGGCTGAGGTCCTCTCGGTGGTTGCCTGAGACGATGACTGGCACCGGCCTGGTGCGATGCGTCACTACTCCCAGGGGCGAACGGGAGAGGGTGACGAGGTTAAGGGGAGCTGACAATGGTTGACAGGGATGCCCAAGCGGGTTGCCAGGCTCTTGGAAATAAAGTTTTGTTCTGCCCCCGCGTCCACCAGTGCGTGAGTGAGGTGCCCGGTGGAGTTGTGACAGAACCTAATGGGCAGCAAACAATTGGAGAGGGGATTTGGCTGATTGGTGTCCACGAGGCCCCCTACAGTGACTAGCGGACCCCCCCGTTTGGCTTGATTGGGCAAAGCTCCACGGTATGCTGATCGCCTCCCCAATACATGCAGAGGCCCAGCTCCCGGCGGCGTTGTCTCTCCGCTAGGGGGAGCCTGGTTCGCCCGACCAACATCGCCTCTGGCTCATCGGCGGACTCCGGAGCGGGTAACGCCAGGGGGCGAGATTGAGAGGTGCGGGCGGGGAATCCACGCGGGTGGCTGTTGGACTTCCGCTCGGGGGCCCGCTCTCGCAGCCTGTTATCTAAACTGATTGTCAGGGAAATTAATTTGGACAACTGCCCCAGAAGATCCCGGCTGGCCAACTCATCCTGCAAATTAGAACTGAGGCTGCGGAGGAAGATGCTGCAGAGAGAAGCCTCACCCCAGCCAACCTCCTCCGCTGCCACCCGGAAATCAATAGCGTAATCGGCCGCCGACCGGCTGCCCTGTTGAAGGCTAAGGAGCCGGTCGGCCAGGACGCTGTCGCGACACGAGTGGCCAAACACCTTGAGGAAATCTCGCACGAACTGGTCATAGGAGAGGTTTGCGTAGCTGGGCTTCGCCATGACTGCGTAAGCCCAGGCTAATGCTCGCCCCTCCAAGAGGTTAGCCATGTACCCAATTTGGCTGTGATCTGAGGGAAAATCCCCGGGAACGCGCTGAAACACTGACTCACACTGCAGGATGAACCCCCGCGCTTCACCGAGCCTCCCGTTAAAGCGTGCGGGAGTGGGGATTGGAGTGAGCCGGGTAGGCGCTCCTGAGCTAGGCTGGCCAGCCGCAGAAATAGCGGGAGCTGATCCACCACGATGAGCCGGGGGGAACACCTGCTGGGGGTCGAGACGGTCCAACCGGTGAGTAATTGTTGTTAATTGGTTTAGTATCACTTGTTGTTGATGAGCTATCAAATCCACCCGAGCCTCGAGGGTGGAAAGGCGACGTGAGAGCCCGCTGTCCGCTGGGCCGCCCTGCTGGAACCGTACTGACTTAATTACTGGCCCAGGGAACACGCACGCAGGCTCAGGTGAGATTCAAAAGCTTTATTCAACAACAAAGGAGTGTATGAGTGCGTGTGTGTGGAATGTAGATGGTCTGTGGGTGAACGAGGAGTGTCGGGGGTAGAATAGCACGCCGTGCAGCCAGGCAACCCTATGGGAAGAGCAGAGACAGAGGTATGAGATCACTTTCACCATGCGGGAGAGATATACTGAAAGTTGCTTACTTGCAGGTGGAACGGTGGCTGGCATTGGCGAAGGATTTCTTGCCTGGGAGACAGCGCCCTGCTGCACACACGACGAGGAGTGGAGGAGAGGGGAGAGGAGATGGCGGAGACGGGAGGAATCCGCCGCCAGGGTATCCACCTGTTCACAGGGGAGAGACTTGAAGACAGGTGAGTTGAGATACAGCTTACGTGCTGATGAGAGGAACTGGAGGTCGGGAAAGAACGATCCTGCGGAGAGATTGAGAGCGTAGATACACAGACGGCTCCAGACCGAAGTTCTGGGCCGAGTGGGTTAAATAGCCCGTTACTGACGAGGCGCAGGTGTGCGCGCAGCTGAAGTAGATGACTGGGAGCAGCGAGTTGTGACACCCGCCAGCTGATGCAGGTCCGAAATGAACCACTTCACCGACTGTCCCACCTGCAGGCGGCATTGCCAGAACTGGATACAGACAATAGCGTTCTCTGGGGCATGAAAGTAGCGTGCCATTAGCTCCACTGCCTCGTCAAAACTGTCGGCTCCTCCCAGCGTCTTGAGGATCCGCTGGCCCTCCATGCCCAAATTATGGCCCAATATTGCCCTCGTGCAAAGCTTCTTGAGCTTGCCGAGGTTAAGGGCCACCAGGTAGTTATTGAAAGCCACAAACCACCTAGGCCAAGACACAGGAGGCTTTCCTGGGGCCTCCAGGAACGGCCAAAAACTGGTAGCTGGCCGCCCCATAACCGTTTTCTCCTCATCGCCAAATATTGTGTCCATATTTCTTATAATAGCGACTAGGGCAGAGGTACACTGAACTGAACTTTATTACAATAAGTTATACATGCAACAGGTGTACGGCGCTCCGTAGACCAGGGCTCGACGGCGCAAAGAAGACGAGCCTCTTCCACCCATGCCTTTTATACCTTAGGTGGCATCACTACCGGAAAAGGCAGTCAGCCACCCCTGTCTAATCCCCGGCCAACCCCGCTGCCATCTTACTACCACTAATGGTGAAACTCATATGTAACAGCATTGTCTGTTTTTTATGCTTTGCGTCACGCCATATAATTACCAGTAGACAGTGCGCCCGCAGTCCACTAAGAGGTGGAGGCTTATTTCAAAGAGGTGTGGTGGCGCGCAATCTCAGGTACCTCACTATTATGATGCATGTTACGCCAGTGTGTTTTTGATCAGAAAAAAGGTGGTTTGTCGTCAGAAGCACATTGTTTCATGATATTTCAGTGGCATGTTTGGAAATCGCACAGCTCCAAGGAAACAGCACACACTGGATTTTTCTGTCATTTTAATGGAGATAATTGTAATTGTCATAATATAATCACCTGTCACTTCATTTATAGTATGATCACATACTAAATATTTTTTTTTCCATCCATATTCTTATTTTAATTGCGGACTTACCGTTGGAGTCTATACATTAGGCATTAATATATGAATTTTTTAGAGGAATGAATGAATGAACAGGGAGTGTCTGTGAGTTCCAGTTTGGGTGCCCGGCGCACAGGGGTGGGAATAGGATACTTTTACTCTTAACATTTTAAACTACAGACCTCTGTTTTGTCCACTAATCTGTCGTGTGTTGAGTCATCATATCGCATCATCATATCTCGTGTCCGTTTGTGCTCCCATGTCCTGATTAATGAAAGACACACTCAGATGGTGTTTTCTGTTAAATGAGGACAGTTAAATACGGACTATATGAAGACACAACAGAGTTTTTCACTACACAGAGGAAAAAAAAAATGTCACGTGGGTGTATGACTCAGTTCGCTTCCGGAGCACAGCTAGAACAGTCTCCTACCGGAAAAGCAGCTGTCACCATAACCCAGGAGAAGATGTGCGTAGAAACCTTATATTCATTATCTAATGATGACAGTTTTTATGATTTTAACCTCATTCACTGTCATTCTTTTAAAAGAATGATTCAAAATAAAAATATCCCAACAGTTATTGAATTAAATCTACAATTCTGCATTCACCAGAGCAGATTAATACAATTCAGGCTGTGATGAGAGGCTCCTCTTTCTTGGTTTAAAGAAGCTCTGATGAACAATACTACTTTTTTAAGTGAGATTGGGTTGATGATAATATAACTGTAGGAAAGGAAACTCTGTCAAACTCACGGACAAAGAGAAAGACAGGCATGATCTCTGAACTGTAGCCATCAGCTCTCAAACAAGGCTGTGGAGTTAAAAAGCTCCTTGCTTTTAAATGCATTTTCACTTTGTGAATAAGCTCACATTTTCCTCAGCACAAAATGGAATTGTCCTCCCATTTAAACCTCTTTTGTGTTATCATCACGTCTTTGATCTCGTGCCCCTGTTTATTAAAGGTAACTAGAGCAAAGGCAGCCATTGTTTTATTTCACATTTCACCCCAAACACACCTTTGAATAAGTAAGAGCGTTAGGACAACACTTTTCGACAGAAAATTAATTTCTGTGCTGTTGTGATAAGAAAATGAACTTGGAAAGCCCATAAATGCGTTCTGCGTCACTGACAACTGATTGATTGACTGCATCCTTGTAATACGGCCCATAGTCTCTCCAGCCTGTCCTGGGTCTGCCCCAGTGTCTCATTCCAGAGGAACATGCCCAAAACACCTCAATTAGAGGCATCCAGGAGGATTCCTAATTAGATGCCCAAACTATTTCAGCTAGCTCCTTTTGATGTGGAGGAGTCATCCCAGCCTCTTCACACTCAGTAGCAAACTATCCCATCAAGACCTGTAGGTCATTGCTCGATGAAACCAACAGGACAACATCGTCTGCAAGCAGCAGAGATGAGATCCTGGGGTCACCAAACATGACATCCTCTGTTCCTTGGCTGCACCTAGAAATCCTTTCCATAAATATTATGAGCAGGATTGGTGACAAAGGCCAGCCCTGGCAGAGTCCAACACTCACTGAGAACGAGTTTGACTGATTGTTGGCAATATGAACCAAACTTGCTCAGCTGTCGTATGGAGACCAGTCAGCTTCTAGCAACGAGTTTGATACCCCAAACTTC
This sequence comes from Pholidichthys leucotaenia, assembly GCA_020510985.1. Taxonomy (NCBI): domain Eukaryota; kingdom Metazoa; phylum Chordata; class Actinopteri; order Cichliformes; family Pholidichthyidae; genus Pholidichthys; species Pholidichthys leucotaenia. The sequence continues at coordinate 411,973,294 of CM035840.1, read as the reverse complement.
CAAAGCACCCACCACAAGAAATCGCAAAGGACACGGTCAAATGCTTTTGCTTACAATTAAATGATTTATAAATTACAGTTTGTTAAAAAAATCGAGGTGAGAGCTACTCATTCATGTGAAGGTTTCCTCATTATTCACATCTAATAAGATAAGATAAGATAAGATAAGATAAGATAAGCCTTTATTAGTCCCACAATGGGGAAATTCCTGGATTGCAACAGCACAGGGATAGCAACACTCAGAGCAACAATCAGAAGGCAAGAAAAAACAACATCTAGTAAACATATGTCCATATTACTATAAATGTATATATACAGACACACAGTGCAGAGCATTATGGTTGGTTGGTGAATGTGCAGCAGAAAGTCTAAGCTCTCTTTCCGCGGATGCGGCGGGCCAGCTGGAAGTCTTTGGGCATGATGGTGACCCCCTTAGCGAAGAAGAGACCACCAGGTGGGCCTCGCTGGTCTCCTGCAGAGCCATGACGGCGAAGCTCAGGAAACGCAGGACGGTCTTGAAGTCCTGAGAGATCTCCCTCACCAGGCACTGGACGGGCAGCTTACGGATGAGCAGCTCCGTGGATTTCTGGCAGCGACGGATCTCTCTCAGAGCCACGGGCCTGTGACGGCGAGGCCTCTTCACTCTGCCGGTGGCCGGAGCGCCTCTCCGAGCAGCCCTGGTGGCAAGCTGTCTCCTGGTGGGCTTCTTCCTCCAGTAGATTTTACGAGCGGTCTGCTTGGTTCTTGCCATCGCTCTTTATTATTCTGTCTTATATTTCTTGCACGCCGCCTAAACTCCAGCCCGGCACCCGCGTCGTTTTCGCTACAGCTCCCGGTATGTCGAGTTTCCCATTAGCATTGGGTGGCGGCCAAGTGCTAGCTAGCACTAGCTCCTCCCTGCTGTAGCGTCTCCCGCTGCAAACCGTGGCTCCGTCCGCCGACCCGGGAGACCCCCGGGGCGATCCGTGCGTCCGTGATATATATACAGAGTAAAAGGTGTAGAAAGAAGAAGGAAGATAAAAAAAAAAGGCTGTTGCAACGGGCAGCCTACTCGTGTGGTGCCGCCGGTCCGGCGGAACCGGAACCGGAAATAATAACCATTTATTACTAAATTATTCTAGTGCATCTCAGTAAACTAGAATATTGTTAGTTTTTTTTTCCTCAATATAATTCAAAAAGATCAAAGTTCATATATTTAATACAATTACATGGACAGGGAAAATAGTCTCTCTTCAACTTTGTCCTCCCTACAAGTACAAATGCAAGGAGACACCTTACCTTGATACTGGATGCATTTTCTTGGGCCGTTTTCTTCTTCTTTTTTTTTTTGTTGCACCATAGGGATAACTCCTTTTTTTCATACTGGATATGCTGTAAGCCATCCCCTGTAGTGGTTGATGATGTCACTCACCCCGACAGCAAGAATTTTTATCACTGAAGCTTAGTTTTCTTTATGTTTTACATAAAATTTTAAGTCATTCACTAAACATATAATGAACTCATCTTGTTACAGATGAAGACCGGTACTTTTAATTATCGCAAATATTCTAGCTTTGTGGATGAATGCAGCTGCAAGAGCTGATGGGAAATGTTAAATATTAATTTAATCATAAAATAAGCATGTTTTCCTTAGGCAAATGAGTTAAAGAAAAGTTAGACAGTCATTTTACTGTGCATAAGCTGTTTCTGTTGGATTATTTTATTATTATATTTATTATTTTATGTTATGTAATCTATGGCATCATTAGTGTGAATGTTATGGTGGGGGAAGACCCCCCTCCCCCCGCACTTCATTAATGCAGATGCGCAAAGCAGGAACGGAGCACAAAACCAACTTAAAGGATCATCCCATCAGAGTGAAAGCTAACCGTGTTACTATGATCTGTTTAAATGACTGCTAAAAATAATTAAGATGACAGTGATGCTCATTGTCAGGGGGCCCTGTGGCTGCAGGGGGCCCATAGCGTTTGCGTACATTGACCTGTGGAGGAAACTTCTATGGTATCCACAATTGCTCTTTCTTAACTGTTACCTGTCATGCTATTTGTCATTGTTCCAATTAACTGAAAACATTTGTGACACTTTTTCAAGGTTATGAATGTATAAAGAATCTTTCCCTTGTCTTCAGAATCACCCCATGCACTGAAATAAAATAGAGCTCAGATTTTTCATATCGATGACAATAACTTCTTGTCAGGAGCTAACCTCCAGCAAAACATGAAGGATGACTCCTTCAAGCAGGCTGGACTTTAAGTGCAGAAATAAGATTTATTGTACAAACTGAATCAAACAATACAGCACGGCGGCTGCGAATGAAGGAACACTTACACGAAGACAACAAACTGGAGGGAGAGTTCTGCAATGATGCCACAGAGAGGAAAAGAAAGGCAGGGCTATAAATCGGGTCATGGGAATTAACTAAACAACAGACAGCTGGGAATAATTAAGGCTAAACGAAAACACACAGGAATGGCTAGAGGTATGGGAAAATGATGGGAGAAACTAGAAAACATAGTTAAACCAAGAAACCAAGGATAAAACAACAAACTAATGATGACAGAATAAAAAGGTGCACACAATCCAAAAACACCAGAAAGCATGGATACGATGTCCAGATCATGACAGTGCCCCCTCTCCCCAAAGGGTGGAATTCAGATTCCCCAAAATAAAACAAAGAACACCCCAATCAGGTGGGAGGAGGGGGACATAGGCACAGCGGGACAAAACAAGCACATAAACAAGGACAAAATGTTCATCAGGTAGTCGGCCAAAGTCCCACGACCACCAACAGGAGGAACCTGTTGGTGGTCGTGGATGGACACGGCCGTCAGGTGGACAACAGGATGGACACGGCGCGTCAGGTGGCCTTCCAAAGTCCAAGGGCCACCAGACGGATGAGCATGGTGTGTCAGGTGGCCTACCAATGTCCAAGGGCCACCAGACGGAAGAACATGGTGTGTCAGGTGGCCCACCAAAGTTCACGGGCCACCAGACAGACGAACATGGCGTGGCGGGATTGCTAAGCTCAGGTGACAGCAGCTGAAGAGCAGTGACCTCAGACGGTGAAGGCTGAGGAGTGGTGACCTCTGACTGTGAAGGCTGAAGGGTGGCTACCTCAGATGGTGAAGGCTGAAGGGCGGTGACCTCAGATGGTGAAGTCTGAGGGGTGACGAGCTCAGATGATGGCGAGGGTAGCACAAACCTAGATGATGATGATGAAGGTGGCTGGCGACCGGCATGTTGGGGAGCCTGGAATTCCATCCCCAAAACAGCCACCTCAGACGGGTTCAGGTTCAGGTTCAGGTTACTTTATTTGTACCCGTAGGTAGATTTGTTTTGCAGTCAGGTGACATCCATATTTACAAACCACAATTACATTCAGCATGAACACAAACACAGGCACACATGAAGATGACTATAAACATGATAAAAGTATCCAAGGCTCCACCAATCAGGACATAGGACAAATAGATAAGAGAAAAAACAAAGAGATAAGAGAGAAGGGTCATATTAAAACGTTAAAGATTAGTCAAAGAGGTTAAAAACTCAAAAGTCTAAAACCCAATAAAAGATTTAGAACCCAAATAAAAAACCTACAAAAATAAGTAAATATAAAATAAAATTAATAAATAGGTAACTAAATTATGTGCAATATATTGTTACATCTTGTTCAACTCTTTAACAGCAGCAGGAACAAAGCTGTTTTTGTAGCGCTGAGTTTTACTTTTTGGGACAGCAAACCTCCGTCTGGAGGGAAGAAGCTGAAAGTAGCAGTGCAAAGGGTGGAAGTCATCATTTAAAATGGAGGTAGCAATCCTCTGTACCTGTCTGGTGTGCATGGATGTCAGGCTCAGCTGTGACTCACCAAGCAAGCGACTGGACCATCCAACTACCTGATCCAATCATTTCCTCTCTTTCAGTTTTATCTGACCAAACCATGCCACTAAAGAAAAGGATAAAACAGATTCAATAAAAGCCCAATAAAACATTGTCATTATAGTTCGGTCAATTTGGAAGCATGCAAGTTTCCTTAAACAATGGAAATGTTGCTGACCCTTTTTGCACACCCTTTCACAGTTCTCTTCAAAGTTTAAATTACTATCAATAATCGTCCCAAGATATTTGTAGGATTGTACACATTCAGTGGTCTGGTCTTTTAGTACAGTGACTTCGTGCCTGGGAGTTTTCCTCCTAAAGTCAATAATCATATCTTTAGTTTTTGTCGTATTCAGCTGCAGATAGGAATCCTCACACCAGTGAACAAAATCATCAACTACTGAGCTGTGGCCACTCTCACCAACCTGGAGGAGACTGACAACAACTGAATCATCAGCATACTTTATAATGTGTCTGTTGTCATCTCTGCTCCGACACATGTTTGTGTACAGGATGAAGAGTAGTGGTGACAACACACACCCCTGAGGAGAGCCAGTAGAAGAACACTTTTGTTCAGACAATGTACCATTGACCCTTACTCTCTGTGTCCTGTTGGTTAAAAAATCCAGAATCCAACCCACCAGATTATTACTCAAATCAAACTGTTGCAGGAGCCTTTCAACTAAAATATGAGCTTGGATTGTATTAAAGGCGGAAGAAAAGTCCACAAATAAAAGCCTGGCATATATCCCATTAAAACCCAGATGTTCAAAAAGCATGTTAAACAGAGTCACAGTGGCATCCGCCACTCCTCTGTGAGGCCTATAGGCAAACTGCAGAGGATCCAATGCATGCTCAGTCTGCTTTAGGACCTCAAATCTGACCAGTTTTTCAAAAATTTTCATTAAAATTGAAGTCAAAGCAGGGGATGAAAAAGCACAGCTGGGTGTCGGGTCAATACAGATACCAGCAGTGGAGCCAGGTGGAGGAAGCCCAGGAGCAGATGGGGGCTGCAACTGGATTCCCTCGCCAGGATTAAGGCAAGACTTTTTAAGTACAGATGTGAAAAATATAAAATAAAGTACTTGCCTTAACTCCTGCTCCACTGCCGGCGAGGACTCTGCTGACTCCACTGCTGAAGAGGTAACATCCACCTCTGAAAATACTGGAGGGGTTGCAGACAAGGCACTCTGATGTGCAGCAGCGGGCGAGGGCACCAGTGTAGGAGATGTGGGCGCCGGCACTACATGCATGATGATTGGCATTGCAGCTGCCATGGAAAGCAACATTGGAGGTCTCTCTGGGGCTGAAACACTCCTTGGGGCTTGAGCGGAGACGGAAGAGTGGCAAGGAGGAGAAAAAGCTGGAGTTCTGTGTGAAGAGGGAGGTGCCGAAGAGATGGTCTGCTGAGCAGTGTGTGCCAACGTCAGGGAGGAGAGGACGACGGCAACAGCAGATGAGGAACATTGAAGGGGAGCCAGCGGGGGTGCCGGCGTAACACTCGGGGATGAAGAAGCTGACGAGACAGCCGATGAGGAGCTAGAGGACGAGGACACTGCTGCTGGAACTCTCTGGAGTGGCGAAGGAGCAGCTGCTGGAGAAGTGAAGCTGAATTCCCACTCCACTGCCGCGGGAAAACCAGGTGAAATGCTCTGTGTGGCAGTGGAGCAGACTTGGCGGGAAGCAGCTGGGAGGCAGCAAGGAGCTGGCGTCGGGAAACAGCAAGGAGTGGAGGCCGGAGCTGGCGGAAGGTGGAGTGGAGGCACTGGAGCTGGTGGGTGGCATGGAGAGGAACCCGGAGCTGGAGGACAGCAAGAACCGCGAGGCGTCTGCACCAGGGGATGCTTCATCGTCGGCACAGGTCATCGTCGGCACAGGTCATCGTCGGCACAGGTTCAGATGGGAGGGAGTGTCTCACCATCTGCAGAGCTTATGCTGGAGACTAGGGACGGAGATGAGGAGACCCATGAGTCCCGGATAGCTCCCAAGGCTGTGGTATACCACTACTTCCTCCACCACTCTGTCCAGCAGTCGCAGGGCTGCCTTGGGAGTGTGGGAGGTGCAGGTGTCCGAAATTAAATCCTAGATGAGCCGCGCTGCCCAACACTCATCCTCGTCCTAGCCGTACGTTAAAAGTCCATACCTGCAGAGTCTTGTGGTGGCATCTTTCTGTCAGGAGCTAACCTCCGGAAAAACATGAAGGATGACTCCTTAAGGTAGGCTGGACTTTAAGTGCAGGAATAAGATTTATTGTACAGACTGAATCAAACAATACAGCATGGGGGCTGCAAATGAAGGAACACTTACTCGAAGACAACTAACCAGAGGGAGAGTTCTGCAATGGTGACACAGAGGAAAAAAAAGGCAGGGCTATAAATAGGGTCATGGGAATTAACTAAACAACAGACAGTTGGGAATAATTAAGACTAATCGAAAACACATAGGAATGGCTAGAGGTATGGGAAAATGATGGGAAAAACTAAAAAACATTGCTAAACCAAGAAACTAAGGATAACCCAACAAACTAATGATGGCAGAATAAAAAGGTGCACACAATTCAAAAACAACAGAAAGCATGGCCATGATGTCCAGATCATGATACTTCTGTGACTTCTATAAATTCTATGACTTCTCATCTAGTGCAATAAGTAACCTAATGTTTCTGTTTCAATCTGGTCTCAGTAAAAAACATATCTAATAAATGTTTTCCCACCCCTCTGAAAACGCACATTTCCACGTTAAATCAAAAAATAGCGTGCCTCGGTACGTTTTCACAAGTTCACTCACAGCGCGGTCCTCACCGCGCATGCGCAGAACAAAGCATCTTTTACTTTGCTTTCCCACCACTCATTCGGTTGGTGGGAGGGGGATGGCTGACGGTAACATATGAGTTCGACTCCCACTCTCGTCTGTCACTGACCTTTTTCTTCTCTTTTTTTTTTTCTTTGTTTTTCACTCCACTAATGAATGGTTCCTGTGAGGTTAGGGTTAGACATTAAAGTATGGGTCAGGTTACATTAGTTGCTCCATGCTCACACACAGTAAAAGTGAAAAAAAAATGCGGTTACACACCTTTCTAAAGCTGTAAATGCCACGTACCCACTGCACATCAAAAATCCTTTTTATGTACCTCTGGACGTTTTCTCTGACAAAACGTGCAATTGAACGTTTTTTTGCTGAGACTGGGCTCTTCTGTTTTTACAAATAATTTATTGTATTAGAGGTTAATTATATTTTGTGTTTTGTACTCACATTGTACCTGTTTATTATCAGCATGATAACACCGCCAGTCTGACACAGCTTCAATTTTTGTTCAACCACAGTGGAATAACAGTTATCATAGAGTGTTAAATTAATGTATCATTTCACTGCTTTTCAAATTATGTAAGCACGTGTATACAGCAAATACTACCAGGCAAGCTCAGCATGCTTTATCAGTTTGCTTTATGCTTTATCCTGTTGCAGATAGAATGGGTGAAAATGAGTCACTGGGGAGAAGGCCTAATCTTTGCCAAGTAATATTATGTAGTGTTTTTCCAAACAAAGATAGAACCAGAGAAGCAGAGCAAATTTTCCTGAGAAGGAATGCCTTTGATTTTTGCTGGTATACATAGTCAGTGTTGCTGCCTAGATTTTAAATTTTTAAAAAAGTGTGCATGGAGCCAAATACATAATTTGTCCTCCATAACAGCACCATATGCTTGTCTAAAAGCTATTTAAAACTGTGATGTTATGTGGTCTGTCAAAAGCATATTATGAAATTTGTTTTATAGCCTTAGATATTAAAACAACATCATCATTAATCTACAGTGAAAAAAAAGATACCATTTCCTAAATGCTCAGGGGATGTTACTGAAATGAACTGCTGATAATATAACCTTTGCTTTTTCTTTGGCTCTGTGAGGAACCTTGGAGTTATTTTTGATCAGGATTTGTCCTTCAATTCACATATTAAATTTGTTTCTAAGACTGCCTTCTATCATTTGCGTAATATTGCCAAGATTAGGAGCATCTTGTCTCAGAGTGATGCTGAGAAACTGATCCACGCTTTTGTTAGCTCGAGATTAGATTATTGTAATTCTTTATTATCAGGCTGTCCTAAAACATCTTTAAAAAGTCTTCAGCTTATCCAAAATGCTGCAGCAAGAGTTTTAACAGGTACTAGAAAGAGAGATCATATCTCTCCGGTTCTGGCCTCCCTTCATTGGCTTCCCATAGAGTTTAGAATTAAGTTTAAAATCCTTCTTCTTACTTACAAAGCTCTAAACAATCAGGCTCCTTTTTATTTAAAAGATCTGATACTACCGTATTATCCTAACAGAGCACTACGCTCCCAAAATGCAGGATTACTTGTAATACCTAGAATCTCCAAAAGTACAATGGGAGGCAGAGCCTTCAGTTATCAAGCTCCTCTCCTGTGGAATCAGCTGCCAATCTGGATTCGGGAGTCAGACTCGATCTCTGTTTTTAAGAATAGGGCTAAAACCTACCTTTTTGATATAGCCTACAATTAGGGAGGGATCATGTGTTTCTGAACCCTCCCTTAGTTATGCTGCTAATAGGTTTAGTCAGCCGGGGGACCTCCAGTAATGCACTGGGCCTCACTCCTTTCCTCACTCTCTATGAAATATTTTTTTTTTGCTGGTCATTAACATCTGTTTGTTCTCTCCCATAGATTGAGTCCCCATTGTGCTGTTTGCTCTCTACATGTCTGTTCTTTTCTTCTTCTCTATCCCCTCACCCCCCAGCCAGTCGCAGCAGATGACTGCCCCTCCCTGAGCCTGGTTCTGCTGGAGGTTTCTTCCTGTTAAAAGGGAGTTTTTCCTCTCCACCGTCGCCAAGTGCTTGCTCACAGGGGATCGCCTGATTGCTGGGGTCTTTCTGCAACTGTGGGGGTTCCCCCCTACAGTTGATAGTGCTATGAGATGACTGTTGTTGTGAAATGGCGCTATATAAATAAAGTTGAATTGAATTCTACCAATACGTCATATTGTCTCAGATGAAAATGTTTTTGTTTTCTTATTGCTAGAAGAATGTTAGTAAAACTAGGAAATAAAAAACAAAAGTGCATTTTTCCCCGGCTTACTGAGGTCAAAAACAAGCTTATAGTCTGTTAATTCTTGAGTGTGGTGAAAAATACACAACCTGTCACATGAAGGCAAATGGCCTGGAAGCCTCAAAACAACCAACTGCTGTCATTTGTTGAGAATCTTTCCAGCAGCGACCCAGAGGCTCAGCTTGTGTAAAACAGACATTTACCCTGAGGCCATTTTTTTTAATCTCTCTGGAATTTTATGTTCTAGAATCCACCACTACTTTTACACAGGATCTGTTACAGAATCAGAATGCATCTGCTTTCATTAAAAAAATCAGAGCAAGTTCAGCTCAATGAAATACGACCTCAGATATGATGAAGACTTCTGCCTATTGCCTTTTTCAAAACCATTTGAGGTACAGTGCTTTAGTCCATCATATCAAAGGCAACACATTTCATTTCTTGTGTTTGTATATTTCAAACTTGTCACGTTGCTTTAAAAAAACAAGTAAACAAGTTTATCTTATGACAAGGAGTTTGGAGAACAGATAATTTGGTTATTATTATTATTATTATTATATTTTTATAGAATTTTTTTTATCACATTGGGATACAAAATGCCTTGAATTTGAAATCTAATCTAAATCAAGTCTGAAATGATTTTCAAAAAAGCAAACCTACGAATGTGAGTTTCCTAGAGACATTTAAAATAAACCACTGAATTAGTTTAGTTCACATTAGGGGAGCATGTGCAATAGAATAGAGAATTTACTTATTTATTGATCAGTTTATATATATTTTTGTTGCATACTGTAGTTCCCTATTGGAGAGACAGGGACGCAGGTGTGGGAATTTTTTTTTAGGCAGCAGCCTACAGGTAGTGTGGGAGGTGGGGTGCTGAGTAGGTCATGATATGAAACCATGAGGGCCAGGGACGCAGCCAGATTGTTTCCATCCTGTGTTTCTGCACACCCTGTTCTAAGTTTTGGACAACCAAAAAATATGGAAAATCTATAACACTAATCAACTGTAGTATTTCTGGATTCACAGTGTTTTTTTTTCTCCTCCTGCTGATCATCTGATATTTTGTAGCTGTTTAATTCTCACCACCTGCAGCTGAATGCTGCAGCCTTGAAAAGGAGGAAGTCATTCTCACTTCTTCATGGAGATGCAGGACTACAGTCCATCTGGAAAGTATTCACAGCGCTTCACTTTTTCCACATTTTGTTATGCTACAGCCTTATTCCAAAAGGAATCAAATTCATTTTTTTCCTCAAAATTCTACACAAAATACCCCATAATGACAACATGGAAAAAGTTTTTTTTTGAGATTTTTGCAAATTTATTAAAAATAAAAAACTGAGAAATCACATGTACATGAGTATTCGCAGCCTAACCCTTTTCCACTGGGTTCCATTTTTAAAAAGCATGGTATCTCTTTCCAACTGTATGCTGATGACTGTCAGATTTATGCCCCTCTAAAACAAAAAGCTGCCTCATCAGTAAACTCACTCCTGGTGTGCATTGAAGACATAAAGTCTTGGCTGGTCCTAAACTTCCTAAATTTTAATGATAAGAAGACCGAAGTGAAGGTGTTTGGACCTAGTCTCCCTTGTGAGTCCCTTCCTGTATACTTTGGCCCCCTTACTCCTTATGTTAAATCCACAGCTAGGAACCTTGGTTTTTTAAATTAGACAAGAAGATTTGTTCTGTGGTAAAATCCAGCTTCTTTCATCTAAGGCGTTAAGCAAAAGTAAAATCCATTCTCTCTAGACCACACTTGGAAACAGTAATCCATGCTTTTATTTCATCTCAGCTGGATTACTGTAACGCACTTTACGCCGGTGTCAGCCAGTCATCTCTTTCCCGTCTGCAGCTGGTTCAAAACGCCGCTGCCTGTCTTTTAACAGGTACACGTGGAAGAGATCACATCACACCCATCTTAGCTTCACTCCACTGGCTGCCCGTGTATTTTAGAGTTCATTTTAAAATTCTTTAATTTGTTTTTAAATCCTTGAATAGTCTTGCTCCACTCTACCTCTCTGAGCTTCTGCATCCCTACACTCCCACCCGGTCCCTTAGGTCAGCTGAACAGCTGGTTTTGGAGGTACCAAAGGCGAGGCGCAAGCTCAGAGGGGACAGAGCCTTTTTGATCATGGCCCCCAGGTTATGGAATGATTTACCCCTGGACGTTAGACAAGCACCTTCACTGTCCATTTTTAAAACACGTCTTAAAACACATTTTTACTTCCTGGCCTTCGACCCAGTATGAGACATTGATTTTATTGAATGAAATGGATTTTTATTTATTTTACTTTTTATTTTATTTATGAATTTATTTATTTTTTTTTTACTGTGGTTCTTGTGTTAGTGCCCTTTGTGTCAGTGCCCTGCTTTTATGTTCTCTTGCTGTACAGCACTTTGTGTAGCGAGTGTTGCTTTTAAAGTGCTTTATAAATAAAGTTGATTGATTGATTGATGAAGCTCAAAACTGAATTCAGGTGCATCCTGTTTCCACTGATCATCCTGGAGATGTTTCTGCAGCTTAATTGGAGTCCACCTGTGGTAAATTCAGTTGATTGGACGTGATTTTTTTTTTTTTAATGGCTCCAGAAGCAGGGCGGCCGTACCAGCAGCAACTCTCTCGTGTCTTTGTGTTTTTATCTGCTTATTTGTGTATATAGTGTGTCTCTTATTAACCAGGGCTCGGTAGGAAGACTTGGATTAAGACTGGACCAACTTTTTCTCTATTTTAGGCCGGTCTTTCTCTAGTTTTTTTTCTCTTCCTCGGGTAATGGAGATCAACAGAGGTGGGGGCGGACGCATTGTTTACACATGCAAACAGCTGATTGCGCTGAGGAGGCCAGCGCTGATGCCCGGAGCGAAGCCCCTCATCCCGGATGAGCTAAAGAGGAGACACCACAGGTGAAGGGCTGGACCGAAGGTGAGGAGGAGGAGGAGGAAGCATAAGCCGGCTGTACCGATGGTCATCACCGGGAACGTGCGATTGCTCTGAAATTAAACAGATGAGCTTACAGCGCTGGTCAGGACACAAAAGGAGTATCGTGAGTGTAGTATCATGTGTTTTACAGAGACGTGGCTACACCCAGATCTCGGATGTAAATATAGCAGTACCTGGCTTCAAGACCATGCAGGCAGACAGAGGCGTGATAAGCAGCAGGAAAAAGAGGGGAGGAGGATTGGCACTTCTTGTTAATGAATGGTGGTGTAATCCTGGACACATTTATGTGAAGGAAAAGTGCTGCAGTCCGGACATTGAACTGCTGGCTGTGAGTATGCAACCTCATTATATGCCGCGAGAAATGACGTGTGCCTTAATTATTATCGTCTATGTCCCTCCGTCAGCTGATGCAGCAGTGGCCTGTGATGTCATCAGCTCCACTGTGGCCACATTACTGGAGAAGCACCCAGATGCATTTATGGCCATCACGGGTGATTTTAATCATGTCTCAGTGGGAAAAACACTACCAAACTTTCACCAGTTTGTTGACTATCCCACTAGAGAAAACAAAACACTGGATTTACTGTATGCCAATGTCAGGGATGCATACAGTGCAACAGCTCTACCCCCCATTGGCAAATCAGATCACTGCATGGTCATGTTAACACTCAAGTACGTTCCCCTTGTGCAAAGGCAGCCTGCTTATACACGGACTGTGAGGAGGTGGACACGGGAGGCTGCTGATGCACTACAGGACTGCTTTGAGATGGCAGACTAGGGTGTACTCTTTGAACCACATGGGGTGGACATGGACAATATGACCGACTGCACTGCAGAATACATCAGATTATCTGAAGACACTACCATGCCAGTTCAGACTGTACACTGCTTCTCCAACAACAGACCATGCGTCACGAGCGACCTGAAAGCACTTCTGAACAAAAAGAAGAGAGCTTTTAGGGCTGGAGACAAGGAGAAGCTGAGGGGAGTGCAGCATGAGCTGAGAAAGATGCTGAGATGGTGCATGGACAATTGTAGGAAGAAGTTGGAAGATAAACTCACACAAAACAATGCTAAAGATGTGTGGGAGGGAATGAAACAAATAACTGGGTGCAAGGGGAGAGTCAAGCAGCCATCTGGGAGCCAGGAGAGAGCTGATGAACTGAATCTGTTCTTTAATATGTTCAACTCACAGTCTGTCACCCCAACAAAACAGCCAGAACCCCACACAGCCCTCCCCACCCACCCTCCTGTGCAGAACCTCTCTCCATCTCCCCCCTCCTCCTCCTCAGGGGGCACCAGGACCCTCCCTCACTTCACGGTGACTACAGACCAGGTTAAGAAACAGCTGGAGAGACTCCGTCAACGGAAGGCGGCGGGCTCTGATGGCATCTCCGCCAGGACCCTGAGGACCTGTGTCAACCAGCTAGCTCCGGTATTGAAACACCTGTACAACCTGAGCCTGAGTCTGGAGAGAGTACGGGTGCTGTGGAAGACATCCTGCCTGGTTCCTGTCCCCAAGAAGTCATCTCTATCAGACCTGAATGACGATCGACCAGTTGCCCTCACATCTCATGTGATGAAGGTCCTGGAAAGACTGGTCTTAGCCCACCTGAGGCTGCAAGCGAAGACATGGCTGGACTCTCTGCAGTTTGCATATCAGCCCCATTTAGGAGTTGAAGATGCTGTCATCTACCTGCTGCAACAAGCCCATCTGCACATGGATGGTGGAGGAGATACTGTGAGAATCACTTTTTTTTGATTTCTCCAGTGCCTTTAACACCATCCAGCCACTGCTGCTGGGTGAGAAGCTGCGGGTGATGGGGGTTGACAGCTCTGTGATCTCCTAGATTACTGACTACCTGACAGGCAGGCCACAGTTTGTCAGGCTGGGCAGTGTCTTGTCTGGAGTGGTGGCTAGTGATACGGGAGCTCCACAGGGGACTGTGCTCTCTCCTTTTCTCTTTACCTTATACACCACTGACTTTCAGTACAACACAGAGTTATGCCACCTGCAGAAATTCTCTGATGACTCAGCTGTTGTGGGGTGTATAAGAGGAGGAGAGGAAGGGGAGTACAGGGCACTGGTAGATAGATTTGTGGAGTGGACAGAGCAGAATCACCTGAGGTTGAATGTCAGCAAGACCAGAGAGATGGTGAGTGACTTCAGGAAGAGGAGGACACCTTCTCAGCTATTGCAGATTTGGGGGGAGGATGTGGGAGAGGTTGAGGACTACAAATATCTGGGTGTCAGGATCAGCAGTGGGTTGGACTGGAGAACCAACACCGATGCTGCTTGCTTTAATTATCCACCACCCATTTCTGTCTTTTGTCCAGGCAAGAGGAAAATGATCCACCCCAAACCGTCCTTGCATCACAATTTACAGAGATGCAGGCTGAAGATCTGGTGAACCGGGACCAGTGTGAGCGGCACATCCAGTTGCTTCTCAGTGAGGCAGCGTGGCCGGTGTGTGTGACATATTCTGTTTTTTTTTTTTTTTTTTTTTTTTTACAGTTTAGAGTTTGAATTTGCACATACTAAATAATCTGGATTTTGCTGCTGATTGTAATAAACAATTTATTGACGTGTTTGCATCATGATTTTCTGTTTTGTCTGTTAACCTCTTGCGCTCCGTTGTTCCGCGGGCGGGCAAGTCTCTGCGTCCTAGGACGCACGAGGGCACACAAGAGCGTACTCGTGCGCGCTCGGACGCTTGATGCACGATATACTGATGATGGTGCAGATGGAGATGGTGCTGGCCTCCAAGCGCCACTGGGAAAAAAAAGCTGCAGACACAGAACAGATTAGTTCATCTGATTGACCTGTCATTCGACTAATAAGAGCCTTGAATTGGGTTTCTCAAACCCTGAAGAGCCAATGAATGAAAATCTAGCCAGAAGGACCCGCCTCCCAACGGCTGCGAGCCAATTGAAGCACAGAAGTTCGCTGAGCTGTTGTCTAAAGCTGGGTGAAGAGAGACTTTCAGCAGCCACAGGCAGTGGTTTATTTATTTATTTTATTTAATTCCAGCAGAGTGTTTAGGATTCTCTTCCGTCATCATAGACCGACGACGAAAGTCGTAAATCATTCACCAAAACTGCAATAATGGAATTATGTTTTGATCAGGATCCACGAGCGGAGCAGCGTCGCGTTTGTCTGACAGTGGGGAAGAGAAGTTCACCAGGACTCTGCTGCTGTGAAGAGGTAAGGTGTTATAAGCTAAATTATTATTTCTCCCTGAAAACTGTAATCCAAAAATGACTTTTGACCAATCGGTAAATTCCAACTGTACGGCGCACGCACTTCGTACTTCGTGCGCCGCGATAAACGGTTCATTTGCCGTGTTCGGACAGTGAACGCCCCCCTCCCCGCGGCAGAAGAGGAGCGGGGGGGGGCGTTCACGGTCAGAACGCCCCCGATCCGTGGGGGGAAGCCACGCTGACTGCGCAGCGGTCATCACATAGACATATGAGTCTATTCCTTCATGTAGCGATGGCCGTCCTCTGTAGCGGGGGGGGACAACCCCCCCCCCCCCCCCCCACACACACATACAGTAGCGAGGGGGGGGAAGCCGCTGTGACAGCGTTGCTGTGGAAACATGCAACGAGTGTAATCCGTCATGTAGCGAGGGCCGAACTCCGTCCTTGGTAGCGGGGCGGGGGGATGACCCCCCCCCACACACACACACAGACACAGCCCTGAGTGTGACCTTTCATTAGAGCCTAAAATGAAGCTTCTACATTGAATTATTCAAAAGTTACAGACGTTTTTCCAAACTGTGCCATTTGGCACAATTTGGCACAGTTCCAAAACGCCTGGGAACAACCTGAGAACAAAGCTGTGTAAAATATTCATTTTTTGTGGTATTGTTACCAAATTTGGATCTCAGCTGGATAACACTTGGTTCTACATTTCTGTTGCATTTTCCAGCCGGATCGGACAGCTGTGTGTTATTTGCAAGCATTTGTATCCAAAAAAAACACCGTGTCCAATTTTTTTTTTCTTCAAGTTCAGTATGTTTAGATGACGGTAACTCAGTGGCCGGAGCACGTAGAGAGATTATGTTTTTTTTGCCAAAAAATTCAAAGTGTTTTCTTTTAAATGAGACCAACCCCATGAAGATGCTGCAAAGGGTTGAATAACAGCTTTCGATTTACTTTGGGCACGTTATTTTTTGGCATTTTTAGGAAAATTGCCCGGAGTGCAAGGGGTTAAGACACCAGTGGGAAAACAGTCAACAGTACAAGCCATTTATCAGTGATGTTGAAAATAATGGCTCATTTTTAAGAATAAAGTAACAAAAAAACTATTATTTTATTTGCTGAAGACTGTATTGTTGGATGTGCCAGTGCAGAAAACACTGCACGCTTTAATGATAGTACCAGTATATGGAGGAAATTCTGGGCCATATTAGTATCTGGATTTTCTAATAATGGGTTAGGGCAGGGGTGTCCAATCATGTGCTATGGAGGGCCAAGACCCTGCAGGCTTCACCTCCAACCAGTGTCTTCATCAGCAGATTCCACTAACTACAATATGGCACCTGGCGATCAAGTTTTGGCAGCTGATCACGTTTTGCCATGACACCACCACAGACTCAGTGCTGCTGGAGCAGGTACATCTCAAGATGTCTCAACAGTCTCTCCATGGTTTTCACACAGATCAGATCAATTTTTTGCACAGGAAGCTAAACATTTCTTCATACATTCTGAAGTTCTGTAACAACTGAGCATTTGTGAAGCGGGGGTGACATCAGTGAGACGCTGTGTTGAATTCCCAGACCCACGGTTTGAAGCGGTAATTTTGCCACAAGAGAGCCATCTGAAACACACACAGAATACATATTTTAGTACCTAATAGTGATAACTTGCTGACATTACAATGTAGTACAGTGGACCTAAAGCAAACTAGCATTAGCAATCATTAGCTTATCTTCACATGTGATCTAGTTCGTATCCTCACATATAAAGCTTTATGGCTCTATGGCTTCCTAAATGCTCCAGTACTTTTCCAGAGTGTTTTGTCTCGCTGCCTGTAGCCTTCTCTGGCTCTCCTTTTTTGCCTTTACACTGACAAACAGCCAGAGACCGAGCAGTAGCCTCGTAATCTGCCATCTTGTGTTTTGCTTGTGTCACGTGTTTTACATCATGGGAGTGTGGCGCCACCTTGGTGTAAAGAAATCCCACCTACCCCAGGTGGTACTCAGCTATAATGGAAACAAAGCGAACTGAGTTGAGTAAAGTTGTGTCGAAGTGAGAAGGGCTATATAGGTCCTAGTGGAAAAGGGGCTTATGTAAGGTGCCACAGCTGACAGTTCACGTCAGAGCACAAACCAAGCATGAAGTCAAAGGAATTGTCTGTAGACCTCTGAGACAGAATTGTCTTGGGACACAAATCTGGGGAAGGGTAAAGAAAAATTTCTGCTGTTTTGAAGGTCCCAATGAGTGCAGTGGCCTCCATCATCCATACCTGAAAGAAGTTCGGAACCACTAGGATTCTTCTTAGATCTGGTCGGTCATCTAAACTGAGTGATTGGGGGAGAAGAGCCTGAGTCAGGGAGGTGACCAAGAACCCGATGGTCACTCCGTTAGAGCTCCAGCATTCCTCTGTGGAGAGAGGAGAACCTTCCAGAAGGACATCCATCTCTGCAGCAATCCACCAATCAGGCCTGTATGTTAGAGTGGCCAGACGGAAGCCACTCTGTAGTAAAAGACACATGGCAGTCCACCTGCAGTTTGCCAAAAGGCACCTGAAGGACTCTTAGACCATGAGAAACAAAATTCTCTGGTCTGATGAGACAAATATTGAACTGTTTGGCATGAATGCCAGGCGTCATGTTTAGAGGAAACCAGGTACTGCTCATAACAAGGCCAATGGTGGTGCAGCATCATGTTGTGGGGATGTTTTGTAGCGGCAGGAGCTGGGAGACTAGTCAGAATAGAGGGAAAGATAAATGCAGCAATGTACAGAGACATCCTGGATGAAAACCTGCTCCAGAGCGCTCTTGATCTCAGACTGGGGTGACGGTTCATCTTTCAGCAGGACAACTACCCTCAGCACACAGCCGAGATATCAAAGGAGTGGCTTCAGGACAACTCTGTGAATGTCCTTGAGTGGCCCAGCTAGAGCCCAGACTTGAATCCAATTGAACATTTCTGGAGCGATCTGAAAATAGCTGTGCACCGACACTTCCCATCCAACCTGATGGAGCTTGAGAGGTGCTGCAAAGAGGAATGGGCTAAACTGCCCAAATATAGGTGTGCCAAGCTTGTGGCATCATAATGAAAGAGACTTGAAGTGGTAATTGCTGCCAAAGGTGCATCAACAAAGTATTGAGCAAAGGCCATGAATACTTATGTACATGTGATTTCTTAGTTTTTTATTTTTAATAAATTTACAGAAATCTCAAAAAAAACCTTTTTTCACCTTGTCTTTATGGGGTATTGTATACAGAATTTTGAGAAAAAAAAACACTAATTTAATCCCTTTTGGAATAAGGCTGTAACATAACAAAATGTGAAAAAGTAAAGTGCAGTGAATACTTTCCAGATGCACTGTGTCTGCCAAGCAGTCAGGAGCACTCCTCCTCTCTGGGTGCAGACAGCAACTCTTCATGTATCCAAACCTCCTCCTCCAAAGCTGGATTTCATAAGCTCTCAACCTTTAACATTCGCCATTTCCAAATATTCTGCCTTCATATCTTCCAAGATCTCTAACCTGTGCACAGGCAGACTGGAAACTTCCTTGTGGAAAAAGGACTTTACCGACCAACTCACCGCCAGTCATCAGTGAACTCCCTGACATGATTTAGGACCCAGGAGACAGACACTGACACGGGCAGATTGTGACAATAATCCTTTTATTTGATAGTGAGAGTGTGTAGTGTGTGAGTGAGTGCAAAGATTGGGTTCTGGTCACTGGAACTGAGCAGTCTGGACAGAGACCCGGCAACCCTGGAACATACAAGCAGATATGATTACTTATGCTCACAACACCTGAGGAGCTGCAGATGGTGAGGCTTACTTGGGTGAAGCACAGGTTACGCCCTGCTGGATTCCAGCGGCCGTGCAGCGTGATGGTGAAGGTGTCCGTGTTCGTGCTGGAGATTCCACCCGTGGCTGTGACGAGGGAAGTCCTGGTGATAACACCGGCCGTGACTCCACAGACCGGGATGAAGATAGTTCTGACGATGACGAGGTTAGTGACTCCTCTGAACGAGGCGATGACAGTTCAGATGATAATGATGACAAAGACTCCACTGATAGCGGTGGCGATTGTTCCTGCAACTGAGATAGTAACAGTTCTCGTAGCTGAGGAGCAAAACGTACCAGTAGTCGTGGTGGTAGCGATGAGCTACGTGGGCGAGGTGGCGTTGCCCCGTCAGCTGGGGACGCAGGTCCGCCGCCAAGGAGGTCCACCTGTGCACAGGGGTTAAGACAAGGGGTTGAGTAACAAATTGTTCTCTTACTTGGTTGAACTTGACGAGAGGTTCTTGACGAGGCACGAGAGGTTCTTGACGAGGCACGAGAGCGGAGTTCAGGCTCATACTCCGACGAGGAGGACAGACGACTCCGTGACGGGCTGTCAGCGACGCTGGCTTTTAACAGCCGTTGATTTGCACCTGTTGGTCTGTGCGCAGCTGGAGCTGATGACGCCAATGATGGCCCAGAGGCCGCCATGACAGTACTCTCCCCTCTAGCAGTGCCTCCAGGCACCTGCCCAATTCTACCTGGATTCGCCCGATGGAAATCGCGGATCAGCTGTTTATCCAGGATCAACGCTGGGCAAATCCAAGAACAATCCTCCGGTCCAAAGCCCTCCCAGTCCATCAAATGCTGAAGACCACGACCCCGCCTGCAGACGTCCAGGATGGCAGTCACCCCCCAGGCCGGATGGCCATCGATCATTCTCGGGGGGGGCAGGAGCCGCGGGAGCAGGGCACAGGGGATCAGAGACGTATGGTTTGACCTGGGAGACATGAAAGGTGGGGCAGATACGCATCGAAGAGGGGAGAGACAGGCGCACAGACACAGGGTTAATAATACGACTGATGGTGTAGGGGCCAATGAAGCGCTTAGTCAGCTTACGCTTTTCGGCCGGTACACCAATATTCAGGGTTGACAACCAGACTTTCTGACCCACCTTATAGTCCGGGGCGGGTCTCCTATGCCGGTTGGCCACCTGGATATTGCGTTTGGTGGTCTTAAGCAAGGCTTGGCGGGCGATGAGCCAAACTCGCCGACAGCGCTTGATGTGTGCCTGGACCGAGGGAACCGCTACCTCCCTCTCTTCCTCCGGGAACAGCGGTGGATCAAACCCAGATGATGCCTTGAAGGGGGAGACGCCTGTAGCCGTAGAGATCGTGGCATTATGGGCGTACTCAATCCAAGGAAGATACTTGCTCCAGGAGGATGAGCAGGAGGAAATGACACAGCGTAGGGCGGCCTCAAGCTCCTGATTAGCCCGCTCACACTGGCCATTACTCTGGGGGGGATAACCAGAGGAGAGGCTGGCTGTGGCTCCCAGCGCCGCGCAGAAAGCCTTCCAAACTTGTGAGACAAACTGTGGTCCCCGGTCCGACACTATGTCAGCAGGGATACCGTGGAGACGGACCACATGTTGCACGAGAAGGTCCGCTGTTTCCTGGGCCGAAGGCAAACCCTGAAGAGGCACAAAATGGGCTGCCTTCGAGAACCGATCCACGATGGTTAAAACCGTGGTAAAGTTATCCGAAGTGGGTAAACCAGTCACAAAGTCCATAGCGACGTGAGACCAGGGACGTGAAGGGACCGGCAACGGGTGTAGCAGGCCCGCCGGGGGGGATGATGTCGTCTTCCCGGTGGCGCACTGAGCGCAGGCCCGGATGTAACCTACAACGTCCTTCCGTAGCCCTGGCCACCAGAAGGTCCTCTGGAGAAGATCCACAGTCCGACCCACTCCAGGATGACAAGCCAACTTGGAAGCGTGACCCCACTCGATCACCTTGCCCCGGATGGCGCGTGGAACAAACAGGCGCCCCCCCCCCCCCCCGGGGTCCGGCTCAGTCCTCTGAGCCCGGCGAACCGTCTTGCAGACGGGCGGATGATACCAGAGGCCAAGGACTCCTTGATGTACGTATCCATGGCCTCGCGCTCCGGGACTGATAGGCTGTAAAGGCGGCTTGCAGGAAGAGGGGCCACAGCCTTCAGGTTGATTGCGCAGTCATAAGGGTGATGGGGGGGGTAAAGACAATGCCCGAGACTTGCTAAACACTAGCCCCAAATCACGGTAGACCTCCGGCACCTTGGACAGGTCAGGTGGAGATGAATGAGGCGGAGGCACCTTGACCGATGGGGCGCACGCCGCAGATTGGAGGCAGGCACTTAGGCAGAACGTACTCCACACCGTTACTCTCCCAGCTTGCCAGTCAATGGTGGGGTTATGCAGGCGAAGCCAGGGGTACCCCAGGATAACGGGCGAAGAAGAGACAGGCAGGACTAGAAACTGAACTTCCTCCCTGTGATTTCCTGACATAATGATTGACACAGGGGCCGTCTGATGGGCAACAGTGGTCAGAGACGCCTTGGACAAGGTGATCAGTTTGACAGGAGGGTCTAGAGTCTGACAGCTGAGGCCCATCCGGGTTGCCAGGTCTCTAGAAATGAAGTTCTGCTCAGCTCCGGAATCAACTAACGTTAATGTGGAGTGTTGTGTGTGTGTGTATGGATTAGTCTGAGGGGTAATCGACAACAAGTAAGGGGTTCTTCAGAATTCTTGCCCGTGAATCCCCCTACTGCGATCCACGGGCCTTCCCTTTTAACTTACTGGGACACTCGAAAACCCCATGAGATTCTTTCCCACAGTAGAAACAAAGGCCCTGATCCCTGCGGCATTGTTTCTCAGCTGCTGACACTTTAGACCGGCCAATAGTCATAGCCTCTTGATCCGGGGATCCCTCTGACGCGGGTAAAGCGAGAAGAGGAGAGTTAGGGACGCGGGGGCGGAGTCTAACTGGACGGGAAGTAGTTTGCCGTTCAGCCGCCCGCTCCCTTAATCTGCTATCCAGACTAACCGCTAAGGCGATCAAATCCCGCAAATTGTCCGGTTTATCCCGTGCCGCTAACTCATCCTTTAACTCATCGTTAAGACTGCGCAGGAAAATACCACACAGTGATGGCTCCCCCCACCCAATCTCTGCGGCGAGGACCCGGAAGTCGATGGCATAGTCAGCAGCTGATCTCTTTCCCTGCTGTAGGCTCAACAGCCGTTCTGTTAACACCTCACCCCTATCAGTATGTTCAAACACAGACATAAATTCTGTCACAAACTCCTGGTAAGTAAGCATGGGATAGCTAGGTTTAGCCATGATAGAATAGGCCCAATCTAAGGCTCTTCCTGCCAGCAAATTTATGACATAACCTATCCGACTTGAATCTAGTGTGAAATCTCCCGGAACGCGGAGAAAAACTGATTCACATTGTAATAAGAATCCTCGGGCTTCCCCGAGTTTTCCGCTGAACCGGGCAGGTGTGGGAATAGGGGTGAGGCGAGAGGACGAAGAGGTGTTAGCCTGTCCTGATGCTAAGCCTGCAGGGGCTGAGATATTTGCGGTCGGGGGAAACATCTGGTGTCCTTCCAGACGATCCAGCCGACCATTAATTAATGTCAACTGGTTTAGGATTACTGTCTGTTGGTGTGCTAGTAAATCTACCCGGGCGCTAAGAGTGTTGAGTTGGCGTGACAGTGAACTGTCCGCTGGGTCAACGTGACGGAGTCGTACTGACATGATTTAGGACCCAGGAGACAGACACTGACACGGGCAGATTGTGACAATAATCCTTTTATTTGATAGTGAGAGTGTGTAGTGCGTGAGTGAGTGCAAGGATTGGGTTCTGGTCACTGGAACTGAGCAGTCTGGACGGAGACCCGGCAACCCTGGAACATACAAGCAGATATGATTACTTATGCTCACAACACCTGAGGAGCTGCAGATGGTGAGGCTTACTTGGGTGAAGCACAGGTTACGCCCTGCTGGATTCCAGCGGCCGTGCAGCGTGATGGTGAAGGTGTCCGTGTTCGTGCTGGAGATTCCACCCGTGGCTGTGACGAGGGAAGTCCTGGTGATAACACCGGTCGTGACTCCACAGACCGGGATGAAGATAGTTCTGACGATGACGAGGTTAGTGACTCCTCTGAACGAGGCGATGACAGTTCAGATGATAATGATGACAAAGACTCCACTGATAGCGGTGGTGATTGTTCCTGCAACTGAGATAGTAACAGTTCTCGTAGCTGAGGAGCAAAACGTACCGGTAGTCGTGGTGGTAGCGATGAGCTACGTGGGCGAGGTGGCGTTGCCCTGTCAGCTGGGGATGCAGGTCTGCCGCCAAGGAGGTCCACCTGTGCACAGGGGTTAAGACAAGGGGTTGAGCAACAAATTGTTCTCTTACTTGGTTGAACTTGACGAGAGGTTCTTGACGAGGCACGAGAGGTTCTTGACGAGGCACGAGAGCGGAGTTCAGGCTCATACTCCGACGAGGAGGACAGACGACTCCGTGACGGGCTGTCAGCGACGCTGGCTTTTAACAGCCGTTGATTTGCACCTGTTGGTCTGTGCGCAGCTGGAGCTGATGACGCCAATGACGGCCCAGAGGCCGCCATGACACTCCCCTTCACAATCTGCAATATAAACTGTCAACTAACCTCAGGTCTGAGGCTCCACTGTCCCCATCTGCTATAGATTCAAACCATCTGAAAAATATCTACCAGGTTCCAAGCTGGGAATACTCATGCAGCAAGGATCTGCATCCACTCTGTAAATACTCACCACTGTGTGAAGAAAGAACACCTGTAAGAAAGATTCATTATTTACTATCATTATCCATGACCTGCCATAAAACCAGACTTAACCACCCTTGTCCTCTCTCCCTGTGCAGAGTTGCCACATTCTCACTGCATGACATTCATTATTATTTTTGACAATAAAACTCACTTAAACCTGTTTAGTGTCTCCTTGTTGTGTCTGCATCTGGGTCTGTTACCTGAAATATGTCTTGTAGAGGTGTTGGAAAAAATCGATTCACATAAGAATAGAGATTATCATTTTACACAATCCAGAATCGTTTGTATTATTTGTCCCAGGAAAGATCTTTTGCAGAGTCCTTCTTCAAAGAAAGAAACTGGCAATTGAGGAAATTCTGGGAGAAAAACAGGCTGGATTTTGTAGTGCAGAAGATGCTTTGACCAGATCTTTGTAATGCGCACAATAGTCGAGCAGTCACTTGAATGGAAGTCCTCGCTCTACATCAACTACATCTATTTCAAGAAGGCATTCAACAGCATCCACCATCCATCACTGTGGAAGATTCTAGTAGCATATGGATTTCCATCAAAAGTCATCAACATCCCGAAATACATGTATGCAAACAACCAGTGCTGTGTGAGACATGATGGGCAGCAAAGTGAGTGGTTTCATGTAAAGACTGGGGTCAGACAAGGATGTGTAATTTCACCAGTCCTCTTCCTTACTGTCATCGATTGGGTGATGAGAAGAGCCACTAAAGACCAACCAAGAGGGCTTATTTCGGACTTACAGCTCGACTTGAAGACAGCAGCTTTGCAGATGGCATTGCGCTTCTTTCTCATACGCAGAAAGACATTCAGGATAAGACGGACAAAGTGGACCAGATAGCAAGAAGTGTAGGGCTCAAGATACACCCTGACAAGACCAAGATCATGAAAGCAAGAAACAAGATTATTATATATTAATATGACGTATTATTGTGTGATGTGGATGATGGCTCTGACTTTCCAGTTCTGCCGCGACCCTGAGTATAAAGGGCTGATGTGGAAGAGGCACGGTCTCTTTTGACCTTCGCCTCTGCCTGTATAGGAGAGCCTTGTGTATCTGTGAGTCACGTAATAAAGACAAGTTCTATTGGACCTCCGGCCTGGTTGTTGGGATACTGGTTATGGACATGGCATTTGACGACAAGGATAAAAACATGGATAAAGGTATTTCGAGCATTTGTCCATTTCTGGAGCTTCCCGGCAAGCCGCTGGTGCCGCGGGAGAAGTGATTTACTGCATTCGAGAATTATCTGGTGGCATTGAACCTCGGCAAACTAGAAAAATTGTGTGCATGGGCAATACTGGACCATAATCTTGGCATGGAGGGACAGCGCTTTCTCAGCACATTGGGAGTGAGTGACAGTTTTGAGGATGTGGTTTGGCTAATGGTGCGCTACTTTCGTGCCCCTGAGAATGTCATCGTCCGGAGGATCCAGTTCCAGCAGCGCCACCAGTGGACTGGAGAATCGGTGCAGCGGTATGTTGCTGACCTGCGCCAACTGGCTGGGTGTTGCCAGTTTGGGACCTTAGAAGAAGAAATGGTCAGCGATCAGTTGGCAGAGCACACGCTGTGTACAGTGGCATAGTCAAAACTCCTTACACTTTCCGGTGAACTGACAATGGCAAAGGCTGTGGAGATAGCCCAACAGTTTGAAGCAGCATAAAAACTGTCACAGGACCTCAGTGAGAGAACAGCGTTGGGGCAACCCGACTCAGAATCAGCGGCGCAGGCTGTAGACCCGGATAGTGATGACAGCATGGAAGACAGAGAAGAATACACTACCGCTATAAAAATTAGGTGCGCCCCGGGATCGCCAAAGTGTTTTGGCTGAGGGTCTACCAAGCACTGGTACAAGGCAAGAGAGTATCTGGCAAAAGGCAAACACTGTGGCAAGTGCGGACTCCAAAATCATTTTGCAAGGGTCTGTAAAAAATTTGAGTGAGGAGAACGGCAACGTGAAGTGGATTCCCCTGCCATGACTCCTACGGTTATTCACACCGTCTAACCGAACACAGAAGGCCGTACATATTTAACAGTTTGGTTGGACAGCAAGGTTGTGCCGTTATTGGTGGACACGGGTGCAGTGAGGTCCATGTTGAACTGGCGTTCTGTGAGGAGTTTTTTCCTCTACCATCATGTGAGAGGTCTGTCGACGCCATTGTGTGGGTATGGCAGTAATAGGCTGTCCATCGTGGGTTTGCTGGAGCTGACGGCGAGGTACAAGTTTGTGGGACCGGCCGGTTCCACAAGCTGTGGATTATGCGATTTTGGACAATACATGGCCTAGTATTCTGAGAGATGGACAGGACCATTACCACCCAGGGCCATCAGGGCAGGGTTCCGGTGCCAGGGCCCACGTTACCCTAGGTGAGGGAACTGGCCAGCATGGGGGAACGCCCGTGACGGAGGGTGGAGCTGTGAAGACGACCCCCTCTGCTTCCGGGGTTTGGCCTGGAGATACCGAGTAGGAAGGGGCTACAACGGCTACGCCAGTGTTCAAAATGAATGAGACTGGGGCAGGACCAGCTGGCACAGTTCTCATGCAAAGCTGCTACGTCAAGTGCCCATGTTTGAAAAAAAAATACTCAAGTAATTTGTGTATCACCATGTCTGGGGTATGTATTACTGTGGAGTTTGCCAAATGTGCATGTTAACTGATTGTGTGTTTATTGAATTTCGGGTTTACCTTTTATGTATACAAGTTTATGGAATTATTTTGTGTTGTAATAGGAACACGGCAATTTTTGTTTTATGGACTTTTATCATCAGAGACAGCAGAATAATCCGTCTGGCCATGTGGAGGTGGGATGGCAGCCCACCTGTCCCCCTCTAATTTTAGTTGTTTGTGTGCATGGATAGGCCTGCCTTATTTGTGTACCATTAAAGTGTGCCTTGGGTACTGAATTAGGGAGGGTCTAATTCGTGTGGATGTGTTTTGGACTTTTTTTAAAGGGGGAGGGGGGTGTTATATATTAATATGATGTGTTATTGTGTGATGTGGATGGTGGCTCTACCTTTCCGGTTCCACCACCACCCTGAGTATAAAGGGCTGAAGCGGAAGAGGCACAGTCTCTTTTGACCTTCGCCTCTGCCTGTATAGGGGCACCTTGTGTATCTGTGAGTCACATCATAAAGTCAAGCTCTATTGCACCTCCGGCCTGGTTATTGGGATACTGATTATGGAAATAACAAAGAGCACTAAGAAGACCAACATAAAAGGGACAGAGCCTGAAGAAGTCAAACACTTCAAGTACCTTCCTAATTATATCTCTGCAGACAGCAATATTGAGAAAGAAATTACTACAAGAATAGATCTTGCAGCACAAGCCTTTAATAGACTGCAGAATATCTGGAAATCTTCCAATCTGACAACAAAGACCAAGTCGAAGATATACAAATCCAACATAAGATCAGTCCTTCTCTATGCCTCAGAAACTTGGAGAACATTTAAGAAGATTGAAAGTCAACTGAGAGGTTTTGAGGGAAGATGTCTCCACCGGATCCTCGGGATTCATTGGGCACAATGGGTCACCAACAAAGAAGTGAGTAAATGGACAGGCATCAACAGCATCATCATGACAGTGAAACAGCGCAGATGGAGAAGGCTTGGCCATGTCCTTAGGATGAACAACACCAGCCATCCAAATACTGCTCTGAGATGGGCACCACCTGGGAAAAGGAAGAGGGGCAGACCACTGTGCACTTGGAGAAGAACTGTGGAAAATGAAATGAAGGAGTCAGGTAAGACCTGGAATGAGATCAGCTGCCTTGCTCAAGACATATGCTTGGAGGAAGTTTGTCAGCGCCTTATGCTCCATTGGGAGCGAAGAGGATTGAAGTGAAGTGAAGAATCGGTTCATAAAAATTAAGTATCAATTTATTATTATTATTATTATTATTATTATTATTATTATTATTTTTGCGGTGGTGCCGGAGTCTGGTCATGTGACACATACAGTATTGTTACTTCGTGATACGCAGATACACATTTATGCTCCCGACAAAGGAAAACCTTGCAGAGTTGCTTACTAGCTAGCAGCTGGATGAAACAGTTGGAATAAAAAAAATGGAGCAGCAAGAAATTCAGCCAGTCCCCTTTTCAATGAAGGCAAGTGTGTGGGTGCATTTTTGTTTCTACAACATTCTGTGAAAGAAAGCACTAGACATGACAGATATAATATGTAAAGTTTGTAAAATGAGTCAAGTACTTTGGTGACACCACAAACTCCGGGACTCACATTAACGACCATCACACACAATTGAAAGAAGTGGAAAAATCTGTAAGCCCTCCTGCTGAACAATGTACACTGCACCACTTCAGCAAACCGAGCAAATTCTGAATTGGCAAAAAAAAAAAAATCATGAAATCTTGTAACAGCACTTTATTTTGTTGTATGACTTTAATTTGTTTTTTAAGTCTCCGAAGAATGTAGATACTTAAGTTTATATTTGTGCAGGTTTAAAATTAATATTACTTATCGTATGCATCAATTGCATTCAGTTCTTAATGAATTTGTTCATTGCATTAAATTACTGTATTGGTAACTGTACATTGACTGCATACAGTCAGGTAGCACTACTATTTAAATGGATATTCAAAGTATTTGTGATAGAATTTACTTTGGTTTTATAATGAATAGCCTATATATCTAGGATGCTGGAGGGCGACCAAACCAACACACTGTAAAAGCTGTTAGGAATTGTGATATGCTAAAGAGGAAAATTTTCAAAAGTTATATTGTGTACAATTTCATTTTTGAAACTTGTGTTTTCAAGAAAAAAAAAGCAATTACTAACTTAAGCCTACTTTTTTAATTTAACAGTATTTTATTGCAAATCAGTGGATGTAATTTTTAAAAAAATATAACCTCCAAAATGTCAACACACTATTCTCTGCTTTCAAGCTTACCTCAGCATTTTTTTTACAGTGCAGTGGACTTTTTTATTGAGATTATGTAGGTTTTTGTACTGAACTGAGAGACACATGCGAAGCGAAAATCATTTTGAATCAAAAATCGATTCTGAATCAAATCATGACCCCAAAAATCGGAATCAAATTGAATTGTGTGACTTCTAAAGATCCACAGCCATAATGTCTTGCAGACTACTGGGAGGAAATTGATGAACACTATATATTCAAACAGTATAAATTTGTAGTTACAGCTGTAAGGCACTGGAAAAGCTTAAAAATAGACCTTGAAAGTGCTTGAATTTGACCTTGAAAAAGGTGTAGGAGCTCCATAGAAGTCTTAATACTTGTTTTAAATCCAGTATATTTTTCCTCTTGCTAATTGGACCCTCCTTGAGTCTGTGACTATACTGCAGAAGCATACTTGGAGACAAGTTGTCAAAATGTTTGATAGGATGGCTCAAAGTCAGCAAACCATACAGATTTAATAAGACTCTTACAAGAGGAGGAAAGTGTACATTTTTCTCTGAGTTTGAAAGAAAACATGCTTTTTTGTAAACACAGTTATATGATGCAGTTTGACTGTATGGATTGGAACAATAAGACAGTAATAATCATGTGAAACTTTGGATAAGTTTTGATGGGAGAATAACATTACATTTGAATAATTATGATTCATTTTTGTCAACTCTGTATGCCAGTATATCAATGTCTTTCACATTTTAGTACCATATTTCTCACTCATTAATTGCTCATTGTTAGCTCTGCTGCTAGAACTATAAACAAATAGAATGGAAAGAAATAAAGAAAATATTTAGAAAATTCCAAAAAGTGTTGATTTCCTTCATCCTTGAAAGACATTACACATGAATTGAACTACATTCTTGTCATACACCAGCT
Source organism: Pholidichthys leucotaenia (assembly GCA_020510985.1). Lineage (NCBI taxonomy): Eukaryota > Metazoa > Chordata > Actinopteri > Cichliformes > Pholidichthyidae > Pholidichthys > Pholidichthys leucotaenia. Next base: position 411,943,782 of record CM035840.1, on the reverse strand, counting down.
AGAATTTGCTAGATGGACTGGAAAGTTCAACTAACCTATTTTTCATGCTTCTTTTTCAATGGCAAATCATTGTAGTTATTCAAACGAAGACAGGTAAATGAAGACATAAAGACACGTAAATGGGAAGTCTGCTTTTTTCACAGGTTGATACTCTTTTGAGTTTACCAAAACATATGGTTGTGATTTTCTTTCTTTTTTAAAAAAATTTATTGCTTTTTCTTTTTTCTCCTCTTTGATTCCCATGATGCTTTCACTGATCTATAATTATCCATCTTCTTCAACCCTCTGGCTGCTCTATCAACTTTACCATCACTGTTCTTGAATGGAGGTTATAGCGAAGGTACTAGCAAGGCTAGTGCTACCTCCAAAGGGAAAAGACCTCCTGGCTGTAATCCTAACATTGACATCAATCTTCCGTCTGACAAGTGCTCTCGTCTGTGTGCTTACTGCCGATGTATTGCTCCAGTAATCCTGGTTCTTCATCACCATCTTCATTGTCATCATTATCATCATCATCATCATCATCCAGCGATGTGGTTGCTGCACTGGGTTTTCATTCTCCAATAGACTATGGTCCCTCAAGACAAGGGTCTGCACTACATGACCTACTGAGCAGCTACCAGTCCAGTTAATCCAACATGCACTACCTGTCAACTTCCACCAAATCTTGTTGTTTGCAGTATGGTAAGCAGCAACCCGGATAAAATAGGAAACTCTATTGTTATACCCCATGCAACAAAGTTACAGAAGGTATAATGTTTTTGACCTGTCTGTCCATTCATCTGTTGGCTCATCTGTTGAACATTTTCTTTTGTTGCCAGTATAGCTTCTACATTTCTGATCGGGTTGACTTCAAATTTATACACAAGCATGAGCTCATCAATACCTTGGCTGTGTTCAATTTTGACATGCATCTTTTGAGGGATTAACTTGCAAGGACATGGATATGAACTTTTTCTATTGAAAAAGACACAAATTCGTTTGACTACATGTCAGATATACTGTATATTGACATGAGATGAGGACATGCATGACTTTGTTCAGCAAGAACTCTGATTTGGGGATGCGTGGGATATGTGAGCTTGCTCTGAGCTTGTTCTTTAATTAGACATGTTACTCTCACTGGTGCTATCACCTACTGCCTTTCTGGTGGCAGAGTACTTGATTTAATTGAACTTATTCCTGTGCTCATTGACTTGCATGCCACTGTTAATGTTGTCTTGACACACATGGGAACAAATGATATCACGGCCAGAAATTCCAGTAAACTGCAGACTGACCTTGAGGCCCTGTATTACCCAATCAATCATCATCTATCAATTTCCACTGACTCCGGTTGTGGTCTGTTATGGCTGTAATCTGTTTTTTTGCAGCAAATAGTTCCCATTCTAGCCAGTACTCCCCACCTGGACCAGATCATTGAGAAATTAATCTGGTCCACCAGATTTGGATCACTACAAATATGCAACAAGTCTATTTTTGATGATTACAGAACCAGTCCACAAGGAAATCTTTGTTTGTTTTTTCTCTTTGTTCATTAAAAAGCTATTTATGGATCCCCAACAATTTTCTGAACTCTACTCCTCCACAACTGTTTCAGAGAAGATACAAAGTTTGACACAGCACACAAATGGTGTAGGTACATATCACAAGGTGACTGTTACTTATAAAGCTCTGCTCATTATATTTATGAGCTCTGCTCATAAATAAAGAAAAAAATGTTATGACCCGAGCGCTGGTTCTGATCGCGCTCGGGTTAAAGTTATGTCTCGCTGCCGGCCTTGACAGCTGCGGGCTGTATTCTGGCCTCACCGGGCTCTTATTGTGAAGGTGCTCGGTGGGGTTTCCGCCTGTCAACGGTCGGCCAGCTGAGTGTCATTACCGTCGTTAGTGTTTCGCTATATTAGCCCAGCACTGGCGACGGTATGACGCAGCAGTGTCAGTCGTTATACGTCTGAGCTACGGATGACTTGGACCATTATCTACCTCGCATGCTTGTGGTTGACCGTCGCCTCTCCGGCACCAGTAAGTTAGCTGTTAGCCTTGCTCCTCCCGGTGAGAGTGAACCTTTGTGTGTCTTTACTTCAGCAGCCTGTGTAGCTAATTATTTAAATAACCGTTGCCTGTGTATGACTGTCTCTCTCCTATGGACTCGTAAGTGAGCTGTCTAGCCTTACGCCTCCGGAAGTGCGGAGACTCATGTGTCATTGCTCCTGCATCTTGTGTTGTTAACTTTTCACCGTAAGTAAAACTCACTGTAAACTCACTGGTGACTCTGTGCGTCTCTAGCTGGCTCGCGAGGGCCAGCGTATGACAGTACACTGCTGCCAAAACAGCGTTACGGTGACGCCAACCCGAGACGCTATTCACCAGTGAGTTTGAGTTTTTTGGACATTTGCTTTTTCCTGTCTGGGTGCCGTGTATGTGAAGAATGCCGTCGCGGAGGAACCGTGTGTGGAGTCCGAGCCACGAGCTGACTGATGTGCTGGAAGTGGTGGATGAGCTTCTCATCTCCGCTTCTCTGCTAGACTATGACCACGGCATACACTGGTACCTGGATGCGGCCGAGGATATACTTTGTCATCTCTCTCCCCGCTACGCTGACCACCCGGAAGTCGACGCGAGGAGGGAGGACATCGTTGCGCAACGCGAGATTTACCTGATGATGGAGGAGGAACGCGGCATGAAGCAGGAGAAGAGGCACTCCTGCTCTTTGCTCATGGATCCTGATCCTTTCCTCGATCCGTTCCGGGAGTTCGCACCGTCTGGGGGCCGGCGAAGGCGTCGGCGCCGCGGCCGGGCGCATCCTCGGCAAGCTTCTGCTCCGGATCCAGTTCCGGGCCGCCGGGATGACCCCCTCAACCAGCCGGCTGCTGTGAGTGAGCTGAGTCCTGTGCCGGTGGGCTCCGTCCATGGGTCCATTTTTACCACCCAGCGAGCGAGGGAAGGAGCGATGTCCGCTACAGCTGATACCATCCTCCCCCCGGGAGACAGGCAAGTTCAAGTTCACTTACCTATCGATCATAGTGATCTGTCTTGTCTGACTCCTGGGGGTGAAGCTCGGGGTTTGCAGCTCCCTGAGCTTCTTTCCCCAGCTGTAGCCATTGTTATTAAACCTGCTGCCTCTGTGTCTCCTCCTGCGGAGCGGTCCTCGGCGTCAGTCCCACGCATAATTGAATCATAATTGAATAATTATGATTCATTTTTGTCAACTCTGTATGCCAGTATATCAATGTCTTTCACATTTTAGTACCATATTTCTCACTCATTAATTGCTCATTGTTAGCTCTGCTGCTAGAACTATAAACAAATAGAATGGAAAGAAATAAAGAAAATATTTAGAAAATTCCAAAAAGTGTTGATTTCCTTCATCCTTGAAAGACATTACACATGAATTGAACTACATTCTTGTCATACACCAGCTAGAATTTGCTAGATGGACTGGAAAGTTCAACTAACCTATTTTTCATGCTTCTTTTTCAATGGCAAATCATTGTAGTTATTCAAACGAAGACAGGTAAATGAAGACATAAAGACACGTAAATGGGAAGTCTGCTTTTTTCACAGGTTGATACTCTTTTGAGTTTACCAAAACATATGGTTGTGATTTTCTTTCTTTTTTAAAAGAGCGGGCGCATCCTCGGCAAGCTCCTGCTCCGGATCCAGTTCTGGGCTGCCGGGATGACCCCCTCAACCAGCCGGCTGCTGTGAGTGAGCTGAGTCCTGTGCCGGTGGGCTCCGTCCATGGGTCCGTTTTTACCACCCAGCAAGCGAGGGAAGGAGCGATGTCCGCTACAGCTGATACCATCCTCCCCCCGGGAGACAGGCAAGTTCAAGTTCACTTACCTATCGATCATAGTGATCTGTCTTGTCTGACTCCTGGGGGTGAAGCTCGGGGTTTGCAGCTCCCTGAGCTTCTTTCCCCAGCTGTAGCCATTGTTATTAAACCTGCTGCCTCTGTGTCTCCTCCTGCGGAGCGGTCCTCGGCGTCAGTCCCACGCCATCGAACGAGGGGGAGGCCTGCAGCTCTGGGCAATATCCCAGCCCTGCAGCCGCGCTTTGGACAGAGAAGAACGGACTGCAGTGAGGAGCCAGAGCTGACGAGAGAGCGTCCCCAGGGTTCCTCAGGGATGCAGTCCGAGTCAGCAGGTCCAGGGTCCTCTGCCCCCACGCCATACGGGTTATTAGCGTGGACGCCAGCGTGTGAGGATCCAGCTGCAGAGACCATCAGGCCGGCTGTGGAACCCGACGCAGCCGAGTGGGAGCCCGACGACTAGCTGCTTCTTGAACCTGGATCTGCGAAGTCCTGGACGGCTCCAGAGCCCAAGTGCAGGCAAGTGCTCTTTCTTGTTTTCCTGTATGGTGTGTTAGAGCATTTTTGCCTGCCTCATGGGGAGGCGAGTGAGGGGCAGCCGTCCGCTGCACCCGAGCTCGTCTCGCTGGGCTCTGGCGCTGCCGGTGGAACTGATCCCGGTCCTCTCTTGTTTTCTGAGCACCTCCACAGCGTTACCGGTCCAGAGCCAGTCAAGGTCACGGGACCGGGGGTTCCAGGTTCGGAGATGGAGGTCGTCGCCGGAGCAGTCCTGACCCAGTCGGGGTCCGACGTGTGGGCCGAGGTGACCCAGTCGGGGTCCGACGTGTGGGCCGAGGTGACCCGGTCGGGGTCCGACGTGTGGGCCGAGGTGACCCAGTCGGGGTCCGACGCATGGGCCGAGGTGACCCAGTCGGGGTCCAACGTGGGTGCAGCGGTGACCCAATTGGGGCCCGTCCTGACCCAGTCGGGGTCCAACGTGGGTGCAGCGATTACCCAATCGGGGTCCGACGAGGTTCAGTCGGGTTCCGACTCAGGTGTGGCTGTAACCCAATCGGGGTCCAACGAGAGTCTGCCGGAGGGAGGGTACTGTTATGACCCGAGCGCCGGTTCTGATCGCGCTCGGGTTAAAGTTATGTCTCGCTGCCGGCCTTGACAGCTGCGGGCTGTATTCTGGCCTCACCGGGCTCTTATTGTGAAGGTGCTCGGTGGGGTTTCTGCCTGTCAACGGTCGGCCAGCTGAGTGTCATTACCGTCGTTAGTGTTTCGCTATATTAGCCCAGCACTGGTGACGGTATGACGCAGCAGTGTCAGTCGTTATACGTCTGAGCTATGAATGACTTGGATCTTTATCTACCTCGCATGCTTGTGGTTGACCGTCGCCTCTCCGGCACCAGTAAGTTAGCTGTTAGCCTTGCTCCTCCCGGTGAGAGTGAACCTTTGTGTGTCTTTACTTCAGCAGCCTGTGTAGCTAATTATTTAAACAACCGTTGCCTGTGTATGACTGTCTCTCTCCTATGGACTCGTAAGTGAGCTGTCTAGCCTTACGCCTCCGGAAGTGCGGAGACTCATGTGTCATTGCTCCTGCATCTTGTGTTGTTAACTTTTCACCGTAAATAAAACTCACTGTAAACTCACTGGTGACTCTGTGCGTCTCTAGCTGGCTCGCGAGGGCCAGCGTATGACAAAAAAATTATTATCTAATATTATTCCTGAAAATTCTTATAATACTAAAGTTCTGTTTAACACAATAAATCAACTTATTAATCCATTCAGACAAATTCTTGCCAAGCTCTATTCTTTTGAAAAATGTAATGAATTAGCCATATACCTTATGGATAAATATTTTTTGCAGCATCTCAGTTCTGCAACATGCTTGCTAGAACCACTTCCCACCAAATTGTTTAAAAAATGTTTTTAGCTGTTTGGCAGAAGAAATTTTGGATACTGTCAATGCCTCATTACAATCTGGAGTCTTCCCCTCTGATCTCAAACTGTAACACCTCTGTTAAAAAAGAATAATTGGGATTAACTAGTCCTTGACAAATACAGACCAATTTCTAACCATCCATTTTTAGGTAAATTATTTGCTGAAGAAAAAGCATGTTGAAACGCATTTAAAGTTTGTTGCACAACATTTGGTCAAGCCAGTAAAATACTGGGAGAATATAGTCTGGACACATGAGTCCAACAATGAACTTTTTTGGATGCCTCAACACACAGCATGTTCGGAGGGGAAATGACACGGCACATCCCATCATGGTGTGGGGATGTTTTTCAGCACATCGTACAGGCAGACTTTATATAACTGAAGGAATGTAGCATCATCGCCCTTTGGCTAACATCTATAAAACTACTTTTCACCTTAAAGAAACTGCTTCACCCAAAAAAAGTCTGGTCAAGAATTGTTTTTCTTCATCTAAGGACCACCGTGGGAACACATTCCATGGTAAAAGGTATGAGAGATAAGGATCCCCTTTCGTGCCAGGAACTGACTCTCTTGCAAGTCATAAATTCCAAAGCTTACTGTTATGGATGGCTCTCACGAACCATCAGTGAGACACGATAGGCAGCCGTGGGTTTGTACATTTATTAAATACAGACACAGAATGACAAAATAGTGGGGCAAACACAAATAAATACAACACTTACATATGCACAGCGAGGGCGGAACCTGACACTGTAGGAACTGACCTCAAGGTTGGGGAAGCCAGACAGGAAGGAAGACATAGGAATGTCCGTGCAGATGTGTGTGTAGGTCGCAGCCCTGAGCACACAGAGCTGCTCCCTTAAATAGGGAGGAACAGATTGATCAGCTGATGAAGGGTCATCAGCTGATCAGAAACAGGTGCTCAGCGGAGCTCCACTGACAGCCGGAAGCCCTGCTGAGATGCTGTCAAAATAAACGTCTAGAACTGCGCCAGAGGAGAGAAGGGAGACTACCGCACAGCCCAAGTGCCGAGGGAGTCAGCACACGACCCATGACAGTTGCCCCCTTTTCCGACACGGATTCTAGACGTGGTGTAACAAACTGGGAGACCAACAAAACCACCCCAGGGAGGGAGGAGGGGGAAAGAAAAGGCCGCGGAGGGCTAGATCCTGAACAGGGGACACTACAGAGTATGAGAAAAAAAAAAGCACAGCAGCACTCTATAATGTGCTAACAGGTGGAATACTACGCCCAACTAAGGCCATAAACAGAAACTCGGGTCAAGAAACCAAGATACATAGCTCCAAGGAAAAAAACACATATCATCCCCCACAAAGGAAAGGGGGGAGAGAAAAAAAAAAAACACTACAAACGTTGAAACCCTGCCGTTGTAAATCCACACACAAACTATACAGGCAATGAATGGATATTTGAACAAAGGAAAAACAAAAAAACACTTGCTAATAAGCGGTGACATAAACAATCTCATCCATATACGATTTCGTACATATACAATTTCATACATATACAATCTCGTACATAAGACCCCTGCACCCCCAAATGGTTACAAGAGAACAGAAATAGCAACTCAGGGATGAAGGCAGTCTAAACACCACGGCATGAAAGCCAATAGTTCGGGGGGCCGTGATGCATCTAGTGTCCATATCGCTGGCAGGGGGAAAAGGAACAGTTCGGGCAGCCTACCCCAGTCCCATGCCAGGAAACACAATTCTTCTGGCGGCGGGGCCAGATCGCCGAACGGACATGAAAGTTTGTCGGGTGGCCGACCCAGAACGCCAAACAGGCGGGGCAGTCCTCCAGGCGGCCGACCCGCATCACCCAACCCCCAGGACTGCAGGGGAGAAGTATGGTGATGATTATGATGATAACGATGATGAAGATGATGAGCCAGTCAGGCAGCAGAGGATCTGCAGCTCCCTCACCGACCTTGGACCAAACCAGTGCTGCACCCCCGTTGAACCCCGACTGGTTCAGCGCGGCACCCATGATGGACCCCGATTGGGCTGGAGCAGCAACCGCGATCGACCCAGATTGGGTCTCGTCGGTACCCACGTCGGACCCCGATTGGATCGGAGCAGCATCCACGATGGATCCCGACTGGGTCTTGTCAGCACCCCTATTGGGTCTCATCAGCACCCTCGCCGGACCCCGATTGGGTCAGTGCCACACCCGCGATGGACCCCAACTGGGTCGGCGCAGCACCATAAACGACCTCCAACCTCGGACCCGGAACCTCCTGCACAGCGACCGGGAATGACTCCGCACCGGTGACCCTGGGAGAAGGCTCAGGAGAAGGAAAAGAACCGGGATCAGGATCACCGGTAGCGACAGAGCCCAGTGAGATGGGCTCGGATGCAGCGGACAGCTTCACCCAGCTCGTCTCCCCGAGAGGTAGGCAAAAATGCTCCAGAATTGATAGAAGGAAGACAAAATAGAGCACTTGCCTGCACTCAAGTTCTGTCACCGTCCAGGACTTTGTTGATCCGGGCTCAGGACGAAGAAGGTCATCGTCTGGCTCCCACTCGGCTGTGGCCGGTTCCACAGCCTGCATGATGTCTTTCAAAGCCTGAGGAACCTCCAACGCTGACGTCCACGCTGACGACTTGCACAACGTGGTGGCAGGGGTTCCTCGACCTGCTAGATTGGACCGCTCTTCCGTGGACACCCGGGGATGCTTCATCGTTGGCGCAGGCTCCAAACTGCAGTCTGCACTCCTCCTCTGCCCATAACGTGGCTGCGGGGCTGGAACCAGGCTATCCAGGGCCCCAGGCTCCTACCTCATCTGGCGGCATAGGCCGGGCACCGCGGAACGCTCAGAGGAAGGAAACACATGGGTAGCAGGTATATTACTATTTACTGCAGCAGGTGGAGGGAGTTCAGGGGACTGTGAACCCCGAACTCCACCCCCAGGAATCAAGAAAGACAATTCATCTAATATGGAAACAGAATGAAAAGTTACTTGCCTGACCCGTGGAGCCCCAATGGAGCCCGCTGCAATGGACTTCATTTCTCCCTTGCCCCGCTGGATGGTGACGGAGGGCCCCCTAGGAGGACGAGGAGTAGCAGCTCGTGGTGGATCCACGATGGGTGTCGTCAACGACGCAGGACTCATAACCTTCACAGGCGCCGAGGAAGACGTCGAGGAGGAGGGGATGACAGCCGAAGCGATCCGGGCACCAGGAGCTGACGGAACAGCGGGAGGAGGTGACCCTGGGAGAGAAGCTGCGGGAATTCCCTCATGACGAGATGTAGGAGCGGCAGCTGTCAGAAAGGTAGAGTCTTTGTGACGACCCGGAACAGGATCCGGACGGGGTTCTTGCTGAGGCCTTTTGAGACACTTCACCCCAATTGCTCCTGGTGGGTCTGAAAGCGCCATGTTAGGCAGCATGCCACCATCAGTGTGTGAATGTGTGTGTGAATGGGTGGATAGCAGGATCTGTAAAGCGCTTTGGTCATCAAGAGATGAGAATAAAAGTGCTATATAAGTGAATGCCATTTACCATTTTACCATTTTGTTAGCTTTGTGACGATGGTTACCGGCAGAGGGTGAGGCGAAGGAGAGACCCGGGAAGCGCCGCTCCTGTGCGGAAACAGAAGCGAGCAGGTCGGCGAACTCTGGATGGTCCTTTAACGCTGGATTCCTCTCCACCAGACTGACTGCCGCTGTCACATGCTTTATCACCTGCGTAGGGTGAACGGCGGAGCAAGCAGCTGCCATTGGGTCCCTGATGGAAACAGCTGTCAGACGTAGCGTCTCCGGGGGAATTCCGACTGATGACACACTCTCTCGGGGATCACCCCTGGGCGGTGCAAACTCCTGGGCTGGAGCGGGGACAGGAATGGGATCCTGCAGCGAGGAGCGAGGATACCTCCTCTTCGGCTTCCTGCCAGGGTTTCCATCCAGCCCACGGAGTCTCTCCTGCTGCACAGAGATTTCAGCCCTCCTCGCCGTGACTTCCTGGTGGTTGGAATAGCGGGGAAGGTGATTAATAGTGTCCTCAGCAAGGTCCATGTACCAGCGCGTGCCGCTGGGAAAGCAATGGCTACTAGCGTTGGAAAGGATTCCGTCGACCTCGATGAGAGCTATAATTAGCTCGTAGCCCAGGCTTGTGGCGTAGCCCTTCAGTGGCGATGCCATCTCCCAGCACGCTGGTACGCTGAACAAGGGAACTGACAAGTCCAATTAAACAAACTACGGCCACCGGCGTCTCTTTTGGCTGCGACCTACTGTTATGGATGGCTCTCACGAGCCATCAGTGAGATGCTATAGGCAGCCATGGGTTTGTACATTTATTAAACACAGACACAGAATGACAAAATAAGCCTCGTGGGGCAAACACAAATAAATACAACACTTACATATGCAGGGTTTGGGGACGAGGGGGATGACTCGCCTATCACAGGGGCTGAGGTCGCCAAGGTGGTTAAAAATCTCCTTGGTGGCCGGGCCCCGGGGGTGGACGAGATTCGCCCCGAGTACCTCAAGGCCCTGGATGTTGTTGGGTTGTCATGGTTGACACGCCTCTGCAACATTGCGTGGAGGTCGGGGGCAGTGCCTTTGGCATGGCAAACCGGGGTGGTGGTTCCTCTCTTCAAAAAAGGGGACCGGAGGGTGTGCTCCAACTTTAGAGGGATCACACTCCTCAGCCTCCCTGGGAAGGTCTATGCCAAGGTACTGGAGAGGAGAGTCCGGCCGTTGGTCGAACCTCGGATTCAGGAGGAGCAATGTGGTTTTCGTCCTGGCCGTGGCACATCGGACCAGCTCTTTACCCTCTCGAGAATTCTTGAGGGTTCGTGGGAGTTTGCCCAACCAGTTTACATGTGTTTTGTGGACTTGGAGAAGGCATTTGACCGCGTCCCTCGTGGATTTTTGTGGGGGGTGCTTCGGGAGTATGGGGTATCGGGCTTGTTGTTACGAGCTATTCGGTCTCTGTACGACCGTTGTGAGAGTTTAGTTCGCATTGCCAACACTCGGTCGGAGTCATTCCCAGTGAGAGTTGGACTCCGCCAGGGCTGCCCTTTGTCACCGGTCCTGTTCATAATTTTTATGGACAGGATTTCTAGGCGCAGCCAGGGAATGGAGGGTGTCATGCTTGGTGACCACAGGATCTCATCTCTGTTGTTTGCAGATGATGTTGTCCTGTTGGCTTCATCCAGCAATGACCTACAGCTCTTGCTGGGACGGTTTGCCGCTGAGTGTGAAGCGGCTGGGATGAGAATCAGCACCTCCAAGTCCGAGTCCATGGTCCTCAGCCGGAAAAAGGTGGATTGTCCTCTTCGGGTTGGGGACAGGCTCCTGCCCCAAGTGGAGGAGTTTAAGTATCTTGGGGTCTTGTTCACGAGTGAGGGGAAAATGGAGCGAGAGATCGACAGACGGATTGGAGCAGCATCTGCAGTGATGCGGACGTTGTACCGGTCTGTTGTGGTGAAGAGGGAGCTTAGTTCTAAGGCAAAGCTGTCGATTTACCAGTCAATCTACGTTCCTACTCTCACCTATGGTCACGAGCTTTGGGTAATGACCGAAAGAACGAGATCGCGGATACAAGCGGCTGAAATGAGCTTTCTCCGTAGGATTGCTGGACTCACCCTCAGAGATAGGGTGAGGAGCTCAGTCATCCGGGAGAGGCTCAGAGTAGAACCGCTGCTCCTCCACATTGAAAGGAGTCAGTTGAGGTGGTATGGGCATCTGATTAGGATGCCTCCTGGACGCCTCCCACTTGAGGTGTTTCAGGCACGTCCCACTGGGAGGAGACCCCGGGGCAGACCCAGGACTCGGTGGAGAGACTATGTCTCCCAGCTAGTCTGGGAACGCCTTGGTATCCCCTCTGAAGAGCTGGAGCAGGTGGCTGGGGAGAGGGAAGTCTGGGCTTCTCTGCTTGAACTGCTGCCTCCGCGACCCGGACCTCCGGAAAAGCGGTAGAAGATGGATGGATGGATGGACTTACATATGCACAGCGAGGGCGGAACCTGACGCTGTAGGAACTGACCTCAGGGTTGGGGAAGCCAGACTGGAAGGAAGACATAGGAATGTCCGTGCAGATGTGTGTGTAGGTCGCAGCCCTGAGCACACAGAGCTGCTCCCTTAAGATAAGATACGATAAGATAAGATAAGACAAGATAAACCTTTATTAGTCCCACAACGGGGAAATTCCAGGATTGCAACAGCACAGGGATAGCAACACTCAGAATGCAAAAAAAAAAAAAAAACAAGAGCAGCGAGTATACATATGTATATATAAACATAAATATATAGACACACGATGCGTAGCATTGCAGCTAGATGGAATAAATATATAGATATATAAACACACAGTGGGGGGCATTGTAGCTAGATGGAATAAATATATGAATATATAAACACACACAGTGCGGAGCATTGCAGCTAGATGGAACTAAATAATAGAGAAGAATAAATAGGGAGGAATAGATTGATCAGCTGATGAAGGGTCATTAGCTGATCAGAAACAGGTGCTCAGCGGAGCTCCACTGACAGCCGGAAGCCCTGCTGAGACGCTGTCAAAATAAACATCTAGAACCGCGCCAGAGGAGAGAAGGGAGACTACTGCACAGCCCGAGTGCCGATGGAGTCAGCACACGACCCATGACACTTACTCCTTAACCCGACAGGTTTATGCTGAGAGAACACTTTCTGAGCCATTCCAGACACCCATAAAACTGTGAACTACATTCCATTGCCACTAGGAATTATCCACAGCTCAACATAACCCCACTGGTGGACATCTACAAAATATGCTTTCATTACTTTTGTCGCTCATGAACTGTTATTTCTGCATGAACATTAACTATCTCTTCAAGTTTTCATTCCTCAGGATAAATTCTCAGGACATTGTTGAAGATTACTGCCTTTGTGTGGGACAATAATGGGTTTGAGATATTCATTAATCCTGATTTTTAAATGTGTGCATGTTTGGGAGATGTTACGTGAGCCTTATTCCAATGTATGTTAATTATAGAAAGACCTGTTTATAATGTGCATGCTCACTGAATTTTAGTTTAGATTCCATATTGTGTAATGTAATGTAATGTACTTTATTTATATCGCCCTTTAACCCCTTGCACTCTGGTCAATTTCCCTAAAAACGCCTAAAAATAACGTACCCAAAATAAATCAAAAGCTGTTCTTCAACCCTTTGCAGCATCTTCATGGGGTTGGTCTCATTTAAAAGGAAACACTTTGAATTTTTTGGCAAAACAGTCATAATCTCTCTAAGTGCTCCTGCCACTAAGTAACAGTCATCTAAACATACTGAACTTGAAGAAAATAAAGTTTGCCTGGGTGTTTTTTTAGATACAAATGCTTGCAAATAACACACAGCTGTCAGATACGGGCTGGGAAATGCAACAGAAATGTAGAACCAAGTGTTATCCAGCTGAGGTCAAAGTTTTGTAACAATACCACAAAAAATGAATATATTACACAACTTTTTTCTCAGGTTGTTCCCAGGCATTTTTGAACTGTGGCCAAATTGTGCCAAATGGCACAGTGTGGAAAAATGTCTATAACTTTTGAATGATTCAATATAGAAGCTTGATCTTAGGCTCTAATGAAAGGTGACACTCAGGGCTGTGTGTGTGTGTGTGGGGGGGGGGGTTTGTTTATTCATTCATGAATGAATGAATGAACAAACAAGCCCCCCACACACAAAGAAGCATGCCACGTAAAAAATGTGTGGCCTTTTTTTACAAGAAAAAAATAACCTACAGTGCACTAAAAATTATACTAAAATATCTGCAATGCAGAGGATAACAACTCCCCCACCCCCACCCCGCTACAGAGGAGCGTGGTGCACAAAAAACGGTCCGTCAATGGTCTGTGATGTGGCAATGACACACAGTTGTAATTTACCGTTCGGTCAAAAGTCATTTTTATTACTATTTTCAGTGATAAAGAATAATTTAGCTTATAACACTTACCTGTCCACAACAGCAGTGCCGTTGGCGAACATCTGTTCCTCATTGTCAGACGAACATGAAGCTGGTCCGCTTGTTACAACTCGTGGTTCTGGTCACACGACCCGGTCCAACCATGATTCCACTATTGCGGTTTTGCGCTTCCATGACTGCGGTTTTGGCAAACGATTTTTCAAAACAAATAAGAACAGTAGTAATAAAAAAAGACTGGCGAACGCTACCGTTACACACAGTGGCTTACACAAAACAGATTTTACGCACGAGACGCACGCTTTCAATCGTCGAACTTCTCTGCTTCAATTGGCTCGTTGTATTCGCAGTCGTTGGTAGGCGGGTCCTTCTTGCTAGGTTTTCAGTCATTGGATCTTCAAGGTTTCAGAAACCCAATTCAAGGCTCTTCTTAGTCGAATGAGAGGTCAATCAAATCTAAACCAATCAAAGCACTCCTTTGGCTTTCTGTTTGCGGCTGTGTCTGTAGTGGAAGAATGGAAATGAAGCTTTTTATTTTTCAGTGCGCACTGAGATGCACAGTGTGCACTAGGACGCACGAGGACGCAGAGATGTGACCGCCCACGGTATCCTGGAGTGCAAGAGGTTAAAACAACCCGTAGGTGACCAAAACACTTTACAGAAAATTAAACAGCAGTAGAAACACACACAACATTAGAACAAATATTATCATATTAAGTATATAATGAATTTCATAGAAAATGTATGAATGCCTTCTGAAACTTGTGGAAGTCATCTGACTGTATCAGCCAATCACCAGGCTGTCGCTGCTATATGACACCCCTGTTATCTTATTGGTCGGTTACAGACAAAGTTCTGCTTCCTTATTGGACCAGAGTTCATTCAAACTTCCTGCAATGGAAGACAATTGGTTCTCTTTCCATGTCAGTCAAACTCGGCCTGGAAAAACTGGCTCAGTTAAATATAGAGGGAGCCGCCTAGTTTTTAGTTCTGTCAAGAGTTTTAGTTCTGTCAAGAGTTTTACTGTAGTTCTGTCAAGTTTTCATCTTCGTCTTTGTTCAGAAATAGTTCTGCCTTATGTCAAGTTTTTCCTGTTTATCTGGCATCTGAGGAGAGACCCCCCCCCCCCTTTTCTTCATTGACCTTAACCTTCTTTATGGGAGTAAAACTCCAAAACCCCTTTTTATTCCTCTCCTCAGAAGCCGTGTATGTCCTACTGAGCTTTCGCTATTGATTTAAGTGACTCACCGTCAAAGTGGACTAATTGTGTTACGTATGGCTCTTGCGAGCCATAAATAAGAGCCAAGGGCTGACCGGCGTTTCTGCGTTGTTTATTAACAATAATGGAAAGGAACAAAGGAAAGAGCCTCGTGGGGCAAAACACAAACAATACAAAGGTAAACTTACAAATGATGATGATGATGAGAGGGGGACTGGAGCCCGACGTAGGGGTTCCAGCCTTACCCACACCGGAGAAGAGCGTGGATAATATGCGCGAGGTCACAGCACTGAATAATCAGGACCGCTCCCTTTTATAGTGGTTGACAGCGCCTCAGCTGATGAGAGGTAATTGGCCTCCAGCCGTCCCATAGAGCTTGACAGCTGGAGGCCCGCTGAGACGCTGTCAAAGTAAGAGCTGGGCTGAGGAGGAATATGATCTGAGCGTGGATGGCATCGGCGCACAGACCATGTGACAGGACCCCCCCCCCCCCCACAAGGCCGGACTCCGAACGGCTAGTAACACCCAAGCCCCCCCCACCACCACCACCACCACCACCACCTAGGGTGGGCGGATGGGGCGTAGGCCATGAGGACGTGAAGTGGGAAAAGGAGAGAAAAAAACCAACATTAGCAGGGAACAAATGAAGCAATTACAGAGTATGGGGGAAAAAAAACACAATACTCCATAAAATGCTAATAATATGCCGACAGAGAGGGAAAAAAAAATACAACGTTGGCAGGAAACAAATGAAGCAATTACAGAGTACGGGGAAAAGAAACGATACTCCATAACAGGCTAACAATATGCAGATGGAGGGGAAAAAAAAAACACTACATAGGCAGGGGACAAACAAGGCAATTACAGAGTACGGGAGAAGGAAAAAAAAAAGAAAACCACAATACTACATAAAATGCCATAACATGTTGACAAGACCCAAAGAAAAACAACCCCAGGAGACCTAAAAGGAAAGCTGAGGCTCCTAAGGCAAAATCCACAGATACAGGACATCCCTCAACAGGAGGGGGAGGAAAAAAAGCATGCTAACCGTGATACGACTATAAGAAATCATATACCTGCACACTCACAAAATCACAAAGGACTAGGCACAGGAATAACAGCAGAAATAATACAGTTCGGGGAATCTCCCCGCACCCAGCGTCCAAACCGCCAACAGGGGTGACGGGAAACATTCAGGCGGCCTATCCGAATCCCAGGCCAGGAAAAACAGTACTTCGGGCGGCCGGACCAGACCGCCGAACAGAGAGTCCAATGGGTCAGGTGGCCGAACCAAAGAGCCGAATGGGTACGGCAGTCCCTCTGGCGGACAACCCGCATCGCTCAGCCACCAGGCCCGCAGGGGAGAGAAAGGCAGCGGCTTCCCTGTGGAAAGGAATAGTGAGGGCGAGCCGGGCCGACAGTGAGAGGTCCATATGGGACCTGGTGGAGAAGGCTTGGGGGGAAGATGAGGGTGAAGATGGGGATGAAGATGAATATGAGCCGGTCCAGTGTCCGGTGGCAGGGGATCTGCAGCTCCCTCACCGAACCTGGATACCGCTGGCGCTGCACCCTCGTCGGACCCAGATTGGGTCTCGGCTGCACCCGCGACGGACCCCGATTGGGTCTCGGCTGCACCCATGACAGACCCCGATTGGGTCGGCACCACACCAGAACTGACCTCCAACCTCGAACCTGGAACCTCTGGCACAGCGGGCGAAAGCAGCTCCTGGCTGGCGACCCTGGGAGAAGGCTCAGGAGAGAGAGAAGAACCGGGATCAGGATCACCGGCAGCGCCAGAACCTGGCGAGATAAGCTCGGACGCAGCGGGCGGCTGCACCGAGCTCATCTCCCCAAGAGACAGGCTAAAATGCTCTAACACTGAAAGAAGAAAGACAAAACAGAGCACTTGCCTGATCTCAGGTTCTGACGCCGTCCAGGACTGCGAAGATCTGGGCTCAGACAGCAGGAGGTCATCATCAGGCTCCCACTCAGCTGCGTCGGGCTCCGCAGCTGGCATGATGGTGTGCACAGCTTGAGAATCCTCCAGCACCGATGCCCACGCCGATGGCCCACACGGCGTGGTGGCAGGAGAACCTTGACCCACTGGACCGGACTGCTCCTCCGTGGAGACCCGGGGACGCTTCCTCGTCGGCGCAGGTTCCACGCTGCAGTCCGCTCTCCTCCTCCGCCCACAGCGTGGCTGCGGAACCGGAACCAGGCTCTCCAGAAACGCAGGCCCCCTCCTCATCCAGCGATGTTGGCCTGGCGTCGAGGACCGCTCAGCGGAGGGAGACACGGAGGATGCGGGATTAATAATTAAAGCCACAGCAGGTGGTGGGGGCTCGGGGAGCTGCGAACCCCGAACTCCACCTCCAGGAGTCTGACAGAGCAAATCACAATAATGAGAGTGTGAATTAACTTGGATTTGCCTGTCTCCTGGAGGCTGAGTGGTGCCTGCTGTGGCGGACGTTGCTCCTCTCTTTCCTCGCCGGACGGTGACAGAGGACCCCCTGGGAGGACGACGGGGAGCCGCTGGAGATGGTTCCGGGACGGAGCTCGCCAAGTCAGGACTCTAAGTACACACAGCGGCTGGGGAATGCGTCGAGGAGGAGGGGGCGACAGCCGAAACGAGCAGGGCACGGGACGCTGACGACAGAGCAGGAGAAGATGGCCCGGGGGGAGATGAGGCTGTGGGGATTCCCCTCTGATGAGGCGCAGGAGTGGCAGCTGTGCGAGGAATTGAGCCCTTGCAGCGACCCGGAACTGGATCCAGACAGGGTTCATGCTGAGGAGGGTTATGGAGGTGACGACGGTTTCTGGCGGAGGGCGAGGTGAAGGTGAGGTCCGGGAACCGCCGCTCCTGTGCGGAGACAGAGGCGAGTAGGGCGGTGAACTCGGGGAAATCACGCAGCTCTGGATTCCTCTCCACCAGTCTAACTGCCG
This sequence comes from Pholidichthys leucotaenia, assembly GCA_020510985.1. Classification (NCBI taxonomy): domain Eukaryota; kingdom Metazoa; phylum Chordata; class Actinopteri; order Cichliformes; family Pholidichthyidae; genus Pholidichthys; species Pholidichthys leucotaenia. The sequence continues at coordinate 411,925,956 of CM035840.1, read as the reverse complement.
TCGCCACATGCTTCATAACTGATGATGGATGCGCAGCGTTGCGAGCAGCAGTCACTCGGTCCCCGATTTTGATTGCTGTCAGCTGCAGCTCCTCTGGGGGAATCTCGAGTGACGACATACTAGATGGGGGAAGACCTCTGGATGGTGCAAACTCCCGGGCCGGAACGGAGGCAGGAGCAGGATCCCGAAGCGAGGGGCGACATCTCCTTCTCTTTGGCTTCCTGCCGGGATTTCCCTCCAGCCCACGGAGAATCTCGCGCTGTGCAGCGATGTCATATCTCCTCGCGCTCACCTCAGGGTGGTCGGCGAAGCGGGGGAGATAATCGAGGACTTCCTCAGCTTGGTCCAGGTACCGGTGCATGTCGCTGCTGAAGTTGAGGAAGGAGGCGGTGATAAGGATTTCATCCACGCACTCGAGGGCGTCTGCGAGGACATCGCTCGGACTCTGAGTGCGGGACCTCCGCGACGGCATGCCTCAGCACGGTACCCAGACAGGTAGGAACAAACAGTCCAATTAGAAAAACTCACGGCAGCAGGCAACTCACTGGCTGTTAGTTAGTTAGTTAGTTAATCCCTTCACACCTGAAGGTGTATATGGGCGGCGCCTATCTCCGTTTCTCTGACCCTAGGCCACACAGCTACTGTAAGTAGTGAAAGCTACAGCGGGGGGTCAGTCCTCTGGTAGCTCTGTGTGTAACTTTACTTTCCCCATTCCATTATGCGGAGCACCACGCTAGAAGGCAGAAAGCACCATTTTTATATGGTCTTTGGTATGACCCGGCCGGGATTTGAACCCCTGCCTCCCGGGTGTGGGGCGGATGCTCTACCAACTGAGCCACCACTCCGGTAACTCACTGGCTGTGACCTATTGTTACGTATGGCTCTTGTGAGCCATAAATAAGAGCCAAGGGCTGACCGGTGAGTTTGCGTTGTTTATTAACAATAACGGAAAGGAACAAAGGAAAGAGCCTCGTGGGGCAAAACACAAACAATACAAAGGTACACTTACAAATGATGATGATGATGAGAAGGGGACTGGAGCCGGACGTAGGGGTTCCAGCCTTACCCACACCGGAGAAGAGCGTGGATAATATATGTGAGGTCACAGCACTGAATAATCAGGACCGCTCCCTTTTATAGTGGTTGACAGCATCTCAGCTGATGAGAGGTAATTGGCCTCCAGCCGTCCCATAGAGCTTGACAGCTGGAGGCCCGCTGAGACGCTGTCAAAGTAAGAAATGGGCTGAGGAGGAATATGGTCTGAGCGTGGATGGCATCGGTGCACAGACCATGTGACAAATTGAGATTTTTGGACTTTTGTTTTCTGCCTCACCTACGTACCACAGCATTAGAAGAGCTAGGATTTGATGGGCGGGACTGTCTAAATACAATTTTCCTTCAGCCTTGGGTTCTTAACGGCTGGGGATATCCTAAATTTTTGGACCTGTTGCCGTCATACCTGACTCCGGGCCAGTCATTCATTCTGCCGCTCACTCCATGCCGGAATGCCTGGGGTGCCCTCTTCTGAATCTGAGCCATCACAGCTGTAGCCAAAAGGAGTGCTGGCAGTCGCTTTTCCTGTTTGCCACCTGCTGGCATTGAGATCACCACTGGGGATCTGAAGACACAGGTGTCTCAAAAGTCAGACTTTCACTTACTATCTGCTGGGCTAAATGTGATGTCTAATTCTAATTGAATATGACCAATTCTCAATGCTAGAATAATCCATATGCTACGATAGAAGCTATAAGCTGAAAGAAAATTAATATTATTTTTTCAATAACCTTTGTTCTTTTGGTAGAATAACTTAGAATTTCTTTTCCCCATATAATCAGCTTATTTATTTATTTTTTTTTGTTACTTATTTGTACCCGTAGGTAGACTTGGTTTGCAGTCTGGTGACAAGCCACCGTCTGCTGGTCGCTGCGTGCGCGAGCGCCCTAAACCTACATGTTTTTGGTGTGCGGGAGGAAACCGGAGAAATCCCGGAGTAAACCCGTGCAACACGGGGAGAACATGCAAACTCCACACAGCTTACTGTTGGTCGGGGGCTGGGATCGAACCCACGATCTCATGATCCCCGCGATCCCCCGGCCGAGGGTAAAACTGTGCTGCCACAGTGCTAAACCACTGCGCCACCGTGCAGCTTATGTCATTTTGTCGATAAAATCGCATCCTGTCATGATTAATGAAGCTTGACAGCACATGTGCACGATGCCAAAGCACAGGAGGAACCACACAGAGGGGCACATTTGAGTTTTATTAAATATCAAAAACCCAAAGGTCACAGCTGCAGAAACAGTTATGCGCCAGAGGAACGGCCCTGTGGAGAGAAGACAAGAGCTGTGAGCAGAGGAATGAAGTAAGGGGAAATGGGCGAGCCAAATTGCCACTTATTGGGAAAATCCAGGGAGAACTGGCAGGACCCAGCGAGGAATAGACGAACCAGTATGGTAGGGGAGAAGATGAGCTGATGGTACCTGACCGGGTGGAGTAGGAAGATGTGACATAGTGATGGGCTCAGGGAACACACACAGGCTCGGGAAGATTTAAGGCTTTTATTCAAACAACAGGAGATGTTTGAGTGCGTGAATGGAAATGTGGATGTGGTGTGGGTGAACAGCGTGCGTCAAGGGCGGAACAGCTCGCCGTGCAACCAGGTAACCCTGAGGACAGAGCAGAGCAGGGAGTTAGCTACAGTCACACGCCCCGTGGGAAAATAACCACAATGTACTGCTTACGTGCAGGCGAGAAGGTGGCTGGCGTTGACGATGCAGCTGTAGCCTGGGGGACAGCGCGGCTGCTCGCTCTCGACGTGCTGATGAGAGAGTGGCTGAGGAGAGGCGAGGAGGAGGAATTCCGCCGCCCTGGAGATCCACCTGTGCACAGGGGAGAAGCTGGAGAGAAGGTGAGATGAGAAGTGCAGCTTACGTGCTTGGAGAGCGATGTGCTGGTCGGTAACGAACCGGACGGGCACTGGAGATTTGGGAGCGTTGTCGAGCAGACAACTCCAGGCCAAAGCAGAAGGCAGAGGGGTTTATATAGGCCGATGCTGATGAGGCCCAGGTGTGCGCGCCGCTGGCACTGATGACTGGCGAGAGCGAGGTGTAACAAGATGAGGACGGTGAGATGTGGCAGGAGAGCACACGCAGTCCAAGAGACACACCTACATGGTGGCAGCAACCTGGGGAAGGAAAAGAAATAAGGTGAGCAAACGTTTTCACACTTATAACTTAGACTTTGCTTGCCTTTTAGCGGGCAGTATGCCCAGACGAGCCAGCGTTGACTGCACGGTACAGGTGTGTCTTCTGCCTCAGGTGCCATGATGAGTTGATGAATGCGAGGCAGGATGGGAGGGGTGCACTCTTGCTTCCCATGACAGTGTCCCATTTTATGCATATTTTTGTTAGTTATTTCACAGTCTTCCATTGCATTACAGTTAAAATTAAAAATCTGGTTTCTCTTGGTTCCACAATTGTGATTACACTCGATCTTCTTCCGGCTTTCAGAGAGAGCAGATGCATTTCTTCTCCTCTCCCTTCTCCTCCTCCCTTCACTGATCCCAGCTTGCTGTGTCCTGTCTGTGTTTCACTCTTCTTCTGCTGCATCTCGACCCAAACGGAAATAATGGAATTGAGCTGGGCTTTAAATGCAATTGACACCACTTTAAAAGAAGATCGGGCCAGGGGGAACCCAAGTGGGGAGACTCATGGACAATTGGGAACTCATGTGTCTGTGTGATTCGATTGAAGATGCGGAAGACATCTATCTGTTTGGCTTATGATCACAGGATTTCTACTTTGGCTTTGGAGTTTCCTGATGTATCAGAAATTAAAGAAGTTGGGAGAGCTGATCAAAATGCGGACCCGGCAAAGCTCCTTCAACAATTCGACCAGTTGGGGAGTGCACTGATAGCGGCAAATGGTGAACTGAATAGTGGCTGATTCAGTAGGTGGAATACATCTTGGAGTCGGTGGTGCTCTCCAGGGAATGATTTTAAAGCCTGTGAATGTGTTGCACAGAATCGCATTAGATGGAAAATTTTTATGCTCTAAGTGAACTGTGCTCATCTGGCCTTGATTCGGCATCCTTGGTATTCATCCCTCCAGGAGAGAGATAAGGCAGAAGAGAATTTTTGGCTTGGCTTCTCCCTAACCCAAACAACCGGTGTGCAGTAATCTGAACTCTCAAGGACAGCGTCATGTGACCAGCATGGAATTTACCATCGGACATGCGCTGAGAGAATGAACTCTTGTGGACATGCTATCTATGTTTTGAGGACACTAAAGACATAACATCTAAATGTTGCTCAGGGAGGATTTTTGCTGTTCACCAGTAACTGATACACACACTGCTTACAACATTACATGACTGATACACATACACTGACACACACACACTCACACTCTCTCGCTCAACTTTTGCTGCTTTGTTAATGTGTGATCTGTATTGTCTGCTAATTGTGCATTAGAGGTTTTTTTTTCTATGTAATCACAATTTTGCTCATACAAGCTTTATTTTGATAAACTATGTTTTTTCTCTCTGCCCAATGTGTTCCCTCCCCCTCCCCCTTCCCCTCTTTACCCCCCACTGTATGACAGGCGCCTTGCATGGCTGCCGCGTCATTGGGAAGCGCTTATCGAGCGCGCCCAATGTCAAATCAAATTCCTCGTATGTTTACATGTAAACATGCTTGGCAATAAAGCTCATTCTTCTTCTTCTTCTTCTTCTTCTTCTTCTTCTTCTTCTTGCTCAATAATCAGTTACCAAATAAATGTGATGCTTAACCTTGATTATTTACTTGCTTACAGATCGTTTGAAAGTAAGGTCATTGAACCTGAATCTGATTATTAAAACTTGTTAACGAAAGAGAGAAGATGTACTTGATTTCTTTCATTTGTGTGTGCTTTCCTGGGTCACACAGAAGAACTCACGAATATTGAGACTGGTTAATGACAGGTTCAAGATTTAGTTATTGTCCCTTATTGTCCCTTATTGATTTAGTTAGTTGTCCCTTTGGACTGGTGCCCCTTACAAGTGTTTATTCTCTGTTTTGTGAGTGTCTGTGGTCAAAGAGTAATTCTCTGTCCCTACACACACGCTTTTGATTATAAAATAAATAATCTTTGTACCTTATCACACTTCTAATCAAGTTTTACGCTACAGGAAAAATGAACGGACAAAGATACAGAGACATACTTGAAAAGAACCTGTTGCCATCTGCCAAGATGCTGAAGATGATACGAGGGTGGACATTTCAGCAAGACAATTATCCCAAACACACAGCCAAGGAAACTCTCAACTGGCTCCAGAAAAAGAAAATAAAGCTGCTAGAATGTAGAATGGCCCTGTCAGTCACCTGACCTGAATCCAACTGAAAATCTATGGAACAAACTGAAGATCAGAGTTCATAGAAGACACCCACGGAACCTTCAAGATGTGACAGTTTGTGTGAAAGAATGCATTAAAATCAGTCCTGAGCAATGGCTGCACCTAATTTCTCCATACAGGAGGTGTCTGGAAGCTGTTACTGTCACGGCTGGCCCTCACGAGCCAGCATAAGACGCCTCAGTTCAGTAAATTGCAGTTCAGTTCCTTTATTTATAAAGCACAGGACTCAGGTGTACAACATAACTTTGCCACGCAGGCTTCGTTACACAACACAACATAAATTCACAAAAGAGAGTTATGGCAGTGACGAGGAGCTCTCGTCTGCCGTAGTTAGGAAGGAACGTCAGCGAGGGAGAAGACAGTTCCAAATAAATCACTTACATGCAGCGGGATACGTCGAGGAACCCAGGGAGCATGTGGTAAGGAGACAGGGGAAAGTCATAGGACTTCTGACGAGACAGCCGCGCCGTCCAGTTCACTCGCACTGACATTTAAAGCCAGCTGCTCATGATTGGAAACTCGGCACAGCTGCCCAGGTTCTGACAGCTGAGAGCTCCCGAGCGTCTGGCCAATCAGAGCCCGGGAAACCCGTGTGACGACACCAGCTGTCAAAAGCTGACAGGGATGAGGAATAACCCGAGCGCGGACAAAGCGCTCGGGATATGACAGTTACTACCAACAAAGGCTTTTCTCCTAAATATTAAATGAATTTCACCAAGTGTGCTCAAAACTTATTCCCCATTATTAAATATAACTTGTGTGAACACAGTTGCCTTGATTTCTTTGTATGCATGGATTACTTGTTACCGATATCTGGTGAAAATCTCAGGTCAATGGCTCCCTCCAAAATAGGTTTAATGAGAAAAATGCTGACATGTTCATTAATTATTTTCCCCACTGTAATGCGAGATTCAACACTTTAGATACCTTACATAAGTCACTGATATGCAACACAAACAATTTAGGTCCCAGCACCAACCCCTGAGGGACGCCACAGATAATATGTTGAAAAATAACCACCCATCTTCACCAACTGTTTTATGGTATTTAAATAACTTTTGATCCAATTTAATGCTGTACCCCTGATGCTGTAGCATGTAATGATTTATTGTATCATATGCTTTCTTGAGATTGATGAATATTCCAATTGGGCAATGCTTCTGCTCCACAGAGTTAGTGATTTCTTCTATTAAATCTGTTAATGCCACTGATGTTGATTTGTGTTTTCTGACTCCATATTGACTTTCAGTGAGTAATTTATGTTTGTCTAAAAATTTGTCCAGCTTTTTATTGAGTAGATTTTCTAAAATTTTGGAAAACTGTGGTAGTACTACAGGTATGTAGTTTATGTAGTGGTGTTTACTCCCAGATTTGTACAGAGGAATGACTTTTGAAACTTCCATTTGGTTTGGAAATATGCCAGTTTGAAATGATAAATTGCAGATATGGGCAACCAAATCAGGCGTCAAGTCCTGTCATGTGGAAATCAAGGTCCCAGAGTCTGGGGACAGAGTGGAGAGGCACATACACTACTCACAAAAAGTTAGGGATATTTGGCTTTTGAGTGAAATTTATGGAAAATGTAAAAAGTTCAAGCTACAAGGATATCATATCATGAAAGAATTTAAGTAGAAGCATGCAATTGAGATTTCCTCATCCTAAACAATTTATTGAAACAAAAGCCAACAACAGTGGTGGTCTCTCTGATCACATCACCATCTTGCTAAGGCCTGCATACAAACCCAGAGTGAAAGCCATGAGACCAACAAAAAAGCAGGTACGTCTGTGGTCAGAAGGGGCCTTGGATGCTCTGAAAGACTGCTTCACCACAACAGACTGGGACACTTTTAAGCATGCAGCCATTCACAATGGACACACAAACACAGAGGAGTACACTGAGGTTGTTGTAGCATACATAGCTAAATGCACTGATGATGTCACTCACTGCCAAACCATCACTGTTCGTGCTAACCAAAAGCCATGGACGACAACAGAGGTCAACAGGATCCTGAGGGCTAGGGACACAGCCTTCAAGGCCGGCAACACTGCAGGACTAACAACAGCTGAGACAAACCTGTCCTGTGGCATCAAGGAGGCAAAACGACAGTACAGCAAGAAAATATCCGGCCACTTCAGCAACACAGGAGATGCATGTTCTCTCTGGCATGGTATACAGACCCTCACCAACTACAAACCTCCACCTCAAACCTGTGCGAGTGACATCACACTGCTTAACAACTTAAGTGACTTTTTGGCTGCTTTGAAACACAAAACAGCACATCAGCACAGAAGACCACTCCTCCCCCAGACGAGCAGGCTATAAGTCTGGATCCAGCTAGCATGAAGAGGACACTGTCCAGGATCACTCCAGGCAAGGCAGCTGGACCAGACAACATACCTGGCCGCGTTCTGAAGGACTGTGTGGAGGAGGTCAAGTATGTCCTGGCCAACATCTTCAACATCTCCCTGAGTCAAGCTGTTGTCCCCACGTTTCAAAATTGCCACCATAATACCAGTCCCAAAGAAGCCCGTCCCATCAAGCTACAATGATTACCGGCTTGGAGCACTGACCTCCATCATAATGAAGTGCTTCGAGCTGCTGGTCATGCAGAACATCAAGTTCATCCTCCCTCCATCCCACGACCCATCTCAGTTTGCATACAGGTCAAACAGACCCACTGCTGCTCTCCATCCAGCCCTCTCCCACCAGGACTCAAAGAACTCATACATGCAAATGCTGTTCTTGGACTTCAGTTCAGCATTCAACACAATCATCCCCCAGCACCTAATATAAAATCCCAGATGCTTGGGACTCAAAACCTCTCTTCGTAACTGGGTGCTGGACTTTCTCACAGAATCAGAATCAGAATCAGAATCAGAATCAGCTTTATTGCCAAGTATATTTACAAGTAAACATACGAGGAATTTGACTTGACATTGGATGCGCACATTAGGCGCATCCAATGACGCGGCGCCATACAAGGCGCCTGTCATACAGTGGAGGTAAAGAGGGGAAGGGAGGGGGAGGAAAACACAATAGGAGAGAGAAAAAAACATAGTTATCAGAATAACGCTCGTATAAGCTCGTATAAAGCTCAATGAGCCAAATTTTGACTACACAGAAAAAAAACCCTCATGCACAATTAGCAGACAATATAGATCACACAAACAAGAGTTGAGAGAGGCAGTGTATATATGAATCAGTATATATGTGTCAGTTCGTGTAATGTTGTGTGCATTTGTGTAGTGTGGGTGTGACAGTTGCTAGTGAACAGCAGAGGGCGCCTCCAGGCAGTAGATAGATGTTAAAGTCATGTGACTTATAAACAAGTCCGGAGTCTGTCTCTTCGCTTGCAAATGAAGGCACATGGACTGTCCCTGAGAAGTTCATCCGCTGAAAACAGCAGCTGTCTGTCGATTGCTTGGGTTAAGAGCCGCTCCTACCGCTTATCTTGCAGGAGGAATGTAAATACCGGGCACCAATGAAGGTCAAATCTGCACAGCACTCAGAGAATAGAATTTCCTCACCCGAGCAATTCTGTGCTTCAGAATTTCCATGTGCAGGCTTAAACATTAACATACTCTGAAGAGCACTAGCGACTTCAAGATGTATTCCACCATCTGAATCTCCATTCAGTTCACCATGCCGCCTCGTGCCCTCCCCAACTAGTCGAATTGGTGAAGAAGCTTGCCTGGATCCGCATTTTGAACAGCTCTCCACCTTCCTCAGTTTTGAAACAAACACCAGGAAACTCCAGAGCCAAAAATAGAATCCTGTGTCGTAGCCAATAGATGTCTTCTGCATCTCCAGTCCAATCATACACTCAGCAGGTTCCAATTCTTGGGCTCCCCCTTGGCCCAATTCTTGTTGAAAAAATGGTGACAATAGCACGTTTAGGCCGCTACCAAATCCATAATTTCCGTTTAGATTAAGATTCAGCAGAAGAAGAGCTACTAAACACAGACAAAAACGCAACATTGCAAGCTGGGATCAGAAGGGAAAAGAGAGGATTAGAAAAGGCGTCTGCTCTCTCTCAAAGCCAGAAGTGAAGAGGGAGGCCACAGAATGTGTGGGTTGGCAGCAACACCTCCAAGACCATCACACTGAACACAGGGGCCCCACAAGAGTGCGTGCTCAGCCCGCTGCTCTTCAATCTGCTGACCCATGACTGTGTACCAGCCTACAACACCAACCACATCATCAAGTTTGCGGATGACACAATGGTCGTGGGCCTCATCTCCAATGAGGAGGTCACCTACTGAAATGAGGTGAGCCAACTCATCCAGCGGCATAAAAGACAATAAAGACAATAATCTCTTTCTGAACGTGGGAAAAACCAAGGAGAATGTGGTCGACTTCAGGAGGGGACACACACAGCATCCCCCTCTTATCAACGATGGAGCAGCTGTGAAGAGGGTGAGGAGCACCAAGTTCCTGGTGGTGCATATCTCTGAGGACCTCTCCTGGTCCAGTAACACCACAACACTGGCCAAGAAGGATCAAACTCACCTCTATTTCCTCCACAAACTGAGGAGAGCATGAGTCTCACCCCCCCATCACGTGATCATTCTACCGGGGCATCATTGAGAGCATCCTCACCAACTGCATCACAGTGTGGTATGGAAGCTGCACCGGTTCCTGCACTACAACGCACAGTAAAAGCTGCCAGCAAGATCACTGGTGCCCCTCTGCCCCCCCCCCCAGGCATCTTCCTCACCCACCTCACCCGCAGAGCCATCAACCTTGCAGGCTTTGTTCACCAGGCCATCAGGACCTTGAACTCTGTCCACCACCCCCCCCCCCCTCCCCACCACCACCACCCCTGCACCATAATGCACTCACCTGCACAATAACGACCTCGGCTGTTGGCACAGCTGTTGGTCGTATTGAATGTACTAAACATAACAACCTTGCACATTAACTTGTCCCCTCCATTATACAACTAGGACAATATCAATCATCACTGAGGGTGTCAACATCACTGTTGATTCAAATACAGTGGTGTGAAAAAGTGTTTTCCCCCTTCCTGATTTCTCATTTTTTGCATGTTTGTCACACTTAAATGTTTCAGATCATCAAACAAATTTAAATATTAGACAAAGATAACACAAGAAAGTACAAAATGCAGTTTTTCAATAACAGTGTTTATTGATAAATGTAAAAAAAAATCAAAACCTACATGGTCCTGTGTGAAAAAGTGATTGCTCCCTAATCTTAACAACTGGTTGGGCCACCTTTAGCAGCAACAGCTGCAATCAAGTGTTTGCGATAACTGGAAATGAGTCTTTTACAGTGCTGTGGAGGAATTTTGGCCCACTCATCTTTGCAGAATTGTTGTAATTCAGCCACATTGGAGGGTTTTCAAGCGTGAACTGCCTTTTAAAGGTCATGCCACAGCATCTCAATCGGATTCAGGTAAGGACTTTGACTAGGCCACTCCAAAGTCTTCATTTTTCTTATCTTAAGCCATTAAGAGGTGGACTTGGTGTGTTTTGGATCATTGTCCTGCTGCACAACCCAAGTGTGCTTCAGTTTGAGGTCACGAACAGATGGCTGGACATTCTCCTTCAGGATTTTTTGGTAGACAGCAGAATTCATGGTTCAATTTACCACAGCAAGTCTTTCAGGTCCCGAAGCAGCGAAACAGTCCCAGACCATCACACTACCACCACCATATTTTACTGTTGGTATAATGTTCCTTTTCTGAAATGCTGTGTTACTTTTACACTGGACGTAATGGGACACACACTTTTCAAAAGTTCAACTTTTATCTCGTCAGTCCACAAAGTATTTTCCCAAAAATCTTGGGGATCATCAATATGTGTTCTGGCAAAACTGAGATGGGCCTTTATGCTCTTTTTGCTCAGCAGTGGTTTTCATCTTGGAACTCTGCCATGAAGGCCATTTTGCCCAGTCTCTTTCTTATGGTGGCGTCATGAAAACTGTCCTTAACTGAGGCAAGTGAGGCCTGCAGTTCTTTGGATGTTGTTGTGGGGTCTTTTGTTACCTCTTGGATGAGTCATCACTGCACTCTTGGGGTAATTTTGGTTGGCTTGCCACTCCCGAAACTGTTCCATGTTTTCCCCATTTGTGGATAATGGTTCTTACTGTGGTTCACTGGAGCGCCAAAGCTTTAGAAATAGCTTTATAACCTTTTCCAGACTGATAGATCTAAATTACTTTGTTTCTCATTTGTTCCTCAATTTCTCTGGATAGCAGAATCAGAATCAGAATCAGAATCAGAATCAGGTTTATTGCCATTGTTCATGTAGTACACAAACTAGGAATTTGTCTCGGTACAATGCTGCAACATTAAACATGATAAGATAAAAGAAATAAACTATACATGTAATAAAGTGTAGGATAAGATTAAGTGATACTGGTCAACAGTTAAAATACATTAGCCAGCAGCAGATACTGTGGAGAACTATATAGTGCAGTCGGTAATGCAGGAAGAAAACAGTGATGATTGACATGAGTCTGGTTGAGCTGCTGTACATGGTGCACGAGAGTCAATAAGTCACTTAGTGTTCAGCAGTCTGATGGCAGAGGGGAAGAAGCTGTTCATGTGACGGGAGGTTTTAGTCTGGATGGACCGAAGTCTTCTACCAGAGGGGAGGGGGGCAAACAGTACGTGACCAGGGTGTGAGGGATCGGCTATGATCCGGCCAGCACGCCTCCGGGTCCTGGAGATGTACAGATCCAGGAGAGATGGGAGCTTGCAGCCGATCACCTTCTCAGCAGTGCGCACGACGCGCTGCAGCCTTAGTCTGTCCCTGGCAGTGGCTCCTGCTATACCACACGGTTATGGAGGTGGTGAGGATGGACTCGATGATGGCTGTGTAGAACTGCACTAACATCTTGGTGGGTAGCTTGAGCTTCCTCAGCTGCCGCAGGAAGAACATCCTCTGCTGGGCTTTTTTGATGAGTGAGCTGATGGTCGGCTCCCATTTGAGGTCCCTGGTGATGGTAGTGCCTAGGAAGCGGAAGGAATCAGCAGTGGTGATGGGAGAGCCTGAGAGGGTGAGGGGGGGCAGAGGAGTAGTGACTTTCCTGAAGTCTACAATCATCTCCACTGTCTTCAGAGCGTTCAGCTGCAGGTTGTTATTGCTGCACCATGACGCCAGCTGGGCCACCTCTCTCCTGTAGGCGGACTCGTCGCCGTTGGAGATGAGCCCGATGAGGGTGGTGTCGTCCGCAAACTTGATCAACTTGACAGACTGGTGGCTGGAGGTGCAGGAGTTGGTGTAAAGGGAGAAGAGTAGGGGGGAAAGTACACAGCCCTGGGGTGATCCGGTGCTGATGCTAGTATAGTCTGAGACAGTCTGAGACAGTCTTTCCCAGCCGCACATGCTGCCTCCGGTCCGCATGATGTCTAGCTTTTGAGGATCTTTTGGTGTACTTCACTTTGCCAGGCAGGTCCTGTTTAAGTGATTTCTTGATTGAGAACAGGTGTGGCAGTAATCAGGCCTTGGTGGGGCTAGAGAAATTGAACTCAGCTTCTTGAAGATGTGATAAATCACAGTTAGGGGGCACTCACTTTTTCACACAGGTCCATGTGGTTTTAGATTTTTTTTACCCTTCATAATAAACACCTTCTTTTAAAAACTGCATTTTGTGTTTGCTTGTGTTATATTTGTCTAATATTTAAATTTGTTTGATGATCTGAAACATTTAAGTGTGGCAAACATAAAAACAGAGAAATCAGGAAGGGGGCAAATACGTTTTCACACCACTGTACGAAATATACTGTTCGGTTACATATTCATAGTCTGCAGGGTTACTAAACAAATCATAATGCTGTTTATTCCATCTAGCTGCAATGCTCCTGCACTGTGTAAATACCTGTTTACATACAGCCGTGGACAAAATTGTTGGTACCCCACTGTCAATCAAAGAAAAAAACACAGTGGTCACAGAAATAACTTCAGTCTGACAAAAGTGGAAATAAATAAAAATTCTATGAAAATTAACCAATGAAAATCAGACAATGCTTTTGAATTGTGGTTCAGCAGAATTACTTTATAAAACAAACTCATAGGCCTGGACAAAAATGGTGGTACCCCTAGAAAAGATTGAAAATAAATTAAATTAAATCACCATTATTGTCATTCAACCAATCATGTACAGCAGAACGAGATTGTGCTTTACCTATCTACTGTGTTAATCACACACACCCCAAGTGTAGAATCAGAGGGCCGCTGCCATGCAAGGCGCCGCCACAGAGTTCCCTCCTCCATTCCATTTATTGCTGAGCACCAAGCTGGACGGCAGGAAGTTCCACTTTTATAAGGTCTTCGGCATGACCCGGCCGGGATTTGAACCCCTGCCTCCCGGGTGTGGGGCGGATGCTCTACCAACTGAACCACCACTCCGGTAATGTGACCATAGGGACATGTTCAACCAAAATGTGTCCTCTAATTAACATCACAGGTGTCTACAAACTTGTAATCAGTCAGTCGGCCTATTTAAAGGGTGACAAGTAGTCACTGTGCTGTTTGGTGACATGGTGTGTACCACACTAAACATGGACCAGAGGAAGCAAAGGAGAGAGTTGTCTCAGGAGATTAGAAAGAAAATTATAGACAAGCATGTTAAAGGTAAAGGCTATAAGACCATCTCTATGCAGCTTGATGTTCCTGTGACTACAGTTGCACATATTATTCAGAAATTTAAGATCCACGGGACTGTAGCCAGCCTCTCTGGATGGGGTCGCAGGAGGAGACGGATAATACAAATGGTTACAAAAGAGCCCAGAACAACCTCTAAACACATTCACGGTGAACTCCAGGGTCAAGGTACATCAGTGTCAGATTGGACCATCCGTCGTTGTTTGAGCCAAAGTGGACTTCATGGGAGACGACCAAGGAGGACACCACTGTTGAAAACAAATCATCCGTAGGCTACCCTTCCAGTGCCTGGTGAGGGAGATCGCTCAGGACTTCAAGACCGACCTGCACTTCCAGAGGCCTACCTGGTGGGTCTCTTCGAGGACACCAACCTGTGCGCCATCCACGCCAAGAGGGTCACCATCATGCCCAAAGACATCCAGCTGGCCTGCCGCACCCGCGGAAGGAGAGAGAGCTTAGAATTTCTGCTGCACATTCACCAACCACAATGCTTCGCACTGTGTGTCTATATATATATATATATATATATATATATATATATATATATATATATATATATATATTTTATAGTAATATGTACGTACAGTGGGGTAAAAAAGTATTTAGTCAGCCACCAATTGTGCAAGTTGTCCCACTTAAAAGATGAGAGAGGTTTCCAATTTTCATCATAGGTATACCTCAACTATGAGAGACAAAATGAGAAAAAAAAATCCAGAAAGTCAAATTGAAGGATTTTTAATGAATTAATCGGTAAATTCCTCGGTAAAATAAGTATTTGGTCAATAACAAAAATTCATCTCAATACTTTGTTATATACCCTTTGTTGGCAATGACAGAGGTCAAACGTTTTCTGTAAGTCTTCACAAGGTTTTCACACACTGTTGCTGGTATTTTGGCCCATTCCTCCATGCAGATCTCCTCTAGAGCAGTGATGTTTTGGGGCTGTCGCTGGGCAACACAAACTTTCAACTCCCTCCAAAGATTTTCTATGGGGTTGAGATGTAGAGACTGGCTAGGCCACTCCAGGACTTTGAAATGCTTCTTACAAAGCCACTCCTTGGTTGCCCGGGCGATGTGTTTGGGATCATTGTCATGCTGAAAACCCAGCCACGTTTCATCTTCAATGCCCTTGCTGATGGAAGGAGGTTTTCACTAAAAATGTTGCGATACATGGCCCTATTCATTCTTTCCTTTACACGGATCAGTCGTCCTGGTCCCTTTGCAGAAAAACAGCCCCAAAGCATGATGTTTCCACCCCCATCCTTCACAGTAGGTATGGTGTTCTTTCTCCTCCAAACACGACAAGTTGAGTTTTTACCAAAAAGTTCTATTTTGGTTTCTTCTGACCATATGACATTCTCCCAATCCTCTTCTGGATCATCCAAATGCTCTCTAGCAAACTTCAGACGGGCCTGGACATGTACTGGCTTATGCAGGGGGACACATCTGGCACTGCAGGATTTGAGTTCCTAATGGCATAGCGTGCTACTGATGTAACTTTGTTACTTTGTTACTTTGGTCCCAGCTCTGCAGGTCATTCACTAGGTCCCCCCGTGTGGTTCTGGGATTTTTGCTCACCGTTCTCGTGATCATTTTGACTCCATGGGGTGAGATCTTGCGTGGAGCCCCAGATCGAGGGAGATTATCAGTGGTCTTGTATGTCTACCATTTTCTAATAATTGCTCCCACAGTTGATTTCTTCACACCAAGCTGCTTACCTATTGCAGATTCAGTCTTCCCAGCTTGGTGCAGGTCTACAATTTTGTTTCTGGTGTCCTTTGACAGCTCTTTGGTCTTGGCCATAGTGGAGTTTGGAGTCTGACTGAGGTTGTGGACAGGTGTCTTTTATACTGATAATGAGTTCAAACAGGTGCCATTAATACAGGTAACGAGTGGAGAACAGAGGAGCCTCTTAAAGAAGAAGTTACAGGTCTGTGAGAGCCAGAAATCTTGCTTGTTTGTAGGTGACCAAATACTTATTTTCCACCATAATTTGCAAATAAATTCTTTAAAAATCAGACAATGTGATTTTCTGGATTTTTTTTTCTCATTTTGTCTCTCATAGTTGAGGTATACCTATGATGAAAATTGGAGACCTCTCTCATCTTTTAAGTGGTAGAACTTGCACAATTGGTGGCTGACTAAATACTATTTTGCCCCACTGTATGTATACTAGCTGTTCTTGTTTTTTTCTTGCCTTCTGATTGTTGCTCTGAGTGTTGCTATCCCTGTGCTGTTGCAATCCTGGAATTTCCCCATTGTGGGACTAATAAAGGCTTATCTTATCTTATCTTATCTTAAATCATAAAAAAGCCAGACTGGAATTTGCCAAACTGCATGTTGACAAGCCACAAAGCTTCTGGGAGAATGTCCTATGGACAGACGAGACAAAACTGGAACTTTTTGGCAAGACACATCAGCTCTATGTCCACAGATGCAAAAATGAAGCATACCAAGAAAAGAACACTGTCCCTACTGTGAAACATGGAGGAGGTTCTGTTATGTTCTGGGGCTGCTTTGCTGCATCTGGCACAGGGTGTCTTGAATCTGTGCATGGTACAATGAAATCTCAAGATTATCAAGGTATTCTAGAGAGAAATGTGTTGCCCAGTGTCAGACAGCTTGGTCTCAGTCGCAGGTCATGGGTCTTGCAACAGGATAATGACCCAAAACACACAGCTGAAAACACCCAAGAATGGCTAAGAGCGAAACAATGGACTATTCTAAAGTGGCCTTCTATGAGCCCTGATCTAAATCCTATTGAACATCTGTGGAAGGAGCTGAAGCATGCCGTCTGGAGAAGGCACCCTTCAAACCTGAGACAACTGGAGCAGTTTGCTCATGAGGAGTGGGCCAAAATACCTGCTGAGAGGTTCAGAAGTCTCACTGACAGTTACAGAAATCGTTTGATTGCAGTGATTGCCTCAGAAGGTTGTGCAACAAAATATTAAGTTAAGGGTACCACCATTTTTGTCCAGGCCTGTTTCATGAGTTTGTTTTTTAAAATAATTCTGTTGAACCAGAATTCAAAAGCATTGTCTGATTTTCACTGGTTAATTTTCATAGAATTTTTATTTACCACTTTTGTCAGATTGAAGTTATTTCTGTGACCATTGTGGGTTTTTCTTTCATTAACAGAGGGGTCGACAATTTTGTCCACATGTGTATGTATGCCATGCAATGCAATGTTCTTTATTTATATAGCCCTAATGAGAATAAATGTTGCCACTACTGGGTATAAAAAGCAATCCTGAATAAATGTATTTTAAGTTTTGATTTAAAAAGTGCCAGGTCAGAAATAGCATGTACAGTGCATCCTGAAAGTATTCACAGCGCTTCACTTTTTCCACCTTTTTGTTATGTTATAGTCTTATTCCAACAGGGATTAAATTATTTTTTTCGCTTAAAATTCTACACACAACACCCCAAAATGACAATATGAAAAAAGTTTTTTTGAAATTTTTGCAAATTTATTTAAAAAAAAAAACCCCTAAGAAATCACATGTGAATAAGTATTCACAGCCTTTGCTCAGTACTTTGTTGATGCACCTTTGGCAGCAATTACAGCCTCAAGTCTTTTTGAATATGATGCCACAAGCTTGGCGCACCTATCTTTGGGCAGTTTGGTCAATTCTTCTTTGCAGCACCTCTCAAGCTCCATCAGGTTGGATGGGAAGCGTTGGTGCACAGCCATTTTCAGATCTCTCCAGAGATGTTCAATTGGATTCAAGTCTGGGCTCTAGCTGGGCCACTCAAGGACATTCACAAAGTTGTCCTGAAGCCACTCCTTTGATATCTTGGCTGTGTGCTTAGGGCCGTTGGCCTGCTGAAAGATGAACTGTTGCCCCAGACTGAGGTCAAGAGCACTCTGGAGTAGGTTTTCATCCAGGATGTCTCTGTACATTTCTGCATTCATCTTTCCCTCTATCCTGACAAGTCTCCCAGTTCCTGCCACTGAAAAACATCCCTGCAGCATGATGCTGCTACCAACATTGGCATGGTTATGTATGGTATCTGGTTTCCTCCAAACCACACGAATGGCATTCATGCCAAAGAGTTCAATCTTTGTCTCATCAGACAAAAGAACTTTGTTTCTCATGGTCTGAGAGTCCTTCGGGTGCCTTTTGGCAAACTACAGGTAGGCTACCATGTGTCCTTTACTAAGGATTTGCTTTCGTCTGGTCACTTTACCATACAGGTAGTGGATTGCTGCAGAGATGGTTGTCCTTCTGGAAGATTCTCCTCTCTTTACAGAACAATGCTGGAGCTCTGACAGAGTGACCATTGGGTTCTTGGTCACCTTCCTGACTAATGCCCTTCTCCCCCAGTTGCTCAGTTTAGATGGCCAGCCAGCTCTAGGAAGAGTCCTGGTGGTTCCAAACTTCTTCCATTTACGGATGATGGAGGCCACTGTGCTCACTGGGACCTTCAAAGCAGCAGAAATTTTTCTATACCCTTCTCCAGATTTGTACCTCGAGACAATTCTTTCTCAGAGGTCTACAGACAATTCCTTTGACTTCATGCTTGGTTTGTGTTATGATCCGAGTGCTGGAGATTCCCCAGACTCGGTCTCATGGCATTTTCTGCCTGTTTACTTATCTGTTGAACCTATCCCCTTTTTGTATTATCGTTCTACTTGCCATTTTTCTGTTTGTGTTAATGTTATAATTTTATTTTCTGTACTTATTTATAATTATACCTTGACTTGTTATATTTATTTTTTATATCCCAGTTTAGTCCTTTTTACTGTTGACAGCCGTCAGGGCTGTGAAGGTTTGCATGGGTGTGACCTGTCAGGTGTCAGTGTGGGTTTGCCTCACTATCACTGCCTCAGCTGATCCCAATCATGTTTCTTCACTTTCTCCTGCCTGTTCAGGTACCCACACCTGTTATTAATTATGTTAATAGGTTCTTATTCCTATTTAAGGTGCTGCACATGTTTTTTTGGAGCAGCACCCTACTTCAAACTACCACTTTCTTCTCACTCCTACACGTAAGTCGTTTGATGTTGCGCTACGTGTTTGCTATTAATCTCCAGGTTAGTTGGTGATGCCCTCACCTTAACTAGGCTAACTTTGCTTGCCTGTTCTTTGAGATTAGTCTCCAGGTTTAGCCAGCGATGCTCTTGCCTTAGTCTTAGTTATCCTGCTGACCTGTGTTTCTTTTTCGCCACAAGTTATTTGTTATTCAGTTTTGTTCTGTCAATAAATTTGCAAACTCACAGCTGGCGTTTGGTGCCTTTTTCCCTACCTTGGAAAGTGTTTATGACAGAAGGGTGCTGCCAGTGAGGTCACCAGCAGCTGTCAGTTTGCAGCTTTTTGTTTTTTCTCTTTACTCACCATTTTTTGAAGCTTATCATGTCCCAGGCGCGTCGGCCTCCGCTAACTAAAGGGAGATTGGCAGCGGGGTCCCCGAGTCTGGATTTACAAACTCACAGCCAACATTTGATGCCTTTTACCCTGCCTTGGAGGCATTTATGACAGTTTGTGCTCTGACATACACTGTCAACTGTGGGACCTTATATAGACAGGTGTGTGCCTTTCCAAATCATGTCCGATCAACTGAATTTACCCCAGGTGGACTCCAATTAAGCTGTAGAAACATCTCAGGAATGATCAGTGGAAACAGATTGCACCTGAGCTCAATTTTGAGCCTCATGGCAAAGGCTGTGAATACTTACATCCATGTGACTTCTTAGTTTTTTATTTTTAACAAATTTGCCAAAGTCTCAAAACAACTTTTTTCATGTTGTCATTATGGGGTATTGTGTGTAGAATTTTGAGGAAAAATAATTAATTTAATCCCTTTTGGAATAAGGCTGTAACATAACAAAATGTGGAAAAAGTGAAGTGCTGTGAATACTTTCCAGATGCACTGTAGGTCGGGGTGGGGTGGGGGGATTATTCCAGAGCCTTGGGGCAACAACAAAAAAGGCTTGGTCACCCCACTGTTTATACCTTGACTTTGGCAGATCCAGGAAAAGCTGATTGGATGACCTCAAAGCTCTGCCTTGGTCACGGACAGTTAAAATCCCAGAAAAATAAGCTGGAGCAAGGCCATTAAGAGCTTTAAAAACAAAGAATAAAAGTTTAAAATTAATTCTAAAATGGACTGGAAGCCAATGGAGTGAAAAAGAATTGGTGTAATGTGCTCTCTCTAGTTGTATTGCTGAAAAGACGGGCCGCTGCATTTTGCACAAGTTGAAGGCGGCTGAGAGTGGACTGCGCCAACATAAAATGCATTGCAGGAATTAAGTCCAGAAGTGATTAAAGCATGGATGGCTTGACATACCATTGATGGTATAGCTTGATATACCATGGATGGTATATTCATTTAATGCTTTGGCTAGCCAGTTCTTATTATCTTATTAACTATTGCTCTGAGTGCTCCTGTCCCTTTGATGCTGTAATCCTGGAATTTCCCCATTGTGGGACTAATAAAGGCTTATCTTATCTAAGAAAGACTGGCACACCAACAGTAATACATCTGCTGCTGTTTGTCTCTGCACCTCACTGCAACCATTTGCACAAATGTCATACCTGCTGCTGTCTGTTATTGTAATATTGATCATGTGAAGTCCAGTCAATTACTGTCTGCACCTACACTACTACATTAAACTTGCAACTACGAGTATTACTGCTCTACCTTTTTCTGTATATATAGGATTGCTGAGTTTTATCGTTAGTCTTTATTTGCACTATGGGATATCTGGGTGTTATCTTTTAATGTTATTTGCACTATGGGTAGCATTACTGTATATAGACTGCTGTTTTTGTTTTTCCAGCCTTATTCCTTTTTTTTATATTGCACACACCACTGAATAGAGAGAAACAGTAATTCAACTGTCCTGGATGCCCTGTATGTATAGTAGTATTGGCAAATAAAATCTTTGAATTTGGGGACACCATAACAAAAAATGTCACTGTCTCAGTAACTTATCATGTGGCCTCGAGCATCAATTTCAGCTTGACATTGACGTCTCATGCTGTTCACAAGTCCACTTATTGTCTGCTGAGGGATGGCATTTCACTCTTCTTGAAGGGTGGCTGTCAGGTCATTGAGGTGGTGGGGTGCAGGGTTACGAGCCTCTACACTCCAACTCAGCTGATCCCGTAGGTTTTCAATGAAATTCGGGTCTGGAGAAAGTGCAGGCCATTCCATTTGAGGTACCCCAGCCTCCAGCAGCCGCTCCCTAATGATGCGACCTCGATGAGCTAGAGCATTGTCATTCATGAAGATGAACTAAGGCCTGTGTTGTTCATGCAGGGGCACAACGACTGGATTAATGATGTTTTTTCAGGTAGTATTGGTATGTCACTATACCATTCACAAGGAGTAGGGCAGTTTTGTATGGACTAGACACACCTGCCCAGACTGTAACACCACCACCACCAAAGGCTTGTCTGGTGACAACAGTGGCTGATGCATACCATGCTTCTTGACGTCTCCAACAACGTTGGCGGCCATCATCTCTGCTCAACATGAATCGACTTTCATCAGAAAACAGTACTGAGACCCACTGCTCCCTTGTCCAGCATAAATGGTCCCTGACCCATGCAAGATGATGGCACCTGTGATGCGGTGGTGTGGTCATGTACCATTGCAGGTCATCTAGCACGCAGACCATACTGATGTAAATGGTTTTCAAATGGTCTGACGTCCACTTGGGTGCCTCTCACCTCCCTTAACCCTTAAACAGTTTCTGTATCCTAGGAGATACAAACATTTGGCAGGCTGTAGTTGGGAGGGACATTAAGTATCTGCACTTCATGTCATGAGAAACTTTTAAGGGGGGATGGATCAACAATCCAGGCCATGTGACTTCATGCCAGCATTCAAAATTATATTGTTTTGTATTGTTTTGTGATTATAAATTACATTTATATCAAACTCCAAAATGGCAGCCTACGTGGACAACAACACTGGACATGAGGCACGTGTTGATATATTTCTTGTTAATTATGTTTTGGGGGATTTGTTTTTGGAAATATTTCTCTTTAAGGATCATTTTATGTGCTCTTGTTGAAAAACAATGAATTACATTTATACAACATTAGTATACAGAGGTTGAATGTCTGCATCCTGGGGGATACATTGTCCATATAGGGGTATAAAAACAGGATTAATCACTCTTAGACATACTTATGTTTTGAAGCCTATACTTCATAGATAATAAATAATAACAAGGTGTTAAATATTGATTATACTTCATTTTACTCTTAAATGTGTATTACTGATTAATAAGATAAGATAAACTTTTATTACTCCCACAACTGGGAAATTACAGTTTTAATTCACCAATGTACAAATGTTTTCATGGAATTTCTGTCAACATGTTCTACAGAACCAGTCAGAAACCCCTCTGACTGTGTTGTCTACTTTGACATCTTTTTCACCTCATTGAGATTGATAACTTATCTAAAGGGGTCTGTGGGCCTCAGAAGTTTTGATACCATTCGAAAGAACCACTTGATGGGCTGTAGCTTGGAAGATAATCGAGACCTCTTATGAAGAGGAAGAGGCAGCTTTGACTTTCGTGTAAACAGATGTGGTCAGATGGGCAGACAACAAAATAATCACCTTGGTGAGGTCCTGTGCTTCTGTCAACCCTGTTAGCCAAGTGAGATGCTACTCCAAAGAGGAAAAGAAGAAGATATGTGTGCCATGCCCAAGGACTGTGTCTGAATACAATACTCACATGGGATGAGTGGATTTGGATGATATGATGATTACCCTGTATTGCACTCCAGCAAAGTCCCACCATTGGTACCTGGCCATATTTTGGCAGATGGTTGACATTGCTGTCAATAACACCTGGCTTCTCCATTGTCATGATGCAGCCCCACTGGGTCACAAACATAAGTCTCTGAAGAACTTTAGGTTAAATGTTGCCAAAGGACTTATCTACCTTGAAAAGCAGAAAAGAGGTTGCCCCTCCAAAGGAAATGAAGACAACACACCACCACTGGTGATCAAACAGCCCAAAGTTCTCAGATCTGTGGATGATATGCGATATGACAGGACTGACCACTTCCCTGTCCTGTCAGTGAAAGGCCGATGCAGGATGTGCCTGGCTGGACAGACCAACATCATGTGTCTCAAGTGCAAACTGAGGCTTTGCACTGTCACTGGCCAAAATCCTCAGAACTTTTTCCACAGCTTCCACTACCAATAGGATGCTGATAGTGTAAGAGTTTGATAGAAAAGTTTCGTATTTGTTTCATATTTGTGATTTGCTTTGTCTCAGAGGCTGTGTAAAAGTGTCAAGGATGCAGCCGCATTAGTTATCATCTTGTTTTCGTTCATTTTGTGCGGCTCCCGTGTGACTGGCACTGGGTGAGCGTCATGATTCTTGAGAAAGAGATAATCTGTACACCAAGTTTTGACCAGATGTACTGGACCAATCATGATGGACAATTCCTTCTCCACCTCTCAGATAATGAAGGACTTAAAGAACTGAGTGATGTTTGTTTGAGTCAGAATGGTGCGCGAATAGGCTCTGAGACTGTTTTTGTACTGTTCTCCACTGGCCACTGTAATTAAATTTGCTGAAACTCTGATCCCGCCTGGTTTTTGACTGAAGATTAAGAAGGATTTTTTCTAATAGAGTTCCACAGGGAAAACATTTGCATAAGAACAGGACATTTTAGGATGTTTTGTGTAATGTTAGTGGCTCACGGTATATTAAAAAGCTAGATTTGTTGCCATCATTAAAACGTGAATAACTTGTTTTTTTCCTGCACTTTTTAAAAAACTTTGTAATACATGAAAGAGAGCAGGTAATTGTCTAAAATATGATTTTAAAGTTTACACATAAAATATTAGAAAAACTGGAAAATGTTAAATTTATACGTTAAATATGCAATGTGTCCTGGGAGATTCAAACTGTAAAACAGAAAATAAAGGACATACAGTCACGAGGCTGAGCGTGGTGTCTCACTGTGCTCAGGCTCTTAAGTTATTTCTGATTATCTCCTGTATTTTCCCAGTGTTTGTTTATTTTACTTTATTTTGGTTAAGGACATGTCTTAGCTGTCAGTTATTCAGTTTTGCATTTATGTCCTTATTGTGATTATTATTATTATTATTATTATTATTATTATTATGGCATTATGTTCTGAGTGTTTATATTTTGCTTCTTTGAGACACAGCCCTCCACCTCTTCTTCCAGACACTCCTACGTTCTTATCATCTTGTGTGTTGCTCAGCTGCTCCTGCCGGTATTTAGGTCAACCTGCCCGCTAAGGTGATCCACACCTGAGGTCACTTGCTATGATTGTTTCCATGCTTTATTTAAGTCTAGCAATTTCTCCCACTCATTTTTCTGCACATTCATCTCATTTGTAAATTTATTTTTTTGTGCACTGTAAGAACTTGCATTTTCTTTATTAAATTCCACAACTAGCAGTTCAGCGTTTGTGTCTTCCTCTCTACCCCATGGGTTATTCATGACAGAAGGTTCTGACCAGTTTGAGACCCAGCTGCTGCTAGTTTGTGGTTTTTTGTTTCACTCAACTGTTTTTGGGAGCTGTCATCATGTCACCAGCGCACATGGACATCCGTAGGTGGGCGCGGTTACCCAATGAGCCTGTGGTGGGAGTGCTGCAGAACCCTCATGTAGGTGGATGGATTAATCTCCGCAGCTCACATGGATCCAACCCCAAAAGACACAATGTGGTCCTTGGGTCTCGCTGAGGCAGCTGCTCGCTGGTGCCCACAGCTCAAGGAGCATGCTGAAGGGGTGGAGAGGATTTCTCTGGTGGTGGCTCTGCAATGTGAGAACAGTGATATGGTGAGCAATTCCCTGAGAAGACCTGGGCCTGCACCGAAGGGGAGGCATTCCCGGGCTTCTGTAGTATCGGCTCCTTACCAGTTTCAGGCACCCGTTCCTGCTCCTGCTCCACCTACTCCAGGACGCCACTGTCCAGTGAAATCCCACCTCCACCTCTCTCTCAGCAATTTCTCCCACATCAAGCCAGACAATTCAAGCAGCAGTTTCTCCTCCTCGTTCTCCTCCGTCGGCTGTCCAGTCAGCCTCCTCATCCTCCTTTGCTGCTGCATCTCCCGTCTCCTTGACGTATCCTCCAGCTGCTGAGGGTACGGCTATGCCCTCCCCGGCTACTCCCATCACTGTGTCTGCATGGGCGGCTCCTCCATGTTCCTCTGAGGAGCCCACAACCACTGAAGTCACGGAGAGGGCTGATTCCCAGCCAGCTGCAGCAGAAACCATCGTGCCCTGGAAATACAGGCAAGTGCTTTTTCAGTCTTTTTTCCCTAAAAATGAATTATCTTGCCTGAGTCCTGGTAGTGAGGCTCAACCACTGCAGTCCACTGACTTCTCACTGCCTGGTGCAAATATAAATTCCTCACCAGCTACCTCTGTGTCTCCTTCTATATCCCCTGGATGTCCGTTGGTCCTGGGATTGAGCCGCTGGACAATGGATGAGCTTATGGGCCTGAAGGACCAGGTTCCAGCCTCGCAGCCATGGTCCGGACAGAGGGAAAGTGCTGCCTCCAACCTGAAGCCTGCACTGATGATAGAGCAACCCCTGCCTTCAGCTACATGTGATCCAGTGCCACCGGTGAGCCGACCTCCTGCTGCCATGACGGGCGAGCCACCTGCGTGGGTGACTTTGCTAAGGGGGTCCGGGACTGCACCTACCACCATGCCTGCTGCAGGGGCCACAGCAGCAAAGCCGGAGTTGGACCTCCAGAGGGCCAGGCCCCAAACATCACCGCATGGATTGATGGAGTCCTGGAAGGTGGTGAGCTTGAGCTCAGGCAAGTGCTCTCCTTTGTTTTCATTGCTTCTGTTTTGGAGAGATTCAATTCAATTCAATTCAATTCAACTTTATTTATATAGCGCCATTTCACAACAACAGTCATCTCATAGCACTATCAACTATAGGGAGGACCCCCACAGTTGCAGAAAGACCCCAGCAATCAGGCGATCCCCTGTGAGCAAGCACTTGGCGACGGTGGAGAGGAAAAACTCCCTTTTAACAGGAAGAAACCTCCAGCAGAACCAGGCTCAGGGAGGGGCAGTCATCTGCTGCGACTGGCTGGGGGGTGAGGGGATAGAGAAGAAGAAAAGAACAGACATGTAGAGAGCAAACGGCACGATGGGGACTCAATCTATGGGAGAGAACAAACAAATGTTAATGACCAGCAAAAAAAAAAAAATATTTCATAGAGAGTGAGGAAAGGAGTGAGGCCCAGTGCATTACTGGAGGTCCCCCGGCTGACTAAACCTATTAGCAGCATAACTAAGGGAGGGTTCAGAAAACACATGATCCCTCCCTAATTGTAGGCTATATCAAAAAGGTAGGTTTTAGCCCTATTCTTAAAAACAGAGATCGAGTCTGACTCCCGAATCCAGATTGGCAGCTGATTCCACAGGAGAGGAGCTTGATAACTGAAGGCTCTGCCTCCCATTGTACTTTTGGAGATTCTAGGTATTACAAGTAAACCTGCATTTTGGGAGCGTAGTGCTCTGTTAGGATGATACGGTAGTATCAGATCTTTTAAATAAAAAGGAGCCTGATTGTTTAGGGCTTTGTAAGTAAGAAGAAGGATTTTAAACTTAATTCTAAACTCTATGGGAAGCCAATGAAGGGAGATCTTGCCTGGATCTTGGTGGGGAAAGCCACGTGCAGCCGTCAGCTGCACCTGAGCTTGCCTCACAGGGCTCCACTGCCACCGGTGACCCTGAAACTGTTTCTCTACCTCTCCTGTCTGAGCCTTCCCCCAGGGTCACCAAGGTTCATCCAACTTTGCCAGAGATCTCTGTGGGTCCAGTCTCTTTGCTGGAGATCCTCGTGGGTCCAGCTCCTTCAGTTGAGATCGTCGTGGTGGGTGCTCCATCCTAGCCCGGGACCTCTGTGGGTGCTGCTCCCCCTCCGGATGAGGTCTTCTCGAGTAGCTCCGTCCCAACCCAGGACCTCCGAGGGTGCTGCTTCTCCATCAGATGAGGTTGTCGTGGGTGCACCGTCCCAGCCTGGGACCTCTGTGGCTGCAGCTCCTCCTCAGTCCGAGTCTCCGTGGGTGCTGTGTCCTAGTCGGGAACCGTTGTGGGTGCTGTGCCCCAGCCTTAAACCAACATGGGTGCTGTGCTCCAGTGTTGGCCCGCAGTGGATGTTACACTCCAGCCCGGAGACCACTATGGGTGTGCCTCTGGCCTAGTCCAGGCCACCGAGGGTGCAGCTTTCGCCCAGTCCTAGTCTGCCATGGGTACAGCTCTGCTCCAGCCCGGAGCCATCACAAGTGAAGCTCTGCTCCAGCTCAGAGCCACCGAGGGAGCTGCCTTGCTCCAGCCCGGAGCCACCGCGAGTGCTGCAATGTCCCAGTCCGGCACCACCGAGGGTACTGCGAGACAGTCCGAAAGTGCAGAGGTCCCATCTCCTCTGCCAGATGCCGTCGTGGTTCCCTCTCCTCTGCCCAAGGCTGTTGTGGCTCCCTCTTCTCCACCCAAGGCCATCGTGGTTCCCTCTCCTCCACCTGACATCATCGTGGATCCCTCTCCTCTACCTGACATTGTCGTGGTTCCCCCAACTCCTCTGTCCCCTCCTTCATTGGGCTTCCCTGTGGGGCAGCCTCCTCCTTGGCCACCCCTTCTGTTTAGGTGGCTGAAGAACCCTGGCCGACTGCCTAACAGACTGTGCTGTTGGGTTGGGTGGCTCTTATTTTCCGACAGGCCACCCCACTCTTACCACCTCGCCGTCAGCCAGGCCTGGGACTTTGGCCGGCCACCTGAACTGTCTAGCTCTTTGGTCCAGGGACCAAGGTGCCTGGTTCTGCTTGGGTGTTGGCCCAGAGTGAGGTTTTGTTTCGCTCCCTCCTAGCCTGGTTCCCCCACCGACCTCCTGGGATGGTTCATTGTTTTTCTCCTGTTGGGGGGGGTAGGGGCTTCTTTTTCTTTGATGTTACCCTGGGGTGTCTGGAATCCACCCCTTGGTTGGGGGCGGGCTCTGTCACGAGGCTGAACGAGGTGTCTCACCATGCTAAGGCTCTTAAGTTATTTCTGATTATCTCCTGTATTTTTCCCAGTGTTTGTTTATTTTACTGTATTTTGGATCAGGACATGTCTTACCTGTCAGTTGTTCAGTTTTGCATTCATGTCCTTATTATTATTATTATTATTATTATTATTATTATTATTATTATTATTATTATTATTATTATCATGGCATTTTGTTCTGTTTATATTTTGTTTCTTTGTTACATAGCCCTCCACCTCTTCTTCCAGACACTCCTACCTTGTTATGATCTTGTGTGTTGCTCAGTTGCTTCTGCCGGTAATTAGGTCAACCTGCTCGCTCAGGTGATTCACACCTGAGGTCACTTGCTATGATTGTTTCCATGCCTTATTTAAGTCTAGCCATTTCTCCCATTCATTGTCAGAACCTCATCATTGTTGCTACCTTTTTCTCGCTTCGGAACCCTTTCCCTATTCCAGCGCGCATTGCTGCATTCTCATTTTTCTGCCCATTCATCTCATTTGTAAGCTTATTTTTGTGCACTGTAAGAACTTGTGTTTTCTTTATTAAATTCCACAATTAGCAGTTCAGTGCCTGGGTCTTCCTGTCTGCCCCGAGGGGCTATTCATGACATATACCTTAAAAAAAAAAAGTTGAATTGTGTTATTTCAGCCTTGAAACAATAGACAATGGCAATTAATTAATTTTCCAAGAGTTGTATATGTGCTTGCCCCTTAAAGGGTTAAATGTGCCTGATTTGAGTGTCATTTAGCATCCAGTTCTGCAAGGCACTGTTTACAATGAAGTGGTCATCAGTGTGGGATGTGGCTTAAAGGACATCCACTTCTATGCCTTTCTGTGACTCTTCCAGTCTCTCTCTCTCTCTGCTGTTGAAGTCATGTGCGGGGCTGGTGTTCAGCCCCGCCCATGATTTGTGGCTGTAGCTTCCTGATTATTTGATAATTATTCTCAGCTGGCAGGTTATTGGAGCCTGAGTCTTGGCTCCTTGTCAGCCTACAGCTACGCCTCCCTCTGCTGGCACCCACCGGCTGTCTGTCATTTCTCATTTGTCCCTGCTCTCACTCATTTCCACACATACATACACACAACACACACATGCTTACTCATTCACTCTCATACCGGCCACTTTTCATCATTTCTTGTTTCCACACATACACATGCATGCACCTACACTTATATTCCTTTTTGTTTGCTTACGCACACACGCACACACACACTCATTCACTCACTCTGTCGCTGTGCACCTGTTTCCACTAGCTGCTCATTAATTTCTGGGGGTATTTCTGGGTGGCAGTGGAAACATTCAGTGCGTCGGGATCAGTCTCCTTTGGATGATCAGGCTCGCTCGTCTATGGTTCCTCCTTTGGACTTCTAAGTCCAGTGTTGAAAGTGTTGTTTCAACCAGAGCTGTTCCGCTCCGACATTTATGTAAATCTCCCTTCTTATTATTTTTCAGCCTTTTTCTCTCCGTTCTGGGAGCGCGTGGGGGCTTGCCACTAGAGCTTGTAGCCAGTCATCTTCCCAATAATACTCCTCTTTGAACAGTTTCATGGACACAGTTGTATGTTATTTTCCTTTTGTTCATAAAACACGTTACTTCACTTGCACCTTGGGCTTGTATTAATTCATTTGCGTGTTCACGTTCCCACTGCTGACAAGCTTTATAGAGATGCTGATTTCGTTTTTCAGCAGGACTTGGCACCTCCCCACACAGTCAAAAGTACCAACACCAGGTTTCAAGACCATGGTATCATTGTGCTTGACTGGCCAGCAAACTGACCTGACCCAAACTTCATAGAGAATCTACAGCATGTTGTCAAGAGGAACGTGAGAGACACCAGATCCAACAATGCAGATGAGTTGAAGGCTGCTATGCAAGCAACCTTGGGTTTCATCACACCTTAGCAGTGTCACAGGCTGAACGCTGCATTGATGCAGTAATTCATGCAAAAGGAGCCCTGACCAAGTTTTGTGTGTGTACATACATGGACATACTCTTCAGTAGGCCAACATTTTAATAAAAAAAATCAGTTTTTTTAAAATTGATCTTGCGGAGATGAAATAACCAGATCAACTTTCTGAGCAGACAAACTTTATTTCACTCTCACATCTTCCAGAATCAGAACATTGAGCATTAAACATTTGTAGCAGGGACTCTCTCTTTTACCGGAGTGGTAGCTCAGTCACCGGAGTGGTGGTTCAGTTGGTAGAGCATCCGCCCCACACCCGGGAGGCAGGGGTTCAAATCCCGGCCGGGTCATGCCGAAGACCATATAAAAGCAGAACTTCCTGCCGTCCAGCTTGGTGCTCAGCAATAATGGAATGGAGGAGGGAAATTTGTGGCGGCGCCTTGCATGGCAGCGGCCCTCTGATTGTACATATGGGGTGCGTGTTATTAACACTGTAGATAGGAAAAACACAATTTTGTTCAACTGTACATTGTATGGTTGAATGTCAATAAAGGGTGATTTAATTTTAATTTAATTTTATATCCCAAAACTCACACCTCCCTGCTACCTGACGTCCTACATTCACCATTCACTCCCCCAAGACAATTCCCCTTATCCCCCAGCCCTTTGATCTCCATGCTCTCTCAGTCTGAGAGGAAAACTACTGAACTCTACAGTGTGGGTCCCCCACACAGCCCCCCCCCCCTCCCCAAGTCTCAGATTGGGTGTTAACTCTCCCGTCCTCGCGGCTTCAGTCTCCGCCCACAGCTGCTGTAATGGGGGGTCCTCAGCTCCGTGACGCAACTGTGCTGGTGGGGGGTTCCTGGGGGTGCATCCATCTGTGGGGGGACAATGGAGGGGGGAGAGAAACATTCAGCATGCTTGTGTGACTGCTGTAATGAATCATTTACCTGGGGAGCTCTCAGTGTGAGTCTTTCTCGCCGAGGAGCTTGAGCCAACTGCAGCTGCTCATCTGCCACAACAAAGGCGGGCTTAAGCCTGTCTATACAAATTCTCTCCTGGTGACCCCCCAGGTCTAACACAAAATATTTGTCCCGGGTTTCCAGCACTCTGAACGGGCCATTGTAGGGTAGGCGCAATGGGGTCCGGTGGGCATCGTGCCTGACAAACACGAACGCCGCGTCCTTCAAGGTTTTTGGCACAAACGCGCGGGGAAAACAGTGGTGGGCCGGGCCGAGCATCCGTGCGTCTGCGCTATGCTGTGAACGCGGGGACAGATGGGTGTTCGGTGTGGGGTTATCTGGTATAAACTCCCCGGGGAGCCGCAGGGGCTGCGTAAAAACCAGCTCTGCTGGGGAAGCCACTAAATCCTCCTTCGGTGCGGAACGCAACCCTAATAGAGCCCATGGCAACCGGTCCACCCAATTTGCGTCTGTAAGCAAAGCCCTGAGCGCTGCCTTCAGTGACCTATGGAAACAATTGCATAAACTATTGGCCTGTGGGTTGTACGGGGTCGTGCGATGAATTGAGACGCCCAGGCTCCGGGCCATCATGGACCAGAGGTCGGAAACAAACTGCGGGCCCTGATCGGATGTGATGTCCGAAGGAGTACCAAAATGTGCCACCCATGTTGTTAAAAAGGCGTGTGCCACGTCCACGGACTCGGTGGAAGCTAGTGGGACTGCTTCGGGCAATCGCGTGGTGCGGTCCACCACTGTCAGGAGGTGCATGAACCCCTGCAATGGCGGGAGGGGGCCGACGAGGTCCACGTGAACATGGTCGAACCTTTTAGCCGGGATATGGAATGGCTCAAGGGGGGTCTTTGCGTGCCTGTGCACTTTGGCTCGTTGGCACGCTACACAGGCTGCAGCCCACTCTTTCACCTGCTTGCGCAGGCTCAGCCAGACAAACTTTGCTGCCACCATTTTGACTGACGCGCGTACGCCTGGGTGCGCCAGGGAGTGAACTGACTCAAAAACGTGGTGTCGCCAAGCGTGTGGTACCACCGAGCATGGGCAGCCAGTGGAGACGTCACAGATTGGGGGGGGGCGTCTTGCATAACTCTGCTCTCCAGCCTTAACCTTGTTGGTCCAGACTGGAGTGCGCACAGGTCCGCATTGCCGATCTGCTCCACGGCCATGGCCGTGGCATCTATCCCTACGTAGACTGGGGCCACTAATGCACACAAGAGGCAGTCCGCCACCACGTTGAGTTTACCGGCCACATGCTGAATGTCGGTCGTAAACTCCGAGATCGCGGCCAGCTGTCTCTGCTGCTGGCCCGACCATGGTTCCGAAACCTTGGCCATCGCGTACATTAGCAGCTTGCGGTCCATGAACGCAGTGAAGGTGCGCCCTTGCAGCAAGAACTGGAAGTAGCTTATGGCCAGGTGGAGAGCCAGCAACTCCCTGTCGAATGCGCTGTATTTACGCTTACTGTCGCGCAAAGACCTGCTAAAAAAGACGAGCGCCTGCCAAGAACCGGTGACATACTGCTCCACGACGGCCCCTATGGCCATGTCTGATGGTGTAGTGTAGTGAGATGTGTCTGTAGTGAGTGCAATCTGAGCCGCCAGGTCTGGGTGCACCAGCAGTGCAGCGTTCGCCAGAGCTGTTTTAACCTCAGAAAATGATTGCTCCCGTTCAGGAGTCCAGTCAACTCTGTCTGCCGGCTTCCTTTTCTTAAGCGCGGAGTACAATGGTTGCATGAGCTGGGCTGCGCCGGGGAGGAAACGATTGTAGAAGTTCACCATCCCCAAAAACTCATGCAGCACCCTGATCATCTGAGGCCGGGGAAAATTCGCCACTGCACGCAACTTGGGCTGCACGGTGGCGCAGTGGTTTAGCACTGTGGCAGCACAGTTTTACCCTTGGCCGGGGGATCGCGGGGATCATGAGGTCGTGGGTTCGATCCCAGCCCCCGACCAACAGTGAGCTGTGTGGAGTTTGCATGTTCTCCCCGTGTTGCGTGGGTTTACTCCGGGATTTCTCCGGTTTCCTCCCGCATACCAAAAACATGTAGGTTTAGGGCGCTCGCGCACGCAGCGACCAGCAGCCGGTGGCTTGTCACCAGACTGCAAACCAAGTCTACCTACGGGTACAAATAAGTAACAAAAAAAAAAAAAAAAAAAAAAAAAAAAAAAAAACTTGTCTGGCAAGGGTATCGCTCCCTCCAGTGAGATGTGGTGTCCCAAAAAATCGATCCCCGTCACGCCAAGCTGGCATTTCGCCGGGTTGATTATTAACCTGTGCTCCTCCAACCTCCGGAAAACCATTCTGAGGTGGACTACGTGTTCGTCCTCGGACGCGCTGGCCACCAGGATGTCATCCAGGTAGACGAACACAAACGGCAGATCGCGCAACACCACATCCATCCAATGTCTGTGCCGCGGCTTTTAACCTGAAAGGCATGCGTAAACACTCAAACAGACCAAACGGAGTTATTACTGCCATTTTAGGTATGTCCTCCATGCGCACCGGGACCTGGTGGTAACCACAGACCAGGTCTATCTTAGAAAAAATACATGCCCGGGCTAGGTGAACGGAAAAACAGGGGATCGGATAGCAGTCGTGCGCTGTGGCATTGTTTAATCTGTGGAAAATCTCCGCAAGGTCGCCACGATCCCTCGGCCTTAGGGACCATGTGTAGTGGGGATGCCCATGGGCTGTTTGATTGTCTGATGATGCCTAGCCTTTCCAAGTTGGCAAACTCTCACGCTCTATGGCCAGTTTAGCTGTGTCCAGGCGCCGAGGTCGTGCAAAAACGGGCGGCCCGGTGGTGGTAATAAAGTGCTCCACCCCGTGTTTAGAGATGGCCGCCGAAAACGTTGAGACCGTGAGTGCTAGGAACTGGGTGAGCAGTGTGTGGAACTTACCACCTGGAGCTGTGACGTTGGCTAGCGTTGTTGGCCCGGCTCCTCGAGCTGTACAGGGGAGGGAATCAAAAGACATTGCATTAATCAGACGGCTGTTAGTAACATCGACTAGTAGTCCGTGTGCACACAAAAAATCAGCGCCTAAGATTGGGCAACTGCATGCCACTATGATGAATGTCCACTGGTACGTATGGCCGTGCAGGGATACAGTCAGTGTTCTCTCACCAAAAGTCTTAATGTCTGAGCCGTTTGCTACTGTCAGCTCGGGGCCACTAATTCCCGCTAGCCGGTTGGCGTAGGACAGCAGGATGAGGCTCTTTTGGGAGCCGGAGCCCACGAGAAACCATCTCTCCGAGCGGGAGTCTGTCACTTAGAGCAGCTTGCTTTCTTCACTGGCGGTCGCAGCTGCTATCGACTGCCTGTCCTGGCATTTCCCGAACGCTTGAATTGGCATGGTGGCACGCATCGGCATGCATCCTCTCCAAAATGGCGGTGGTAGGAGCAGAGTGTGTCTCTCTGGCGCTTCCTGGCCCCCGCTGCCACTACCATCACTGGCTCCTCGCTTCCGCTGGCCGTCTCGCTGGGTTCCGATGTCGCTGCGTTCACTGTGAGGGCTCTGGTGGTGAGGATGATCCGATCTGCCTCCTGGGCTAGCGCACGGTAGTCACGCGCGGCCAGCAGCGGCGAGTTGGCAAGGGCCGCTCTGGCTGCTGTTGGGAGTTTCCGGAGGAAAAGGTGGGCAAATAGAAAATGCCCGTCGTCCTTGCCCATCAATGCCAACATCTTCTCCATCTGGTCGACCGCAGACCCGTCTCCCAACTCAGAGCGCGTCAGGAGTCTCTCCACTCTCTCGCAATCTGAGAGCATGTAGCGCCGGGTCAGCACGGCTTTGAGAGCCCCATATTTGCCGTGGACTGGGGGTTGTTGGAGCAGGCTCGCTACTTGCTGAGTCATGCGAGCGTCCAGCGCTAAGACCACATAGTAATACCTGGTGCCATCTGCTGTTATTCCCTGGAGCGCGAACTGGGTCTCGGTGTGGAGGAACCAAGACTTAGGGTCGTGCAGCCAAAAGTCCAGTAGTTTGACCGAAACGGCGCACGCATTGCTGGGATTTCCCATCCGGGTCGTCTCCAGGGTGTTCGCCTTATGTTCCATTCTGCGTCAAGGGTCACCAGTGTGGAGATGAAATAACCAGATCGACTTTCCGACCAGGCGAACTTTATTTCACTCTCACATCTTCCAGAATCAGAACATTGAACATTAAACATTTGTAGCAGGGACTCTCTCTTTTATATCCCAAAACTCACACCTCCCTGCTACCTGAGGTCCTGCATTCACCATTCACTCCCCCAAGACAATTCCCCTTACCCCCCAGCCCTTTGATCTCCATGCTCTCTCAGTCTGAGAGGAAAACTATTGAACTCTACAGCATGGGTCCCCGACAATTTTATATAATATTCAATTTTTTTAAGAAACTAAATTTTGGGTTTTCATTAACTGTAAGCCATAATCTTCAAAATTAAAAACAAACAAAAACAAAAAACAAAAACAAAATAAAAGTATTGACCACTCATATTATAATTTTCTGTATTATTAATCATAAAATATTTAGGCTAATTTGTTTGTCTAGCGCCATTTTTATACCCTGTTTAGTATATTCCATTTGCTTTTCATATTATTCTTATTATCACCTAATTAGTTAAGTTTCAGTTAGCTACTTAACTTAACTACAACATTAACTTATTATTATATTTTTTGCATTTGTTTTCCCCTTCCTTAGTCCGTGGTCTTATAAATTCCCTATAAAGTGTGTTCTTTTTGGAGGCATTACGTAAACCCATGGTAATCTTGGCATGATTTAAATATTTTACTTCCCGATTAACTTTCTTTACAAGATAGTTTCTGTCATTTAAACTTCAAAATAGCACCTTGGACACAGTCCAAAGATGGATAATTTTTTTTCACACATGAGGAGCTGTTCAGAAGTCCTTATACAAAGATATAGAGTGATGATAATCAAGTCAGTGGTGGTAATGCACCTGTAAGCTGGTTGACAACCCCCAATCAAATCTAAAAGAAGAAGAAAAATTTCCTCCTATGCTCTATTACTATTTGAATTATTAAGTATATTATTCCAATTGTGTATCATTAAATAATTTTAACAGCTTTAATTGACTCTTTTCCAGAGGTCCGGGTCGTGGAGGCAGCAGTTCAAGCAGAGAAGCCTAGACTTCCCTCTCCCTAGCCACCTGCTCCAGCTCTTCAGAGAGGATACCAAGACATTCACCAGACCAGCTGGGAGACATAGTCTCTCCACTGAGTCCTGGGTCTGCCCCGGGGTCTCTTCCCAGTGGGACGTGCCCGAAACACCTCAAGTGGAAGGCGTCCAGGAGGCATCCTAATCAGATGCCCATACCACTTCAACTGACTCCTTTCAATGTGGAGGAGCAGCGGTTCTACTCTGAGCCTCTCCCGGATGACTGAGTTCCTCACCCTGTCTCTGAGGGTGAGTCCAGCAATCCTATGGAGAAAGTTCATTTCAGCCACTTGTATCCGCGATCTCGTTCTTTTGGTCATTACTCAAAGCTCACGACCATAGGTAAGAGTAGGAACGTAGACTGACTGGTAATTCGACAGCTTTGCCTTAGAACTCAGCTCCCTCTTCACCACAACAGACCGGTACAACGTCTGCATCACTGCAGAAGCTGCTCTGATCCATCTGTCAATCTCTTGCTTCATTCTCCTCTCACTCGTGAATAAGACCCCAAGATACTTAAACTCCTCCACTTGGGGCAGAAGCCTGTCCCCAACCCAGAGAGGACAATCAACCTTTTTCCGGCTGAGGACCATGGAATCGGACTTGGAGGTGCTGATTCTCATCCCAGCCATTTCACACTCAGTGGCAAACCGTCCCAGTAAGACATGTAGGTCATTGCTGGATGAAGCCGACAGGACAACATCATCTGCAAACAACAGAGATAAGATCCTGTGGTCACCAAGCATGACACCCTTCATTCCCTGGCTGTGCCTAGAAATCCTTTCCATTAAAATTATGAACAGGATCGGTGACAGAGGGCAACCCTGGCAGAGACCTTGGCGGACTGATCCCAAGCTGTCTAAACTGGCTTTTGGTATGTGGAATGTCACCTCTCTGGTAGGGAAGGAGCCTGAGCTGGTGTATGAGGTTGAGAAATACTGGCTAGATATAGTTGGTCTCACCTCAACACACAGCTCCGGTTCCGGAACCAGTGTCCTGGAGAGGGGCTGGAGCTTGGCCTTTTCTGGAGTTGCCCTGGGTGAGAGGCGACGAGCAGAGGTGGGTATTCTTGTACCCCCCCACCTTGCTGCCTCTATATTGGAGTTTTCCCCGGTGGATGAAAAGGTTGCTTCCCTGTGCCTTCGGGTTGGGAAACGGGTCCTGACCATCATTTGTGCCTATGCACCAAATGATGTTTCAGACTACCCACCCTTTTTGGAGTCTCTGACTGGGGTGCTGGAGGGTGCTCCTCTTGGACACTCCATTGTCCTACTGGGGGACTTCTATGCGCACGTGGGCAACGACAGTGGAACCTGCAGGGGGGTGATTGGGAGGAACGGCCTGCCCGATTTGAACCTGAGTGGTGTTCAGTTATTGGACTTCTGTGCTAACCACAGTTTGTCCATAACGAACACCATGTTCAAGCATAAGGGTGTCCATATGTGCACCTGGCACCAGGACACCCTAGGTCACAGGTCGATGATCAATTTTGTTATCGTGTCATCAGACCTGTGACCGTATGTCTTGGACACTCAGGTAAAGAGAGGTGCAGAGCTGTCAACTGATCACTACCTGGTGATGAGTTGGATCCGATGGCAGGGGAGGATGCCATTCAGACCTGGTAGATCCAAACGTATAGTGAGGGTGTGCTGGGAACGTCTGGCTGAGGCCTCTGTCCGGGAGGTCTTCAACTCCCACCTCCGGAAGAACTTCAACCACATTCCAAGGGAGTCTGGAGATATGGATTCTGAATGGGCCATGTTCTCCACCTTTATTGTTGAAGCAGAGGCCCAGAGCTGCGGCCGCAAGGTCGTCGGGGCATCTCGTGGTGGCAACCCCTGAACCAAGTGGTGGACACCAGTGATGGGGGGGGGGCATTAAGTTGAAGAAGGAGTCCTATCAGGCTTGGTTG
The DNA here is from genome assembly GCA_020510985.1 of Pholidichthys leucotaenia. Classification (NCBI taxonomy): domain Eukaryota; kingdom Metazoa; phylum Chordata; class Actinopteri; order Cichliformes; family Pholidichthyidae; genus Pholidichthys; species Pholidichthys leucotaenia. The sequence continues at coordinate 411,887,984 of CM035840.1, read as the reverse complement.
GCTTGTGGGACTCCTGAAGCAGCCGAGGTGTACCGGCAGGCCAAGCGGCGTGCAGCTCGGGTGGTTGCTGAACCAAAAACCCGGGTATGGGAGGAGTTCGGTGAGGCCATGGATCAAGACTTTCGGTCGGCCTTGAAGAGATTCTGGCAAACTGGTAGCTCAGAAGGGGGAAGCAGCTCCCTGTCCACACTGTGTATGGTGCGAATGGGGTGCTGTTGACTTCCACTGGGGATATCATCATGCTGTGGAAGGAATACTTTGAGGATCTCCTCAATCCCACTGATAGGCCTTCCACAGAGGAAGCAGGGCTTGTGGACAAGGGAGGTGGCTCACCTATCACAGGGGCTGAGGTCACCAAGGTGGTTAAAAATCTCCTTGGTGGCTGGGCCCTGGGGGTGGACGAGATTCGCCGAGTACCTCAAGACCCAGGATGTTGTAGGGCTGTCATGGTTGACACGCCTCTGCAACATTGCGTGGAGGTCCAGGGCAGTGCCTTTGGCATGGCAAACCGGGGTGGTGGTTCCTCTCTTCAAAAAAGGGGACCGGAGGGTGTGCTCCAACTTTAGAGGGATCACACTCCTCAGTCTCCCTGGGAAGGTCTATGCCAAGATACTGGAGAGGAGAGTAGTCATATAATACAAAAACTGGGAAATGGTCATAAATATCACTTATCAATAGTCCACTTGTGTTGTTTATGCCGTACGTTTGTGAATATATTGTCAACTACAGTGGTACAATGAGATGTTATTCTGGTGGGTCTCATGATTTTGTATACAAGTTTAAAATGTATATTGCATCATTAAAATCATCATTTATTTTATGATTGGATTAATCCATCCATCCATCCATCCATCTTCTACCGCTTTTCCGGAGGTCCGGGTCGCGGAGGCAGCAGTTCAAGCAGAGAAGCCCAGACTTCCCTCTCCCCAGCCACCTGCTCCAGCTCTTCAGAGGGGATACCAAGGCGTTCCCAGACTAGCTGGGAGACATAGTCTCTCCACCGAGTCCTGGGTCTGCCCCGGGGTCTCCTCCCAGTGGGACGTGCCTGAAACACCTCAAGTGGGAGGCGTCCAGGAGGCATCCTAATCAGATGCCCATACCACCTCAACTGACTCCTTTCAATGTGGAGGAGCAGCGGTTCTACTCTGAGCCTCTCCCGGATGACTGAGCTCCTCACCCTATCTCTGAGGGTGAGTCCAGCAATCCTACGGAGAAAGCTCATTTCAGCCGCTTGTATCCGCGATCTCGTTCTTTCGGTCATTACCCAAAGCTCGTGACCATAGGTGAGAGTAGGAACGTAGATTGACTGGTAAATCGACAGCTTTGCCTTAGAACTAAGCTCCCTCTTCACCACAACAGACCGGTACAACGTCCGCATCACTGCAGATGCTGCTCCAATCCGTCTGTCGATCTCTCGCTCCATTTTCCCCTCACTCGTGAACAAGACCCCAAGATACTTAAACTCCTCCACTTGGGGCAGGAGCCTGTCCCCAACCCGGAGAGGACAATCCACCTTTTTCCGGCTGAGGACCATGGACTCGGACTTGGAGGTGCTGATTCTCATCCCAGCCGCTTCACACTCAGCGGCAAACCGTCCCAGCAAGAGCTGTAGGTCATTGCTGGATGAAGCCAACAGGACAACATCATCTGCAAACAACAGAGATGAGATCCTGTGGTCACCAAGCATGACACCCTCCATTCCCTGGCTGCGCCTAGAAATCCTGTCCATAAAAATTATGAACAGGACCGGTGACAAAGGGCAGCCCTGGCGGAGTCCAACTCTCACTGGGAATGACTCCGACCGAGTGTTGGCAATGCGAACTAAACTCTCACAACGGTCGTACAGAGACCGAATAGCTCGTAACAACAAGCCCGATACCCCATACTCCCGAAGCACCCCCCACAAAAATCCACGAGGGACGCGGTCAAATGCCTTCTCCAAGTCCACAAAACACATGTAAACTGGTTGGGCAAACTCCCACGAACTCTCAAGAATTCTCGAGAGGGTAAAGAGCTGGTCCGATGTGCCACGGCCAGGACGAAAACCACATTGCTCCTCCTGAATCCGAGGTTCGACCAACGGCCGGACTCTCCTCTCCAGTACCTTGGCATAGACCTTCCCAGGGAGGCTGAGGAGTGTGATCCCTCTAAAGTTGGAGCACACCCTCCGGTCCCCTTTTTTGAAGAGAGGAACCACCACCCCGGTTTGCCATGCCAAAGGCACTGCCCCCGACCTCCACGCAATGTTGCAGAGGCGTGTCAACCATGACAACCCAACAACATCCAGGGCCTTGAGGTACTCGGGGCGAATCTCGTCCACCCCCGGGGCCCGGCCACCAAGGAGATTTTTAACCACCTTGGCGACCTCAGCCCCTGTGATAGGCGAGTCATCCCCCTCGTCCCCAAACCCTGCTTCCTCTGTGGAAGGCGTATCAGTGGGATTGAGGAGATCCTCGAAGTATTCCTTCCACCGCCCGACGATATCCCCAGTTGAAGTCAACAGTGTCCCATCCGCACCATACACAGTGTGGACGGGGAGCTGCTTTCCCCTCCTGAGCCGCCGAACAGTTTGCCAGAATCTCTTTGAAGCCGACCGAAAGTCTTGTTCCATGGCCTCACCGAACTCCTCCCATACCCGGGTTTTTGCTTCAGCAACCACCCGAGCTGCACTCCGCTTGGCCTGCCGGTACACCTCAGCTGCTTCGGGAGTCCCACAAGCCAACCAAGCTTGATAGGACTCCTTCTTCAGCTTAATGGCCCCCCTCACCACTGGTGTCCACCACTTGGTTCGGGGGTTGCCACCACGAGATGCACCGACCACCTTGCGGCCGCAGCTCTGGGCTGCCGCTTCAACAACAGAGGTGGAGAACATGGCCCATTCAGACTCCATGTCTCCAGACTCCCTCGGAATGTGGTTGAAGTTCTTCCGGAGGTGGGAGTTGAAGACCTCCCGGACAGGGGCCTCAGCCAGACGCTCCCAGCACACCCTCACTATACGTTTGGGTCTACCAGGTCTGAATGGCTTCCTCCCCTGCCATCGGATCCAACTCACCACCAGGTGGTGATCAGTTGACAGCTCTGCACCTCTCTTTACTCGGGTGTCCAAGACATACGGTCGCAGGTCTGATGATACGATAACAAAATCGATCATCGACCTGCGGCCTAGGGTGTCCTGGTGCCAGGTGCACATATGGACACCCTTATGCTTGAACATGGTGTTCGTTATAGACAGACTGTGGTTAGCACAGAAGTCCAATAACTGAACACCACTCGGGTTCAGATCGGGCAGGCCGTTCCTCCCAATCACCCCCCTCCAGGTTTCACTGTCGTTGCCCACGTGCGCATTGAAGTCCCCCAGTAGGACAATGGAGTCTCCAGGAGGAGCACCCTCCAGCACCCCAGTCACAGACTCCAAAAAGGGTGGGTACTCTGAAACATCATTTGGTGCATAGGCACAAATGATGGTCAGGACCCGTTTCCCAACCCGAAGGCGCAGGGAAGCAACCCTTTCGTCCACCGGGGAAAACTCCAATATAGAGGCAGCAAGGTGGGGCGATACAAGAATACCTACCCCTGCTCGTCGCCTCTCGCCCGGGGCAACTCCAGAAAAGGCCAAGCTCCAGCCCCTCTCCAGGAGACTGGTTCCGGAACCGGAGCTGTGTGTTGAGGTGAGGCCGACTATATCTAGCCGGTATCGCTCAATCTCGTACACCAGCTCAGGCTCCTTCCCCACCAGAGAGGTGACATTCCACGTACCAAAAGCCAGTTTAGAAAGCTTGGGATCAGTCCGCCAAGGTCTCCGCCTTTGACTGCCACCTAATCCACATAGCACCGGACTTCCATGATCCCTCCTGCAGGTGGTGAACCTACTGGAGGGCGGACCCATGTAACTCCTTCGGGCTGAGCCCGGCCGGGTCCCATGGGTGGAAACCCGGCCACCAGACGCTAGCCTTCGAGCCCCTCCCCCAGGCCTGGCTCCAGGGTGGGGCCCCGGTAACCCCATACCGGGCGGGGTACACTGAATCCTTGATATACAATTTATCATGAGAGTCTGTTGGATCGTTCTTCGTCTGGCCCTTCACCCAGGACCAGTTTGTCTTGGGAGACCCTATCAGAGGCAAATTGCCCCGGACAACATAGCTCCTGGGATCACTGGGGCACGCAAACCCCCCCACCACGATAAGGTGACGATCCATGAGGGGGTGATTGGATTAAGTAGGTTGATATTAATATCCCCACAGATGGCCATTGTTTTATGACATATTTTTGAGAATATTCACTCTACCCAGTTCATAAAAAGTTCAATGCTAGACCCTGGTGCCCTTTATATACAGCTAATAATTACTGTTTTATTTTTCCTGAAATCTAATTCCACTGATATAGATTCAAGCACATTATTAACAAGAGATGAATTACTGTCCAGTACCCTGAAATTCAGATTTATGCCTATGTAGAGTGCAACTCCTCCACCCCCTTATTTTGTCTATCCATGTGCACAAACTCGAAAATAATACAGACTATCATAAGGTTTCTATTCTTGTACTTTTGGATCTCCATGCTGCTTTCAATACTGTGGATCATTCAATTCTCCTTCAGTGCCTTGAACAGCATGTAGGCCATAAAGGCACAGTTCTGAACTGGTTCTCTTCTTAGCTCATGGGACATTCATCCTCTGTGTCTATTGGTAACTATAAATCTGGTGTCATCAGCATTCCATTTGAGGTTCCACAGGGGCATATCTTAGGTCCTCTGCCATTCAACTTATCCATGCTTCCACTCAGATTATTAATAAAGCAATATAATATTTCTTATCTATCATATGCTGATGACACACAGTTGTGTACATATCTCTTCTGGGAAAACAAAACAACTCAGTTAAAGATCTCATCCTGTTCCATGTTGATATCAGGTATTGGGTGGCCAAAGATTTCTTGCAACTGAATCATAACAAAACAGAGATTTTTTTTTTTTTTTTTCAATGGCCCTTCCCTGTTGTTAAAGACTTGTGAGCATGTCAGAAACTTGGGTGTGTTTTTAGATGGTGATCTCAATTTTGAGAAGCACATGCATATCAAATATTACAAAAACTGCCTTTTATCACCACAGAAATATTGCCAAAGTTAGAAACTTTCTGACACTGTCAGTTCCTGAAAAGCTGGTCCATGCTTTCATGTCAAGTAGATTGGATTACTGTAATGCACTTTTTGCTAGACTGGCAAAGCAGACATCAAATTAACCCCAGCTCATTTACAATGTGACTGCTACAATTTTAACTAAAGCTAAAAGATTTGAATACATTGTGGCAGGAGGAAGAATCACAGAGGAGACGAAGGTGGGTTTCATCTTTACTCCTCAACTACCACCAAACAACTAACAGTGAACACTCCTGGAATTCAAAACCGGGAAACACAAACCACACACCGCAACCCCAAATCCCACTAGGTAAGAGGTACCTCTTCAGTCTGCCGCACAGCCCCCCACCCCGAACACCCAGAGGGGACTCCTGTAGCCAAAATCAGTCTCTCACTGGGGCCTGATGAGCCTGCCATAACGGCTGTGCCGCTCCAACCAGAACCACTGGAGAGACCTGTCATGCAGGGTGTCCTCGTGGACGACAGGTAGGTGAAACACAGTCCATAGCAAGCTGGAAACCAGAACACTCATCTAGTGCAGACCTAGCCAGGGTCTTAGAAGGGGGGTGACCCCAACGGGGTCCTGGGCTGGAACTGTAGGCTCAGCCGCCAAAACGTGCACCAGCTTAAGCCTATCTAACGTGACCCCCCCTTTACGCCCACCCATCTCTTGCGCAAAACTCTTAGGGCTCGTCTCCAGAACCTGAAATGGACCATTGTATGGGCATTGGAGAGGCGAGTGGTGAGCATCATGTCACACAAAAACAAAATGGGCTGCACTGAGCTGAGTAGGCACAAATGATCACAGAAAACAGTGGTGAACGGGGCTCAGGGCCAGTGTGCCGTCAGATGGAAGAGGGTAGACGGTGGGGCCGGCCTGCGAGGCGGAACTTTTGGGCAAAAACTCTCCCGGAATGTGGAGCGGTTGACCGAAAACCAGTTCAGCAGGCAAAGCAACACAATCTTCTTTAGGATCTGAATGCAACCCAAGCATCACCCAAGGCATACGATCCACCCAATTACCATCGGAGAGCGCAGCATGCAATGCCACTTTCAGCGGCCGGTGAAAACGTTCACACAAGCCGTCAGCCTAAAAGTGGAGGACATCGCCAGCCGAAGTGGAGGACAGAGAGGTCGCCTCTGACCACTTAGTGGTCCGATCAACTATGGTGAGCAGGTGCGTAAAATCCTGTGAAGGGGGTCGAGGACCCACTAGGTCCACAGCACGTGGACAAAACATTTAGCCAGAATCCAAAATGGTTCTAGGGGTGTCTTGGGGTGCTGGTGGACTTCAGCGCATTGACACACCAAGCATGTGACCACCACCCCTTGACATCCCTGAGGAGGCCAGGCCAGAAAAAACTTCGACCAGTTTTACCGATGTCCGAACTCCAGGGTGAGAGAGTGAACTGAGTTGAAAACTTGAAGGTGCCAGGTTGCAGGAACAACAGGGCGGGGGCGGCCAGTGGAGACATTGCAGAGGAGAGTAGGACCACCCTCCTGCATTACTGCCTCCTCAAGTTTGAGGGCTGTACCTGTATACCGAAGGTCCAGGATGTCCAGGTCATTGGGCTGCTCAGCGGCCATGCCAGAAAAATCCATTCCGAGGTGCACCGGACACACCAGCACACGTGACAGGCAATCAGCAACAGGGTTGGACTTGCCAGCCACATACTGAACATCTGTTGTGAATTTGGAGATGGCCGTCAGATGGTGTTGTTGATGAGTAGACCATGGCAAACGCAAGGGGCTGCCACAACCCTGCAAAGCGCTGCTCGACCACTGCCCCCACAGCTACGTTGGAGGCGTCTGTTCAAAGCTATGGGCGCCGTGGGCACAGAGTGAGCGAATAGGGCTGCATTTGCAAGGGTGGACTTAGATCCATCAAAAGCTCGGACCAGTTTGGGAGTCCAGGTGACAGGGTCATTGGCATTTTTTAGCCTCAGAGCCTCATAAAGTGGTTGAAGGAAGTGGGCAGTGTGAGGGAGGAAGCGATTGTAAAAATTTAGCATGCCCAAAAATTCCTGCAGTGCCTTAACGGAGTCCGGATGGGGAAATTCCACCACCGCTTGAACCTCGGAAGGCAACGGAATCACACCTCGCGACGAAATGGTGTGATCTAAGAAGTCAATCACCAGAAGCCCAAACTGACACTTAGCCAGTTGACAATCAGGCCGTGTTCTTTAACCCCTTGCACTCCGGTCAATTTTCCTAAAAACGCCAAAAAATAATGTGCCCAAAGTAAATCGAAAGCTGTTCTTCAACCCTTTGCAGCATCTTCATGGGGTTGGTCTTATTTAAAAGAAAACACTTTGAATTTTTTGGCAAAACAGTCATAATCTCTCTAAGTGCTCCGGCCACTGAGTTACAGTCATCTAAACATACTGAACTTGAAGAAAATAAATTTGGCCTGGGTGTTTTTTTTTCGATACAAATGCTTGCAAATAACACACAGCTTCAGATCCGGGCTGGAAAATGCAACAGAAATGTAGAACCAAGTGTTATCCAGCTGAGGTCCAAATTTTGTAACAATACCACAAAAAATGAATATATTACACAGCTTTTTCCTCAGGTAGTTCCCAGGCGTTTTGGAACTGTGCCAAATTGTGCCAAATGGCACAGTTTGGAAAAATGTCTCTAACTTTTGAATGATTCAATGTAGAAGCTTCATTTTGGGCTCTAATGAAAGGTCACATTCAGGGCTGTGTCTGTATGTGTGTGTGTGGGGGGGGGGTTGCCCCCCCCTCGCTACAAAGGACGGAGATCGGCCATCGCTACATGACGGATTAGCGTCATGTGGGATGTGGGACAGCAGCTCAGTCACCGCAGCTCCCCCCCCCCGCTACAGAAGAACAGTCAGGAATAAGGAATAATTTAGCTTATAACACCTTACCTCTTCACAGCAGCATCCTGGCGAACTTCTCTTCCCCATTGTCAGACGAACGCGATGCTGGTCCGCTCGTGGTTCTGGTCTCTCGACCCGATCAAAACATAATTCCATTATTGCAGTTTTGTGCTTCCATGATTGCGGTTTTTGGCGAACGATTTTTTAAAACAAATAACAGTAGTAATTAAAAAAAGACTGGCGAAGGCGTATGTGTCACTCAGCCTTCGTCGTCAGCCTCCGTCGGTCTATGACCATGGAAGAAATCATAACGTCTCATAACGTCTAATCCTTTTTTGATCCGCTCCAGCAGTCAGTCTTCACCCAGCCTTAAAAAACACAGCTCGCGAACTTCTCTGCTTCAATTGGCTCACTGCATTCACAGCAGGCGGGTCCTTCTGGCTAGGTTTTCAGTCATTGATTCTTCAAGGTTTCAGAAATCCAATTCAAGGCTCTTATTAGTCGAATGAGAGGTCAATCAGATGAACTAATCTGTTCGCGGCTGTGTCTGCAGTTTTTATTTTCAGTGCGCACTTGGACGCCACTACATCACCATCACCACCTACATCACCATCTACACCATGCGTCCTAGAGCGCACGAGAGAGCACGAGGGCGCTCTCGTGTGCTCTAGGACGCAGAGACTTGCCCGTCCGCGGTACAACGGAGCGCAAGAGGTTAAAGTGCCCAAAAACTTGTTTGAGGTGCGACAGATGCTCTTCGGCTGACGGACTGGCCATGAATATATCATTGAGGTAGACAAACACGAATGGGAGGACGCGTAACATCGAGTCCATCAACCTCTGAAAAGTTTGGGCTGTGCCTTTAAGGCCGAATGGCATGCACAGGACTTCAAAAAGCCCGAACGGGGTAATTACCACGGTCTTGGGGACATCCTCCACACGCAAGGAAACCTGGTGATAACCGCACACCATATCCATGTTTGAACAATAATGATGTAATTGTTCTTCAGAAGGAAGTGAGTCATTCTCCTAAACAGGACACTGAAGACAAAAATAGCTGTAACTCGAGCAAAACTTGTCCAATGTCCACCAAAGTTTCCATGATGGAAAATAGTCCCACCCCGAATGCGTCTACAAAAAAATACCTGAAAAATGTATAGTGCCGCCTAGTGGTTAAGGGAGGAATTGCTGAAAACTGTTTTATTTATTAGTCATGTGCCACTTGCCAGAGTGATGTGAAATTTTCTGAGGTTCATTAGACTACCTGTTTGATCATAACTGCACATCACCTTTAGCATGGCATCACTGCTGTTACCATGGACACCCCCCCCTCACCATTCACTACGTGATCTTGTTGGGAGGGTTGAGAAGGACTTGAAGTCACGAAATGTAGAACATAGGTTGAGGTAACTGTCATATGTAGTCCTATGTAGGTGGGCAACACATAACTGAAGGGGAATTGTTGCCATGGTGACATGGAGAAGGTTGACTTTTTGTCATGGAACATCGGAAAGTTGTAGCTTGAACAAACTTTATCCGATTTTCACCAAATTTTCTACAATGGATAGGAGTCTGAACCCACATGCAACTACTTAAAAGTGGTTGACAAAACTTATAGCACCACCTGCTGCTGACAGGAAGTACTGCACCAAAAGGTTTTCTTTATTATTCACACAGCACATGCCGAGATGACGGGAAATTTTACGTGCTGGCTGGGTCTGATGGGCGCCAGGTTCCACAGGTGCATGGGGGGTGAGGGCCTGCTTACAGTTGTTTGCAGTTTTATTTTTTATTTTTCTTATTCCCCATCTAAGATCTCATTTTTGGGGTAGTCAGCGTGCATGAATACCCAACATTTTTTGCAGGGACCTCAAGACTGGCAAAAAAATTTAACGTTTTGGAGGAAATATGAATGACCCCACAAAAATGGCTCTACAGCGCCACCTAACATGTGAAGTCAATGGGGAGCGGCACACGCTTACTTTCAAATAGAGAAATGAAAAATGTGTGAGATGTTTATCATATTAACACATGCAAAAATCTCCATAGAAGTGATGGTCTACACCCAACAGGAAGTCGGCCATTTTGGCAGAAAGTGGCAGTCACCAAATTTCCACCTCACAAATTTGATCAAACTCATCCTAGGGTTTTAGTCCGATTGAGCTCATTTGTGGTGACAATCATCCATACCCATGTGCCATTAAAAGTTATTGAAAACTTTTCCAAAAGCTTGACAGTTTGGCCGTAGGGGTGTGGCAAGTTTTGATGCCCCGCTATGATCATTCTATGACCATTTTGATGGCAATAACTCTAGTATGCATTGTCAGATTTTAACCAAATTCAATATTATGGTTGTCAGTCCAATTCCAAACAGTTCTATAGAACAAAATTCATACAAATCTACAGCACCACCAATAGGAGGCAGAAAGTTTAGCATCAGAAAGTTTACATCCTGTTGTTTTTTTTTTTTTTAATTCATCAGTAATGGAATGTAAGATTGGCACCAAGATAGCTATGATGTATATGGGTATGCCTCCGAACAATTACAGCTATGAATATTCATGAGTAGCAACAGTGCCCTCTCTTGGAGACATGAAGGTTACACCAAAGGTTTTCTTCAATATCTCTGAAATAAATAGTCTCATTGGAACCATTTATGGTGACAATCATCTATACCCATGTGCCATCAAAAGGTATTGAAAACTTTTCCAAATTCCCAATGGTTTGGCAGAAGAGGCGTGGCCAAATTTGCAGTATTGCCATCACCCTTCCAATGGCTTCTTCTCTGGCATACATTGACTAATTTCAACCAAATTTTGTGTGATGAATAGGTAGCCGATACTGACAATTTTTATAATAAAGAATGACACATGGCAACAGCGCCCCCTACCACCAATGGACAGGAAGTTTCCATAACTCACATGCTATTCTCAAGTGCCAATTACCAAAATGACATGCAATTTTCTAAGGTTTATCAGACCACCTGGTTGATCATAACTGCACATTACCTTTAGCATGATGTCACTGCTGTTACCATGAACATGCCCTCCTCGCCATTCAATCACTGATCTTGTTGGGGTTGTTGGGAACCACCTGGAGTCATGAAATCTGGAACACAGGTTAAGGTCACTGTCATTTGTAGTCCTATGTGGGTGGGCAACACATAGTAACTGACAGGGAAGTGTTGCCATGGTGACATGGTGAAGGTTGACTCCTTGCCATGGAACATCGGAAAGTTGTAAATTGAACAAACTTTGTCTGATTTTCACCAAATTTTCTATGATGATATCAGTCCCGCCCCACACGCGCAGGCATAAAAATGATTGACAAAAGTTATAGCGCCACCTACTGCTCACAGGAAGTATTGCACCAAACGGGTTACTTTATTATTCACCCTGCGACGACAGGAAATTTTCTGAGCCAGCTAGGTGTGACGGGCACCAGGGTCCGTAGTTGCACGGGGGGTGAGGGCCGCTTACAGCTGCTTGCAGCTTTAATATTAGTATTGTTTTCTTTGCCTCCCTTGGGTTTTGTATTTATCTTGTTTTCACCTTTATGGGTCATTTTCCCTTTTTTAATGATTCGGGTTGTTTCTCTTTTTGTAACATTTCTTATCTTCATGTTAGTTACCTTTTGCCATATTCCTCCTGTACTGTTATTTTGACAGCACCTTGTGTATACTTCCTCTTTGAGCTCAAGTTCACGGGTTGTCACAGCTGTCAGTTGTTGGTCTGATTATCCTGGCTCGTTACCCGCATCTGTCATCATTGGTTGTTAATTCCTCCTCATCCTATTTAAGGACCGCTGCATCACAGCTCGGTGCAGTGTCCTTGACTCAGTTTCAGAGGTTAGTTGTATGTCTTGTTTTTCTCCTCCTGTATCCTGATGTGCATCTCACATCCTCTCCAGCATTGCTGTATACCTCAGCCTCTGTGCTATTTTTGCCTTTGTCATCCTCCCTGAGCCTGTAAGTTTTTGTCTTGTTATATTTGGCTGCACGTGGCTGCACGTGCATTGGCTGCACGGTGGCGCAGTGGTTGGCACTGCGGCAGCACAGTTTACCCTTGGCCGGGGGATTGTGGGGATCGTGGGATCGTGGGTTCGATCCCAGCCCCCGACCAACAGTGATCTGTGTGGAGTTTGCATGTTCTCCCCGTGTTGTGTGGGTTTACTCCGGGATTTCTCCGGTTTCCTCCCACATGCCAAAAACATGCATGTTAGGTTAATTGGCTGTTCTAAATTGTCCCTAGATATTTGTTTCCTATAGGCCCTTAGAATAGAGGGTTAGTATTAATGAAAGCGCTTTGAGTGGTCTTTGTGACTAGAAAAGCGCTATATAAGTGCAGGTTAGTTAGTTAGTTATATTTTGTGTTTTATTAAAATTCCCTGCAAGCTCACAGCTCCAGCAATTGGGTCTTCGTCCTGCCCTAAGCGGCGCTTATAACAGAAGGACACTGCCAGTGTGGACCGAGCAGACTATGAGTTTGCTTTATTGTTTTTTTCCCTCCCATTTATTTATTTTTAAATTCCATTTTTCCTGCTTGGATGTCAACCCACACAGACTTCAGTGTTTTTGAACTGGACGAGGTGGAGATTTGAGTGGCGGGATTATTGGAAGATATCATCTCGGACACTTGCTGTTCCCACACTCCCAGTGAGGCTCTGCAATGTTTGGATATTGCGGCACAGGTAATAGCGGCATAACCAAGCCTTTGGAGTTATCCGGAGCTTGCGGTTCTCCTCAAACCTGTGTCCAACTCCGAACATATGCTCTGTGGGCTAGGGAGAACATCTCCCCCACCTCTACCAACGAAGAAGTGCCAACAAAGAAACGTACCCGGGTACGGAAGTCCTCAGCCTCTTGCCGCCACCCAATTGCGTCCTACGTGAGGAACTCTTCCACCTCCCAAGCAGCTCCTCCCTCACTGCTCCGGAGAACCGCAGCAGCAGCCTCCTCCTTGCACCAAAATTCCCATTCTTCGGCTTGCCCATCAGCTTCATCCTCCCTACCTACCGCTGCTGCCTCCTTCTTCTCCACGGTGGCATCATTCACTGCTGAGAATCCAGCTGTCCTCAGGTCTGCAGTGCCGGCTCCTCCACTCTCCACATTGGTGTCCCTGTCTGCTGCAGCCATGGATAGGGAGTCATTTGGGCCTTCAGCAGTAGCGACTACAACTTCTCGGGAATTAAGGCAAGTACATTTTCATTCTCTAATGCCTTTTAATGAATTGTCTTGCCTTATTCCTGGTGGGGGGCTCAGCAGCAGCCATCCACTTTGGCTGAGCCCTCACCACCTGCTGCTGTATCCATTCCTCCATTCTCATCTACATCCCTAGTGTTCCCCTCTTTTTTTTTCTGAGTGTCCACCAGTCCTGGGAGGGAGCCACCAGACAATGGAGGGGTCTGCTCTTCCGGAGATCCCTGTTCCGGTCACACAGCCACATCCTGAATGGGAGAGGAGCACCCCCTGTATCCCGTCACCTGTGCTGACGAGAGAGTGTCCCTAGGCTTCAGCATCGCCGGACCCGGGGCCATCAGCGAGGCATTCCCTGGCTCCACTATACAGGGCTGGAGTTCCACCAGTTTCAGCCACTACATCCGGGGTCCTGTCAGTGTCAGCCGCCATGCCTGGAGTTCCACCAGCGTCAACCACCACATCTGGGTTTTCGCCAGCTTCACCTGCCATCATGCCTGCTGCTTTGGCCACTGCAGCAGAGTCGCTGGAGTCCTGGACGATGGTGGAGCTCAAGTCAAGGTAAGTTCTCTTTTCTATCTCTACATTATCAGTTTTAGAGAAATATTGTCTTGTTTGTGGCGGGGAGAACCAGTTGCAGCTGCCAACTGCCCTCACAGGGCTCCACTGCTACCAGTAACAATGATCCGGTATTATTCTCTTCCTGCCTGTCCGAGGTGGCCATGTCAGGGATGGATTCTCAGATGGATGGATTCAAGATGCCCCAGCCTGAGTCGGTGGAGTCCTGGATGGCGGTGGAGCTTGAGTTGAGGCAAGTTCTCTTTTTTGTCTTCACAATGGCAGTATTAGAGAAATCTTGCTTTGCTCGGGGCGGGGAGAACCAGTTGCATCTGCCAGCTGCTCCTGATTTTTCCTTGTTGGGCTCCACTGCTGCTGGTGATACTGACCCAGTATTTGTTTCTTCTTCTCTGTCCGAGTCCTCGTCTGGTTCCACCGATGGTCATCAATCCTTGCCTGAGCACACTGATGGTCATCAGTCAACTGTGTTTGGTTCCGTCGATGGTCATCAGCATTCGCCTGAGGTCGCTGATGGTCATCAGCCTTCGCCTGAGGTCACCGAGGGTCACCAATTTTTGCCTGAGGTCACCGAGGGTCCTCCGCCTTTGCCTGACATTGTCGAGGGTCATCTGTCTTTGCCTGAGGTCACCGAGTGTCTCCAAATCTTGCCTGAGGTCACCGAGGGTCCTTCGCCTTCACGTGAGGTCACCGAAGGTCCTCGATCATCACCTGAGGTCACCGAATGTCATCCATCTTCACCTGAGGTTGCCGAGGGTCATCCATTTTTGCCTGAGGTTGTCAATGATCATCAGTCCTCTTCATCTGGTTTCCCCGCTGATTAGCCATCTTTGCCGCCTGGTTTCTTGCTGATCAGCCATTTTGTTCATCTGGTTTCTCCACTGATCAGTCATCTCTTTTGCCTTGTTTCCTCACCAATCAGCCGTCCGCCTTGTCTGGTTTTCCCACCGACTAGTCATCTTTTTCATCTGGTTTCCTCGCTGGTCAGTCATCTTCATCATCAGGTCTCCATGCCTCAGCCTCTGTGGTCTGTGAAAGGTATGGGTTCCAGCTGCTGCCTCCAGGATGGGGCACATCGTGTCCCATGGCCTGTTTGCTCAGGGATACTGGGAGACCACCCAATGGACTATGTCATCTGTTTGGGTGGCTCAGGAACTCTGGGAGGCCACCTGATTTATTCCACCATGTGATCTAGTGGTTTTGGGACTTCTGTAGGCCACCTGGACTGCCTTTCTTTTTCTCCTGGTGGTCCTAGGGGTTCTGTATGATCGGATCTGTTCTGTTTTGTGGGTCATGAGTGAGTTTTTTGTTTGGGCCCTCCTAGCCTGGGTTCCCCTACCGCCCTCATGGGTTGGGTAATTGTTCTATTCCTGTTGGGATTTTTGTGCTTTTTCTTTTTCTTTTTGATGTTACCTTGGGGTGTCTGGAATCCACCCCTTGGACAGGGGGTTCTGTCATGATGCTGAGCACAGATGGAGATCCATGCTCATGCTTTAAGTTCATCCAAATTATTTTCTGTAATTTCCCACTTCAGTTTTATTTTTGTATATTGGGTATGGTCGTGTCTGTATGATGTCATTTGAGTTTGCTATTTATTTCTATCTATTTATGAGAGTTCCTGTTTTTTGTTAGTTACTATAATCTTGTTATTTATATCATTCGTCCATGGCCATCGGGTTCTACATTACAAATTATATCTGTTTGTTTTGACATGAGGCTTCACTTTTATCTTCAGTCCCCTTTTAGTAATGTTGATATTAGTATTGTTTTCTTTGCAGCTCTTGAGTTTTGTATCACTGACCCTGGTTACATTGTCACAATAAAGCAATTACTGGAAATAAACTGGTAACTTTAACGATGGCTTACACAGAGCAAGCACGCAGCATGGGGGGTCCTGCATGTAAGCTAAAAAACAAAACAAACAAAAAAAAAACTGCTGAAAAACAGCTAAAACTACAGCAAAAACCTCTACATCTCTTGTAGTCCCACCTGTTAAAAACTGCCTTACCCCTGTGCTTAATTCTAAGTACAGTACGACATCGGCTCTCTACAACAAGATGGAAAGAACAGCTCCACCCCACAGGTAATAGAGGCCAGTGCCTCTTGTACATGAGTTACCTGAACAAAGGACAGGCCAGACCACCATCCTACCACAGGCAATCCTGCACAGTCAACAGCTTTGTGAGATTATTCCACCGCAGATTTATCTTGCTGCTGGCGGGTGATGTGGAAATAAACCCAGGACTGGTGGCCATAGACGTGTGTGTGGAACAAACACCTTTAATGCTTACAGGACTAGCGCCGTTAACGTCTCCATCATCAGTGGAGACAACAAGACCACAATTGTTTAAGGGACCAGAATGGACACGAGCACAATCGCCAGCAGAATTAATGCCACGCACACTACTGGTAATGGCTGCACTAAGGCAGCCCACACCAACCAGCACTGCTGTAGCCCACCAACACCACCATGGCGTGGCAGCCCGATGGAGTCATCATGGACCAATAGCAGAATAGAGTCGGGATGGACTGGCAAACGACCCCCATCCCCTTAGCACAACAATGCACCCTCCTCACCATGGCAGCACCAATGCTAACAGGACTAGTGCGTCTAACACCGCCATCAACAGCGGAGACATTGAGACCACAATTGTTTACAGGACCAGCACAGACAGGAGTGCCATCACCAGCGGAATTAATGCCATGCACACTACCTGGTACTGGCTGTGCTAAGGCAGCCCACACCAACCAGCATGGCTGCGGCCCTGCAGCCCACCAACACCACCATGGCGGGGCAGTCTGATGGCATCGTCATGAACAAACAGTGGAACAGAACTGGGATGGAGAGGCAACTTACCTGTGTCCCTTTAGCACATCAATGTACCCTCCTCGCCACAGCACAGTGGAGAGCCCAAATCACCAGATGGCCATTCACTGCGACCCAACAACTGGTCTCTTCTGTTGGGTCAGTCCCTGCAGCAGCAGCCCAGCCCATGGACTCCACAACAGCAGCAATACAACAACCAGCCAGCAGTGAGAGTAAGACTTATCAGAGAAACCCTGTGTTGAAAATACATAGATTGCTAAAAGATTTTCAAACCCCGGATCAGGCTAAATGAATTTGGGACCCTCAAAGTTAAAAAAAAAAAAAAAATAAAATAAAGTCTTCTTGGGGAGCACTTAAATGTATGGAACATGGTCTCCTAATGTGAACAACTAGAACATCTGCTGATAAACTCAAATAGTGATTTTATGGGTCTGTCTGAAACCTGCTGATCATCCTTGTCACCTGAAACTGTTGTTTCCATGCCTGGCTAAAATGTGTTCAGGAAAGACAGGGATCAAGGAAAAGGTGGAGGAGTTCTACTATATGTTAAAGACACCTTTAAATGTAATGAGATTGAATGGTCAAAAGATACGAGTCTAGAATGTGTAGGAGTTAACATTAAGTTAGATAACCTGTTTGTTAATATTATTGATAAGAAAATAGAAAGTGGATTATTGATAAATGACATAAGTGACCATTTGCCAGTCTTTGCACTTATCCATGGCCACACGGGGACCAATACAGAAAAAACTTTAAAATCTTTCAGACACAAATCACAAAATGCAATCAGCTCTTTTAAAGAAGACCTGCTGAAGCGAGACTGGACAAAATCCTTGGATCAGGTAGTTAGATGGTCCAGTCGTTTGCTTGGTGAGTCACAGCTGAGCCTGACATCCCTGTACACCAGACAAGTACAGAGGATGGCTGACTTGATTTTAAATGATGACTCCCACCCTTTGCACTGCAACTTTCAGCTTCTTCCCTCCAGACAGAGATTTGCTGTCCCAAAAAGCAAAACCCAGCGCTACAAAAACAGCTTTGTCCCTGCTGCTGTCAAAAAGTTGAACAAGCTATAAAAATTATATTGTACATATTTTATATTTACCTATTTTGTAAGATGTGTGCCTGTGTTTGTGTCTATGTTGAATGTAATTAGTGGCTTGTAAATATGGATGTCACCAGACTGCAAAACAAATCTACCTACGGGTACAAATAAAATAACCTGAACCTGAACCTGAACCTGAAAGTCTATGTATCAGATGTAAATGAAGCCTATGACACATTCAGAAACATTGCAACCACTCTTTATGAAAAAAAATTGTCCATTAGTAAAGAAAAAGCTTAAACAGAAGTTTGTTGACAAGCCATGGTTAACCAAAGGATTACAAAAAGTGTGTAAAAGAAAAATTCAGTATATAAAGCTTTTCTAAAGAAAAGGACAAAAAATGCAGAGCAGTGGTATAAAGCATACAAAAATAAGTTAATATATATAATGAGATGTAGTAAAAGAGATATTATAGTAAAGAACTGGAGAAAAACAGAGATAACATTAAAAATACATGGAAAATACTTAACAATATTCTTGGAAATAAAAACAGAAATACAAGCTACCCAACCAATCTTTCAAAAAAAAAAAAAAGACTCAGAGTGTCAATGCAGTCTCACCTGCAGATGAATTTAATAAATTTTTTGTTAACATTGGTTCTAATTTGGCTCAAGAAATACCCATTACAACACCTACAGGTGATACAATAAGCAAAAACATTGCTATAAAAGACTCCATTTTCATAAAGAACACAGACGAGATAGAGGTCATTGAAATTATTAAATCGTTTAAAACTAAAACATCTACGGATTGTGATGGTATTGACATGCTTTTAGTCAAAACTATTATTGAATGTTTAGTGAAGCCAATGACGTATATCTGTAACCTGTCTCTCCAAACAGGTATATTTCCCAGTGCAATGAAAATAGCTAAAGTAATTCCGATATACAAGACGGGTGACAGAGGGGAATTTTCAAACTATAGACCAATTTCACTATTGCCACAATTTTCCAAGATACTTGAAAAAATATTCTGTGAGAGAATTGACAACTTCATAATGAAGAATAATTTATCGTGTGAGCAGCAATATGGGTTCAGACATAAGAGGACAACTGCATTTGCTCTAATGGAATTTATAGAAAAAATATCAGCTGCCGTGATAAATAAAGAGTATTCAATTGGGGTATTCCTGGATCTTAAAAAAAGCATTTGATGCAGTGGATCATAAATTATTATTAAATAAACTACAAAATTATGGTATTAGGGGGTAGCACTGTCCTGGTTATGTAGTTACTTAAAGAACAGATATCAGTATGTATGTGTTGGTAGCAAAAACTCACAGTTACTGAAGGTTACTTGCGGAGTCCCACAGGGTTCAGTTTTGGGGCCATTGTTATTCAATATGTATAGAAATGACATGTAAAGTTTTGGAAAAAAATGGATTTAATATTGTTTGCAGATGACACTAATTATTATGCAGTGGAAGCAATTTGGAGCAACTTTTGGATACACTCGGAAAGGAATTAGGAAAGCTTAAACTGTGGTTTGATTCAAACAAATTAACGCTCAATTTAAGAAAGACAAAATTTATAATTTTTAACAACCATCACAACAACTCAGTATTTAAACTCAATGTAAATGGTGTAGAAATTTAAAGGGTATCCGTAATTAAATTTCTTGGAGTAATAATTGATAATAAACTGTGTTGGAAGTCACATATTAATTATGTTAAAGGTAAAATATCCAAATCAATCGCAATACTACACAGATTGAAATATTTGCTGAATCAACCCACACTATATACTTCGTATCATTCATTAATACTCCCATACATGACATATTGTACTGAAGTATGGGGAAATGCATATAAAACAAACATATATTCAATATTTATGCTTGAGAAGAGAGCTATTAGAATAATAAACAAAGCTGCTTACAGGGAACCAACAAACCCACTTTTTTCTTAAATTAAAAGCTCTCAAGTTGAAATATCTGTTTGACTTTAAAACTGCAGTAATAATGTTTAAAGTGAAGAATCTATCACTGCCCGCAAATATCCAAAAGCTGTTTCAAATAAGGGAGAAACAACATCATTTCAGATGAATATGTATATTTCAAAAACCTTCAGTGAGAACTACCACCAAGAAACACTGTGTCTCAGTGCAAGGAGTCAGATTGTGGAATGCTTTTGGACCTGAATTAAAATCATGTACAACGCTTGGACAATTTAAACAAAATCTAAAGGAAGAAATACTCCAAATATATATATATATATACTGTATATATATATATATATATATATATATATATATATATATATATATATATATATATATATATATATATATATATATATACAGTATATATATATATATATATATATATATATATACTGTATATATATATATACTGTATATATATATATATACAAGATGGCATGTAACATCACATAAGAATTATTATATTCAGTCTGTGTTGTGCTGCTGTTTAGTTTTTTTTTCATGTTTTTTTTTTTGTCACATTTTGTCTTAGTTTTGTTCTAAATTGTAATCACTCCTGTTTTGTTTTTCTTTTGAATTCTTGGATGGAATATTGGTGGGCAATATAAGCTGCGGCTTCAGCCATCACCCATTTCAGAAAACTTATGTTCAACTGTATAATCAGATGAGTTATTGTTTAATTTGACCTTGTTAGATTTTTTCCCCTTTCTTATATTATTCTGTTCTTTTCTTTTAATCTTTACTTTTAATCTATCCAAAAATAAAGATTCATTCATTCATTCATTCAAGTTGTCAGCCAATATGACCTTCTCTGTTACTTGTTTATACCACAAACCCTCCTCGAAAGCATCATTTTATGACCAATTTAAAGCGCTTCTTAATCAGTGCAATCCTAAAAATGAATTAATCTTATTCAGTGCTTTTAATATAAACTGGGACGATACAAAAGACAGAAAAAAAATCTAAAAATAGAAACGGGTAACTATAACTTAACTTAATTAATAGATAAACCAACCACAGTCAAAAGCCAGTCAAAAACCAAAATTGATTTACTTTTTCAAATAGACCTGAAAGAATCTCAGAGACTTACAACCTTTTAACAGGACTGTCTGACCATAGTATAATACAAGCAACAAGAAAACTTCCACAGAAACAGCTTTCAAATCCATTTAAGAAGTCATGAGGTAACACAGTAAATTATATAATCCCAAAAATACCACCAACAAAATATAACAATGGCAATAAATTAAAAGGAAGGAAATCACCTCCTCAAATGTCATAATAGAATAGAATAGAATAGAATAGAATAGGCTTTATTTTCATTGTACAGTTGTTCAGCACAGCAAAATTGTGGCAAATCCACCAGGCTACTGCGCAATAAATTAAGTGAGAAGAATTTGAAACAAAACAGTTACAGAACACATGATTAACCATACGACCGTAGTAAAAATAAAAGTAAAAATAATAAATAGCCCATTGGTATATACACAGGTATGGTTGTGGCTTTGCGGGTGGAACCATGTACATAAGAGTGCGGAGTGCAGAACACATAATTTAGTAAAATGGCCCAAGGATTATGGAAAATATGTACAGTAGTGATTTCAGGGATGAGTCTACACATGAAAGTGGCAAGTGCAAAGACAGGTGAGCCACAGTGACAATCAAAAGGTCCTCAGTTCTGTGCATGTGAGTGTTCAGAGAGAGGGGGTGGGGCCTCTGACTGTTTGCAGTTCAAATGGCCCAGGGGAAGAAACTGTCCGTCTCAAGGAGTGGGACCTTATCCATCTGAACTGTCGTCCAGAGGGAAGCAGGTCAAAAAGGAGGTGGGCAGGATGTGAGGGGTCTCCTGTGCAGACCTTGATCCTTCTGAGACAGGAGGCTCTGGAGACGTCTCCCAGGGAGAGCAGAGGGCTGCCGATAATTTTTTGGGTGGTGTTGATGACCCTCTGCATAGCCTTCCTGTTCTCGGCCATGGAGCAGGCATACCACACATCCAGACAGTAGGTGAGCATGCTTTCCACTGAGCAGCGATAGAAAGCCAGCAGCAGCTTCTGGTTAAGGTTGTGCTTCCTCAGGATACGGAGGAAGTGCAGCCGCTGCTGGGTTTTCTTCACCAGGGCCTTGGTGTCGACAGTCCAGGAGAGGCCAGAAGAGATGTGGGTGCCAAGGAACCTGAAGGCGGGGACAGCCTAAATCACAGCAATAATTTTTTATAACAAAAATCAAAGAGGTTGTAGCGGCATTTTCAAAAAAAGAAATAACAGAAGAAGAATCAGTTTACCATGGCTCAACTCCGAAAGGCTACAACTAATGAAGACCAGAGATCAACTTCTTAAAATAACTCTAAAAACAGGTTTAACAACAGACAGACAAAAATTTACATCTGCTAGAAATAAGGTAACACAAACCCTGAGGAAGGTGAAGGCAAACTTTTCTATGACCATTACTGAAAATGCAAAAGGAGATGGCAAAAAAATTAGAATATTATCAACAAATTGACTGATAAACAAAACATAAAAGACGACGGAGACATGGAACTTAATATTAATAACAAATTGGTACAGAATCCCAGGGTCATTGCTACAGAGTATAATAACTTTTTCATAAACTCTGCTAGAAAAATCCAACTCATTTAATCCACCTGATCATAATTTTAGTCCTATTAACCCCTCATAACTAGTTTTTGATATATTAGAAATAACTGAAAAGGAAGTCGTAAATATCATCAGCTCATTGAATAGCTCAAAAGCACCAGAGAACATGGTCTGAACACGAAATTTTTAAAAGAAAAAGAATCTCTCATTTGTCGAAATACTTGTTTAATCAGTCTGTCAATAAAACATGCTGTCGTCCCAACTGCTTGGAAGATAGGAATGGTCAGACCAATTTTCAAAACAGGGAATAAAACTGGTATAAACAACTACAGACCAATCAGCATCGTACCTGTCATCTCAAAATTAATTAAAAAATGGGTGGCCAAACTATGTGGGCATCTGAATTATGGGAACACCCCCCTGCATCACGCACAGTTTGGGTTCCATGCCCACCACTCAACAGAGTCTGCAATAAGTTTGTTCCGAGACAAAGCTAAATCTTTCTTACATGCAGTGGTGTGAAACAGTGTTTGCCCCCTTTCTGATTTCTCTTTTTTTTTTTTGTATGTCACTCTTAAAAGTTTCAGATCATCAAACACATTTAAACATTAGACAAAGAAAACACAAGTAAACACGAAATGCAGTTTTTTTAAATGAAGGTGTTAATTACACAGGGTTACAAAAATATTTTTTTTGTAAGTTGTATGTGGTTTTTCAACTGATTTAAGACAATTTTGCACTGCTGAATCCGAAAATGACATCCGTTTCTTTCGATCAGGTGCTAAGTAAAAACCTGTACTTACTTAGAACTTACTTTGTACTGTGCATGTACTTACCTTTATATAAGGGTAAGTATCTATCTACCGATCTATCTTGGTGCCAATCTGACATTCCATTCCCGAGGTATTCAAAAAACAACATGATGCCAGCTTTCTGATGCAAAACTTTCTACCTCCTATAGATGGCGCTGTAGATTTCTATGACTTTTTTTTTCTCCATAGAACTGTTTGGAATTGGATTGATATCCATAAAATTGAATTTGGTTGAAATCCGACATTGCATACAAGAGTTATTGCCATCACAATATTCATAGAATGATCATGTCGAGGCATCAAATTTTGTCACACCCCAACGGCCAAACCGTGGAGTGTTGTAAAAAAGTTTTCAATAATTTTTAATCGTACATGGGAATTGATGATTGTCACCAGAAATGAGCTCAATCAGACTAAAACCCAAGGACAAGTTTGATCAAATGCGCAAGGTGGAAATTAGGTCACCGCAACTTTCCGCAAAAATGGCCGACTTCCTGTTGGGTGTAGACCATCACTTCTGTAGATTTTTTTGCATGTCTTGACATGATAAACATCTCATACGATTTTCATCTTCCTATGAGAAAGTAAGTATGGGCCACTTCCCATTGACATCACATGTTAGGTGGCGATGTAGAGCCATTTTTGTGGGGTCATTCCTATTTCCTCCAAAATATTACATTTTTTTTACCAGTCTTGAGGTCCCTGCAAAAAATGGTGAGTTTTCATACACGTTGACTACCCAAAAATGAGATCTTAGATGGAGAAGAAGATGAAGAAAAAACATTCTAATTAAAGCTGCAAGCAGCTGTAAGAGGGACTTCGCCACCTGTGCAACTGTGGACCCTGTCGCTTGTTGTACCTAGCTGACTCAGAAAATTTCCCGTCATCGAGGCAAGCGCTGGTTGAATAATAAAGTAAACCATTTGGCGCAGTACTTCCGTTGAGCAGTAGGTAGCTCTATAACTTTTGTCAATAATTTTATATAGGAGCATGTGGGGGAGGGACTATAATCCATTGTAGAAAATTTGGTGAAAATCAGACTAAGTTTGTCCAAGTCACAACTTTCCGATGTTCCATGGCGAGGAGTCAACAGTTGCCATGTCGACATGGCAACACTTCCCTGTCAGTTATGTGTTGCCCACCCATATAGGACTACATATGACAGTCACCTCAACCCATGTTCCAGATTTCATGACTCCAGGTCATACCCAACAATTCCAACAAGATCACAGATTGAATGGCAAGGAGGGCGTGCTCATGGTAACAGCAGTGACCCCATGCTAAAGGTGATGTGCAGTTCTGATCAACCAGGCAGTCTGATAAACCTCAGAAAATTGCACGTCATTCTGGCAGCGCTTGAGTATCGCATGTGAGTTTTGGCAACTTCCTGTCCATTGGCGGTAGGGGGTGCTGTTGCTATGTGTCATTCTTTATTAGAGAAATTATCTGTATTGGCTACCTATTCACCACAAAAAAAAATTGGTTTAAATTTGTCAATGTATGCCAGAGTAAAAGCCATTAGAAGGGTGATGGTGATACTGCAAAATTGGCAATGCCCCTTCTGCCAAACCGTCAGGCATTTGGAAAAGTTTTCAACAGTTTTTGATGGCACTTGGGTATAGATGATTGTCACCATAAATGGTACCAATCAGACTATTTATTTCATAGATATTGAAGAAAACCTTTGGTGTAACCTTCATATCTCCAAGAAAGAGCGCTATTGCTACTCATGACCATTCATTGCTGTAATTGTTCGGAGGCATGCCCATATACATCACACCTATCTTGGTGCCAATCCGACATTTCATTCCCGAGGTATTTAACAAACAACATGATGAAAACTTTCTGATGCAAAACTTTCTGCCTCCTATAGGTGGTGCGGTAGATTTGTATAAATTTTGTTCTATAGAACTGTTTGGAATTGGGCTGATATCCATAACACTGAATTTGGTTGAAATCAGACAATGCATACCAGAGTCATTGCTGTCAGAATGATCATAGAATGATTATGGCGAGGCATCAATTGTTGCCATACCCCTACGGCCAAACCACTGAGCTTTTGAAAAAGCTTTCACAAATTTTTATGGTACATGGGAATAAATAACTGTCACCACAAATGAGGTCAATCGGACAAAAACCCTGGGACGAGTTCGATCAAATGCGCAAGGTTGAAATCACGTCACTGCCACTTCGTGCCAAAATGATCATCTTCCTGTTGGGTGTAGACAATCACTTCTATGGAGATTTTGCATGTCTTGACATGATAAACATCTCACCCGATTTTCATCTTTCTATGTGACAGTAAGCATGTGCCACTCCCCATTGACTTCACATGTTAGGTGGCGCTGTAGAGTAATTTTTGTGAGGTCATTCATATTTCCTCCAAAACATTAAATTTTTTGCCAGTCTTGAGGTCTCTGCAAAAAATGATGAGTTTTCATCCACGTTCACTACCCCGAAAATGAGATCTTAGAAAGAAAAGAAGAAAAAAAAATTCAAACAATTAAAGTTGCAAGCAGCTGTAAGAGGACACTGGCCCCCCCCATGCACCCGTGGAACCTGGAGCCCGTTGCACCCAGAAGACATGGAAAATTTCCCATCGTCATGGCATGCGCCGCGTAAATAATAAAGAAAACCGTTTGGCGCAGTACTTCCTGTGAGTAGTAGGTGGTGCTATAAGCTTTGTCAACCATTTGTATGTAGCAGCGTGTGGGGTCGGACTTAGAGCCTTCATTTAAAATTTGGTGAAAATTGAATAAAGTTTGTCCAAGTTACAACTGTCCAACATATTGCAATAAGATAAACTTCGACATGTGGCCATGGCAACACTTACATTTTTGGTACATGTTGCAGAGCCATACAGAACTACAGAAGAGAGTCACCTTGGCTTATGTTCCACATTTGGTGACCAATGAACTTTCCCATCCCTCCAAAGAACAAAACGTATTGAATGGCAAGGAGTGGGTTTTCATGGCAACTGTAATTATTGCAGGACAAAAGTGACTTCCACTGAGGGTAATCCTATGCACTCTGAGAAACCACTGAAAATGTCATGTCATTCTGACTACTGGTCTTTGTGCGAAAGTTAATACAATTTTTTGCACTACCTCATGTCAGCAGTAGGTGGTGGTGTGATAGTTTTGTGAAAATTGATATACAGACGTGTTCAGAGTGGGATTAGTATGATTTGTGCAAAGTTTGGTCCAAATCAGACAAGGATTGTCTGAGCTGTAACTGTCATGTTTTGCATGGTGAGGAAGCCATTGAAGCATGCCGGTCATCATGGAAACAATTCTGTACTATGTACATGTACTGTCAATGAGCCCTAGTCATTTTTTCACCTGGTGAGAGAAAAACAAAGAAAACTGTTTTTAGCAATTCTTCCTTTAATTACTAGGGGGTGCTACAACTTTTGTTTATTATTTTTATATGGACACATTTGGGCCGGGACTATTATTCATTGTAGAAAATTTGGTGAATATTGGATGAAGTTTGTCCAAGTTGCAACTTTTCGATGTTCCATGGGGAGGAGTCAACCTTCACCATGTCACCATGGTAACACTTAACTATCAGTTATGTGTTGCTGACCCATATAGGACTCCAGATGGCAGTCATCTCTGTCTATGTTCCAAATTTCATGACTCCAGGACCTTCCCAACCCTCCCCACAAGATCACGGATTGAATGGCGAGGAGGGCGTGTTCATGCTACCAAGTGTGATGTCATGGCAAAGTTGATGTGCAGTAATGATCATCCCTGTGGTGTGATGAATCTCAGAAATTTTCACATCATTCTGGCAAGTGGCGCGTGAGTAACAAATAAAAGAGTTTTAAGTAATTCTTCCTTTAAGCACTAGGTGGAGCTGTAGATTTCTTTGAATATGGTGGAATATGGTGGCGCAGTGGTTAGCACTGCGGCAGCACAGTTTACCTTTGGCCGGGGGATTGTGGGGATCGTGGGATCGTGGGTTCGATCCCAGCCCCCGACCAACAGTGATCTATGTGGAGTTTGCATGTTCTCCCCGTGTTGCGTGGGTTTACTCCGGGATTTCGCCGGTTTCCTCCCACATGCCAAAAACATGCATGTTAGGTTAATTGGCTGTTCTAAATTGTCCCTAGATATCTGTTTCCTATAGGCCCTTAGAATAGAGGGTTAGTATTAATGAAAGCGCTTTGAGTGGTCTTTGTGACTAGAAAAGCGCTATATAAGTGCAGGTTAGTTAGTTAGTTAGTTAGTTGTTATTTGATCCATACTGCTGGTTGACCTCCAATAATGTACTTGGCATCTTACTGTTATGTTCTTTATGTCTGTCCTCTCCATCTTCCCTATCCCCTCACCCCCAGCCAGTCGCAGCAGATGACTGACCCTCCCTGAGCCTGGTTCTGCTAGAGGTTTCTTCCTGCCAAATGAGAGTTTTTCCTCTCCACTGTCGCTTAGTGCTTGCTCATAGGGAATCGTCTGATTGCTGGGTTTTTCTGAGACTGTGTGGTTTTTTCTGCACTGTGGCGCCACGAGATGGCTTCTGTTGTGATGTGGTGCAGAATAAATAAATAAAGCTGAAGTGAAATGTCATTGTAAAGTTGACATACAGTTATGATCAACTCTCCGGTCTGATGAATCTCAGAAAATTTCATGACATTCTGGCAAGGTACAGGAACAGGAAATCTTTCCTGCCACATGCAATTTCACTGTACAATAACTCACTATGATGTTGTATTCTGGTCATAGCTATGCTGCCACACTGCATTTTACAGACTAACTGGTACATCACTTTTCACTCTGCTACTGATAGTCCTTCTTTGTGCAATGGGATGATTCATGTGTTTATACGGGTCAACATATATTAAGCTATGATGTACAGTATATAGGTTCTATAGTTGTGTTAGTTTTTACTTTCCATGGGTAATCCCTTTGTCTGTCGTGTGTGTTTCTGTTGTTTGGCTGTCAACTGTCATGCTGCTGTTACACTGTAATTTCCCAGTTTGGGATCAATAAAGTACATCTATCTATCTATCTATCTATCTATCTATCTATCTATCTATCTATCTATCTATCTATCTATCAAGTGCTGCGTGAGTCATAAATAAAACAGTTTTCAGCAATTCTTCCTTTAACCACTAGGTGGCGCTGTAGATTTCTATGAATGTTGTTCAACAGAACTGTTTGGAATTGGACTGATATCCATAATGTTGAATTTGGTTGAAATCCGGCTATTCATACCAGAGTTATTGCCGTCAGAATGGTCATAGAATTATCATGACAAGGCATCCAAATTTGGCACACCCCTACGGCCAAACCGTCAAGCTTTTGGAAAAGTTTTCAATAACTTTTAATGGCACATGGGTATAGATGATTGTCACCACAAATAAGCTCAGTAAGAAAAAAAAAAAACATTGGACGACTTTGATCAAATACGCGAGGTGGAAATCAGGTCACTGTAACTTCCTGCCAAAATTGCCTACTTCCTGTTGGGTGTAGACCATCACTTCTATGAAGTTTTTTGCATGTCTTGACATGCTAAACATCTCACCTGAGTTTCATCTTTCTACCCGAAAGTAAGGGTGTGCCACTCCCTTTTGACTTCACATGTTAGGTGGGCTTCAGAGCCATTTTTGTGGATTCATTCATATTTCCTCCAAAATATTAAATTTTTCACCAGTCTTGAGTTACCTGAAAAAAATGATGAGTTTTCATGCACATTCACTACCCCCAAAATGAGATGTTAAATGGAGAAGATGAAAAAAAAAAAAATAAAGCTGCCCTCGCCCCCTGTGCGACCATGGTCCCCGGTGCCTGTTATACCTTGCTCAGAAAATTTCCCTTCATTGCGGCAAACGCTGCGTGAATCATAAAGTAAGCAGTTTGGCGCAGTACTTCCTGTGAGCAGTAGGTGGTGCTATAACTTTTGTCAATCATTTTTATGTAGAAGCATGTGGGGCGGGACTAATATCCATCATAGAAAATTTGGTGAAAATCAGATAAAGTTTGTCCAATTTACAACTTTCAGATGTTCCATGGTGAGGAGTAAACCTTCACCATGTCACCATGGCAACACTTCCCTGTCAGTTATGTGTAGCCCACCCATATAGGACTACATATGACAGTCACTTCAATCTATGGTCCAGATTTCATGACTCCAGGTCGTTCCCAACAATCCCAACAAGATCACGGATTGAATGGCGAGGAGGGTGTGTCCATGGTGTCAGCAATGATGCCATGCTAAAGGTGATGTGCCATTATGATCACCCATGTTGTCTGGTAAACCTCAGAAAATTTAACGTCATTCTGGCAAGTGGCACGTGACTAATAAATAAAACAGTTTTCAGTAACTCCTCCTTTAACCATTAGGTGGGGCTATATTTTTTGCCAGGTATTTTAATGTAGACATGTTCGGGGCGGGACTATTTTCCATCATGCAAACTTTGGTGGACATCAGACAAGCTTTGCTCGAGTTACAGCTTTTTGCTGTTCTAACGGGAGGAGTCAAAATTTACCATGGTTTCGTGGCCATGCCTTTTGAGATTGCGACTCACATTTGACAAGTTTTAATGACCAATGCCTATAGATGCCGGCATGTTAAAATGAGTTCAATGGGAGCACGCCCCCAGGAGGAATTCGTTCAAATGTGAGTGGTGCAGTACTTCCCGTGAGCAGTATTTCTTTTATTTATTTCTTCTGTGTTTCTTACCAGTCAGTTATGTGTTGCTGACCCATATAGAACTACAGATGACAATGACCTCTACCTATGCTGAAAATTTCATGACTCTAGGACGTTCCCAACCATCCCCACAAGATCAAAGATTGAATGGCAAGGAGGGAGTGTCCATGGTAAAAAGTGTGACGTCATTGTAAATTTGATGTGCAGTTATGATCATTCCTGTGGTCTGATGAATCTCAGAAAATTTCATGTCATTCTGGCAAGTGGTGCATGAGTAATAAAGAAAACAGTTTTAAGCAATTCTTCCTTTAACCACTAGGTGTTGCTATAGATTTCTAGGAATACTGTTGTATAGAACTGTTTGGAATTGGACTGATATCCATAATATTGAATTTGGTTGAAATCAAACAATGCATACCAGAGTTATTGCAGTAAGAATGGTCATAGAATGATCATGGCGAGGCATCAAATTTTGCCACGCCCCTATGGCCAATGCGTTGAGCAATCACAAAATTTTTAAATAATGTTTAATGGCACATGGGTATAGATGATTGTCACCACAAATGAGCTTAATCGGACAACAACCCTAGGACGAGTTTGATCAAATGCGCATCAATTGCGTGAGGTGGAAATTAGGTCACTGCCACTTCGTGCCAAAATGGCCAACTTCCTGTTTCATGTATACCATCACATCTATGCAGTTTTTTCATGTCTTGACATGATCAACATCTCACGCGATTTTAACCTTTCTACGTGAAAGTAAGCGTGTGCCACTCCACATTGATGTCATATGTTAGGTGGTGCTGTAGAGCCATTTTTGTGGGATCATTCCTATTTCCTCCAAAATATTCAATTTTTTGCCAGTGTTGAGGTCCGTGCAAAAAAATGTTGTGTTTTCATGCACGTTCACTACCCCCAAAATGAGATTTTAGATGGAGAAGAAGAAAAACTAAAAGTAAAAAAAAAAAAATCAAAAAAAAAATCAAACAATCACAATAGTGCTCTCGCCCACTGATGTTGTCAGTTGCTCAGAAGCTAATTAAGGCTGCAAGCAGCTGTAAGTGGGCCTTCACCCCCCTCACACACCCGCGGAACCTGGCGCCCCTCGGACCCAGCCGGCAAGGAAAATTTCCTGTTGTCATGGCATGCGCTGCGTCAATAATAAAGAAAAACATTTGGTGCAGTACTTCATTTGAGCAGTAGGTGGTGCTATAAGTCTTGTCAACTATTTTACGTAGAAGCATGCAGGGTCAGATTAATATCCATTGTAGAAAATTTGGTGAAAATCAGATGAAGTTTGTTCAAGTTACAACTTTCCGATGTTCCATGGTGAAGAGTAAACCTTTGCCATGTCGCCATGGCAACACTTCCCTGTCAGTTACAGTATGTGTTGCCCACCAAAATAGGACTACATTTGACAGTCACCTCGACCTATGTTCCAGATTTCATGCCCCCGCCCTTCCCAAGCCTCTGCACCAAGAACACCATATTAAAGGTGCTGTGCAGTTACGATCAACTAGGTGGTCTTATAAACCTCAGAAAACTGCACGTCATTATGACAAGCGGCGCATGAGTATGGCATGGGAGTTTTGGCATGGGAGTTTTGGTGTGGGAGTTTTGGCAACTTCCTGTCCATTGGTTTAGGGGGTGCTGTCGCTATGTGTCATTCTTTATTAGAGAAATTATCTGTGCTGGCTACCTATTCACCACACAAAATTTGGTTGAAATCAGTCAACGTATGCCAGAGTAAAAGCCATTGGAAGGGTGATGGCAATACTGCAAATTTGGCCATGCCCCTTTCGCCAAACCGTTGGGCATTTGGAAAAGTTTTCAACAGTTTTTGATGGCACACGGCTATCAATGATTGTCATCATAAATGACACCAATCAGACCATTTATTTCGGCGATAGTGGAGAAACCCTTGGTGTAACCTTCATGTCTCCTACAGACGGCACTATTGCTACTCATGAATGTTCATAGCTGTAATTGTTTGGAGGCATACCCATGTACATCACACGTATCTTGGTGCCAATCCTAAATTCCATTCTTGAGGTATTAAAAAAACAACATGACGCAAGCTTTCTGATGCAATACTTTCTGCCCCCTATAGGTGGTGCTGTAGAGTTGTATGAATATTTTTCTATAGAACTGTTTGGAATTCTACTGATATCCATAATATTGAATTTGGTTGAAATCTGACAATGCATACCAGAGTTACTGCCGTCAGAATCATAGAATGATCATGGCGAGGCATCAAATTTTGCCACGGACCTACGGCCAAACCGTTTAGTTTTTGGAAAAGTTTTCAATGACTTTTAATGGAACATGGGTATAGATGATAGTCACCATAAATGAGCTCAATGGGGCAAAAACCCTGGGACCAGTTCGATCAAATGTGCATCAGTTGCGCGAGGGGGAAATCAGGTCACTGCCACTTTTTGCCAAAATGGCCAACTTCCTGTTGGGTGTAGACCATCACTTCTATGGAGATTTTGCATGTCTTGACATTATAAACATTTCACCCGATTTTCATCTTTCTATGCGAAAGAAAGCGTGTGACACTCCTTATTGACTTAACATGTTAGGGGGCGCTGTAGAGCCATTTATTGGGGTCATTCCTATTTCCTCCAAAATATTAAATTTTTTGCCAGTCTTAAGGTCCGTGCAAAAAATGGTGAGTTTTCATGCAACTTTACTACCCCAAAAATGAGATCTTAGATAGAGAAGAAGAAAAAAAAAATCTAACTAAAGCTGCAGGTGGGCTCTTGCCCCCTGTGCAACCGCAGACCCCGGCGCCCATTGTGTATAGCTGGCTCAGAAAATTTCCTGTTGTTGCGACAAACGCTGCATGAATCATAAAATAAACCATTTGGCACAGTACTTCCTTTGAGCAGTAGGTGGTGCTATAACTTTTGTCAATCATTTTTATGTAGGAGCATGTGGGGCAGGACTAATATCCATCGTAAAAAATTTGGTGAAAATTGAACAAAGATTGTCCAAATTATAACTTTCCGATATTCCATCACGAGGAGTCAACCTTCGCCATGTCGCCATGGCAACACTTCCCTGTCAGTAATGTGTTGCCCATCCTATAGGACTACATATGACAGTCACCTCAACCTATGTTCCAGAGTTCATGACTCCAGGTCATTCCCAATAATCCCAACAAGATCACGGATTGAATGGCGAGGAGGGCGTGTCCATGGTAACAGCAGTTACACCATGCTAAAGGCAATGTGCAGTTATGATCAACCTTGTTGTCTGATTAACCTCAGAAAACTTCACATCATTCTAGCAAGTGCCACGTGACTTCCTGTTGTGTTTGTACCATCGCTTCTATGCAGTTTTTTGCATGTCTTGATATGATCAACATCTCACACGATTTTAACCTTTCTACGTGAATGTAAGCGTGTGCCACTCCCCATTGACTTCGCATGTTAGGTGGCGCTGTAGAGACATTTTTATGGGGTCATTCATATTTCCTCCAAAATATTAAATTTTTCACCAGTCGTGAGGTCTTGGCAAAAAATGATGAGTCTTCATGCACATTCACTACCCCAAAAATGAGATCTTAGATGGAGAACAAGAAAAAAAAATCTAACAATTATAACAGGGGCTCTCACTCACTGACTTTGTCAGTGGCTTGGGTCCTAATTAATAAAAAAAAGAAAAAAATCAACAATTACAATAGGGCTCTCGCCCATTGACTTTGTCAGTGGCTCAGGCCATAATTAAAGCTGCAAGCAGCTGTAAGTAGGCCCTCGCCCAATGTGCATCCTCGGACCCTGGCGCCGATTGCACCTAGCTGGCTCAGAAAATTTCCTGTCGTTGTAGCAAGCACAGCGTAAATCATAAAGTCAACAGTTTGGTGCAGTACTTCCTTTGAGCAGTAGGTGGCACTATAACTTTTGTCAATTATTTTTATGTAGGAGCGTGTTAGGCAGGACTAATATCCATCGTAGAAAATTTGGTGAAAATCGGACAAAGTTTGTCCAAATTACAACTTTACGGTGTTCCATGGCGAAGAGTCAACCTTCGCCATGTCACCATGGCAACATTTCATTGTAAGATATGTGTAGCCCACCCATATAGGACTACATATGACAGCTACCTCAACCAATGGTCCAGATTTCATGACTCCAACCACCCCAACAACATCACGGATTGAATGACAAGGAAGCCATGTCCATGGTAACAGCAGTGACCCCATGCTAAAGCTGATGTAGTTTTGATCAACCATGTTGCCTGATAACCCTCACAAAATTTCACATCATTCTGGCAAGTGGCACGTGACTAATAAATAAAGCAGTTTTCAGCAATTCTTCTTTTATCCACTAGGTGGCGCTATATCTTTTGTCAGGTATTTTAATATAGATGTGTTCAGGGCTAGACTATTTTCAATCATTGA
The DNA here is from genome assembly GCA_020510985.1 of Pholidichthys leucotaenia. NCBI lineage: Eukaryota > Metazoa > Chordata > Actinopteri > Cichliformes > Pholidichthyidae > Pholidichthys > Pholidichthys leucotaenia. Next base: position 411,853,894 of record CM035840.1, on the reverse strand, counting down.
AACTTTGGTGGACATCAGACAAGTTTTGCTTGAGTTACAGCTATTTGATGTCGTAAGGGGAGGAGTCAAACTTCACCATGGTGTCGTGGCCACACCTTTTAAGATTGCGACAGACACTTGACAACTTTTAATGGCAAATGCATGTAGATCTCGCCATGTGAAAATGAGCTCAATGGGAGCAGGCCCACAGGAGGAGTTCAAATGCGAGTGGTGCAATACTTCCCATGAGCAGTAGGTGGTGCTATAAGTTTTGTCAACAATTTTTTTATGTAAGAGCTTGCGGGGTCAGACTAATATCCACTGTAAAAAAAATTTGGTGAAAATCAAATGAAGTTTGTCCAAGTTGCAACTTTTTGATGTTCCATGGCAAGGAGTTAACCTTCGCCATGTTGCCATGGTAACACTTACCTATCAGGTATGTGTTGCTGACCCAGACAGAACTACAGATGACAGTCAGCTCTACCTATGCTCAAAATTTCATGACTCTAGGACGTTCCCAACCCTCCCCATATTAACACAGATTGAATGGTGAGGAGGGCATATCCACGGCAAGAAGTGTGATGTCCTGCGAAAGTTGATGTGCAGTTATGATCATCCCTGTGGTCTGGTGACTCTCAAAAAATTTTACGTCATTCTGGAAAGTGGCACGTAAGTAATAAATAAAACAGTTTTAAGCAATTATTCCTTTAACCACTAGGTGGCGCTGTAGATTTCTATGAATATTGTTCTTTAGAACTATTTGGAATTGGACTGACATCCATAAATTTGAATTTGGTTGAAATCCGACAATGAATGCCAAAGTTATTGTAGTCAGACTGGTCATACAGTGAACATGGCGAGGCATCAAACTTTGCAACGTCCCTACAGCCAAACCGTCAAACGTTTAGAAAAGTTTTCAATAACTTTTAATGGAACAGTGCTATGAGATGACTGTTGTTGTGAAATGGCGCTATATAAATAAAGTTGAATTGAATTGAATTGAATTGAATATGGGTATAGATAACTGTCACCACAAATGAGCTCAATTGGACAAAAACCCTAGGACGAGTTTGATCAAATGCACGTCAATTGTGCGAGGTGGAAATAAGGTCACTGCCACTTCGTGCCAAAATGGCCGACTCCCTGTTGTTTGCAGAACATCACTTCTATGGAGTTTTTTGCATGTGCTGACATGATAAACACCTCACCCAATTTTCATCTTTCTATGCGAAAGAAAGCGTGTGCCACTCCCCATTGACTTCACATGTAAGGTGGTGGTGTAGAGCCATTTTTTGGTGGTCATTCATATTTCCTCCAAAATATTCAATTTTTCACCAGTCCTGAGGTCCCTGCAAAAAATGGTGAGGTTTCATGCATGTTCACTACCCTAAAAATAAGATCTTAGATGGAGAAGAAGAAAAAAATAAAATTCTAACAATTTCAAAAGGGCTCTCACCCACTGACTTTGTCGGTGGCTCGGTCCCTAATTAAACTGCAAGCAGCTGTAAGCGGACCCTCGCCCCCCACACAATCGGGTACCCCGGCACCCGTCGTGCTAAGCTGAATTTCCCATCGTCATGGCAAGCGCTGCATGAATAATAAAGTAAACCATTTTGCACATTACTTCCTGTAAACAGTAGGTGGTGCTATAAGTTTTGTCCATCATTTTTATGTAGGAGCGTGCAGGGTCGGACTAATATCCATCGTAGAAAATTTGGTGAAAATCAGATAAAGTTTGTCCAAGTTACAACTTTCCGATGTTCCATGGCAAAGAGTCAACCTTCGCCATGTCGCCATGGCAACATTTCCCTGTCAGCTATGTGTTGCCCACCCATATAGGACTACATATGACAGTCACCTCGACGTATATTCCAGATTTTGTGACTCCAAGTACTTCTCAAGCCTCCCAACAAGATCACAGAGTGAATTGCGAGGGGGGCATGTCCATGGTAACAAGTGTGATGTCATGGGAAAGTTGATGTGCAGTTATGATCATCCCTGTGGTCTGATGAATCTCAGAAAATTTCACGTCATTCTGGCAAGTGGCGCAAGAGTTATAAAGAAAACAGTTTTCAGCAATTCTTCCTTTAAGCACTAGGTGGCATTGTATATTTATATGAATATTGTTTGATAGAAGTGTTTTGAATTGGACTGATATCCATAATTTTGAATTTGAAATCTGACAATGCATACTGTCAATGCCGTCAGAAGTGACCAACTTCCTGTTGGGTGTAGACCATCACTTCTATGGAGTTTTTTGCATGAATTGACATGATAAACATCTCACCCAATTTTCATCTTTGTACACAAAAGTAAGTGTGTGCCACTCCCCATTGACTTCACATGTTAGGTGGCGCTGTAGAGACATTTTTATGGGGTCATTCATATTTCCTCCAAAATATTCAAATTTTCGCCAGTCTTAAGGTCTCGGCAAAAAATGAATTTTCGTGCACACTCACTACCCCAAAAATGAGATCTTAGATGGAGAAGATGAAAAAAAAAAAAAATCTAATTAAAGCTGCGAGCAGCTGTATGTGGGTCTTCACCCCCCACACACCCACGGAATCTGGTGCCCGTCGGAGGCAGTCGGCAGGGAAAATTTGCCATTGTCACGGCATGCTTTCCGTTAATAATAAAGAAAACCATTTGGCACATTACTTCCTCTGAGCAGTAGGTGGTGCTATAAGTTTTGTCAAGCTTTTTTGATGTAGGAGGGTGTGGGGTCGGACTAATATCCATCGGAGAAAATTTGGTGAAAATCGGATGAAGTTTGTCCAAGTTGCAACTTTTCAATGTTCTATGGCGAGTAGTCAACGTTCGGCATGTCACCATGGTAACACTTACCTATCAGTTATGTTTTGCTGACCCATATAGGACTAGAGATGGCAGTCACCTCTACCATGCTCCAAATTTCATGAGTCCAGGACCTTCCCAACCCTCCCCACAAGATCACAGGTTGAATGACAAGGAGGGCGTGTCCATGGTAAGAAGTGTGACATCAGGTTAAGGTTGATGTGCAGTTATGGTATTCCCTGTGGTCTGATTAATCTCAAAAAAATTTCACGTCATTCTGGCAAATGGTGCGTGAGTAATAAAATAAAATATTTTTAAACAATTCTTCCTTTAACAACTATGTGGCGCTGTAGATTTATATGAATATTGTTGTATAGAACTGTTTGGAATTGGAGTGATAAACAAAATGTTGAATTTGGTTGAAATCTGACAATGCATACCAGAGTTATTGCCGTCAGAATGGTCATAGAATGATCATGACGAGACATCAAACTTTGCCATGCCCCTATGGCCAAACCGTCGAGCTTTAAGAAAAGTTTTCAATAACTTTTAATGGCACATGGGTATAAATGATTGTCACTACAAATGAGCTCAATCAGACAAAAACCCTAGGACGAGTTCGATCAAATATGAGTCTATTGCGTGAGGTGGAAATCAGGTCACTGCCACTTTGTGCCAAAATGGCCAACTTCCTGTTGGGTGTAGACCATCACTTCTATGGAGTTTTTTGCATGTCTTGATATGATCAACATGTCACGTGATTTTCATGACTTCACATGTTAGGTGGCGCTGTAGAGACATTTTTGTGAGGTCATTCATATTTCCTCCAAAATATTCAAATTTTTGCCAGCCTTGAAGTCTCGGCAAAAAATGATGAGTTTTCGTGCACACTCACTACCCCAAAAATGAGATCTTTAATGGAGAAGATGAAAAAAAAAATTCTAATTAAAGCTGCGAGCAGCTGTATGTAGGTTTTCACCCCCCGCACACCCGCGGAATCTGGTGCCTGTCGGAAGCAGCCGCCAGGGAAAATTTGCTGTTGTCACAGCATGCCTTCCGTTAATAATAAAGAAAACCGTTTGGCACATTATTTCCTCTGAGCAGTAGGTGGTGCTATAAGTTTTGTCAAGCTTTTTTATGTAGGAGGGTGTGGGATTGGATTAATATCCATCGGAGAAAATTTGGTGAAAATCGGATGAAGTTTGTCCAGGTTGCAACTTTTCAATGTTCTATGGCGAGTAGTCAACTTTCGGCATGTCACCATGGTAACACTTACCTATCAGTTATGTTTTGCTGACCCATATAGGACTAGAGATGATAGTCACCTCTACCTATGCTCCAAATTTCATGAGTCCAGGACCTTCCCAACCCTCCCACAGAGATCACAGGTTGAATGGCGAGGAGGACGTGTCCATGGTAAGAAGTGTGACATCATGCTAAAGTTGATGTGCAGTTATGGTCTTCCCTGTGGTCTGATTAATCTCAAATTTTTTTTTTACGTCATTCTGGCAAGTGGTGCTTGAGTAATAAATAAAATATTTTTAAGCAATTCTTCCTTTAACAACTACGTGGTGCTGTAGATTTATATAAATATTATTGTATAGAACTGTTTGGAATTGGAGTGATATCCAAAATGTTGAATTTGGTTGAAATCTGACAATGCATACCAGAGTTATTGCCATCAGAATGGTCATAGAATGATCATGGCGAGACATCAAACTTCGCCACGCCCCTACGACCAAACTGTCGAGCTTTAAGAAAAGTTTTCAATAACTTCTAATGGCACATGGGTATAAATGATTGTCACCACAAATGAGCTCAATCAGACAAAAACCCTAGGACGAGTTTGATCAAATATGAGTCTATTGCGCGAGGTGGAAATCAGGTCACTGCCACTTTGTGCCAAAATGGCCGACTTCCTGTTGGGTGTAGACCATCACTTCTATGGAGTTTTTTGTATGTCTTGATATGATCAACATGTCATGTGATTTTCGTGACTTCACATGTTAGGTGGCGCTGTAGAGACATTTTTGTGGGGTCATTCATATTTCCTCCAAAATATTCAATTTTTCGCCAGTCTTGAGGTCCCTACAAAAAATGATGAGTTTCCATGCGTGTTCACTACTCCAAAAATGAGATCTTAGACGGAGAAGAAAAAGAAAAAAATTCTAACAATTACAATAGGTTCTAACAATTACAATAGGGCTCTCGCCCACTGACGTTGTCAGTGGCTCGGGCCCTGAAAATGAAGGCTCAATCCTGTTCTCAGCCACGTTGCGCATGGCTTCTGTAAACACAGGCCCTGAGTGTCACATCACTGGAGACTGTCTGTGGAACTCCCCTCACTATGTTGTAGTGACTGCCAGATGAGGCTTTCAGGAGGACTTGAGGCCTTTCATCAAAATGGTTCATATAGACTAAGCCTCATGGAAACGTCATTTTCTCTACTTGTGCATCTAGTGGACAAAACGTATACTGCATGCAGATGTTTACAAGGGTGTTATTGGTTTGTGTATTTTTTTTCATTTCAATAAATGCACTCTTTTAAGAAATATCAATGATCATAAGGGAAAAAGAAATAAAACTAGATGTTCTTGTGCTACTTAATCCATTTTTATTAAGAAATAATAACTTTTCAACAGTCTTATACTGTCTTTCCCATTACATTCATCTCTGTCCTTATTGTAATGCAGGGCACAATTGTGCCTCAGCATAATTATGTGGTATTGTTGCATCCAAGCTTTTTGAAACACAACAGATGCTTCACCTTGCAAATAAAAATAAATTATAAGAATAACCCCACTAAGATTTGAACCACAGCTCTCCAGACGAAAGACAGACATTTTGCCTCTAGACTATTACTTAGTGATGGGCAAATAAGGCTTTCTTGAAGACTTGAGCCTTTCCATCAAAATGGTTCATATCGACAAAGCCTCATGTGAAACTTCATTTGCTCTAATCGGCCATGTCGTAAACAAAAATTATACAGCATGCAGATTTTTACAAGGGCATTATTGGCTTAGTGTGTATTTTTTCAATTTCAATAAATGTGCTATCTTTTAAGAACCATCAATGATCATAAGGAAAAAAGAAATAATAAAACTGGGGTGACTATAGTGAATGTGCCTGTGATACTTGGTGTGCTTGTACTAATCCATTTTTATTAAGAAATATTAAATTTTCAACAGTGTTATCCTGTCTTTCCCAGTATATTCAACTCTGGCCTTATTCTCATGCAGGGCACAATGACAATAGTGCCTCAGCATAATGATGTGCAATAATGATCCAAGCTCTTTGAAACACAACAGACACTTCACCTTGCAATTAAAAATAAAATTGCAAAAAAGACACCGCTGGGATTTGAACCTAGATGTCCCACTTGTTGAGCAGATGCTTCACCACTAAGCCATCATCTCAGTTACACTAAATGGCCATTATTTGTGGAAAATACATCAATGGGAGAAATGCTCTCAAAATGTTCCCAAACGAGAGAAATCCATGTTTTTGGTGATGCCTCCATCTGAAAATTGGCTGTGACAAATCCCTTACATAGTCAAACATTGACAACACAAAACATGAGGGACAGGGATTTCCATTGTGTATCACTGCTCACTTTATTTCATGTTGCATCAAAATCATGAATGGCTTCCTGACTCAGTCATGGGGTGCGATGTCAACACATACGTCAGCAATACACACCTCAAAATGCGCTTTACCAAATATTTCCTGAATAAGCTCAGAGCACCCTTGAAGCTCCAGAGCCTGTTGTCCCATCACTAGTATGTTGCTGTATGGCACCAGCATTTACAATTTTACACCACAAACTTGATAAAACATTTGCAAAAATATCACGGCCACAAAGTATGCTGAATTTCAAGAACCGAGCAGAAGCAAGTGTGCCGTGCAGCAGCAGCCGCTGCTTTACTGCTGGAATACGCTAAAAGTGAAACTAAAGACCAGAGGAGCAGGAATGGAGACACAACATAGGCATACCTTTAGATCAGGGGTGTCCAACCATGTGCCATGGAGAGCCAAGACCCTGCAGGTTTTACGTCCAACCAGTGTCTTCAACAGCAGATTTCTGTGAACTTCTTCCCACTGATTGCTGATAAGTGAAAACACCTGCTGAAGAGACTGGGTAGAAGAGAAAACCTGCAGGGTCTTGGCTCTCCATGGCACATGGTTGGACACCCCTGCTTTAGATGGACCGTTACAGCTATATATATATATATACACTACCTTTCAAAAGTTTGGGGTCACCCAGACAATTATTTTGTGTTTTCCATGAAAAGTCACACTTCAGAATCAGAATCAGAATCAACTTTATTGCCAAGTATGCTTGCACAAAAAAGGAATTTTACTTATCACTAAGGTGCGCTCATTGTTAAGCGCTCCCTAATGACGCGGCAGCCATACAGGCGCCTCATACAGTGGGGGTAAAGAGGGGGAGGGGGAAGGGGGTGACACATTGGGCAGAGAGAAAAAACATAGTTATTAAAATATGGCTCGAGTGAGCAAGATTGTGATCACATAGAAAAAAAACCCCTCTAAGCACACTTAGCAGACAATACAGATCCACACATTAACAAAGCAAGAGAGAGACCAGTGTGTGTATGTCAGTCATATGATATCAGTGTGAGTGCAGTGTGTGAAGTATCAGTTACTGGTGGACAACAAAAATCGTCTCTTAGGCAACGGCTAGATGTTATGTCCTTAGTGTCCTAAAACATAAATAACATGTCCACAGAGTTCAACTCTCTTCAGTTCATGCCAGATGGTAAAATTCCATGTTAGTCACATGGCTGTCCTTGGAGAGTTAAGATTGTTGCACATCAGCAATTGTTTGGGTTAAAGAGAAGCCAAAACTCCCTTCTGCCTTATCTTTTCTCCTGGAAGAATGATTCTCAAGGACGCTGAATCAAGGACTGATAGGCACAGTTCACTTAGAGCATAGAAATTTCCCCTCTCATGCAATTCTGTGCACCACAATTTACATTCACAGGCTTTAAAATCATTCTCTGGAGAGCACCCAGCGACTCTGAGATGTTTCCCACCTTCCGGCCGCTATCAGTGCTCCCCAGCTGGTTGAATTGTTGAAGGAGCTTCGCCGGGTCCGCATTTTGACCAGCTCTTCCAACCTCTTTAATTTCCGATACACCAGGAAACCTCCATGCCAAACAACAGAAATCCTGTGATCATAAGCCAAACGGGTAGATGTCTTCCATATCTTCAATCGAGTCACAGACACATGAGTTCCAATTGTTCCATGAGTCTCTCCACTTGGGCTCCCCCTGGCCCGATTTTCTTTTAAAAAAAAGTGGTGTCAATTGCATTTAAAGCCCAGCTCAATTCCATAATTTCCATAATTTCCATTTGGGTCGAGATGCAGCAGAAGAAGAGCGAGACACAGACAGGACACAGCAAGCTGGGATCAGTAAGGGAGGAGGAGAAGGGAGAGGAGAAGAAATGTGTCTGCTCTCTCTGATAGCCGGAAGACGAGTTGTAAAATGAATAGGAAATATAGTCAAGACATTGACAAGGTTAGAAATAATGATTTGTATTTGAAAAAATATTTTTTTCCTTTAAACTTTGCTTTCGTTAAAGAATCCTCCATTTGCAGCAATTACAGCATTGCAGACCTAACATGATCGCACAGGGGTTTTCTAATCATCCATTAGCCTTCTGACGCAATGAGCAAACACATTGTACCATTAGAACACTGGAGTGATAGTTGCTGGAAATGGGCCTCTATACACCTATGTAGATATTGCACCACAAACCAGACATTTTCAGCTATAAAAGTCATTTACCACATTAGCAATGTATAGAGTGTATTTCTGATTAGTTTAAAGTTATCTTCATTGAAAAAAAGTGCTTTTCTTTCAAAAATAAGGACATTTCTAAGTGACCCCAAACTTTTGAACGGTAGTGTGTGTATATATATATATATATACAGTATATAGTATATATATATATATATATATATATATATATATATATATATATATATATATATATATATATATATATATATATATATATAGTTGTGTGGCCACACATATGTGACCTACTTTGTGACTGATGTAAGGCCTCACATTTTACATCATAAAGAGGACATGCATTGTAGACTGTGGGGGTGATATTACAGAGAGGAGATGCATTGTTACTGGCGATTATAATGCAATGTGACCTGTGATGCATGTGACTTGTGAACTGTGAGAGTCCTGGTATTTAAGGACGAGGGTTCCCTGTAATGTTTTCTTTCTTCGTTGAGATGTTGGTGAATGTGAATAAAGCTGCTGTGAGAGAAATCTGTCTCATCATTTTCACATTCCCACACTGGTGACCCTGACGTAGCATGCAGCAACAGGATAGTTCCCCGGGGCCAGCCTCGTCAGGAGCCCCCAGCCAAGCGAATGCCGCTACGGTCCAGCTACAGGACTTTTGGCAGAACAATCCGCGTTCCTGGTTCCACGCGGTTGAGGCACAATTCAACCTCCGGGGAATATCGGTAGACGACACAAAATTCTACCATGTGGTCGCAAGACTGGACAACCACACGGCTCAGTATGTGGAGAGCCTTATCGAGCAGCCGCCAGACAGCGACAAATACGGCGCGTTGAAGGCTGCACTCATCCAGCACTTCACCCCCTCCGTCGAGGAGCGAGCAGAGGGACTCCTGGCGCTGACTGAGTTGGGAGATGACACGCCCGTTAATCTGATGGAGAAGATGTTGAGGTTGAAAGGCTCAGATGACGACCACTTCATCTTCACCCACCTCTTCCTCAGGACCCTACCATCAGCGATGAGAGCGACCCTGACCAGTTCGCCGTTGTTGGCCCAGCGGGACTACCGAGCGCTGGCCTGGGAGGTGCAGCGAATTGTCAACGCCAGCAGACAACACGCGGCCACGGCTGCAGCAGCAGAACTCGGCGCGACGACCGCAGATGGCAGGGGGCCAGGCGCAGCAGTAGCAGACCCACTGACGACGGCGGCGGCAGGAGCCAGGGAACGCGGAGGAGACGTCCTTTGTTTCTACCATCGCCACTTCGCAGAGAGAGCACACAAATGTGTACCACCATGCCAGTTCAAGCATTCGGGAAACGCCAAGACCGGGGGTCGGTAGCAGCCGTGGCCCTCGGGGAGGAGAACAAGCTGCTCTACTTGTTGGACGCACGCTCGGGGAGGCATTTCCTCGTGGACACAGGCTCCCAGTTGAGTTTCATCACACCTTCCTACGCGGACAGGCTGGCAGGTTCCAGAGGTCCCGGGGTGGCAGCAGCGAATGGCTCGGAGATTAAGACCTTTGGTGAGAAGACTCTGCTTCTGTCTCTACACGACCGTACATTTGAGTGGACTTTTGTTATAGCAGCAGTGAATTTCAATATGTTGGGGGCTGATTTTTTGTGCTCACATGGTTTGTTGGTTGATCTCGCTAACAGGCGCCTGGTTAATGCATTTTCTTTTGATTCTATTCCCTGTACAGCGCGAGTGGCCCCGCCAACAGCACAAGCCAACGTCACAGCTGCAAGCAGTAAGTTCCACACACTGCTCACTGAGTTCCCAGCACTCACGGTCCCCACATTTTCGGCAACAGTCGCTAAGCACGGGGTAGAACATTTTATTACCACTACCGGACCGCCCGTTTTTGCAAAAGCTCGGCGCTTGGACGCAGCTAAACTGGCCATAGCGCGCGAGGAGTTCGCCAACCTGGAGAGGTTGGGCATTATCAGGTGTTCAAACAGTCCGTGGGCTTCCCCGCTACACATGGTCCCCAAGGCTGACGGATCATGGCGACCTTGCGGGGATTTCCACAGGTTAAACAACGCTACAGTGCACGACCGCTACCCAATCCCGCATATCCAAGATTTTTCCGTTCATTTGGCAGGGGCTCGTGTTTTTTCTAAGATAGATTTTGGTCCGCGGTTACCACCAAGTTCCAGTGCACGCTGAGGACATACCCAAAACAGCGGTAATAACGCCATTTGGCCTTTTCAAGTTTTTGCGCATGCCATTCAGGCTTAAAGGGGCTGCACAGATGTTCCAACGCATGATGGACGCGGTGCTTCGCGATCTCCCTTTCGAGTTTGTCTACTTGGACGATATTTTGGTAGCCAGCGCGTCCGAAGACGAACACGAAAAACACATCAGTTTGGGAGATAACGGGTTAATAATCAACCCAGCGAAGTGTCAGTTCGGGGTGGCGCAGATCGATTTTTTAGGACACCGCATCTCCCCCGAAGGAGCGGTTCCGCTGCCTGACAAAATGCGCACGGTGGCAGATTTTCCCCGGCCGCAGACGGTCAGGGCGTTACAGGAGTTTTTGGGACTGGTGAATTTTTATAACCGTTTTATCCCCTGCGGGGTGCAACTCATGCAGCCGCTGTATGCCGCCCTCAAAAAACACAAACCCGCGGATAAGGTCGAGTGGTCCCTGGAGCGGGACCAAGCGTTCTCGGAGGTAAAAGCAGCCTTGGCAAAGGCTGCGTTGTTGGCACACCCAGACCCAACGGCCCCCATAGCGCTCACTGCTGATGCGTCAGATGTGGCCATAGGGGCGGTCGTGGAGCAGCATGCAGCCGGGGTTTGGCAGCCCCTTGCCTTTTTCAGCAGGACCTTGCACGATAGCGAACGTAAATACAGCGCGTTCGACAGGGAGCTGCTGGCTCTCCATTTGGCCATCCGCCACTTTCAGTTCTGGCTGGAAGGACGCCGTTTCACCGCGTTCGTGGACCACAAGCCGCTAACATTCGCAATGGCCAAGGTTTCTGAGCCGTGGTCAGGCCGGCAGCAGAGACAGCTGGCCGCGATCTCAGAGTTTACCACTGATATTCAGCATGTGGCGGGCAAACTGAATGTAGTGGCAGATTGCCTCTCGCGCACCGTGCCGGCCCCAGTCAGCGTAAGAATAGATTACGCAGCCATGGCCTCGGAGCAGGTTAGTGACGCGGACGTGCGCGCGCTCCAGTCTGGACCAACAGGGTTAGGGCTGGAGAACAGGGTGCTGCAAGACGGTATGCCCCCCCAATCTGCGATGTCTCCACTGAACGGCCACGTCCAGTAGTACCAGCCGCGTGGCCCCGCCGCGTTTTTGACTCGATTCATTCTTTGGTGCACCCGGGAGTGCGCGTCGGTCAAAATGGTAGGAGAGAAATTTGTGTGGCCGAGTCTTCGCAAACAAGTTAAGGAGTGGGCAGCAGCCTGCACGGCGTGTCAACGAGCCAAAGTACACAGGCACACGAGGGCTCCTTTGGAGCCGTTTCACATTCCGGCCAAGAAGTTTGATCACGTTCATGTGGACCTCGTGGGACCCCTCCCGCCGTTGCAGGGGTGCACACACCTTCTGACAATGGTGGACCGCACCACGCACTGGCCTGAAGTGGTTCCGCTGGCATCAACCACGGCCGAGGAGGTAGCACGCGCGTTTTTAACAGCTTGGGTGGCACGTTTTGGAGTTCCGTCGGACATTACGTCCAACAGAGGCCCTCAATTTGTGTCCGAACTTTGGTCGACAATGGCCCGCAGCCTGGGTGTCACAATTCACTGCACAACCGTGTACAATCCCCAGGCTAACTGGTTATGCGAACGCTTTCATAAGTCATTGAAAGCGGCTCTCAGAGCGTCACTGACAGATGCAAATTGGGTAGACAAGTTACCGTGGATTTTATTGGGGTTGCGTTCTGCGCCTAAAGAAGACTTAGAAGCCTCCCCAGTGGAGCTCGTGTTTGCACAACCACTTCGGCTGCCTGCGGAGTTTCTCCCAGATAACCCGGCGCCAGACACCTCCCTGTCTCAGCTGTTGTGGAGTAACATAGAATCAAGCACGCCGCCCGGCCCCTTGCACCACAGTTTTCCGCGCGTTTTTGTGCCTAAAGCTTTGAAGAACGCAGAGTTTGTTTTTGTCAGACACGATGCGCATTGAACCCCGCTGCGACCACCTTATGACAGACCGTTCAGAGTGCTGGAATCAGGGGACAAGCAGTTTTTGCTAGATTTGGGGGGTAGGAAAGAAGAAGTTTGCATAAACAGACTCAAACCCGCTTTTATGGTGGCGGATGAGCAAGTGCTATTGGCAAGGGCCCCGCGGCGAGGTAGACCCCCACGGGGGGCTTCACAGAGTAATGTTTCCCCAGAACACCCGCAAGGACTGACAAAAGGTTTCCACCCCCAGACGGCAAACCCCCAGCGTGACAGCGCCGCGGAGATGTGGAATCCCGGCTACAGCAGATACGGCAGGAGACTGAAGCCTAGACAGCGTGCGGACTGATGTGTATTGATTCTATCACGGCATGCATGCTGTTGTTCTCTTGTTTGTTCTAAAATGTTTGGGGGGGCTGGTGTGGTGTGGCCACACATATGTGACCTACTTTGTGACTGATGTAAGGCCTCACATTTTAGATCAGAACAAAGACACAGCTTCCTTGGAGATAACAGGAAGCTGAGAGGATGTTAGCTTTGGTATGCAGGGCTTGAGACTGTGGGGGTGTTATCAGACGATTAAAGAGGAGATGCATTGTAGACTGTGGGGGTGATATTACAGAGAGGAGATGCATTGTTACTGGCGATTATAATGCAATGTGACCTGTGATGCATGTGACTTTTGAACTGTGAGAGTCCTGGTATTTAAGGACAAGAGTTCTCTGTAATATTCTCTTTCTTCGTTGAGATGTTGGTGAATGTGAATAAAGCTGCTGTGAGAGAAATCTGGCTCATCATTTTCACATTCCCACTCTCTCTCTCTCTCTCTCTCTCTCTCTATATATATATATATATATATATATATATATATATATATATATATATATATATATATGTGTGTGTCATAAATGGCCCTCAGTGCAGGATAATACAAGTAGACAAACAAGGCTGAAGCATAGAGCACATGCTTGTTAGACCAAATAGCCAGGGAGATAATAATGAGAACAGCCTGGACGGAACACTGGCTGAGGCGTGGGGCACACGCCAGTTAGGAAAAACAGCTTAACCCTAAGATGTGAGATTCACGTCTGGATGATGAGAAGGATGCTGCAACGAACCATGTTACAGCGGCCCTTAAATAAGGCAAAAATGAATTAACACAAATAATGAACAGGTGTGGGTGACATGAGCAAGGATAATCAGACCAAACTACTGATAGCTATGACAGCTGGCGAACATGAGAAAAAAGGGGAAGTAAACAAGGAGCGCTGTCAAAATTAAAGCACAGGAGAAAGTAGCAAAAAGATAACTGACTATAGATATGAAAAGATTACAAAATGAGAAGCAGACCAGAGAATACAACAAGAGAAAAATAACCACCAAGGCGAGGATAAGATGAATACAAAACAAGAGAAGCAATTACAGAAATATTACATTACAAAAGAGAACTAAAGCAAAGGTGATGGCAAGCTCATGTCTTAAAACACAGGGAGATGTCATTTGAAATGCAAGGTCATTCATAAATACCTAGACAAGACTAAAATGACCAAACTAAGATTATGATAATGGGACAACTCAAAACTGTCATGGTCTGAGCATTGATATTGTCGGCGCTCGGATCATCCAGTATTTTTCCCGTTCTTCTGTGTTGTGTTCCATATGGCCATCCTGGGCTCTTATTGTGACAGTGTCATGGCGGGACTTCCAGCTGTCAAAGCCGAGCTGTGCCATGACAGCTGGATCATATCTCACTGATTACATTTCTCCTTTAATGATTGGGTTGTCATTAGTATTTTAGGAAGCAGCTGAGGGTTACTCCTCGCTGCGACCTCGTCAAACCTCCGTCTAACTGGTGTCTGAGACTGGGCTTACGTTTGCATTCCTCATCGTCTTTGTAAGTGTATTCCTTCAGAGTCTGTTATCCTGTGTCCATAGTCTTAGTCGTAGTCTTAGTCGTGTTTTCGTCCCTTGTGGCTGTTATTTTGTCATTCATATCTTTTTGTTAATAAAATATGCAAACTCATCGGCTGGCTTTCGGCATCTTATTGATGCCTCGTGAGGGCCATCGTTGACAGTAGGTCGCAGCCAAAACGAGACGCCGGTCACCGTTTGTTTTTTTGGGCTTGTGTTTTTCTCTGTTTTTCCGTGTACCAGCGTGTTGGAGATGGCATCACCAGGAGCGGGCTACTGTTTGGAATTGGGCTACGAGCTGATCGTAGCTCTCAGAGAGGTAGACTACCTCCTCGACGGCGTTCGTAAGGCCTTCACTCCCTTTGACGCACGCTGGTACGTGGACCTCGCTGAGGCGGCAAATAACTGCTATCCTCACCTTGCCAACCACCCCGAAGTCAGGAAGAGGATGGCAGAAATTACGGCTCTCTGGGAGAAGCCCCGTGGACCGTAGGGGAACTCCGGCAGGAAGCCGAAGGTGGGGCATCCCTGTTCCTCGTCTCGAGATCCAGTTCCTGTCGCCCATCCAGTCCAGGAGTTCATGTCACCCAAGGGCCGTTCCCATCTGCAGCGGAGGAGGACATCAGCCGGGATTCCCCCGGAGGAGACACAGTGGACAGCTGAGCTCATCCGGGGCTGTGTGGCTGAGGCTCACTCTTCCTCCCATCCAACTCAAATCATGAAGTATGTGACGGCGGCAGTCAGACTGGTGGAGGTCAGTCCTGAACTCTATGACTATCCTGAGTACGCTGATCTGCTAGCCTCTGTCTCTGTGCAGGAGCAGCATTTCCCAGACTTGGCTCCCAGATGGCTGCCGGGGTGCAGACACACAGTTTGGCAAGTCCTGTGTGTTTGCTTAAAAAGTCATCTAAAGAGCAAATTGGACCATGGATTGTGATATCAATGTACTCCTCTGTTGTTTGGATAATTCTCTTTCTCCTGCTAAGTTCAACCTGTCCAAGAAAAAGGGACACTCTAACCTTGTATCCAGCCAGATGGAGTCAGCACATGCTATTCACAAGGGTACTGGACTATGGCCATGCCAGGCCACCCCCAGGTGAGCAGGAACAGGCTGTTACAGGCAAACCACTCCTGGGTGTTTTTAATCTCTTGCTGATACTTCTTTTGGCTGGTGATGTTGAATTAAATCCTGGGCCAGTGCCAGCTGGGCCTCCACCTTTGCTAGCTGGGTCTCCACCTCTGCTATCTGGGCCTTTACCATTGCTACCTGGGCCAACACCATCATTAGCTGTGCCTCCACCTCTGCTAGCTGGGCTAACATCATTGCAAGCTGGGCTTCCACCTCTGCTGGCTGGGCTAACACCATTGCTAGCTGGGCCAACACCATCATTAGCTGTGCCTCCACCTCTGCTAGCTCGGCTAACATCATTGCAAGCTGGGCCTCCATCTCTGCTAGCTGGATCTCCACCTCTGCTAGCTGCATCTCCGTCTCTGCCAACTGGGCTTCCAACTTTGCTAGCTGGGCCTCCACCTCTGCTAGCTGGATCTCCATCTCTGCTAGCTGGGCCTCCACCTCTGCTAGCTGGATCTTCACCTCTGCTAGCTGGATCTCCACCTCTGCTAGCTGGATCGCCATCTCTGCCAACTGGGCTTCCAACTTTGCCAGCTGGGCCTCCACCTCTGCTAGCTGGATCTCCATCTCTGCCAATTGGGCTGCCAACTGGGCTTCCAACTTTGCCAGCTGGGCCTCCACCTCTGCTAGCTGGATCTCCACCTCTGCTAGCTGGATCTCCATCTCTGCCAATTGGGCTGCCAACTGGGCTTCCAACTTTGCTAGCTGGGCTTCCACCTTTGCTAGCTGGGCCTCCACCTCTGCTAGCTGGATCTCCATTTCTGCCAGCTGGATCTCCATCTCTGCCAACTGGGCTTCCAACTTTGCTAGCTGGGTTCTCACCCCTGCCAGCTGGGTTTGGACCTGGGCTAACAACACAGCCAGCTGGACCTACATTGCAGCCAGTCGAATCACCTTCAATAATAGCCGGGCCACTTCCGTTGATATTTGAGTCATCATCACCTCTAACTGAATCTTCACCAACATCAGCCGGGCCTTCACTATGTGCAAACATTGCCAATAAAAGAAACAGGAGGCTGCCAAATCCTGCAATATTAAAACACCGGAAATTCAGGGTGTTTCAAACTGTTAATAACTCTAAATTAATATGGGACTCAGCACATAAACCAAAAGGCATTCTTTGTGCACACTTAAATATACGAAGTATTCTAACAAAAAGTGATCAGGTTCATCATCTTCTCATTGATTCAAATATTGACTTTCTTTGCCTATCTGAGACATGGCTCCGTGAATCTTCGCCCTCAGCAATACTATCTGTACCTGGTTATAAAATGTTTAGAAAAGACAGACAGGGTTCTAAGGGAGGAGGCGTTATGATTTATGCCAAGGATACTTTTAACTGTAATGAGATACATGTTACAGATGAGAATGGACTGGAATTTCTTGGACTAACTGTTTCTTTGTCACAGCAAATGTCTTTTATTCTTGTAGTTATTTATAGGCCTCCTTCATCAAATGTAGATTTTTATGAAAAGCTGGAAATTTTATTGAAACAACTTAATTTTGCAAAAGAGGTAATAATAATGGGTGACCTAAATGTTAATTGGGAAGTCAACAAAGTTAGGAAAAATCTGAAAAAGGTTATGGATGACCTGGATATGACTCAGGTAATTAATGGCCCTACGAGAATCACAAACTCCACTAGCACTCAGATTGATCTAGCTTTTACTAACAGGCCAGAAAGGATCTTGAAGTCATACAATATGCTCACAGGATTGTCTGATCACAATCTTATAATGGTCACAAGAAAATTAAACAAAAAGTGCTTCAAATCCTTGGCCGCCACTGGATTCTATAGGATACCAAAACAGGAACAACAAAATTTTCAAGATTCAATTCAAGAAGTAAATTGGGATGAATTACTTGTTGGCAAAAATTTAGATGAGGATTGTTCTAAATTTGCCGACAAAATACAACAAATTATTATACAATTTACACGGATAATTAAACTAAAAGCTAGAAAGAATGGCCTTCCTTGGTTAAACAAATTTATTCTGAAATTGATGAAACTAACTAAATAACCTGCACTTATATAGCGCTTTTCTAGTCACAAAGACCACTCAAAGCGCTTTCATTAATACTAACCCTCTATTCTAAGGGCCTATAGGAAACAAATATCTAGGGACAATTTAGAACAGCCAATTAACCTAACATGCATGTTTTTGGCATGTGGGAGGAAACCGGAGAAATCCCACGCAACACGGGGAGAACATGCAAACTCCACACAGATCACTGTTGGTCGGGGGCTGGGATCGAACCCACGATCCTCACAATCCCCCGGCCAAGGGTAAACTGTGCTGCCGCAGTGCTAACCACTGCGCCACCGTGCAGCCCAAGAACGAGATCACTTTTTGAAGTTGTCAGTTAAATCAGGACAAAACAGGCACCAATTTATTTCATTGAGAAATAGGGTAGTGAAAGAAATAAGAAAATCTAAAGCTGGCTTTTTCATTACTGTTTCGAATAGTGCAAGGGGAAATTCTAAAATAACCTGGACATACACTACCGTTCAAAAGTTTGGGGTCACTTAGAAATTTCCTTATTTTTGAAAGAAAAGCACTGTTTTTTTCAATGAAAATAACTTTAAACTAATCAGAAATACACTCTAATATCTAATATACATTGCTACTGTGGTAAATGACTATTCTAGCTGCAAATGTCTGGTTTTTGGTGCAATATCTACATAGGTGTATAGAGGCCCATTTCCAGCAACTATCTCTCCAGTGTTCTAATGGTACAATGTGTTTGCTCATTGCATCAGAAGGCTAATGGATGATTAGAAAACCCTTGTGCAATCATGTTAGCACAGCTGAAAACAGTTTAGCTGGTTAGAGAAGCTATAAAACTGACCTTCCTTTGAGCAGGTTGAGTATCTGGAAAAAATTATTATTTCAAATACAAATCATTATTTCTAACCTTGTCAATGTCTTGACTATATTTTCTATTCATTTTACAACTCATGGTGGTAAATAAGTGTGACTTTTCATGGAAAACACAAAATAATTGTCTGGGTGACCCCAAACTTTTGAACGGTAGTGTATATTAAAACTATTGGGTGATTCCCAGAAAAACAAAGCAAAACTAATGCAAATTCAATTGAATGGAAACATCTTGACAGAACCTCAAGTGATGGCTGATGCTTTTAACAACTACTTCATTGAATCTGTGTCAGAAATCTCTGATAAGTTTATAGTAAAACAAAGGAAGGAATACCCTGTATTGTCTGCATCACAGTCTTTTACTATTACAAATATTACTGAGACCAAAGTTATCGATTTAAGTCAATCACTCAAACCATCTAAAGCAAAGGATGTTTTTGGAATGGACACGAACATGCTCAAAGATTTAGGTTCAGCTCTCGCCACTCCTATTGCCTCAATCATTAATCTTTCAATTTCATCTGGCCATTTTCCAAAGGCCTGGAAATCTGCTATTGTTACCCCTGTTTTTAAATCTGGTGACTCAACTCTTCTGCATAACTACCGACCGATAAGCATTCTTCCAGCCATTTCCAAAATTGCAGAAAATGGGTGGCAGAACAGATTGTCCATTATTTCAGAATCAGAATCAGAATCAGGTTTATTGCCATTGTTCATGTAGTACACAAACTAGGAATTTGTCTCGGTACAATGCTGCAACATTAAACATGATAAGATAAGAGAAATAAACTATACATGTAATAAAGTGTAGGATAAGATTAAGTGATACTGGTCAACAGTTAAAATATATATTAGCCAGCAGCAGATACTGTGGAGAACTATATAGTGCAGTCGGTAATGCAGGAAGAAAACAGTGATGATTGACATGAGTCTGGTTGAGCTGCTGTACATGGTGCACGAGAGTCACTTAGTGTTCAGCAGTCTAATGGCAGAGGGGAAGAAGCTGTTCATGTGACGGGAGGTTTTAGTCTGGATGGACCGAAGTCTTCTACCAGAGGGGAGGGGGGCAAACAGTACATGACCAGGGTGTGAGGGATCGGCTATGATCCGGCCAGCACGCCTCCGGGTCCTGGAGATGTACAGATCCTGGAGAGATGGGAGCTTGCAGCCGATCACCTTCTCAGCAGTGCGCACGACGCGCTGCAGCCTTAGTCTGTCCCTGGCAGTGGCTCCTGCGTACCACACGGTTATGGAGGTGGTGAGGATGGACTCGATGATGGCTGTGTAGAACTGCACTAACATCTTGACTATTTAAACAGTAGTTCCCCCTCTCTCCATGCCATGCAGTTTGGTTTCAGATTCAAGCATTCCACTGAAATGGCTACATGCCTCTTCATCGAGAAAATAAAATCTTTTCTTGATAAGGTTGGAGTTGTAGGGGCAGTGTTTTTGGACCTCAGGAAAGCATTCGATACAGTAAATCACTCTGTTCTTCTTACCAAGCTCTTTAAATTTACCTTTTCTCACAATGCTGTGAGCTGGATTGAATCATATCTGCATGATCGAACACAATCTGTATCAGTTAACAACTGCAGATCTGATTCTCTTAGGCTAACTTCTGGAGTCCCTCAGGGATCAATATTAAGCCCCCTTTTATTTAGTCTTTATATTAATGATTTGCCCACTGTTTGTTCTGAAGCTGAATGCTTAATGTATGCAGACGACACGTTTTTTTTGTTCATGGTCTCTCCAAAGACACTGTTGCTGCTAAACTTAGTAAAACAATGTCCTGTGTCACAACTTGGTTGCAGGAGTGCTGTCTACAGTTAAATGTTTCTAAAACTGTAGGCATGTATTTCACTAAAATAAATAGCATGTCACCTGACCCTGACATACATGTTAATGGAGGAAAAATGCAAATTGTTAGCCAATATAAATATCTTGGGTTAATAATAGATTCACAGCTTTCCTTTAAAGCCCATATTGCTAAATTGTGTAAAAAAATCAAGTTAAATCTTGCAAATTTTTGTGCAATTCGAAATGAATGTCAACTGAAGCCGCAAAAATATACTTGCATTCAATGATTCTGAGTCACTTCAACTATTGCCTAACTAGCTGGTCCCAGGCGGGTTTGAGTGCAAAAAACCATTGGAAGTTTTGTACAAACAAGCAGTTAAAGATATGGATAAAAAACCTAGGCATTATCATCATTGTCCAATTTTTAAAAAAATACAGTCTTTTAAAGTGGGATAGTCTTCATACATTTGCAAATTTAAATTTGATTTATAAAGTACTGCATGATTTGGCTCCAGATCCTCTGGCAGAGTTCATCAGCCAAAGAAATAGCTCTGAGCGTGTCACTCAAGGCTCTGTTTCATTCCCCTGCGCAGGAGCACTTTCAGTAAGTCGACCTGGTCAGTGAGGAGTGCTAGTGAGTGGAACTCAGTACCTGAGGAGGTTAAACTGCTCACAACATTCAAGGCCTTCACAAAAAAATTGAAAATGTGGCTTATAAACACCTACAGCTGACAACACTAAAAGATAAGTCTACTGTGATGTTTGATATTGTGTTTAAATGTACAGTTTGTTATGTATATGTTATTTGTTACATTAGTGCCCTCTTAAATGTCTAACCATGTTTTTTTTTTTTCTTGTAGATGCATTTTACTGCTTTTTTACATCTTGGCCAGGGGACTACAGATGAAAACTAGCCTTTTGGCTAATTCTGGCTTTTTTAACCATGTGTAATCATGTGTTTTATGAAATTGCATTGTCCCTTTTCAAATAAACTAAACTAAACTTAATTTTTGCCTCACCCTCTGCCGGTAAACGTCATCACACTGCTCATAATAAGCCTCAGCGAGATCCCCGTCCAGATCCAGGTCCGGGTAGCCGTAAGAACTCTGCCTCCCAGCCAGCTGTTGCCCCTGTGTCACGACTTAAGGAAAAGACAGTAGCCTCTGCCACCGGGTCATCTGTTTCCACTGTTCCATCAGCTCCTCGTCCCCAGACTGTCACAGCTGCTCCTCCCTCCTCCTCGATGCTCTCCCCAGCTGCTGTGAGCTCCACGAGTCCGTCTCCGGCCGTGCCCGTTCCTGATCGGATGCGAGCAGCTCCTCTTCATCTTCCCGGGGGGCCCTCCGTCACCATCCAGAGGGGAAAGGAGAGAACCAAGCCCACTGCAGCAGTTTTCATCAGCCCTCAGCTCAGCAGGCAAGTGCTATTTCATTCTTTTCCTTCACTGTGTGAATTACCTTGTCTGTCTCCTGGGTGTGGAGTTCGGGGCTTACAGTTCCCTGAGCTTCTTCCAACTTCTGCAATTAATTGTAAACCTGCATCCTCTATGTCTCCTTCCCCTGAGCATCCCCCGGTGCCAGGGATACACCGCCGGACGAAGAAGGAGCCTGCGGCCCTGGTGAGCCTGGTACCAGCACCGCAGCCACGTCACGGGCAGAGGAGGATGGCAGACTGCTGATTTTTTTTTTTTTTTTTTTGTTACTTATTTGTACCCGTAGGTAGACTTGGTTTGCAGTCTGGTGATAAGCCACCGGCTGCTGGTCGCTGCGTGCGCGAGTGCCCTAAACCTACATGTTTTTGGTATGCGGGAGGAAACCGGAGAAATCCCGGAGTAAACCCACGCAACACGGGGAGAACATGCAAACTCCACACAGCTCACTGTTGGTCGGGGGCTGGGATCGAACCCACGACCTCATGATCCCCGCGATCCCCCGGCCAAGGGTAAAACTGTGCTGCCACAGTGCTAAACCACTGCGCCACCGTGCAGCCCGTGATTGGAGCCTGCGCTGATGATTAAGCATCCCCGGGTCTCCATGGAGGAACGATTCGTACCAGCAGGCCATGGATCCCCTGCCACCATGCCGTGCGGGCCTTCAGCGTGGACTTCGGCATCAGGGAATCCTCAAACTGTGAGAACCATCATGCCAGCTGCGGAGCCCACCGTAGTTGAGTGGGAACCAGGGGTGGACCTCCAGCTCATGGAATCTGGATCATCGAAGTCCTGGACGGAGGTAGAACCTGAGATCAGGCAAGTGCTCTATTTTGTGTTTCTCTTTTCTCTTCTGGAGCATTATTGCCTGTCTCTCGGGGAGACGAGCCGGGTGCAGCCAACTGCTGCATCTGAGCTTGTTTTGCCGGGCTCTGCCACTACCGGTGATCCTGATTCCAGCGTCTTTTGTTCTTCTGAGCCTTCTCCCAGGGTCACCGGTGACGAGTCGGTTCCAATTGCTGTTAAAGTTCCAGGTTCGGGTTTGGAGGTCATCCCTGGCGGTGTTCTGGCCCAGTCGGGGTCTGTCGTGGGCACTGTTCCGGCCCAGTCAGGGTCCATTGTGGGTGCAGCTCTGATCCAATCGGGGTCCGTCGTGGGCGCTGTTCCGGCCCAGTCAGGGTCCATCGTGGGTGCAGCACTGTCCCGATCAGGGTCCAGCAAGGGCGCAGCACCGGTTCATGTGAAATTCGGAGAAGGAGCTGCAGATCCTCCGCCGTTCAACGCCGGACTGGTCCCTCATCCTTTCCCCGATCCCTTTTTTCATCCATCGGGTACCGCTGGGATTCCCCGTATTCGGCTCGGCTTCTCCTTGCTATCCCTCTCAGTAGAGAGGCCGCCTGCGAGTTCTCCCCTTCATTCCTGGTGGCCTAATGATGCGGGCCGGCCGCTGGGGAAACTGCTTCACCAATTCGGCGTTCTGGGATGGCCACCCGACGGACTGCTTTCTTTGTTCGGCAACCTGGTCTGGCCACCAGAGGTACTGTTTTTCCGGGCCTGGGACTGGGGTAGACCACCCGAACTGTTTCTTTTTCCCCTGCCAGTGATCTGAAAGCTGGATGTGGGCAGACCTCCCAAACTGTTTGTTTTGTTGTTTCTTTGTGCTCTGCCTGCCGACATCCCTGTAGTGCTTTTTTTTTTTCCTTTCTTCCCCTGTAGTGTTGGGGATACTCTTTTGTTTCGTCTGTGGACTTTTTTGAACTGTTCATATCGCCGCTCTGTAGCGTGTTTATTTTTTTTTTCTTTCTTGGTATTATGGGGTACGCTGCATTACATGCCTGTATTTCAGTTTTCTTGTTCCCTCTGTAGTCTGAGAAATATTTTTTTTTTTTTTTTTGTCTTTACCTAGTTATGATAATGGACAATATTTGCTGCTCAGTAGCTTTGTGAGTTTTCTTTTTTCCTGGTGTTATAGGGTACAGTGTGTTTTTGTACGTACCTGTATTTTTGTTTATTAGTCAGAATGTGAAATTCTTCTTGTTTTCAGCTTTGCTTAAGGATTGTATCATGTTCTGCCTTGTTTTTCTGTGTTGTTCTCATCATTTTGATTATTGTGTTGTCCTCCTTTGTGTTTTTTTCCCCCCTCATCTCCTTGATACAAGGTTTTTGCTGGTTCTTGCCCTCCTGGCCTGTTTCCCCCTCCACCCTCCCTGGGGTAGCCCTGGTGGCCTTCTGGGTGGGGGACTTGGATGTTATGTTGCGCCTGGAATGCGCCTTTTGAGGGGGGAATACTGTCATGGTCTGAGCGCTGATATTGTCCACGCTCGGATCATCCAGTATTGTTCCCGTTCTTCTGTGTTGTGTTCCATATTGCCGTTCTGGGCTCTTATTGTGACAGTGTCACGGCGGGACTTCCGGCTGTCAGAGCTGAGCTGCCCCGTGACAGCTGGATCATATCTCACTGATTACATTTCTCCTTTAATGATTGGGTTGTCATTAGAATTTTAGGAAGCAGCTGAGGGTTACTCCTCGCTGCGACCTCGTCAAACCTCCGTCTAACTGGTGTCTGAGACTGGGCTTATGTTTGTATTCTTCATCGTCTTTGTAAGTGTATTCCTTCAGAGTCTGTTATCCTGTGTCCATAGTCTTAGTCGTAGTCTTAGTCGTGTTTTCGCCCCTCGTGGCTGTTATTTTGTCATTCATGTCTTTTTGTTAATAAAATATGCAAACTCATCGGCTGGCTTTCGGCATCTTATTGATGCCTCGTGAGGGCCATCGTTGACAAAAACAAACAAAGACAAAGGCCAAACTCAGAACATCATACAGACAAAAACAATTAGAAAACTTAGTTGGGGAAAATACAGAAAATAATCTACAATAACTGAAAGGGTGAGCAAGGTGCTCCCACCACGCTCCACATCATTACATACACACACACAATATATAGATGTTATATATTGTTTATTTTGTCATAAATTGCATGTGATGTTCTCATCTACTTGAAGCACATTAAACTTACTCCTGTATGCAATGTGCTATATAAATAAAATTGACGTTAATTTTTTGTGAGTTGAACCTTCATTATTGGTATTTGTCGTTATATATGGCATTTCAGTTAATCTTATATGTGTAGATAGAATGTAAGTATAAAATTTTATTAATATGAAGTATATACTGTATCTCTTTAAAGGAATCATAAAGTTTTGAAAATATAGTTTGTTGTTGAATATGTGTGAACAGTTACACCTCTTTGCTGACAATAACAGTATGCAGTATCATCATAATGGACATAGGATATGTGTAAAATATTGTATTTACAACTGAAGGTTTACAATTTTTGTAGATAAGACATTTTGCCCTCTCATGAATGTAGTTAAGATGCATGCATTATCTCTTACCCCATTATAAACACTGTGGGTTACCCCACCCTTAACCTGAACTTTATACTCATTGTTAAAGTAGAATACACTGGACAGCAACATCAGTAACTATAGGAAATATGATCACTGGATTTATATAATGCTCTGGATAAAATGTCAATGGGCATTAGCTAATTTCATCAGTGATGCTTTTTATTAAATTCTTCTAAAAGCCATTCCAGTTTCCTTGCCAAATATGTCATATTAATTTAAGGATGGAGACCTTGAAAGAAGGATAACCCAATTTGTGCATTAATATGGCAAGTCTATGATACATTTTGAGGGAATTAAAAGCACACACAGCAAAACATTACCTGTGATAGCAAGATACTCCAGTGCAAACTAATGGCTTTTAATGTTACCATTATCAAGTTGACTTTGTATTTTATTTCTGATCTATTTTTGGTTTATATGGAACTGATATTGTGTGTATATGGTTTAGTCTAAACAGCATGACATTTTTTTTTCAGTATTACTCAAAAAGTATTGGATTTTTTTCTTTTGGGGGGAGGGGGCACAAAGACCAGTGTGTTAGATATTGGTGGAGATGATGATCTACAGTTTTTTCCAAAACAGATTTTGTTTTATGTTTTTTTTAAATTCCTGAGTTGCATTTGTTTTGGTATTTGGGTCACTGCCAATCTGCACTGGTTTGAAGCTTTCCATTCAGCAATCTCATGTGACCCAGTACCATGTGCAAATCATTCATCACCCTGTCCCTTTTCTCTGTCAAGTATGATGTTCACTTAAGAACTTCCAAACTCACTCTCCATATATTTTAATATAACCTGCCCAATTAATGCTATTCCAAATTTATTGTTCCTAGGAGTTATAAATATTTTTCATTTTGTTATTGACCATCTGCATTTGCTCCTGTGACGTATCCTCTGTATTGGACTTGAATTATCATGTTGTCTCTGCCAGTTTTTTTTTTTTTTTTTTTTTGCTTTACAGTTGGAAGAGTGTTGTAATAATCCCAACCCTGTTGATTTGACAACTTCTGATGTCCCTCATTTTTTCTGCAGCCTAACTTTCACTTAATCAGGTTTTGAGAAAGTTGTCCTGTTATATTAGGCCCTGAAATTTAGGAATGTGGATTTGTAATCCCCTTCCCCCCTACACTCAGTCCACACAGTACAACTGAGTATGGGGAACTTAAACTCTGCATGCAGATCACTGAAGCAAACCTTTGTTTGCGCCTTCATGCAGCACCTACCCTATATAACCTCCCACTATCACACATCAGTTTTAGTGATCCTGCTCTTTAAGCAAACCTGACTGTTAGCACAGCTATCCAACTTGCTCACCTGAACAAGGTAGCTAAATCCTCTATTTGTTGATGCTGGCCTTGCCTGCTCATGGGGTGCTAGCTGTTGTGGAGCTTGGCATTATGAGTGTTTGGCCAGAAAAGTCTGCTACTCAACAACAGCACAACAGCTGGGCTTCCCCACTGTAATGTCCCAGCCATTGCCCAAATGCAGCTGCACCATTTTGGGTCAAGACAATAGCCCATGTTTGCATCTTGTGCCCCTGGTCACAAGCACCAAACATTGAGACAATCACAACAGTTCCCCTCTTGTGCCTGTCTCCCCACATTTGCCCACCCAAAGTGTGTGTGTGTGTGTGTGTGTACTGAATATAAAAAATAAATGTTTGTCTCATAGCATATTCACAATAAATGTTTTGTGCCACCAAGTGTTCCTCTCTCCATTGTTACTAAACACTGTCACCGAGGGTTATCATCTACAGTTCGAAAGAACCCCTTTATTCTTCCGCTTGGTGTTCTACATCAGACCAGTCTGACCCAAGACCCTGCAGGTTTTACCCCCACCTAGTCTCCTCAACAGGTGATTTAACTGAATTTCTTTTGTCTGATTTCAGGTGTCACTGCAGATTTTAAAAGACTGCTGGCGTCAGTATCAAAATACTGTCAAGCAGGAAAAAAGCAAATATTTTGCTAATATTGTTTTATCTCATTGTCACAATCAACGTGTTTTATTTAACACTATTGACTCTGTTCTTAATACCCCACAGACTGACTGTTTGGAGGCCTCCTCTGAGTTATGCAATGATTTTATGAACTTTTTTATTGATAAGGTGGCCACCACCAGGGCTCTCATCTCAGCTCCTGCCTCTGATCCCTCCGTCTCTGTCCCTTGTTCTGCTGTTTTTGATCAGTTTGAACCTGTGACTCTGTCATTTTTAGAGGATGTGGTTACCCACATTAAGCCCTCAGGGTCTCCCTGTGATGCTGTCCCTCCTAGACTTTTTAAAGAGGTGCTTCCCAGTATAGGCCAGTCAGTTCTCGCCATCTTGAACTGCAGCCTGTCATCTGGTGTGGTTCCTGCAAATTTTAAACATGCAGTAGTACAGCCCTTGATTAAGAAACCTGGTCTTGATCATACCATGTTGGCAAATTTTAGGCCTCTTTCCAAGCTGCCATTTCTCTCAAAAATTTTAGAGAAAATTGTCTATATACAGCTGAAATGTTTTCTGGATGAACACTGTATTTTGGAGATTTGTCAGTCTGGTTTCAAAGCTCTTCATAGCACAGAGACAGCCTTGTTAAGAGTTTTTAACCATATTCTCTTGGCATGTGATTCAGGTGAATATGCTGGTCTTATGCTGCTTGATTTAACTGCTGCCTTTGACACAGTGGACCATCATGTTTTAATTTCCCATTTGCAGCACTTAGTGGGCATTTGGGCCACTGCTCTCAACTGGTTTAGATCCTATCTGTCAGACAGGACTTTTAAAGTTAGCATGTCTTGGTTTGAATCCTCTTCTGCTCCTCTGCCTTACGGGTTCCCACAGGGGTCAATTCTAGGGCCCATGCTTTTTTCTCTGTACATACTTCCACTGGGTTCCATTTTTAAAAAGCATGGTATCTCTTTCCACCTGTATGCTGATGACTGTCAGATTTATGTCCCTCTAAAACAAAAAGCTGCCTCATCAGTAAACTCACTCCTGGCGTGCATTGAATGAATGAATTAATCTTTGAATGAATGAATGAATCTTTATTTTGGATAGATTAAAAGTAAAGATTAAAAAGAAACAGAATAATGTAACAAAGGGGAAAAAATCCAACAAGGTCAAATTAAACAATAACTCCTCTGATTATACAGTTCAACATAAGTTATCCAAAATGGGTGATGGCTGAAGCCACAGCTTATATTGCCCACCCATATTCCATCCAAGAATTCAAAAGAAAAACAAAACAAGAGCGATTACAATTCAGAACAAAGCTAAGACAAAATTTGACAAAAAAAAAAAAAAAAACAACCCCCCCCCAAAAAACTAAGCAACAACACAACACAGACTGGATATGACAATCCTTATGTGATTTTACATGTCATCTTGGATATATGTTTGGAGTATTTCTTCCTTTAGTTTTTGTTTAAATTGTCCAAGCGTTGTACATGATTTTAATTCAGGTCCAAAATCGTTCCATAATCTGACTCCTTGCACTGAAACACAATGTTGTTTGGTGGTAGTTCTCACTGAAGGTTTTTGAAATATACATGTTCCTCTGAAATGATATTGTTTCTCCCTTATTTGGAATAGCTTTTGGATATTTGCGGGCAGTGATAGATTCTTCACTTTAAACATTATTACTGCAGTTTTAAAGTCAACCAGATATTTCAACTTGAGAGCTTTTAATTTAAGAAAAAGTGGGTTTGTTGGTTCCCTGTAAGCAGCTTTGTTTATTATTCTAATAGCTCTCTTCTGAAGCATAAAGACTGGATATATGTTTGTTTTATATGTATTTCCCCATACTTCAGTACAATATGTCATGTATGGGAGTATTAATGAATGATACAAAGTATATAATGTGGGTTGATTCAGCAAATATTTTGCTCTGTGTAGTACTGCGATTGATTTAGATATTTTACCTTTAATATAATTAATATGTGACTTCCAACGCAGTTTATTATCAATTATTTCTCCAAGAAATTTAGTTTCAGATACCCTTTCAATCTCTACACCATTTACACTGAGTTTAGATACTAAGTTGTTGTGATGGTTGTTAAAAACTATAAATTTTGTCTTACTTAAATTGAGCGTAAATTTGTTTGAATCAAACCACAGTTTAAGCTTTCCTAATTCCTTTCCGAGTGTATCCAAAAGTTGTTCCAAATTGCTTCCACTGTATAATAGATTAGTGTCATCGGCAAACAATATTAAATCCATTTTTTACGAGACTTTACATATATCATTTATATACATATTGAATAACAATGGCCCCAAAACTGAACCCTGTGGGACTCCACAAGTAACCTTCAGTAACTGAGTTTTTGTTACCAACACATACATACTGATATCTATTCTTTAAGTAACTACTTAACCAGGACAGTGCTACCCCCCCAATACCACAATTCTGTAGTTTCTTTAATAATAAATTGTGATCCACTGTATCAAATGATTTTTTAAGATCCAGGAATACCCCAATTGAATACTCTTTATTTTCAACGGCAGTTGATATTTTTTCTATAAATTCCATTAGAGCAAATGCAGTTGTCCTCTTGTGTCTGAACCCATATTGTTGCTCACACAATAAATTATTCTTCAGTATGAAGTTGTCAATTCTCTCATAGAATATTTTTTCAAGTATCTTGGAAAATTGCAGCAATAGTGAAATTGGTCTATAGTTTGAAAGTTCCCCTCTGTCACCCGTCTTGTATATGGGAATTACTTTAGCTATGTTCATTGCATTGGGAAATATACCTGTTTGGAGAGACAGGTTACAGATATACGTCAGTGGTTTCACTAAGCATTCGATAATAGTTTTGACTAAGAGCATGTCAATACCATCACAGTCCGTAGATGTCTTACTTTTAAACGATTTAACAATTTCAATGACCTCTCTCTCGTCTGTGTTCTTTATAAAAATGGAGTCTTTTATAGCAGTGTTTTTGCTTATTGTATCACCCGGTGGTGCCGTAATTGGTATTTCTCGAGCCAAATTAGGACCAATGTTAACAAAAAAGTTATTAAATTCATCTGCAGGTGAAACTGCATTCACACTCTGAGTCGTTGTATTATTTTTTGAAAAATTGGTTGGGTAGCTTGTATTTCTGTTTTTATTTCCAAGAATATTGTTAAGTATTGTCCATGTATTTTTAATATTGTCTCTGTTTTTCTCCAGTTCTTTACTGTAATAGTCTCTTTTACAACATCTCATGATATATGTTAACTTATTTTTGCATGTTTTATATCGCTGCTCTGCTTCTTTTGTCCTTTTCTTTAGAAAAGCTTTACATAATAATTTTTTTCTTTTTACATGCCTTTTGTAATCCTTTGGTTAACCATGGCTTATCAACAAGTTTATGTTTAAGCTTTTTCTTTACTAATGGACATTTTTTTCATAAAGAGTGGTTACTATGTTCATAAATGTCTTGTAGGCTTCATTTACATCTGATACATAGACTTTTGTCCAGTCCTGCTTCAGCAAGTCTTCTTTAAAAGAACTGATTGCATTTTGTGATTTGTATCTGAACGATTTTAAAAAAAATTTCTGTATTAGCCTCCATGTGGCCATAGATAAGTGCAAAGGTTGGCCAATGGTTACTTATATCATTTATCAATAATCCACTTTCTATTTTCTTATCAATAATATTAACAAACAGGTTGTCAATAAGTGTAGCAGTGTGAACTGTGATTCTACTGGGATGTGTTATTGTGGGATATAGACTCATACTGTACATAGAATTCATGAACTCTGTAATTACATTTTGTTGATATGGATTTAGTAAATCAATATTGAAATCTCCACAAATTACTATAATTTTCTTACTAGTAATATTATTGTACAGCTCGACTAATTTATCTATGAATGTCTCAATGCAAGTTCCCGGCGTTCTATATATACAACTTATAATTAGATTTTTTGTTTTATCTTGGTCAATCTCAACAGTAACACATTCTAAAATTCCTGGTAGTGTCCATTTACAAGTTTACACCTATACAGGTCATCAATATAAGATAAGATAAGATAAGCCTTTATTAGTCCCACAACGGGGAAATTCCAGGATTGCAACAGCACAGGGATAGCAACACTCAGAGCAACAATCAGAAGGCAAGGAAAAAAAAAAGCAAGCAAGAGCAGCTAATATACATATGTACATATTACTCTCTCTCTCTCTATATATATATATATATATATATACACACACACACACAGACACACAGTGCAGAGCATTGTAGCTGGATGGAATAACTATATGAGTATATAAACACACAGTGCGGAGCATTGTAGCTAGATGGAATAAATATGTAGATATATAAACACCCACAGTACGGAGCATTGCAGCTAGGTGGAATAAATATGTAAATATATAAACACACACAGTGCAGAGCATTGTTGCTAGATGGGATGAAACAGCACAACCGTCTACTTAGTTGTCCTACATGGTATGATTATGTGCCCATAAATATTCTCACCCTCCATAGCGACCGGTATTTTCCTAGTTGTATGCCGGAGGGGACCATTGTGTAAGTCTATTGCATCTTTTGCATTCAGAAAACTATTAGGTTGTTACGTCTTTTTGCTATCTCTGCAAGCAGCCCTGTTTAGGTTGTACAGTCTGACAGCCGTTGGTAGGAAGGACCTGCGAAACCTCTCGGTTGTGCACCTGGGATGATGTAGTCTGCTGCTAAATGAGCTCCTCAGCGCATTCAGTATGTCCTGCATAGGGTGGAACTCGGACTCCAGCAGAGATGACAGTTTAGCTACCGTCCTTCTCTCTCCTATCTCCTCCACCGGGTCAAGGCGCTGCCCAAGGACAGAGCTAGCTTTCTTGATCAGTTTGTTCAGTCTCTTCCTATCGGCTGCAGTAATGCCACTGCCCCAGCAGACCACTCCAAAAGTGATGGCTGATGCCACCAGTGTCACAGAATGTCTTCAGCAGCGCCCCTTGTACACCAAAAGACCTGAGTCTCCTCAGTAGGAACAGCCTGCGCTGTCCCTTCTTGTAGAGTGCGTCAGTATTGTGTGACCAGTCTAGTTTATTGTTCAGATGAACACCCAGGTACTTGTAAGATGTCACCATCTCAATGTCTGTTCCCTGTATATTTACTGGTGCTGTGAGGGGTTGTCCATGCCTGCGGCAGTTCACCACCAGCTCCTTAGTTTTCCTCGCGTTGATCTGGAGGCAGTTCCGATGGCACCAGTCCATGAAGTCCTGGATAAGCCCTCTGTACTCAGCTTCATCTCCATTGGAGATGAGGCCAACGATCGCAGAGTCATCAGAGAACTTCTGTAGATGGCAGTGTGTTGTGTTGTGTGAGAAGTCCGCAGTATAAAGAGGGAACAGGAAGGGAGCCAACACCGTTCCCTGGGGGGCCCCCGTGCTACCGATGATCATGTCGGACACACAGTCCCGGGTTCTCACAAACTGAGGCCGGTTCATGAGGTAGTCCAGGATCCATGATGACAGGTGCTGGTCCACCCCTGTGCGCAGCAGCTTGTCCTTCAGGATCATCGGTTGGATGGTGTTGAAAGCACTGGAGAAGTCAAAGAACATGATCCTCACCACATTCCCGGGCTTCTCCAGGTGGGACAGAGAACGGTGAAGGAGGAAGATCACCGCATCCTCCACCCCAATGCCATGCTGGTAGGCGAACTGGAGTGGATCCATCGCTGGTTCCACCGGTTCATGAGGTAGTCCAGGATCCATGATGACAGGTGCTGGTCCACCCCTGCGCGCAGCAGCTTGTCCTTCAGGATCATCGGTTGGATGGTGTTGAAAGCACTGGAGAAGTCAAAGAACATGATCCTCACCACATTCCCGGGCTTCTCCAGGTGGGACAGAGAACGGTGAAGGAGGAAGATCACCGCATCCTCCACCCCAATGCCATGCTGGTAGGCGAACTGGAGTGGATCCATCGCTGGTTCCACCAGGGGGCGGAGGTGAGCAAGGAGCAGTCTCTCCAGGGTCTTCATCAAGTGGGACGTCAAGGCCACCAGTCTCTAGCTGTTCAGGTCTTTGGGGTGGGAAGTTTTTGGTACAGGTACCACACAAGATGTTTTCCACAGCTGTGGTACCCTCCCCAGCTTCAGGCTCAGGTTGAAGATGTACATCACAATCCCACACAGCTGGTCTGCACAGGACTTGAGGAGCTTTGCGCTGATGCCGTCCGGTCCCGACGCCTTCCTCGCCTTGATCTTCCTCAGCTCCGTCCTCACCTGGGTCCTGGTCATGGTCAGGATGGGGGGCTGTGTGTTGGGAGTGGGGGGGTGTTGGTGGAGTGGGGAGTGGGCAGCAAGACTTGATGTCTTTAGAGGCAGCAGTGGTTGTTGTGCAGTCAGGGGGGAGGGCGGTTGGTCAAACCAATTGAAAAACAGATTCAGATTGTTCGCCCACTCCCTGCCCCCCGTGGCCTGGGGGGAGGTATTCTGGAGCCCAGAGATGGTTTTGAGGTTTCTCCAGACCCCGCTGATGTCGCTTTGTTGCAGCTTGTCCTCCATCTTCTTTCTGAAGCTGTCCTTGCCTTCTCTGATCTTTCTCCTCAGCTCCCTCTGTACGGACTTCAGCATCTCCCTGTTCCCCGACCTGAAGATCCTCTTCTTCTCTCTCAGAAGTGTTTTTGTCTCAGGGTTGATCCAGGGTTTGTTGTTTGAGCAACACCGTATGGTCTTAGTGGGAACGGATTTGTCCACACAGAAGCTGAGGTAGCCCGTGAAGGTGTGAGTGAGGCCATCGATGTCCTCACCATGTGGATCGCAGAGCTGCTTCCAGGCGGTGGCTTCAAAACAGCCCTTTAGAGTGTTCATTGCCTCCTCAGACCATAACTTCACTGTGCGCATGGCTGGAGGTTGTCTGTGCACTAGGGGTTTGTACACTGGCCGGAGATGAACCAAGTTGTGATCCGATCTCCCGAGTGGGGGGAGTTGTGATGAGGTGTACGCCTCCTTAGTGTTTGCGTAGAATAAGTGCAGTGATTTATTGTCTCTAGCATGGCATGAGACATACTGGGTGAACGTGGGTAGAATGTGAGACAGTGAAACATGGTTGAAATCGCCTGAGATGAGGAGAAGAGCATCTGGGTGTTCTGTCTGCAGCCTGCCAGTTACTGAGTGGATGACGTCACGCGCTGTCCCAGCGTTCACCGTCGGATTTGCATAAACAACAATGCAGATCACGTGTGAGTGTTCTCTCGGGAGATATGTAGGCCGCATGCTAACAGCTAGCAACTCAATGTCTTTGCTGCAGTGTCGTTGTTTAACAGTGATATGTCCCGGTCTGCACCAGTTGTTGTTAACATACATTATCACTCCACCGCTCCTTGCTTTGCCACTGTCTGGTGTTCGGTCTGCCCGTATCATGTGGAAACCCTCCAGCTCAATGTTAGCATCTGCTGGTCGTTCAGTTAGCCACGTCTCAGAAAACAAAAGGAGAGAGAGCACTCCCGGTATGTGCTATCATAACGGCAGATAGCCGCTAGCTCATCTACCTTTCCCAGTAATGACCGTACATTTCCCATGACAATAGGATGGGAATAAGCGATGGTCTGTACCTTATATTTTTTGTCCTCTGCCTTACTCCAGCCCGGCAGCCGCGGCATTTTCGCCTCAGTTCTCTCGGTATGTTGAGTTTTTCCAATGGCACCGGGTGGCGGTTGAATGCTAGCAGCTCTTCCATGCTGCATCGCCTCCTGCTATAAACAGTGGCTCCGTCCACCGGCTCAGGAGACATTTGGGACGATCTGTGTGTCCATGATATAAATGGAGTGAAAAAAAAAAAAAACGGATCAAAAAGATAGATGGAGGGGGGAAAAAAAAAGACTCGGAATCGAGCCGCTGTTGCAAAGGGCGGCCGACTCGTGTGGCGCCGTGTGTTAAGATATACAGTGCAACACCACCACCCTTTTTTTGAGATCTGTTAATATGAAACATCTGATATCCCTCTATTGCCATCAGGGGAGCCTGCTCTTCATTAAGCCAAGTTTCAAAGACTGCGATGGCTGTAAATTTTCTGTCTAGCTGTTTTAAATAGTCCTGAATCTGTGGAAAGTTTTTGTTAAGACTTCTGCTCTTGAAGTGTATTATTGATAGTTTACCATCTAGTTGCACTTGACTTTTGAATTGCTTTTCAGTGTAATATTCACAATGATTATGAATATTATTGAAAAAGTGGTTATCAGGATCAATATCATTCTCCATCTCTTGTAGTTTATGTTCAGCATAATGGCATATTTTCAGAGTTTGAATTTCCTCACTCTGTGTCAAATGACTTCCTCCGACTGGGTATAATTGATGTCTACTCAAGTCAGTCATGAGTTTTTTGTTTGTTTTGTTTAGTTTGTTTTTTTTTTAAAGGACATTGACATGGTATGTCAAAAGAACTATTCTTGCCGTGTGTGTGGATATGGATTATCTTAGTCTCTTAATTTTCTTAATCAGTGTTCATTTGTATTTATTTAAGTCATTTAAGTGATCTCTCTGATTATTATACTCTTTGCTTCCTCAGGTGTTCCATTTAGTTTGATCCAAACTCTACAATTTCTTGTCCGTGTTGCCTGTATCTTATTTTGTCTTTTCAGCATCCGTGCTTGCCGTGCTATTTCAGCATTAGTCTTTGTTAGATGTTCATTTAGTTAAACTTCTGTTCCCTGTAGCTTTCTGACCTGCCTCAGTATGTCATTCTTTACCCTTCTGTTCACAAAGCGCATCACAATTGATTTCTTTGTTTTGTTATCTTTTCTGGGTAAAGCATGACAGGCTGAAACTGCATTTGCTTCGACCTTTATATTTCTACTATCAAGGAACTGAAGCACCTGGTTTTCCAGGGAGACTGATTTGCCCAGGGGAGCCTCCTCACCTCTCATTCCTGTTGTAGAATGAGCATATGATTGATATTTATTGTCTAGTCCACTTATAATTAGATCATCCATACGAGAACATTGTTCAAGATCCTCGAAGCGTTGCTCCAAGTCTGCAATTTTTTTGTCTTTTTCCTTAATTGTTAATTTTAATTCTCAGACTTCTTCCATTAGCCCTAATATTTTAGGCTGCTGACTAGCCACTTTGGACAGTTCTTCTGAAAAGAAGTTCAGAGATTTTTTGATCTCTTCCATTTCCTCCTTCTTTGGTGGCATTTTTACTGACCTGTGGATAGTAAAACAATCTCTGCTGGTGTCGCCAGTATCCGATCCGACCGACCTCGAATCCAGCTGGGCCTCAGCTAGCCCCCTCCGCTGCTAGTCCCGCTGCTTATCGCCGCCGTAATTGAGCTCCTGTCCAGCCGGGGTACCGGCAGCTCTTCCACCGAGTCCCGCCGCCGCTGTAGCTGAGCTCCAATCCTGCTCCTATCCAGCTGGGGTCCCGGTAGATCCTCCGCTGAGCCCCGCCACCTACCGCCATCTGCCTCAGGAGTTCCTCCGCCACTGCAACTAGGCTCTGACTCCAGCGCTTATCCGGCTGGGCCCCGGTGGTCCTCCACTGGTCTCCGTCTCCCACCACCGCTGCACTTGAGCTCCAATCCGGCTCCCGTCCAACTGCTGCCTCGGCTAGTTCCTCCGGTGAGCCCCTGTCACCGGGGACAGAGTCGCTTCTCTGTGTCGGTGCTAGGTGCTACGACTAGCTAGCATTGAAGACATAAAGTCTTGGATGGCCCTAAACTTCCTAAATTTTAATGATAAGAAGACCAAAGTGATGGTGTTTGGACCTAGTCGCCCCTGTGAGTCCCTTCCTGTATGCTTGGGCCCCCTTACTCCTTATGTTAAATCCACAGCTAGGAACCTTGGTTTTATCATGGACAATGATTTTAAATTAGATATGCAGATTCGTTCTGTGGTAAAATCCAGCTTCTTTCATCTAAGGCGTTCAGCCAAAGTAAAACCCATTCTCTCTAGACCACACTTGGAAACAGTAATCCATGCTTTTATTTAATCTCGGCTGGATTACTGTAACGCACTTTACGCCGGTGTCAGCCAGTCATCTCTTTCCCGTCTGCAGCTGGTTCAAAACGCCGCTGCTCGTCTTTTAACAGGTACACGTGGAAGAGATCACATCACACCCATCTTAGCTTCACTCTACTGGCTGCCCGTGTATTTTAGAGTTCATTTTAAAATTCTTTTATTTGTTTTTAAATCCTTGAATGGTCTTGCTCCACCTTACCTCTCTGAGCTTCTGCATCCCTACGCTCCCACCCGGTCCCTTGGGTCAGCTAACAGCTGCTTTTGGAGGTACCAAAGGCGAGGCGCAAGCTCAGAGGGGACAGAGCCTTTTCGATCATGGCCCCCAGGTTATGGAATGATTTACCCCTGGACATTTGACAAGCACCTTCACTGTCCATTTTTAAAACACGTCTTAAAACACATTTTTACTCCCTGGCCTTTGACCCAATATGAGACATTGGTTTTATTGAATGAAATGGATTTTTATTTATTTTACTTTTTATTTTATTTATGATTTTTTTTTTTTTTTTTTTTTACTGTGGTTCTTGTGTTACCGCCCTTTGTGTTAGTGCCCTGCTTTCATGTTCTCTTGCTGTACAGCACTTTGTGTAGCGAGTGTTGCTTTTAAAGTGCTTTACAAATAAAGTTGATTGATTGATTGCTGATCAGTGAAAACACCTGCTGAAGAGACTGGTGGAAGAAAAAACCTTCAGGAGTCTTGGGCCACCATGGCACATGAATGGGGACCACACAGTAACAGTCCACTCTCCATTAATTCTCAGAGTGAAAATACATGCCCATTTGTTGAAAAACACTATTTGGATCATTACCCAGAGCAGGCATGCTTTCAAAATACTTCATGGTCAGAGTAAAGAGCTTCCACCCATTGTTACAGCCCTGTTAGGCCAAGGCCAGAATCACTTACTTACCAAATAATTCCCATTGTCTATCTCGACCATTTATAGTCAAGGTGGACTATCCTGCCGTCTTTTTCATCATAAGGCAAGGTGGACTCACACCTATACCCAAGCTGGGATTTGAAGTCCTGACCCCACAATCCAGAGCCTCACACTCTAACCACTGAAACAAAGAGGAACTCCTCCACTAGTGGTGAAATAGTAGTGATTAAGTTCTTATGGAAGGATGCTGTTCTTAGACCTGAAATTTTTAAACAGACTTTTGCACACATTTAGTTTGAAAATGCTGTCAAGGAAGCAGGTTATTTCTACAGAAAGTTATGTTGAGGGGTTTGGACTCTATATCTAGTAAATGCCTTCTTTTACATTGTGATCCACCTAGATCACAGAAAATATCACAGGTTTGCCTCAAAGTACCTTGTACTTCCTCTCTGGCTCTTGCCGGTGTTCCTCAGCCTTTCCAAATGTGCTGAGGGTTGTCATACTCTGCTGGGACAGAAGGGATTATGCATCCTTACCTATTAATTGGGCTCTGATAGCAAGTGCATGTGTCATGAGTTTTGTTGTTTTTTTTTTCTCACATCCAGCAGCTCGCTTGGGCTTCTTATGGTGTCTGCCTTCCTTGTTACTCCCAGATATCTGAAGGGTCTTCTTCTTTGGAAGGAGCCCAGCCTTCTGGACAAGGTTTTCACAGTATCACACTTTGTAAAATGGTATCCTTGAACGCCTCCCTCTTGGGATGGGCTGCACTATGCGATGGGCAGCAGTGGGGTACATGATCCCTGCTAACTCCAAGCCCCAAATCAGCTGCTTAAAGCCAGCTGGACAACACCCCAGACTTTTTGTCCAGTTTTATTGTTTCAATATCACTGCCACTTCAGTGGCCCACTCCATCTTATTCATGCCTGCTTTGAGGCACAGGTATCTAGTCCCATTTTTATAAGTCTTCTTTGTTCCATACTCAGTTCTGCTGAGTGGACAGAGTGTAGGGAAATGTAATGTAATGAATAAAACCACTGTTCCCCTAAGAAAAGGAGCTTGGTACAACTGACTATTTTGGACCCACCAAAGCTGGCTGCATGAGGAGCAGCTTGGGAGGTGACATGTGATGATGGGGGGGTAGGGGTAGGGGGAGTGTGTGTGTGTGTGTGTGTGGGGGGGGTTATATAGGGTAGGGAGAGGAGCCCCTCCCATGCCATCATGCACACTGCTGCCATCATGCACACTGACTAAGGGCACGAATAAACATTTGCTTCAGTGATGTGCATATGAAATGGGTGTTTTCCATACTAATTTGTCAGAATTCACTTCTTTTGGGGAAGAGCAATTATTTTCACAATGTTACATTATCAACCCTAAAAAGTTAGGCTGAGGGTGTTTAGTTTATGAGAGTATTTTTTAGATTTTATTTTTTTTTTTTCATTTGGCTGCTGACTTTTGGGGTCACCACAGCGTAGCATCACCTGATACTGCAATGATCCAAATGTCGAGTTGGCAAGGACTTTACACCGGTTGCCCTTCCTGATGCAACCCTCCCCGTTTATCCAGGCTTTGGACCAGCACAGGGAGTACACTAGCTTATGCTCCCCCGTGGCTGGGTAAAAATAAGTATGAGATATTTGTTGAATTTAAAGTTTTATTGGAATAGTTTGTTTTAAGACCAAAGAAGTGTTGGCTGCAAAACACTGGATACAAAATCTTGATTAACAACCAAGAATAAAATCAATCCAAAGTGTGCTTGAGGAGACTTTATTCTTGTATGATTATTCTTATTTTGTATTTTATTTTATTTTATTA
The DNA here is from genome assembly GCA_020510985.1 of Pholidichthys leucotaenia. Classification (NCBI taxonomy): domain Eukaryota; kingdom Metazoa; phylum Chordata; class Actinopteri; order Cichliformes; family Pholidichthyidae; genus Pholidichthys; species Pholidichthys leucotaenia. The sequence goes on along the minus strand of CM035840.1, from coordinate 411,814,028 downwards.
CCTGTATAACTCTGCCAGCACAGATTTTTTTTTTTTTTTTATCATGTTAGCCTTGAAGCAAATGTGTATTGAGCAGTAGTTACGTTCACTACAAAAGCAAACCAGGGATGAGACTTCAAAAGCCACTGCATCTACACACAGATTGTTAGAGCTGGAAAAAACAAGAAAATTGCATATATACAGAACAATCAAGGCTACTGCATTAGCACTGGAGGCAAAAAGAAACAAACAAGCAAAAGAACCTACCACATTGTTTCAGGGAGGTCTTATTTTTGTGATAATATGCAGTGATGTGCAGGCGTAAGTGTTGGTTATAGCATAACTATAACTGATTAAACACAATATAACAAACCACTCTCTACTAGTGGAATAATTGCAAAATAAAATAATTAAAAGTTTAGTTATTGTTGAGACCTCATAAAGAATTTATAAATTAATTTAGCAAGAGCCTAACAAAATAAGGAGTTAAAAGAATGAATGAATGAATGAATGAATGAATGAATGAATGAATGAATGAGCATTGTTTTCCAAATCAGTTGATTATTTTGTAATTTTGTAGAATTTTCCAATTAGTTTGGTTTCTTTTCATGCAGAAAAATCTTAGCAGATGAAAATACATCACCTCACAGTATTCAAGAACATCCTTTCCGCTTATTGGTCAGATGTTTTTCCTGCAACATCAAGAAAAATAATACAAGAAGCATTTTTTTTTAGCCACAGTTACACAGAAATCTGTGACCCATGAAAATATGTGAATGCATATGTGATGTTGCACGTTGTCTGCATGTGTACGGTCACAGAATAAGAAGTGAAGTGTCTAGATTAATGTGAGAGGATGACAGATCTCCCAAAATGGGTATTCAAAGATTCAAAGATTTTATTTGTCAATACTACTATACCTACAGGACATACAAGAGAATTGAAATGGCATTTCCCCTCTCTCTTCAGTGGTGTGCACAATATATAAAAAAAAAGAAAAAGGAATAAGGCTGGAAAAACAACAGCAGTCTATGTACAGTAATGCTACCCATAGTGCAAATGGTGACAAAAGATAGACCCAGACCTCCCATAGTGCAAATAAAGATAAACGATAAACAATGAGATCCAGCAATCTTATATAAAGAAAAGTCGAGCATTAATAGTCATAATACCAAGTTCAATCCGGCAGTGTAGGTGCAGACAGTGACAGATAGGACTACATTTAATCAGTATTGCAATGACAGACAAATAGACAAATAGACAAATAGTCATGCTGTGAATCATCAGATATGTCAGTTGGTCTTAGGTCCCATGTGAAGCACAACAGCAGCTTAAAGGGAATGAAGAGATCTAACAAAACTTCTTCACCCTAAAGTATCTGACAGTGCACCGTTACAGACACCTAGTATACAGAAATAAAAATCACTGTGGAAACTTACTGCACATTGTGAAAACACACAAAAACAGTTTGTAGCCAATTTTGTGCCTGGTTATTACTGAAAATAGTGCAGTCCACCGCATTCTGTACAGGTTAATGAATTTAATTTGATATTGACATGAATTGTAATTTTGTCCACAGAGAGCACCACAGAGCGAGGGAAGGGTTCTCCACTTAACATAGCTGATGAGTTCATTGCTACAAGGCACAAACAATTGCTTGACAGCCGGATTGACTTTTAATTTAAAAGAACTGCCAGTAAACTGTGCAGCCTCTGTGATCCACCATTGAAATAATGGATTTTAAAGGTGCTGGGGGTAAAAAGACAAACTAAAGGAGCATACTTCAGTTAAACGACAAAAAAGGAAAACAATCTATAGTCCTTATTTCCTTGGATTGAAAATTTAAATGAGGATCGGAAAAAAGAAGCTGCTTTTAACAGTTAGTCTCTAGAGATTTCTTGAAATGCCTCAGAGCAAAAACCAGCAATATGAATGCTACTTTATATTTTAACTTCATTTTAAAATTCCTCAACAGTGACGTAAAAGACTCACTGCCAGGTATAGCAAACAGCTGATTGCAGTTGTTACTGTCAAGGGTGGAACAACCAGTTATTAGGCTTAGGGGGGGCAGTTAATCTTTCACAAAGGGCCAGTTAGGTTTGGATAGCCTTTTTTAAACTTAATAATAATAATAATAATAATAATAATAATAATAATAATAATAATAATAATAATTATTATTATTATTATTATTATTATTATTATTATTATTATTATTATTATTATTATTATTATTATTATTTACTGTTATCTCTGTCTAATATTAAGATTTGTTTGATGATCTGAAACATTTGTGTGACAAATATGCAAAAACATAATAAATCAGGAAAGGGCAAATACTTTTTCATAGCACTGTATATACTGCAGATGGATTATAAGCTTAAACAAAATACAGAATATACTGTATATTTTATATAAATACACTCCTACAAGTTGGGCTTTTATGAAAAATATATATACACTACCGTTCAAAAGTTTGGGGTCACCCAGACAATTATTTTGCGTTTTCCATGAAAAGTCACGCTTATTTACCACCATGAGTTGTAAAATGAACAGAAATATAGTCAAGACATTGACAAGGTTGGAAATAATGATTTGTATTTGAAATAATAATTTTTTCCTTCAAACTTTGCTTTCGTCAAAGAATCCTCCATTTGCAGCAATTACAGCATTGCAGACCAAACATGATTGCATAAGGGTTTTCTAATCATCCATTAGCCTTCTGATGCAATGAGCAAACACATTGTACCATTAGAACACTGGAGTGATAGTTGCTGGAAATGGGCCTCTATACACCTATGTAGATATTGCACCAAAAAACAGACATTTGCAGCTATAATAGTCATTTACCACATTAGCAATGTATAGAGTGTATTTCTGATTAGTTTAAAGTTATCTTCATTGAAAAAAAGTGCTTTTCTTTCAAAAATAAGGAAATTTCTAAGTGACCCCAAACTTTTGAACGGTAGTGTATATTTTTTAATTGTTGGAAAATTATGTTTACTTGCAAAAATGTTGCCATAAACAATGGGGGAACTTGTCAGGGCGTGGGTTGGAGCCATGCTCCCTACTTTTCTTGTGATTTATGTTTGTTGTCACCTGGATATGGTCTCCAATCCACATCTTCTCTTTAAGTTCATTTTCTGGGTTTCTGCATTTATTATTGTTTACTTTCTTAATCCTGTTTGTCATTTTGATTTCTATTTTCATGTTCTATCTTGTGGTATTCGGTGTGTGTTTATTTCTCACCTTAGTCTTGGCTGATTTGAGTGTTGTTTGGTTCCTGATTAGTCACTGCTGTTCTGTGTTTCTGTTCATCACTGTCTGCCTTATTTAAAGGACGCAGCCCCTCTGTTGGGTGCTGCATCATTCTTTGTTGGCGTTTCACACATGCTTCTGTCTGCCACGCCCGTGAGTTTTCTGCTTGTGAGTTTTGTCTGCCCTTCCTAGTCTGTTTAGCATTTTTGTGTTTCAGCTTCTAAGCTGTTTTTGAGTTTATTATTAAAATGATGAATGCTCGCTACACATCTGGGTCCTGTTCTCTGCCCCAAGGGGCAATCCATGACAGAATGAAGCAGCCAGTTATGGACTAAGCGAGCAAGCCCAGCAGGAGGAGGTGGAACTGCAACGAGCGAGAGGCGTTGGCCCCTCTGGAAGATCTGGAGGCCGCCGCTCGATGCAGCTCTTCCCCAGAGGATGCTTGGGATTGCTGGAGGGGAGTGGTGAACATGATGGCAGTTAGACCGAGGTTGCACTCCCATCCCCGGATTTGGAGACTGGCGCTTCCTCCTCTACCTCCGTTACCATCTGTCTCCTTCCCGCCGGAGCCAGCTGTCCGGCCACCTTTTCTCTCTCCAGCAAAGTGGAGAGAGCTTCACGGCTGCAAGATGGCATTCGGGGGCCCCAGGTGGAAAGAAGATTCTCGTTACTCCGCCGTTTCACCCGCAGTCCTACCATCCTAACCAGACGATCTCTGGAGCCACCCAGAGTTAGATGTCTGGACCATCAGTGGCAGCAGAGCAGGAACTCAGGCAAGTACCTTTCATTTTTTAACACCAATAAATAATTGGTCTTGCTGGGTTCCTGGTGGAAGGGCTCAGCTGCTGAACTCTCACCACCAGCCTCTGACATTCACTCTGCTGCCTGCTCCATTCCTCCATCCTCACCTGCACCTGTTTTTTTTTTTCTAAAAGTTTGGCCATACTGGGTGGAAATCGCATTATCTGGGAGGAGACTGCTGCTCCAGAGGGTCCACAAGCAGCAGCTGCCTCCACACTGATGCTGCTGGATGCCGAGATTTGCTGTATTGGGGCTGTAGCTTTGGAACCCTTGTGTGAGGGTGACGAAGAGCAACAGGAGGAGCATTGGCAGGCTGTGCTAGCCCAGGAGGAGCTAATGGTGTACTACAAGCTGTGGGTCCTTCCAGAGCATGTGTCCAAGCTGGGTCAGATCCAACTGGCTATGGACATTCCAGCTTCAGTGAATGCTCCACGGGGCCACCTAGCTCCAGAATCTACTCCACATCTCTCCCCAGCTCCAGAACCCACTTCACAGTGCCACCTAGTTCCTGCTCCACATCGCTCCCGAGTTCCTGTTCCTGCCCTGCCTGCCAATGTTCCTGCTTCTGATTCTGAGATGGTCACCCCAGTGACAGGAGACAAGGACTTAAGGCAAGTACCCTTTCAATTATATTCAAACACCAATTTTGAAAAGTCTCGCCTTGCATCTGGTGGGGAAACCCCTGTGCAGATTCCACCAGCTGCTGAGTCCTCCCCACCAGTCTCTGCTGTTAATGACTGTGGTGTCACCTCACTGATATCCTGTTTCCCTCCATCATCCAAGATGCCCGTGTCAAGGATAGGGTTGCAGGAGGACCATGTTCCAGCTGATGTTCCTGAGGTCAGGAGACCTCTAGCCAATGTTCTTGAGGTCAGGAGACCTCTTTCTGCCACTTCCTTACCCTCACCTTCACCTGCTTTTCCTCTCTCCTCCTCCCCGAGCTCCAACACCCGAAGACATTGCTCGCCGTCTAGAGCTGCCTGACATCACCAGAGATGTTGGAGAGTGCTACACCTTCTGCCAGCGAATGGATGGTTGGCAGGATGCAGCATGGAGGGACACGGCATGGAGACGCGTTAATTGGATCTTCGCAGCAAAGCCCCATCTGAGGGAGGACATTCCTGGGTTCCTCGACGATTTCCTGTGATCCGACGAGTTCACTTTCATGCTAGAGGAGTCATTATCTGTTCCTGTGACTGGTGCACACCCACCGTTTGTGCCAGAGGCCAGTGAGCATCCGTTATTTGTTCCAGTGAGTGGCGCTCCTTCATCTTTTGTTCCTGCATCCAGTGCACTGCTAACACCCTCTCCAAAGGACTGCATACTACTGTCATCTGTCCCTGAAGTCTGAGCGCTTTTGTTACCAATGGCAGAGGTTAGTGCGTGACAATCGTCGTTCCTGAATCCGGCGTGCTTCTGTTGGCTGTTTCTGAGGGCTGTGTGCTTCAGCCACCGGCTTTGGAGCAGGAAGCGCCTTCATTGCTGGCTGTGGATCTAATAATTCACCTGTCTACCGTTTGTGAATTTAAGATTTCTGTGTCATTGTTCCCTGAATTAGAAATCTCTGCAGTGGAGTGTCTTGCACCAGAAACCTCTGCAGTAATGTGTCCTGTGCCAGAAATTTCTGCTGTTGAGTGTCCTGCCCCAGAAATTTCTGCAGCAATGTGTCCTGCACCAGAAATTTCTGCCGTAATGTGTCTGGAACCAGAACATTCTGAAATTTCTGCGTTTGTGTTTCCTGGTCCAGAGGTAAAAATAGCAATGTTGTCACCTCCAGAGGTTGAAGTAGCCATGTTGTCAACTCCAGAGGTTAAGGTTTCCATGTTGTCATCTCCTGAGGTTGAGATGTCCATGTTATCAACTCGTGAGGGTAGAGTTACCATGGTGTCACCTTCGGAGGGTAAAATGTCCATGTTATAACCTTCAGAGGGTAAAATGTCCAAATTATCAAATTATTACCTGTTGTGATTCTGTGGCACATCATCGCACCCTTCAGCCACCCCCTCTGGTGGTCGAGTTTTTTTTTTCAAGAAAATATTTAGTTTAGATAACCGAAATTCCAAAGGCTGTAACTTTAAAGTGGTAAGAGATAATTGCTTACTGTCAATCAGAAAGATGTAGAATATGATCCAAAGTTTGAGATAGGCGTAAATTTACAAATTGAATTTGCATAATGCGACCACAGCCGTATCGAATCACATAACTTTCAGTCAACAGTGGACTTTGGACATATTTACACAAAGGATGGTTTTGTTCTTTTGTCGTCATTTTGTTTTTGGTTCTTTGTTATCTTATCTTCAAAGTATATGAACCAGAAAATCAGTAGAATGTACACAAACCGATAAAAAGAAATTGGACCTACCACCCACTGTGTCTTCTTTCATCAATTTTCATTATCTGGGTTCGGGCAGGCCCCTGACCTGCTGTGTTCTTCGGTTTGGTGGCCATGGGACTTTGGCAGGCCATCTGACCCAGTTTTGTTTTTGGATTGGGGCCGTGGATGTTGGTTTTGCCCAACAATCTGTACTTCATGATTTTGGCTCTGTGGGGGGAAAGGGAATTTGTTTTTGGCCTATTTAGCCTTGAACCCCCACCACCCACCCTGAGAGGGTGCCTTCCAGGGTTTTTTTTTTTTTTTTTTTAGTTTTGTTTGTTTTGTTTGGTGTAGCCTTGGGTCGTCTGGAAGCAGCCCCTTAAGAAGGGGGGACTGTCAGAGTGTGGATTGGAGCCATACGTCCTCCTTGTGTTGTGATTTATGTTTATTGTCACCTGGATATGGTCTCCAATCCACATCCTCTCTTTAAGTTCATTTTCTGGGTTTCTGTATTTATTATTGTTTATTTCCATAGTCCTGCTTGTCATTTTGATTTCTATACTCATGGTCCATCTTGTGGAGTTCAGTGTGTGTTTATTTCTTACCTTAGTCTTGCCTGATTTGACTGTTGTTTAGTTCCTGATTAGTTACTGCTGTTCTGTGTTTCTGTTAATCACTGTCTGCCTTATTTAAAGGACACTGACATAATGTCTGACCCAGGAAACCTGCACACAGGCTCAGAATAGATTTAACAGCTTTATTCAACAAGCAGGTGTGTCTGAATGGATGTATGCGGTATGTGTATGTGTTGGAGGTGAACGCCGATGTGCAGAAAGCAGAGCAGCGCGCCGTACAGCCGGACAACCTTGTGGGTACAGGTGGCTGGCATTAGCAGGGAGAAAGCCCGGGAGACAACGTACTGCAGAGCCTGCGTAGATGGTGAAGATGGGTCGGCGATGACGGGGGAAATCCGCCGCCGGGGAATCCACCTGTGCACAGGGGTGAAGAACTTGGAGAAAGGTAAGGGATGCTTACGCATCTTGCTGGTGATCAGAGGTTGATTCACGAGCTACGAAGTGCCGATGCAAACAGACGGCTCCAGACCTCAGCACTGGGCCGAGTGGGCTAAATAGCCCGCTGCTGACGAGGCGCAGGTGTGCGCGCAGCTGAAGCCGCTGATGAGCGGCGAGTCGTGACAGTACTCCTCCCCCTAGCAGTGCCTCCTGGCGCTGGTTTGTCCGGATGCGCCCGGTGGAACTCCGTGATGAGACTCCTGTCGAACACCAAAGAAGAGCGCACCCAGGACCTCCACTCAGGACCGAATCCCTCCCAGTCCACCAAGTACTGCAGCCCGTGACCTTCGTGCCGGGAGTCCAAGATGGAGGCGACTCTCCAGGCCGGGTGGCCGCCGATCATCATAGGCGCGGGCGGCGCTGCGGGCGGGGGGCAGAGAGGGTCGGAGACATAGGGCTTAATTTTGGAAACGTGGAAGGTGGGACAAATGCGGAGGGAGGGGGGAGGGCCAGACGCACAGCCACCGGGTTAACAATTTTAGAAATGGTGTGGAGGCCAACGAAGCATGGGGCCAACTTCCTCTTTTCTCCCTTAAGGTGGATATCTTGAGCGGCCAACCAGACCTGTTGACCCACCTGGTAGGCAGGGGCTGGTCTCCTGTGGCGATTAGCCGTGGTGCTGTTGCGCGCCGCCGTGCGTAAGAGCGCGTCGCGTGTCTTGGTCCACAGAGCCCGACACCGTCTCAGGTGCACCTGGGTGGAAGGAACTGCCAGCTCCGCCTCCTGCTCCGGGAACAAAGGTGGATCATAACCCAAGGACGCCTTGAAGGGGGACATCCCTGTGGCAGAAGACCGAGCTGTGTTGTGGGCGTACTCTACCCAAGACAGGTGCGTGCTCCAGGAGGACGGTTTAGAGGAAGTGACGCAGCGTAGGGCAGCTTCCAGCTCCTGGTTGGCCCGTTCGCACTGCCTGTTGGATTGCGGGTGGTGACCGGAGGAGAGGCTAACTGTGGCCCCCAGGGCATTGCAAAAACACTTCCACACCTCTGAGACAAACTGGGGCCCCCGATCAGAGACGACATCCACCGGTATCCCGTGTAGCCTGACCACGTGCTGAACCAGGAGGTCCGCTGTCTCCCGCGCCGTTGGAAGACCCCGAAGTGGCACAAAGTGGGCGGCCTTGGAGAATCGATCCATGATTGTCAACACGGCATTATAGGAGTTAGAGGTTGGGAGACCGGTGACGAAGTCAAGGGCTATGTGGGACCAGGGTCTGCCAGGGGTCGGCAGGGGCTGGAGCAAACCCACGGGGGGGAGAATTTCCTGACTTGGTGGTGGCACACACAGGACACGCCCGGACGTAGTTGGCGGCATCCTTCTGCAGACCTGGCCACCAGAAGGAATGCTGGAGGAGATCCCCTAGCTGGGATACGCCAGGGTGACAGGCGAGTTTGGACGTGTGAACCCAATGGATGACCTCCCCCCAGACAGAAGATGGAACGAACAGCCTTCCCTCCGGTCCGCCGCCAGGGTCTGGTTCGGTCTCCTGCGCCCTCCGGATCTTGTCCCTGATGGACCAGGAAATTGCCCCTACCACACATGAGCTGGGCAGGATGGTATGGCCCGGCTCCTCTGACGTCTCAGGGGCGAACTGCCTGGAAAGGGCATCGGGTAGGCCGTTCTTAGAGCCAGGGCAATAGGTAATGGTGAAGCAGAACCGGGCGAAGAACAGGGACCAGCTTGCCTGGCGGGCATTCATACGTCTAGCAGATCGGAGATACTCCAAGTTCTTATGGTCCGTCAGCACCACGAATGGTAATGCAGCCCCCTCCAGCCAGTGGCGCCACTCCTGCAGGGCGAGTTTGATGGCGAGAAGCTCCCTGTCCCCGACGTCGTAATTCCGCTCGGCCGGGGACAGACGCCGTGAGAAGAAGGTGCAGGGTCGCTTGACCCCATCGGTGGGTGATCGCTGGGATAGCACCGCCCCCACTCCCGTATCAGACGCGTCGACTTTCACCAGGCACTGCAGAGCGGGGTCGACCTGGGTCAGGACCCGGGAGGAGGAGAACTCCGTCTTCAATGCCTGGAACACCACCGCGACCTCTTCGTTCTAGCGGAAGGTGTTCTTGGGGGAAGTGAGACGGGTCAGCGGGGCAACAATGGCACCGAAGTTAGGCACAAAATGGCGGTAGAAATTGGCAAACCCAATGAATTGCTGGACCTGCTTACTGGAGGTCGGCGTGGGCCATTCAACCACCGCTTTAACCTTCGCGGGGTCAGGTAGGACCTGGTTGTGTGAAATAACAAACCCTAAGAAGAAGGTGGTCTTGGCGTAAAACTCACACTTCTCGGCTTTGACATACAACCTGTTTTCCAGCAGCCGCTGTAAGACCCGCCTCACATGCACCTGATGTTCCTCTCGTGACCTGGAGAAGATGAGGATGTCATCCAGGTACACAAACACGAAGAGGCCGAGGAAATCACGCAGGACGTCACTGATTAGGCGTTGAAATACGGTGGGGGCATTGGTCAGTCCAAAGGGCATCACCAGGTACTCAAAATGCCCACTAGGCGTTCTAAAGGCTGTCTTCCACTCATCCCCCTCCCTGATCCGGACGAGATGGTATGCACTGCGAAGATCCAATTTGGTGAACCAGGTCGCCCCCTGCAAGGAGGGGAAAGCAGTGTCCATCAGTGGCAGGGTGTAACGGTCCTTCTCCGTGATGTCATTCAAGGCCCGGAAGTCGATACATGGGCGGAGAGACCCATCCTTCTTCGACACGAAGAAGAACCCTGCGCCGAGCGAAGACGAGGAGGGGCGGATGATACCTGTGTTGAGTGACTCCTTGATATAACTGTCCATCGCTTCCCGCTCCGGTGCTGAGAGGCTGTAAAGACGTCCTGACGGCAGGGGCACCCCCGGGCAGAGGTTGATGGTGCAGTCGTAGGGCCGGTGAGGAGGAAGAGACATCGCCCTGGACTTGCTGAAAACGAGACCCAGATCATGGAACTCCGAGGGCACCAGGGTGAGATCTGGAGGTGCGGCGTCCTTAACCGGGGGAGGAGAAGATGGTGCGCAGGCTGCAGACTGTAAGCAGGTGCCCATGCAGAATGAACTCCAGGCGGCGATCTTTCCTGTCTGCCAGTCCAGCACGGGGTTGTGCAGACGCAACCAGGGGTACCCAAGGATGACAGGCATCACAGAGGTAGACAGGACATAAAGCGTGAGATCCTCTCGGTGGTTACCCAAGATTATGACTGGGACTGGTTGCGTGCGATGAGTCACTTGTCCAAGGGGCGCACGGGAAAGGGTGATCATGCTGAGAGGAGCGGCCAGAGGGTGGCAGAGAATGCCCAATTGGGTTGCCAGGCCCTTTGAAATGAAGCTCTGCTCTGCTCCTGAGTCTACCAGTGCGTGTGTGAGATGCCCCGTGGCGTTGTGACAGAATCAGATGGGCAAGGACAGACTTGTGAGGGGATTTGACCAGTTAGAGTCCGCGAGGCCCCCTACAGTGACTCGCGGACCTCCCCGTTTGGCTTCTCCGGGCAATGCTTCATGGTATGTTGGTCTCCTCCGCAGTACATGCAGAGGCCCAACTTCCGGCGGGGCTGTTTCTCCGCTAGGGGGAGCTTTGACCGACCGACCACCATCGCCTCCAATTCCTCGGAAGACTCCGGTGGAGGTAACGCCAGGGGGCGGTCTTGAGGCGTGCGGACGGAGCCTCCACGCGAGCAGCTGCTAAACTTCCGCTCGGTGGACCGTTCACGCAGCCTGTTGTCTAAACTAATGGTGGTGGAGATCAGCTCCGCAAGTGTCTCTGGAAGATCTCGACCAGCCAGCTCATCCCTCAGACCTGAGCTGAGGCTGCGGAGGAAGATGCCACAGAGTGCGGCCTCACCCTAGCCAACCTCCTCCGCTGCAACCCGAAAGTCGAAAGCATAATCCACCGCTGACTGGCTTCCTTGTTGGAGACCAAGGAGCCGGTCAGTTAGGACGCTATCGCGCCAGGAATGATCAAAGACCTCGAGAAAGCTCTGCACGAACTGGCTATAGGAGAGGTTCACGTAACTGGGCTTCGCCATAACGGCGTAAGCCCAAATTAGCGCTCGCCCCTCCAGAAGATTACCGATGTAGCCAATTCAGCTGTGGTCTGAGGGGAAATCCCCGGGAATGCGCAGAAACACTGACTCACACTGCATAATGAACCCCCGCGCTTCGCCGAGCTTCCCGCTGAAGCGGGCGGGGGTTGGGATCGGTGTGAGTCAAGTTGACGTTCCTGAGGTAGACTGACCGGGCACTGGAGCGGCAGGAGCTAGCCCACCCTGGCGAGCCGAGGGGAACGCCTGCTGGGGGTCTAAGCGGTCTAACCGGTGAGTTATGTTAACCAACTGGTTTAAAATCACCTGTTGTTGATGGGCTATTAAATCCACCCGAGCCTCGAGGGTGGAAAGACAGCATGCGAGCCCGCTGTCTGCTGAGCCGCTTTGCTGGAACCTTACTGACATAATGTCTGGCCCAGGAAACACGCACGCAGGCTCAGGATAGATTTAACAGCTTTATTCAACAAGCAGGCGTGTCTGAATGGATGTATGCGGTATGTGTATGTGTTGGGGGTGAACGCCGATGTGCAGGAAGCAGAGCAGCGCGCCGTACAGCCAGACAACCTTGTGGGTACAGGTGGCTGGCATTAGCAGGGAGAAAGCCCGGGAGACAACGTACTGCAGAGCCTGTGTAGATGGTGAAGATGGGTCGGCGATGACGGGGGAAATCAGCCGCCGGGGAATCCACCTGTGCACAGGGGTGAAGAACTTGGAGAAAGGTAAGGGATGCTTATGCGTAGTTGAAGTCTTGCTGGTGATCAGAGGTTGATTCACGAGCTACGAAGTGCCGATGCGAACAGACGGCTCCAGACCTCAGCACTGGGCCGAGTGGGCTAAATAGCCCGCTGCTGACGAGGCGCAGGTGTGCGCGCAGCTGAAGCCGCTGATGAGCGGCGAGTCGTGACAGACACAGCCCCTCTGTTGGGTGCTGTGTCATTTTTGTCTGTTGGCATTTCATACACACTTCTGCCTGGCAAGCCCCTGAGTCTTCTGCTTGTGAGTTTAGTCTGTCCTGCCTAGTTTGTTTGATATTTTTGTGTTTCAGCTTCCAAGCTGTTTTTGAGTTTATTATTAACCCCTTGAACTCTGTGAATTCTGCAGGCAGTCACGTCTCTGCGTCTTAGTGCGTCTCAGTGCGCACTGAAAAAAAAAGCTGTATTTCCGGTCTTCCAGTACAGACACAGCCTTGTTACAACCTGAGAAAAAAGCTGTGCAATATATTCATTTTTTGTGGTATTTTTACAAAATTTTGACCTGAGCTTGAAAACACTTGGTTTTACATTTCTGTTGTGTTTTCCAGCCAGTATCTGACAGCTGTATGTTATTTGCAAGCATTTGTATCTAAAAAAAACACCCAGGCGAACTTTCTTGTTACTCAGTGGCAGGAGCACTTAGAGCGATTATGACTGTTTTGCCAAAAAATTCAGAGTGTTTTCTTTTAAATGAGACCAACCCCATGAAGATGCTGCAAAGGGTTGAAGAACAGCTTTTGATTTACTTTGGGCATGTTATTTTTAGGCGTTTTTTATGAGGTTGAACAGAGTTCAACAGGTTAAAATGATTAATGCTCACTACACATCTGGATCATGTTCTCTGCCCCGAGGGGCGATCTACGACAGAAATAATTACTTGATCCCCTGCTCACTTTGTAATCCATAATTTTTATGGTAGGTTTTGTTTTAACAGCAAGACAAAATATCAACAAAAAAGATCCAGAAAAAAAAATAAAATTAGGGTTATAAATGAATTTGCATTTGATTGAGTGAAATAAGTATTTAACCAGTTGAGGTTTTCAGTTGCATATCCGCACCATCTTCATGCCCCCTCTGGTGGTGAAGATTTTTTCAAGAAAATATTCAGTTTAGATATCACAAATTCCAAAGGCTGTAACTTGAAAGTGGTAAGAGATAATGTCTTACTGTAACTAAGAAAGATGTAGAATATGATCCAAAGTTTATGATAGGAGTAAATTTATGCATCTAATTTCCATAATGTGATGGCAGCCATGTCGGATTACATAACTGTCGGTCAAAGTGGACTTTGGACATATTTATACAAAGGATGGTTTTGTTTTTTGTCTTTGTTTTTTTGCTTTTTGTTATCTTAGCTTCAAAATATATGAACCAGAAAATCAATAGAATGTAAACAAACTGATAAAAAACATCAGATCTACCGCTCGTCATGTGTCACCATGCATCCGTGTGCTAATCCCCTGTCCTTATTTTGTCTTCTGTCAGTAATTTTTGCTTTCTCTCCCACATCCAGAAACAATCTCGTTTATCTTCTGATTTATTTCACCTCAGTTTTGGTTAGATTGCCCCATGGAACCGGCAGTATTGTCCCCTCTGTCACGTGCAGCTTCGTCAATGGGGGACTGAAAGTGTTCCGATCCGGCCCGTCTTGTGCTGTCCAGAAGGTAAATATTTCCCTTCAGAAGTTAGAAAATCCCGTTTAGAATCATAGTTGGCAAAATTTGAAGCAAATGTTTCCTCCCTGTGGAAATAAAAAGTGCACAATTGTTTATACGGCTCTTCTTCTGCGCCCTGGAAGTGATATCAGATTCAACATGGTTCTAGTTTGCTGATCTTAGTCCTCCAGTGAAGACCAGTAAGCTATATGTGTCTGCCATCTAGTGATGTGAAATGCTTGGGACGTCTGGGTTTATTTGGGGTTTTTATTCCATACTTTTTGACCAATCACATGACAGGTGTAGATCTGTGACACCAGCCACAGGAGAGGTAGCTCATGTAATTAACTTTAATCCTGAAAGAGTTAATCCCAACACTGTTTCCACAACAACAAACCATGGGTCACAGTGACTTGAAAGCACTTCTGAACAACAAGAAGAGAGCTTTTAGGTTTGGAGACAGGGAGGAACTGAGGACAGTGCAGCATGAACTGAGAGAGATGCTGAGGAGGTGTAAAGACAATTACAGGAGGAAGCTGGAGGATAAACAGGCAAAATAATACTAAGGATGTCTGGATGGGAATGAAACAAATCACTGGGTGTAAGGAGAAAGATAAACAGACACCGGGGAGCCTTGAGAGAGCTGATGAGCTGAATCTGTGTTTGTATAAGGTTCAACTCACCATCTGTCAACCCCACAAAACAGCCAAGCCCCCATACACCTCCTGTATGGGGCCAGAACACTGATGATCAGCCAGAACACTGATGATGGGTCGTGGATGGGTCTTCCACCATGACAATGACCCAAAGCATGCAGCCAAGGTAATAAAGGAATGGCTTAAGGAGAAGCACAATAAGGTCCTGGAGTGACTTAGCCACTCTCCAGACCTTAATCCCATAGAAAATCTGTGGAGGGAGCTGAAATTAAGAGTTGCCAAGTGACAGCCTGTAATCCTTCAAGATTTGTAGAGCATCTGTAAAGAGGAGTGGACCAAAATCCCCCCTGAGATGTGCACAAACCTGGTGACCAACTACAGGAATTGTCTTACCTCTGTGCTTGTCAACAATGGTTTCTCCACAGAAGTTGTGTTTTGCTTGAGGATTCAATCGATCAAATGCAAATTAATTTATAACCCTTATTTAATTTTTTTTTCTGAACTTTTTTTTGCTTATATTCTGTCTCTCTGTTAAAATAAACCTACCATAAAAGTTATGGACTGTTCATTTTTTTGTATGGGGGTAAACTTACAAATTCAGCAGGGGATAAAATAATTATTTCCCCCACTGTATATATATTTAATTATGAGTGTTTGGATGTACCGTATTTTTTGGACTATAAGGCGCACTTAAAATCCTTTAATTTTCTCAAAAATCGACAGTGCGCTTTATAATCTGGTGCGTCTTATGTATTAATTCTGGTTGTGCTTACTGACCTTGAACCGATTTTATGTGGTACACGGCGCTCAAAAATCTGTCAAAAATGTTTTAGTACGACTTTGGTAAGCTACGAAGCCGAACCACTTGATGGATTGTCGGAGCATTATGGTAGTCAGGAGCCTCACGGAGTAATATGTGCTTCAACATAATGGCCGGATGGCTTTTTCCACAAATCTCCATCCCTATTGATCTGCCACTCCATGCGCGCCCATCTCACCGATACTGTCAAAACCCAAGTGAAGCAAACTAATTCGGAGCTTGCCATCATTTTTTTCATTAGATTTTTTTTTTTTTTAGATTTAGTATACTTTATTGATCCACAGAGGGGAAATTGAGGGCATCCACCACCTGGATGGATGAAGCAGCCACGATACAGCACTATCCCTTAACTATTCACACACACACTCACACCTAGGGCCACTTTAGAGTCTCCAATTAACCTAACCTGCATGTTTTTGGCATGTGGGAGGAAACCAGAGAAATCCCGGAGTAAACCCACGCAAACACGGGGAGAACATGCAAACTCCACACAGATCACTGTTGGTCGGGGGCTGGGATCAAACCCACGATCCCATGATCCTCACGATCCCCCGGCCAAGGGTAAACTGTGCTGCTGCAGTGCTAACCACTACGCCACCGTGCAGCCATTCCGGGTGGATTAACCAAAGAACTCCAACCGCTATATTGGTGTCAACAGGTCATTCAAAGTTAAATTGCTAGTGAGTTACGCCACTATCTGCCAATGGATTGTGGATCGAAACTGCTAATGTTTAGCTGTAATTAATATTCAAAAATGACATTTTCGGGACGAAAGAACTCAAGTGTCCCGGCATTTGTTTGCATTGTTTACTTCTTGGGGCTGCCGCCGGAGAGCGAGCCATATCAATTACTGAGCGAGTATCCTGGCGATGTAAACAGCCACGGACAAAAAACGTACATTTGCTCGTGGAACAGGTCATTCACACTCGCAGACAATCGCACTATATGTATCTATAATTACTATAGATAGGATTTTCTTTCCATGCACGCAAAAAAAAAAAATAAATAAATTCCCAGATACCCAAAAGCCGATGGTGTATAGAACACGTATATTAGGATTTGTATGTGAAATTTCGGCATCGAAACTGCTCCCGTTTAGCTGTAAACGGGAGCAGTAAATACGGCTGTAAATACGTATTTACGGCTGTAAATACGGCTCGCTACCGAGCGACTACCGAGCGAGTATTCTGGCCAATATGGCGATGTAAACAGCCACGGACTAAAAACGTTCCGCCTGCCCATAGAACAGGTCATTCACACTCACAGGCAATCACGCTATATGTGTCTATAATGACTATTGTACTGTTGCACCCAATGTGACTCGTGTCGTATATTGAGATTCACAGCCAGCTAAACTCTCTCTTGCATCACTTCCTCCAAGGAACAGGCAGGTGTCATTTTGGACTAGGATTTAATGCAAAAGAGTGTGAAACTGAAAAGATACAGACACAAAGAAATATTTAGAAACTAGGAAATAAAGACAATATCTACAAACAGTACATTAAAAGATTCAATTCAATTCAACTTTATATATAGCGCCATTTCACAACAACAGTCATCTCATAGCACTATCAACTGTAGGACTCAAGATCAATACTAGGTAAACAGCGTCATCACACGGACTCGGATACGGCTTCGCTATGACAAACGCATCGCCGATTAGCGTCTATAAAACTCATCAAACTTATTCTAATAATCAATTATACTTTATCTACTCATCACAATAAACTACTAAACTTACTCATATTGCCACTCAAAGGGCTGGAAGTGAGTGGATGGCTTTAGAAGGAACAGCGACGCAGAGTTGTGTTCCTATTGACATTCAGTATGCTAGGTCTCTTCTTCTCGTCACCTACTGGCAAGCTTAAAGCTACTACAGAGCCTAGCGCCCTCTAGAGGACTGGACGAACAAATATATTTAAACTGTACCAACACACTCCCCGCCTGGCATTATTTTAAGAATGCCACTAAACTTATAAACTAATTTGTTCGAGATAAAAGGAGTATACAGTCTGAGATGGGTCTGGAGAAAGTCTTTGTAGTTTTGTTCTGTATCACCTTGACCTCCACCTTCCTTACGACTCCATCCTTGCTTGCGAGAGTCTTCACGATGATGCCCATAGGCCATTCATTCCTTTTTAGGTTCTTGTCCTTGAGAAGAATGATGTCCCCTTCTTCCAGGTTTGGTTTGTTGCGCTGCCACTTCTGACGACTCTGGAGCATGTTCAGGTACTCTTTTTGCCAGCGGGCCCAGAAGGTGTCGGCAAGGACTTGAACTCTCTTCCACTGGTGTCTGTACATGTCGGCCTTGGTGAAATCTCCAGGTGGAGTTAGGATTGCATTAGTCTTCTGTGTGAGAAGAGTCATGGGCGTCAAGATCAAAGGAGCTTCCGGATCTGAGGAGACCAGCACCAGAGGTCTCGCATTGATAATAGCTGTGACTTCAGCCAGCAATGTTGTTAGGACCTCATGGGTTAGCTTGGGGTTCCCTGATTGTAAGAGCATCGAGTCCAGGATGCGTCGTGCTATGCCGATCATACGCTCCCATGTGCCTCCCATGTGTGATGAGTGAGGAGGGTTAAACACCCAGGAGCACCTTTGTCCGCATAGGTAGTCTTCTACACTTGTCTCATCAGGCTTTGGAGGATCCAACTTCAATTCCTTGGATGCTCCGACAAAGTTGGTCCCGCAGTCAGATCTTAGCTGTTTAGCAGGGCCTCTGATGGCGAAGAATCTTCGAAGAGCATTGATAAAACTTGAAGAGCTGAGTGTTTCGATTACTTCAATGTGGATGGCTCTTGTAGACATGCACATGAACAGAACCGCCCATCTTTTGCTGTTGACTTGACCACCTCTAGTGCATCGCATTGTAACCTCCCACAGTCCAAATACATCTAGGCCAACATAAGAAAATGGGGGATCGGTTTGCAAACGTTCAGCGGGTAGATCTGCCATGATTTGCTGCTCTGTCTTGCCTCGAAGCTTTCTACAGGTCACACATTTGTGGATTACACTGCTGATGGATCTCTTGGCACCCACTAACCATACGCCGCTTGCTCTCACTGCACCCTAAGTGAAATGTCTTCCTTGATGCTTAACAGCCTCATGGTGATGTCGGATGAGCAATGTAGCGATGTGATGCTTTGCTGGGAATAGAAGAGGATTGACTTCAGGACTGGGCAGCTTTGACTCTGACAGACGTCCTCCTACTCGGAGTAAACCATTGTCGTTGATGATCAGATTGAGCTTGTAAAGGGAACTGTTCCGCGCTATTTCTTGTTTTGTCTTGATGCACTTGATTTCCTCTGCATACACTTCATGTTGAACACATCTGATGATTGTGTACTCTGCTTGTGTTAAGGCTTCTTCTGTGAGACTTGTTTTACAGAGATGCCAGCTTCTACATCTGTTACCTCCTTTGGACTTGAAACCGTGAGCAATGTGACGTAGGTAAGCTACTGCTTTGACAAGGGAGGTCCACTTTGAGAAACGTTCAAAACGTGATGAACCCAAGGCTTTGAGGTTAGCTTGTCACAAGCGTTGTCACGTTCTGTCAAATTTCAACATCTGACTCTGGATCGATGAGCTCAAATGGGCCTTTTTCAGGAGTGACAGTCTGTTTGTCGAGCAGGAAGGTTGGACCATACCACCATGTAGTACTGGAGATTTTCCCTGCTGGCAGAGAGCGAGATCCATGATCAGCAGGAATGTGCTCTGTTGGGACATACTTCCACTGGCCAGGCAGAGACGATTGCTTGATTCTTTGGACACGATTGTTCACATATACATGAAATCTTCTGTGTTGATTGTGGATGTATCCTAACACCACTTTGCTGTCAGTGTAAAATGTGGTCTTGTCAATTTTCATCTTTAGTTATTCTCTGAGAAGCTCAGACATTTCCACAGCGAGCACTGCAGCACACAGTTCTAGCCTCGGAATGGTGAGCTCTGGCACAGGAGCTAGTTTGGTCTTACCCATGACAAACCCGACCTCGTTGTGGTCGTCTTCGTGTGTGACTCTCAAGTAGGCAACTGCAGCTATAGCTTTAACTGAAGCATCTGAGAACACACAGAGTTCAGTGACCTTGGCTTGTGAGATGGAGAATGAAACATAGGTACGGGGAATGTTCAGTGTCTTGAGATGCTGCAGAGAGTTATGCCATTTTCTCCAACCGTCATAAATGTCTTGAGGCAAGGGGCTGTCCCACTCAAGATTGCTGCTGGAGAGCTCTCTGAGAAGAAGTCTACCTTTGATGGTTACAGGTGCTAGCAGCCCGAGAGGGTCGAACAGACTGTTAACAGTTGACAGCACACCACATCGAGTAAGGGGCTTTTGATCTTGTGGAACATCAAATGTGAACGTGTCTGATGTGGTGTCCCAAATCACACCCAAACTGCGTTGGGCTGGGAGCTCGTCTGTAGACAGATCAAGGTCTTTGAGTTCTTTGGCCCTGTCTTCAGGTGGGAAAGCGTTCACTACTTCTACTTTGTTGGAGGCAATCTTGTGGAGACGTAGATTAGAAAGTGCGAGCATTTTCTGGGCTCTTTCTAGAATGTCGATAGCCTCAGCTTCTGTCAAGAAAGACTTTAATGCATCGTCTACATAGAAATCCTGTTCTATGAAGTTTCGAGCATCAGTTCCATATTCACCTTCTGCTTCCTTTGCTGCCATCCTCAACCCGTAGATCGCCACCGCAGGGGAGGGACTATTACCGAAAACATGCACCCTCATGCGATAGTCCACCACTTCTTTGTTCAGGTCGTTGTTTTTGTACCACAAGAAACAAAGGTAATCTCTGTGATCTTCTTGGACAACAAAGCAGTAAAACATCTGCTCGATGTCAGCTGTGACAGCGACAGGTTCTTTTCTGAAGCGGAGGAGCACACCTACGAGTGTGTTGTTTAGGTCAGGCCCTGACAACAGTACATCATTGAGTGAAACTCCATCAAACTGCGCACTGGAATCGAACACCACACGCATCTTCCCAGGCTTCTGTGGGTGGTATACACCGAAAATGGGGAGATACCAGGCCTCTTTGTCTCTATCACGAGGTGGCGCTGGCTCCGCGTGTTTGTTGTCGAGCATCTTCTGCATGAACTCAACAAAGTGTGCTTTCATGTCTGGCTTCTTGTCAAGCATACGTCGCAGAAACATGAGCCGCTTGTTATTTGACAGTCCCTGGCTTGATGGGTGGTGGAAGCAAGGCAGCGATAGCAGATGTTGTTGTCTCTGAGTACCTTTTTTCTGTCCTTGAGCAACATAGCTCTTAAAACCCTGCATCCTTTCAGTTGGTGTGGTTTGTGATGTATGGGACATTGTCTTTTAATGTCTTCGCCTCCTTCCTTTGTCTCCACTCCGACTAACACGTCTGTTTTGTGTACCGTAACTGATTGTTTCTGCATGTAGTGACTTTGTGATTTTCCTTTTTTGTAACTAATTGTAAAATTGGCAGGTGAGCTATAGGTCGTGTTGAAGCTTGGGTCATTCCTTGCCTTGGCTTGACCTTTTACAAATTCAACAAAGAATGAGAAAGGTGGGAAACTTACATGATGGTCTTCTTTATACTTTGACCCTACCATTGTCCACTTCTCCTGAAGGTGAGAGGGCAACTTTTCCATGATTGGACTTACACCCCTTGCTGTGTCTAAGTAGCTCAAGCCTGGCAGATATCCATCCAGTTTTGCTGCTTCCAGTTCACACAGTAGATCTGATAGATCGCGAAGCTTGTGTGGCTCTTTGCTCATGAGCTTTGGAAAATTTTGGATTCTTGCAAACATGGACCTTTCTATTGCCTCTGGTGAGGCATAGCATTCTTCCAGTCTCGCCCAGACCATGTTCAGACCAGCAGGTGGATGCCTGATATTGACTGCTTTTAATCTCTTAGCATGTTCAGAAGACTCAGGGCCGAGCCACTTAATGAGGAGGTTTAGTTCTTCACTGGCTGTAAGACCGAGGTCTCTGATGGTACTCTGGAATGTGGCTTTCCAGCTAAGATAACTCTCTGGCTTGTCATCATATTTTGTCAGCGCTCCTGTTAATAGTTGGCTTCTGGCTAAGAACCTGGCAAGGTCGCTGGTAGTGTTGTTTGCATCATTTGAACTTGATATCTGTTGTGATTGCAACACACTTTGAGAATTTTGGTGAACTGCATCTCTTTGTAGTGGTCGCTTGGTGCCCTCTTGTGGCTGAATTGGGCAATGAGCTGTTTCTTGTTTGACATGGAGATGTGAATAAATCAGTGTGGAATGTTGTTCCTGATGTGTACTGTCCTGCTGAACAGTTTCTTTCTTTTGAGATGAATCAGTACAACTATGCCTGTTTATGCATTTACTCACTTTTTGTTCTGCAGTTTGTTCTAGAGGCAAGAAGCTCAATTCTTCGCTGTGTTCTGGGTTAATGAGCTGAGCTACAGCAGACTCCATCACTTCTGCTTTAACCCTGGCTGCATCTGCTTCCTTTTGTAGGTTAAGTAGATCTAGAGTTGCCTCTAACCGTGCCTTTTCCATTTTAATGCTCATCTCTCTCTCAGCATATGCTAGTCTGTCTTTTGCTGCTTGAGCTTCTGTTTGGGCATGTGCTGCTGCCATACTGGCTTGACTTGAAGCTGATGACCTACTAGATCCTACAGCTGATCGGGGAGTCAGTTTCCCGGAAAGTACAGAAGACCGGGATGAGTGGGAGGAGCGTGACTTTGAGGAGCGTGACCTTGAGGAGCGTGACCTTTTTTCGCTCTGTGTTTCTTCACTGTTATGGCTTTCAGCCTGTGTTTGCTCCATCTTGACGACTGGATAGGACCGCTGATGTTAAATGTACATTAAATTCCACCCACCTTCACTGTGGTCCCTCACTGAGTGCTATGATTTCACTGTACTGTTGCACCCAATGTGACTCGTGTCGTATATTGAGATTCACAGCCAGCTAAACTCTCTCTTGCATCACTTCCTCCAAGGAACAGGCAGGTGTCGTTTTGGACTAGGATTTAATGCAAAAGAGTGTGAAACTGAAAAGATACAGACACAAAGAAATATTTAGAAACTAGGAAATAAAGACAATATCTACAAACTGTACATTAAAAGATCAATACTAGCCAAACAGCGTCATCACACGGACTCGGATACGGCTTCGCTATGACAAACGCATCGCCAATTAGCGTCTATAAAACTCAAACTTATTCTAATAATCAATTATAATTTATCTACTCATCACAATAAACTACTAAACTTACTCATATTGCCACTCAAAGGGCTGGAAGTGAGCGGATGGCTTTAGAAGGAACAGCGACGCAGACTCGTGTTCCTATTGACATTCAGTATGCTAGGTCTCTTCTTCTCGTCACCTACTGGCAAGCTTAAAGCTACTACAGAGCCTAGCACCCTCTAGAGCACTGGACGAACAAATATATTTAAACTGTAACAGCACAACTATAGATAGGATTTTCTTTCCATGCACGCAAAAAATTGTTTTTTTCCAGCTCCGACTACCTCACTTTAATGCACCTTATAATCCGGTGCGCCTTATGTATGAAAATAGACCATCAAATAGACCGTTCATTGATATTGCGCCTTATAATCCGGTGCCCCTTATAGTCCCAAAAATACGGTAACTACAGACTAGATTGTAATATGGCATGATATGAGTTTCATGGCTGGTGAGTCACTGACTCTTTCAGAGTCAGATTTAAAAATATATGAACCTAATAACCTTAAATTCAACATTCAATTCAAAACATTCTTTCACTTCAAATTGGGAACAAAGAAAAAGATATTGTCATAAACTACCCGTGCACTTTTCCACAGCGCACGGAGCAGGAGAAGGATGGATGGATTTACACGCAGGGTTTCACCAAACGCACATTTATTGACAAAACACAGTGCAAAAATAAAGACTTACAGGTAGGGACAGATGTACACAAAAAGGCTGACGCAGGAGCGAACAGCAGGCAGACCACTGTGTACTGTGGCCACAGAAAAATAACACAAATAGCATACATGCGCTTGGGAGAGCGAGGAAGACTATCGGAAGCTCAACTGACTCAGGGAAGCAAACTGAGCAACAGCCTAAGCGTAGCAGTTGAGCTGCGGGAAGAAACGCTACCAGATATGCGTAGCAGCTAACCGCACAGAGAAACGCTAAACAATTTACTCACGGGCAGGAGCAGTCCAAAAAGTCCAATTGTCCCAAGGAGCACGAATAACCAATCTTTCGGGACGTGACGGTCAGACGACGGAAAACGACCGTGTGACTCGCATAATGGTCCAGAGGTGTTTGACTAGCAAAGAGCTGCTTAAGTACAAACACCACTGGCCTAACAAATTGGGAACACCTGGGCGAGGCGTGGGAAAGATAATTACAGGGGAAAACAGCTGACTGTCAGAGAGGGAGGGGGGGGGGTCGGACCGGCGAATGTTAGGCAGTGCCCACCCAATAGTGGGTCAAACAGCTGCCTAACAATCGCCAGCCAGAGCAGCAGCCAAGCACAGAAATAAACACACAGGTGAGAAAACAAAATACAACATATGACCAAGAATGTCCAGAACCGAGCCCGCAGGAGACACAGGCTCAGTTCATGACAGATATGTGTTTTCTTTCACTTTTCTTTCTTCTTCCTTTTCTGTTTTGTCTTCATGTAATGGGTTACGCTTTTGATTTACTCCTAACAATTACCTAAATTATAAATCAAACCAATATTTTAAATGCTGTATGTTTTGCCTGTCACTGTAAACACAAAAGGTTCACCTAGCACTGTAAATATTGTATGTTTCACCTAGCACTGTTGGCTGCTCCCTGAATCTTTTTTTTAAGTTAATGGTAAAGAAACTTGATATTTGAAAGCTTGTACAATTTTCATCTTCTTTTTCACTTTCCTGCTGTGCTTTCATTATGTGTCAATCTGGACAAACTCCACCGAAGTGGAATCAGTCAATATTACCCCGCTCCATGTGAAGAGTGAACTCTAATCGGGGACTGCAGTGGGTGCATTGGTCCTCTAAGGCATGGCTCATTTTGCTGATAAAAAAAAAAAAAAAGCATTGAAACAGAACGAACAAGAACCTCAATTGCTTTTAATATACTCCAGTATCTCAGTGGAAAATTTAGCTTTTAAAGCATAAGAAAACATAATAACTGAGTATCAATTATGAATATGCAGGCTGCGTTAATAGCTATATTGCCTCTCTAGGCACACAATATACTGCTGTTCAGTCATATGCAACCTTGTCAGTATGTAAAGCTGAATACTCATTGTAAGAGAGTGGCAGATTGCTCATGGTATGTTAATGGTGGTGGTCTATCAAATGAGTTTGCTCCCTGTGCTGCCCCAACCCCTTTTACCTTTCAGATTCCACTTTCACTTTAGATTAAGGTTAAGCATTAAAGAAAAAATAATATTAAATTACATTATTAAATTTAGCTCATTTGATGCCTATTTAGAGTTAGGCAACAGGTCTACTGTACAGCAGAAACAGTATGTTGGTGTATGATACCTTTGGACTATTTTAATAATGCCACACCTTTTCTCTTCATATAGTGATGTCAAAGCCTCTGACTGAATGACAATATAATTACAATGGGAGAAGGACTGGGCATGAGAATCATGGATCTGATAAAATATCACAAGCTCATAAAAACAGCTACATGTTATACTGTAAATTGATGTTGATGGCACAAACATTGTTAGGATAAAGGATAATTTGTTTGTTTCCATGCACTGTTAACTTACATTGACATTAACTATTCTCTGTAAGCTCAAATCTGAGTTTACACAGTTTGAGCTTGACCATAGCTTTATTTGTTCAATAGCAAGAGGGCACAGGGAACACATACCTTGATCTTTGGACTACAAACCCATAGTCAGAGGTCAGGGTCTCCGGGTGAACTTGTTTACCAAGTTTGGTGACCCTGGTTTTCTTTGTTGTTGACATATGCTTTCATCTTTTGACCACAAAAGTATAGCCATACTGTATGTGCTAGTCCCAAGGTCCACCTCTGTACCAAGTTTGATGGCTGTAGCCTTATTCCCTGTTGAGTTACAGCATGGACATAGCCAGATAGTCCAATAGCCAGACAGCCAGCTGGCCACAGATGGCACCGACTGCTCTACCCACGTGACATGTAAGCCTGGGTAATAATTGTAGGGGTAGCACTATACTGTAGGTGCAGTAAGACATCCAAGCAAGGGAAAAAAAAAATCTTTATTTCTTTCTTTTACATTTTGGTATAAGGATAGCAGTGATGCTAAGTTTGGCAAATAGTCATGTGTTTAAAGGGCATCTTGAATGATTTGCATAGTAGCAAAATTGCATTTACACCAACTGTAAGGATGCTTTATCCTAAAAACACCCAAAGAAATGGTTAACACATAGTCAGTCATTCCCAAGTGACAAATCTGGTGAGGCTGCATAGTGGAGCACAGCTGCAGTAGTGAACCAATTAGACTACTTTGTTTAATGTAATAACCAAATGATGGTTGCTGCTGGTGGAAAAAGAGCCTTAAGGTTTTAGCTGTCAGTGATCATCTTCAGCAATGAGCATTACATCCTAGACCTTCCCCACAACCCATCATCCAGTATCCATAAAGGCCACCCTGCGCTTTTGTTCAGGCAATTGAGATATGCATGGACATTAGTTCTGAAAGCCAAATGGTGCAATTCAACCCTGACCTGCCTTCAGCATAAAATGAATTGAGACTGAATTATTCTCCCCCAGTTACTTTCCTATGCTGCACTATCAAAGAGCAGTCGCTCTAATTTCCTTTGACAAATCGTTAAAGAGCTCTGGTAATGTCTCTATTCATCTCCTCTTAAGCTTCTTTAGAATACTATCGCAATATTTAGACAAATACGAACTGCAAGAGACTACTGACACATTATAGCCTACTTATATATATGATTTGGACATGTTTTTGTCTTTAAATGTATGTCATTCCTGTCCACTTGCCTGAAACTGCAACTCGGTCTCAGTTGACAAAAGATGGAGCACTTTGTGTGGAGTCATATTCCCAAAATACAAGAGGAAATACTCTGTACATGCATTCACCCATCTTCTACCATTTTTCCAGAGGTCCAGGTGGCAGAGGCAGCAGTTCAAGCAGAGGAGCCCAGACTTCCCTGTCCCCAGCCACCTGCTCCAGCTCTTCAGATAGGATACAAAGTCATTCCCAGAGCAGTTGGGAGACAGTCTGTCCAGGGAGTCCTGGGCCTGGGGTCTCCTCCCAGTGGGACATGCCCGAAACACCTCAAGTGGTAGGCGTCCAGGAGGCATCCTGTTCAGATGCCCAAACCACCTCAACTGCCTCCTTTCAGTATGGAGGAGCAGCTGATCTACTCTGAGCCTCTCCAGGATTACTGAGCTCCCCACCCTATCTGTAAGGGTGAGTCTAGCAATCCTACGGAGAAAGCTCATTTCAGCCAGTTGTATCCGCGATCTCATTCTTTTGGTCTTCACCCAAGGCTCATGACCATAGGTGAGGGTAGGAACATGCTGTGGTGTTCAAACTAATATTTGATATAATACTCAGTACTTTTTCCACTATAATATAATTACCACATTTATTTATAATTTATATAGCTCATATCTAATTTATGGAATTATAACTCGTTTTTTTTTTTTTTTTTTTTTTTGTAAATAACAGGCTACGTGGACAACCTGCTACAGATCCTCTCTAGCAAGGTTTTACATAAGCCTGGGAGAGTTCATGCACAGCTGGGCAAGCTGATATATCTGAACCCCTTGTGTGCCCAGTTTTCGCAGCATGAAAAGGATGAAGCTATCGCAATTTTTTTTTTTTTTGTCTCAATTCAGTCAGCCAGGCAGAGTATGAGGCTCATAAACCTTTATATTTACCTTTGTATTATACCAGAGTGGTGGCCTATAGGTAGAGCATCCGCCCCACAACCAGGAAGTCGGGGTTCAATTCCTGGCCGGGTCATGCCAAAGACCATATCAAAATGGAACTTCCTGCTGTCCAGCTTGGTGCTCAGCAAAAATGGAACAGAGGAGGAAAATGTGGGTGGCAGTGGCTCAGGAGGTAGAGCGGGTTGTCTAATAACCAGAGGGTTGGCTGTTCGAATACTGCTCTCCCCAGCCATCCTGCCGCTGTGTCCCTGGGCTAGACACTTTACCTACCTTGCCTCCAGTGTCCATGACACTGGGCATATATGTGTATAAATATTCTGTCATGGTTGGAAAGGCCGCTGGCGCGGATTGGCAGCCACATTTCCATCAATCTGCCCCAGGGCAGCTGTGACTACAGTAGTAGCTTACCACTACCATTGTCTGTGGAGTGACTGAATAATGTATCGATTATAAAGTGTCTTTGAGTGTCTATGAAAAGTGCTATGTAAATCTGATGCATTATTTGTTATCTTCTGGACATTTTGTCCATGCTTTCTGTTGTTTTTTGAACCATTTGCACCATTATTATCTTTATGTTACCATTTATCATTCATTCATTATTTAAGTTCCCTGTTTTCCAGCATCAGCGTTTACCCTTGAATGTTTCCCTTATCTTTAGCCACTCATGTATGTTTTCCCTGTGGTCTCCTACCTTAGCTTTGGTCGATCATTGTGTTTATTTTTTCATTATCATATCTCCAGTAATGTTCTGTAGTTTTGTTCCTGCATGTATGTTAGTATTATTCTATAGCTCCCTGGTGTTTATTGTTGACGCAGCCCCGCTCACCCAGTCTCCCTCACCTGTAGCTGATCCCCTGTTTTCTGTTGGCCTCTGATTAGTCTAATCTGTTTTGTGTTTGACAATCACCTGTTTCTTTTATTAGCCATCATTTTCTGTTACCTGGTGCTGGAACATTGTTTAGTCATTGTACAAGTCATGTATGGGTTGTACCTCTGGCACCCGTTATCGCTCAGCCCGTCTTCATCATCTTGTGTTGTTAAATAAATCCTGGTTTGTGTTCTACACCGTACCCACCTGAAGGAGTCACTGTCACTGAAGGAGTTACTGTCTGCTGGAGGCAGCCCATGACATTATTATTATTATTATTATTATTATTATTATTATTATTATGCTTATTTCTTTTTGCTTACTGCCTTTTATGGATAAATTACACAGCTCCTTCAGTTGTACTAGAATAAACATCATCATCATAGCAGTCTGTCAGGAGCAACAATGACTGTTTCATTTAGGTCTGATCAGATCCCTCCACGCAGCTCTGTCCTTCCCCTTCCACTGCCAGGAACCCCTGACCTTGTTAACTCGGGTGATGTCCGAGCCGGTATGAGTTGCTTTCTGACTGACCATTTCCTGAAACTGCTTGCAAAGTATTTGGGTATCGCTAGCTTTTGCTGGACTAGTGGTACATTCTTGGCAGATAGAGGTATTACCAGTGGCAAGGAAAGGCCAAGACAAACTGACTCCAGTATCTGTTGCAGTGACTGACCAGATGATAGGTTTGTTTATCACTGCTCTTTGTATAGTGCATGTCACGATGCACCGACTGGCAAAAGTCCACCACAGACCTTGCAACACATGTGCTTATCTGCCAGGATGTCCAGTCTCACCCCGTTTAATTGGGAGTGGTCCACCATAGACGTGTGACAGATATTGCTTTTAGTTCTGCCAGGATGCCCGGTTTCACCCTCCACGCCCTTGGAGGGGCGGGGTTGCCGGTTGAGTCGCCGACAGCCCGACCCATGAAACAGATAGTATCGGTTTTCATGGTTATCCGGTAGCAAGCAAACCAATGCCTGACCTGACATGGTCATAAACAACATAGTCTTTAAACCATGTTTGACATAATTTATCTCAGTTATTCCCCTTTTTAAAAAAAAAAATAAAAAAAGCTATTTTCAAACACTTACTTAAAAAACACTGTACCAACATTTACAGGACAGATGGGTGTGGATTTTGGTGATGGAAATAGCAGTGGTGAACACATATTTCAAGAAGAGAGATGAACATAGGGTGACTTACAGGAGTTGAGGAAGGTGCACAGAGATAGATTACATCTTATGCAGAAGGAGAAATCTGAAAGAGATAGGAGACTGCAAGGTGGTGTGAGGGGATGATGTACCTAGAAAGCATTGAATGGTAGTCTGTAGGGTGACTTTGGAAAGCAAGAAGAGGAAGAGAGTGAAGGCAGAGCCCAAGATTAAGTGAGGGAAGTTACAGAAGGAAGAAGGTTGCACAGAGTTCAGGAAGAAGTTTACACAGGATCTGGGTGGTAGGGAAGAATTTCCAGATGAGTGGAAAAGTACAGCAAAAGCATTGAGGGAAATGGGTAGAAAGGCATATGGTGTGTCCTCTGGACAGAGGAAGGAAGACAAGGAGACTTGGTGGTGAAATAAGGAGGTACAGGAACGTATTCAAAGGAAGAGGTTGGCAAAGAAAATGTGGAATCATCAGGGAGATGAACAAAGTAGACAGGAGTACTTGGAATCTACTGTAGGCGCATGGCAAACAGAAAGCTGTCAAAGGCAAAGGAAAAGGCTTATAGTGAGTTGTATGAGAGGCTGGACACTAAGGAAGGAGAAAAGGCCTTGTATCAATTAACTAAACAGAGAGATCGAGCTGGAAAGGATGTGAAGCAAGTTTGGTTGATTAAGGACAGAAATGGTAATGTACTAACAAGTGTTGAGAGTGTGCTGTGAATGTGGAAGTAGTACTTTGAGGAGCTGATGAATGAAGAAAATGAGAGAGAGAGAAGGATGGATGAAGGAAAGATGGTTAGCAAGGAAGTCCCGAAGATTAGCACAATGGAAGTGAAGGCATCTCTGAAGAGGATGAAGAATGGAAAGGCCGTTGGTCCAGATGACATACCTGTGGAGGTATGGAAATGTTTAGGAGAGATGGCAGCTGACCTTTTAACTGGATTCTTTAACACAATCTTGGAGAGTGAGAGGATGCCTCAGGAGTGGAGAAGAAGTGTTTTGGGAGCAATTTTCAATAACAAGGGTAATGCTCTGAGTTGTAATAACTACAGAGGCATAAAGTTGATCATTCACACTATGAAGATATGGGAAAGAGTTGTTGAAACCAGGTTAAGAGGAGAGGTTACAATCAGTGAGCAGCAGTACGGTTTCATGCTAAAAAAGAGTACTACAGATTAGGGGTGTGAATCGATTTGTGTCATGAATGGCTCTCGCAGGCCATCAAGGAGACGCTATAGGTGACCAGTGAGTTTGCGTAACTTTATAAACAAAGGAACAGAATACACAAATGGCAAAGTAAAGAGCCACAGGGGGCAAAAATACGCACATACACAAGGTAGAACTCCAACTAGGGTAAGAGGCTAAGGAGTGCAGCGAGGAAGGAACCCACGCTGAGCAGTAACACTTACAGGAGGATGAGGAGCAGAAACACCGAGGGAACAGGAGTTGGACGTAGGAACTCCAGTCGCGGAAACACGATGTACATCTTTCCTCCGTTTAGGTCGCAGCGAGGAGTGATTCTCAGCTGCTCCCTTAAATGATGGACGGAAGCCAATCAGGAGTGGGGAAAGTAATTAATAATAACAGACAGCTGTCCCGGAGCAGCTGTGTTTGACAGCCAGAAGTCTGCCGAGACGCTGTCAGACTAGAGCCTCGGAGGAGGCTGTAAAACCAGGCCCGGAATGGGGTGGAGCTGGAGGAAAACTGGACAACCTGAGCGCGGATGGCAATCAGCGCTCAGGCGTGACAGTACCCCCCCCCCCCCCCGAGCTGCGCCTCCCGGCGCTGGCTTAGCCCCCCCCGCCTCCAAGGGAAGGCCCAGGGAGGGCGGCGGGCCAGGTCAGGGGGAGAGAAATGAGGAAAGAAAGAAAAAAACCCAGGTAACACAGTATAGGATATGACACAGGCCGCTCAACAGGCCACAACAAAAATACAGACATACTCAAGACCATATAACACTGGGAAAAGGGAAAAAGAAAAATTCAGTATTAGAGCAGGCAAACAGATCCTTCCAATCAGCAGGAAAAAAAAAAAAGTGAACCTGGAGGCCTAACTCAGAACATAGTAAAGTATGCCACATAGACAGTCTAAAACAAAAATAACCATCATCCCCTCGTCTGCAATGACCAAACGGTTGATACAAATAACCACAGAAGGCAGGGCAAAAGGAAAAAAAAACACAATAAACTCAGGGTGAGGACAAGACAAAATTCATGTCCCAAAGGTCATAGAAAACAGATTAATTCTGTAAACTTGAGGTTAAAGTAGATTCCCATTCATGCAAACCCGGCCAAGACAGATCAGTACACTGAGAAAAACAATCTGGGAGTAACTCCAATAAATTGAGCCTGGTATTGCAAATTGACATACTGATACAAAAAATCAGTTCCTCAATCACATCATATCGGCACTACAGATGTCATAAATCAGTCCGGAGGAGGGTATGAATGCAGATAAGTTAAATTACTCAGAATGAGGCCAGGCAACATGAAGCAAAAATGCTACCTTAAGGGCCAACTTAAATTAGAATAAATACTGTCCGTCCTATGGGCAAAATAGGACATAGAAAATAATTCTTCCAAAGAAAATTTAGCTGGACTGATACCACAGCAAAAACGCTTGCAAAAAAAACTTCAGTGTTCTGAATAGAAACGAATAAAGGAGGACAATCCAAACACAAAACAACTCACACACAATTCTTCCCGGGATGCCGGCAGGTGGAGAGGGGCAAGAGATGACAGTTTGTCCGGCGGGCGACCCAGACCCAGATTCCACCTGGCCAGGAGCGACATCCACAGTTCGGGCGGCCTACCCGAGTCCCAGGCTTGGGAACACAGTATCTCAGGTGGCCGACCCAGATCGCAGAACCAATCAGACGGTTCCACAGGAGGTCGTCCCACGTCCTCAGACCACTGAGAGCAGAAGGAGGAGCTTAGGTGCGGCTTCCTCACCGAGGGGAAAAAGGCAGATCTGCGGGACAGGATCAGCCCAACGCCCGGGGAAAGCGAACCCCCAGATCCCTCGATGGGCCCTGATTGGGCCAGCGCAGCACTCCCGATGGGCCCCGATTGGGCCGGCGCAGCGTCAGAGGCAAACTCCGTGCACAGAACCGGAACCTCCGTGGCGACAACCAGAGCGGATTTGTCTCCAGTGACCCTGGGGAAAAGCTCAGAGGAACAAAAGGAACCGGGATCAGGATCACTGGAAGCGCCAGAACCCGGCGAGACAAGCTCAGATGCAGTGGACGGCTGCACCCGGCTCGCCCCCCCAAGAGACAGGCAAAAATGCTCAATAATGGAAAAGACAAAGACAACACTGAGCACTTGCCTGATCTGAAGTTCAGATGCCGTCCAGGACTTCGACGATCCAGGTTCAATATGCAGGAGTTCGTCTTCCGGCTCCCACTCGACTGCGACGTGCTCTGCAGCCGGCACGATGGTTCCCACAGTCTGAAGATCTCCCGGCGCCGAAGTCCATGTTGAAGGCCTGCACGGCGTGGTGGCAGGGGATTTGAGTTCTGCTGGGCCGAACCATTCCTCCGGGGAGACCCGGGGACGCTTGATCATCGGCGCAGGTTCCAAGTGGTAGTCTGACCTCCTCCTCTGCCCACGACGTGGCTGCGGGGCTGGAATCAGGCTTTCCAGGTCCGCAGGCTCCCTCCTCATCCGGCGGTGTAGTCCCAGAACCGGGGAACGCTCAGGGGGGAGAGACACAGAAGGCGCAAGATCATATCTTATGTCTGCAGCAGCTGGAGAGAGATCAGGGGACTGTGAACCCCGAACTCCACCTCCAGGAATCAAACAAGGCAATTTATCAAATAGAGAAAGAGAATGAAAAGGCACTTGCCTGATTCCCGGAGAACAAGTGGAACCCGCCGCAGTGGACTTGAGTCTTCCCTTCCCCCGCTGGATGGAAGTGGAGGACCCCCTGGGAAGACGAGGAGGAGCCTCTCGCACTGGATCAGGACCGGGGGCATCTGGAGACGGACTCATGCACCTCACAGCAGCTGGAGTGAGCGTCAAAGAGGAGGGAGAAACGGCCAAGGCGAACCGGGAACCAGAAGCTGATGGGACAGCGGGGAGAGATGACCCAGAAACGGCTGATTTACCTCTTCGGTGAGACACGGAAGCAACAGCTGGCAGGGAGATAGAGTTTGTGTGACTACCCGGAGCTGGATCCGGAAGGGGTTCTCGCTGAGGTGTCTGAGAGGGTTGGGAGTGACGTCTTCTGGCCGAGGGTGAGGCGAATGTGAGATTAGGGAAACGCCGCTCCTGCGCAGAAACTGAAGCGAGCAGGTCAGTGTATTCTGGATAATCATGCAGCTCAGGGTTCAGCCTGACCGCTGCCGTCACGTGCTTCATGATTGCAGTGGGATGGGCGGCGGAGCGAGCAGCAGCCACTCGGTCCTGAATGCAGAT
The DNA here is from genome assembly GCA_020510985.1 of Pholidichthys leucotaenia. Classification (NCBI taxonomy): domain Eukaryota; kingdom Metazoa; phylum Chordata; class Actinopteri; order Cichliformes; family Pholidichthyidae; genus Pholidichthys; species Pholidichthys leucotaenia. Next base: position 411,780,373 of record CM035840.1, on the reverse strand, counting down.
TGTTGTCACCTGTATTCTGTCCGGGGGAATCCCGGCTGACGTCATTGCTTCATGAGGGTGACCCCTGGGTGGAGCGAACTCCTGGGGTGGATCGGAGGCTGAAGCGGGATCCCGAAGCGAGGAGCGATGGTGCCTTGTCTTCGGCTTCCTGCCGGGGTTCTCCTCAAGCCCACGGAGCCTCTCCCGGAGCGCAGAGATGTCTGCCCTCCTCGCCTTAACTTCGGGATGCTGGAAGTAGCGAGGAAGGCCGTTGATAATATCCTCAGCGAGGTCCACGTGTCGGCATACATCGCTGGAATGTCATAGAGGCCCGTGGTGAAAAGGGTCCCATCTACGTAACCCAGGGCTTCTGTGAGTTCGTCGCCTGGGCGCCGCACGCGCCTCCTGAAGGACGACATAACTCCAGCTCGCCAGTACCCAGAAGAAGGGTGAAAGACAACAAGTCCAAATTAGCTAAACTCACGGTCTCCGGCGTCTCAGTCTGGCTGCGACCTACTGTCATGAATGGCTCTTGCGAGCCATCAAGGAGACGCTATAGGCGACCAGTGAGTTTGCGTAACTTTATTAACAAAGGAACAGAATACACAAATGGCAAAGTAAAGAGCCACGAGGGGCAAAAATACGCACATACACAAGGTAGAACTCCAACTAAGGTGAGAGGCTAAGGAGTGCAGCGAGGAAGGAACCCACGCTGAGCAGTAACACTTACAGGAGGATGAGGACCAGAAACACTGAGGGAACAGGAGTTGGACGTAGGAACTCCAGTCGCGGAAACACGATGTACGTCTTTCCTCCGTTTAGGTCGCAGCGAGGAGTGATTGCAATCAGCGCTCAGGTGTGACAATTTGATTCAGATTGTGATACTTGGGTCACGATACAATCCTATCATGATTCAATGATAATCACAGTATTGTGATATCAAATATCACAATCCCATATATTTCTTTTTTTCACCTTAGTAAACCTCAAATAATGTCCCAAAGTAAAACTGTTGACATCTGTTTCATATAATAAACTATTCTCGTGGATTCATTTTCCATGGAGACGTGTCTCCACATGGGGGGGGGGGGGGGCAGTGGTTGTTTAGAACAGATTTCCCCTCCAGATACGTTTAGCTGGCTCTGTGGACTCTTAAAAAGCAGCTGAAAACTTTTGTTTAAGGAGGGTTTTAACTGAGTTTCGATTCAACTGCTTTTTAATGCTGCTTTTTAATTCAACTGATATTTTAAGATTATTTTAATCTTGTGTTTTAACTTGTTTTTGTGTTTTTAAAATTATATTTATCTATCACATTCCTTTTATTCCCTTTTTTTGTACAGTGGTTTGTGACTATATGTCTGTGAAAAGCGCTTCATAAATAAACTTTACTTATTTGGTGATTGGATAAAAAGCAAGCTTCATGCTGGTTTCTCTTTAGCTTAACCATTGCTAATGCTGCTCCGAGATGTGTGCTGGCTCGCTGTTGTGGGTTGTGTGTCATGTCAAGGTCGTTCCTTCAAACTTTGTCATAAAATCCAAAAAAGGCCCGACATTTGAGCTAACTTTCAACTAACTGCTTCCTAACTTTCAAAGCAGGCTGCAAATCTGGCTGAGACAAGACATACCTTCCCTTGACTGGGTGCTTGCTTGGTGCCATCAAGTGGATTGAAAACACAACTGGTTAAATACCCAAGGGAGTATGCAATGGTTACATGAATATATACAGTAAATAATTAAAAAAAAAAAAGATCTATGAGTTTAGGAATTGGTGCATCATCAGTAGTGTCAAATATTGCGATCCATCACTGAATCAATCTTTTGTCCAACCCCTACTACAGATACAATGTTTGCTTTAAGAGTGTTAATGGAGAAGTATAGAGAAGGTCAGAAGGAGTTGCACTGTGTCTTTGTGGATCTAGAGAAAGCATGTGATAGGGTGTCAAGAGAGGAAGTATGGTACTGTATGAGGAGTATGAGAGGGTGGTGCAGGACATGTATGAGGACAGTGAGACAGTGGTGAGATATGTTGTAGGAGTGACAGATGGTTTCAAGGTGGGGATGGGATTAGACAAGGGATCAGCTCTAAGCCCCTTCTGTTTGCCATGGTGATGGACAGGCTGACAGACGAGGTCAAGCAGGAGTCCCCATGGACCATGATGTTTGCAGACTACATTGTGATCTGTAGTGAGAGTAGGGAGCAGATGGAAGAGAACATTGAGAGGTTGAGGTATGCTCTGGAGAGAAGAGGAATGAAAGGCAGTAGAAGCAAGAAAGAATATGCGTGTGTGAATGAGAGAGAGGCAGGTGTATGAGAGGGTGTAATGGTGAAGATGTAAGGAGTAGAAGTGAAGGCAGATGAGTTTAAATACCTGGGGTCAACCATCCAAAGCAATGGAAAATGCACAAGAGAGGTGAAGAAGAGAGTGTAGGCAGGGTGGAGTGGGTGACAACAAGTGTCAGGGGTGATTTGTGACAAAAGGATAGCAGCAAGAGTGAAAGGGAAGATTTAGAAGTAGGTAGTGAGACTTGCTATGATGTATGGTTTGGAAACAGTGGCACTGACAAAAAAGACAGGAGGTGGAGCTGGATGTTGCACAGTTGAAGATGCTTAGATTCTCATTGGGAGTGACTAGGAGGGGCAGGATTAGAAATGAGTATATCAGAGGGACAGCTCTGATATACAAATTTTTAGAACATGCTGAACACATAAACCAGCCAACTAAAAAATGTGCAACACACTGTTTATCCTCACATACACTAGAAAGGACACCTCTATAACACCATATCTGCCTAAAACCATCCCAGTCATCTTAAAAAAAACTGAACTCCAGTATCAGTCTGGACCGGATGTTGCAGCGCTGCACTGAGGCCGGTTCTTGAACTGGTTTACCTTCTACAGTACTTTATTTCTTCTGCTTACATGTATTGCCAGCTTTGCTTCACCAGTGATAAAATTCAGCAGTTGCCACTTGTCCTTACTTACTGTATTTTTTTGTATCTTGCACCATAAATAAAATGACCCACAGAAAATGTTTCACCAAATAAATTAAAAACTTTTGTTAAAAGAGTGAAGACCACTGTAAGCCTCTTACACTCACTCAAAACATGAAACACAGTCTCTCGGAGACTGCAGTAAGGGCACTGGTTTGAAACAGCATGGTTAAGAACAGAAATAAAAGCATTTGAGGCAGTTGCTCCATGTAAAATTCTCCACTGGAGATCAGCTGTCCTTTTGTTTAATTGGAGGTTTGTACAAAACTCTCCACTGTGGACTCATTCCTTCCCAGATCAGCTTCTTAGTCCACACAGTGGGGGGTCTGCTGTGCAATCCTGCTCTGTTGATGACCTTAACACAATTGATGAACAGCGTTTTTTTTTGGGGGGGGGGGGGGGTGTCAACACTGCACAAGGTCAGCTGTCTGGAGTTGTGTATTTTTACCAAATGTCCAGTTAGATGACAAAGATCAGGGCTCATGGAGATCTCTGGGAAAGGATCACTATGATTGGGTTCAGTGGCTCCTCTGCTGTGGTCCACCAGAAGCCGTCTTTCCCTCCCATTGAGCCTCTGCCTCCAAAGTTACAGGACCATCTGAGCCACTCTGGCAGACCGGATACCCAGTAAGGTAGCTACAGGCAGGGAGTCCGTTAGCATTGGTCCTGCTGCATTCACCAGTTGTTGAAGAGACACAGTCTTTGTCCTCAGGAGTGCTGCCATCAATCCAGGAGTGGTCTCAGTGCAGATATCCTACCTTGCTCCATGAATCAATGGCTCCCTCAAGAGCCAAAAAAGAGAGTCAGAATGTTAACATCGTTGTAGCACCCTCAAGGATTGGCTTATGCACAAAGTTTAGAGTAAAACAGGGTTTATTCTTGTTCTTGAAAACCCATGAGAACTGCTCACAAAAGGAAACACATTAAAGTAAATGTAAAACTACATCTTGCAGTTTGCATCAATAAAATAAATTAAAGACATAAAACATGCTGTAAAATCTATAAAAATTTTAGACAAACCTCGTGAGCTGGCCTCCACAAGGGGCTAAATGATCCTTTTTAACCTCTGTTTGTCCTCTTTCTTCTTTTGTATTATTTTCTTTGTTTTAATCATCCCTTTCACATGTTTTTTCCATCAATCTACGGAGCTTGGCGGCAAGTGGCAAGTGTGATGCGCTGCTTGGGCGGAAATGCGCAGGTAATTAAGGTCGGGTGGAACCTAAAGATAAATAATTACTTCCGGGTACACTAAGGTTGACCACTAGATGGCATAGTCGTGAAGAAAAAGGACAAACAACTAAATGAAGGCATAAGTAAGGAGTAAATTAAGAGAGACTGTTACACTCCCACCAAATCACTTGTGATTTTAAGGACAAACGTATTACTTATGAACTAGTGAACAGATTATTAATGGTTAATTATGAACAAGTTATGAATTATGAATGAGTATTGCAATGACAGAGGGAGAGGTGAGGGGTCTTCATTCTGCTTCCAATAGGATCACTGTCTTCTGAATGGGCCTTTCCAAGTGGACAGGTTTGGAGATTTGCTTTCCATGTCCATCCAGGGTTGGATCACTCATCAGTTGTTTCACCTTCCTCACTCTTCCATCCTTACTAGGATACACTTCAACGATCTTGGCCAGTTTCCACTGGTTTCTTGGGCTTATCTCATCTTGTAGGAGGACTATATCATTGATCTTGGCATTTCTGTGTTCTTTAGTCCATTTCTGTCTTCTTTGTAGATTTAACAAGTACTCTTTTTTCCACCTTGTCCAGAATGTATTGGCGAGAAGTTGAACATGATGCCATCTCTTTCTAAGATAATAGTATATCTTTCTAAGATATTTAACAAACTTTCCTGGAGGTGGGGAGATGATCGTAGACTTCATGGTCAGTATGTGGTTTGGTGTTAAGGGTTCTGGGCTTGATGGATCACATAGCTGGTTAGTAGTGAGTGCTGTATTGTTGATCACTGCCATGACTTCATAAAGAAATGTCCTTAGAGAGGAACTGTCAAGTTGTTTGGCTGATTGTTCCAGGACTGACGTCAGTATACTTCTTATGGTGTGAATTTTTCTTTCCCAGACAACCACCCATATGACTTGATGCTGGGGTGCTCATGAGAAACTCGCATTCTTGTTCTCCAAGTGTGGTTTGATCCATTTCCTTGAGTGCTTCAACAAAGTCATTTCTGTCGCCGACAAAATTCGTGCCTTGATCACATCTTATCTGCCAGACTGCACCTTGGATGGCGATGAATGCACGCAGAGCATTGATGAAGGCGTCAGTTGTCAAATCATCAAGCATCTCGATGTGTGCTGCCCTGGAGCATATGCAGGTGATTAACAAGCCATAGCGCTTTAACTCCTTCCTGCCTTCCTTGATATAGAAAGGACCCAAACAGTCCATCCCACAGTAGGTGAATGGCGGGGTGGTCTCCATCTGATCTCCCGGAAGGTCTGCCATCCTTTGCTACTCGGTACATTTTCTGAACTTTCTGCACTTTATGCACTTGTAAATGTGAGATGACACAACTTTGCTGCAACCGAGGATCCAAAGGCCATTAGCACGAAGCTCGTTTATGGTGATCCCTCGTCCTTGATGGTACGTTCTCTCGTGATAATGCTTGACAAGCAATGCTGAACCATGGTTGCCTCTTGGCAGGACTGCTGGATGCTTAACATTGGGATGTAAGGCAGCATGTATGAAGCCTCCTCCGACTCGAAGAATGCCTCGATCATCCAGAAATGGGCATAACTTGTGCGACTTGTTCGCCTTGTCTTTGGTTTGCTTCACTTTATGATGTTGAAGGGACTTTATTTCTTGTGTGAAAGCTCTTTGTTGAATCATCTTGAAAATTGTAAACTCTGCTTCTCTTCTCTCTTCCAGGGTGCTAACTTCACAGGACCTTGGTTTGTGATCCTTTGCTTCTTTCACATAACACTTTAGTCTGGCAATGGCTTTGATCATTCTTGACCTGTCGGAGAACTTGTGTAGACGCTCTAAGAGTGACCATTGTTCTTTAGCTTGTGTCTTGTGAACTTGAACTTTCTTGACCTCTGGGTCACTGCTTGATAGCTTTCCCACCTTGATTTCACTGCTGGATATGATTGGTTGCCAAAGAAGGTTTGGGCCTTCAAACCAGTTTGAAGCAATGAGTTGCTCAACTGTGAGGCCTCTGAAGGCATGGTTGGCCGGGTTTTCTTTGGATGCCACGTACTGTACCTCCACTGTGTAGATTTTGTGTTTTGTTTGATGTGTTCCACTCGGCTTGCAACAAACACATGGAACGTCCTGGCTTCATTGTTGATGTATCTGAGTACAACCTTGGAGTCAGTCCAGTATGTTTCTTGTGAGACTTGTACTTCAAGTTCCTTTCTTAGCATGTCACCAGTGAGAACAGCAACTACAGCCACTGACAGCTGAAGTCATGGTATGATTGTTACTTTGGAAGGTGGAACTCTTGATCTTCCCATGACCAAGGAACAGTGGACTTCACCAGATGTGTTTACTGCTCTGAGGTAGGTGCATATGCCGTATCCAGACACACTTGCATCAGAGAAATGATGCAACTCATAGTGCTGGACCTTGAAGCCTGGTTGAACGTAGCATATCTGAATTTTCACATCTGCAAGGTTCTTGAGGTCAAGAAGCCATGAATCCCACTCGGGTCGAAGACTGTCAGGTAAGGTGTCGTCCCAGCTGAGTTTATCTTGACACATTTGTTGCAAGATCAGCTTTCCCAGCAAAACAAAGGGTGCAATGAATCCAAGTGGATCAAACACTGAAGTGACTGTGGACAATACTCCTCTTTGTGTTAGTGGATTTTCCTTTACTGTTACGCTGAAGTGGAACTGGTCTGATTCCACACACCATTGCACTCCATGTGCTCTCCATATGCACATCACCCAGCGCCATGTCCAGATCTTTGGTGGCTATAGTGCATTCTTCCTTTGGAAGCGAGGCTAGGACCTTGGTGCTGTTGGAGATAAACTTATGTAACCAAAGTTTGCCTGTACTGCAGAGCTCATGGGCTTCTTTGATGAGCTGTATTGCTTGACCTTCGATGTCAACACTTGCTAACCCATCGTCAACATAGAAATTGGTTTTAATGAACTTGACGGTGTCTTCGCTGAAACATCCTTCTCCTTCAGTTGCAAGGTGCTTGAGGCCATAGTTGGCGCAACCAGGGGAGGAAGCCACGCCAATAGGTGTACTTTCATCCGATAGATGGCATATGGGATTTCAAGGTTGCCATTCTCCCACCATAAGAACCTTAAATAATCTTGGTCGCTGGCACACACGTGGAACTGATGGAACATGCATTAAATATAATACATAATAGCTACCAGGCCTCTTCGGAAACAACACAAGACTCCAAGCAAGGTGTTAGTTAGCTCTGGGCCAGTAAGGAGATGGTCGTTTAAGGACGTACCTTGAAACTTGGCAGAGGTGTCGAACACAACGCAAATCTTTCCAGGTTTTTGTGGATGATACACCCCATGGTGTGGGATGTACCAAGCCGGGGTCTTGTCAACGTCTTGCACTGGGACTCTTTCAGCGTCTCCATGAGCAATGATTTCTTCCATAAACTTCTTGTAGTCGGTGTAGTAATGCTTGTTCATTCTCAGCTTTCTTTCCAAGCATTTGAGACAATGAATGGCACATGTCTTGTTGTCATGCAAGTTGGGCCTTTCACTCTTGAATGGGAGTGGCATCTCATAATGCCTATCCTCTTTGAGTTTAATGCCTTCTTTGATCTTTGTCAGGAATCTGAGATCTTCTTGAGGGATCTTTACATCTTCAGAAGCCTTTTCCATAAAATCTGACTCCAACATTTTGATCACTTTGTCAGGTGAGACCATTTCCTTTATCTGAGTTCTGTACACATAATGAACTTCGCTGGTGAGGTTCGAAGAGTGCTGAATACCTGGCACCACTTGCTTTACAATGACTTGGTGACTCGCTCCAATAACATCTCCGTAATCAAGACATGGATTGCCGAAACCCACAATACTCCATCCCAGATTAGTCCTTTGTGCAAATGGCTGACTTTCCTTGCCGGACACAACTTGTCGGGGAACAAGAGCTTGAGAACAGTTGTAGCCAATTAGAAGGCCCACGTCACAACTTTGGAGTGGAGCAATCTCATCTGTGATGTGTTCGAGATGTGGCCATGCCTTTGCTGTACTTGGCATTGGAATAAGATCTCGATTTGCTGGGAAAAAAGTCTCTTGCATACATCATTGGCAGGGATATGGTCTTGTTGGAGTAAAACCCTCTTACTTGTAAACCGGATAGCTTGTGACAGGACACAACTGTGTTTCTTGTAGTAAACCTTAGCTGAACTGGTTCACTTTTAGTGTTCAGAGCTCTTGATGTTTCATCGAGGATGAAGGTTGTGTCACTCTGTGTATCAAGGAGTGCATACACAAGAACTTCACACTCTGGTTCACTTTCAGCTGACGCCCATACAGGAATGATGGAGGATGTGTGTGTGTGTCTTTGATGCTCTGCATTACTCTGTTAGACGTTGCTTCATTTGTTGTTGGTGTAACACTGTTTTGCAGGACCTCTGTTCTTGACTTTGTCTTGTCAGTGCTCTTTGCTTTATTAATCTTTGTCGGAGTTCTTTCTTCTTTAGTTCGATCGTCATGAAGACATATTGGATATTTTTTTCTTGCATGTATCACAAGTTTCTCTGTTTTCACAATCCTCTGAGCGATGGCCAGACTTCAAGCAAGCAAAGCAAAAGTTCTTCTCTTGTGCGAACTTGAGTCTCTCATTGATGCTCTCATTCATGAACTTCCAACACTTCTGTAAAACGTGACCTGCCTTCTCACAGTAGACACAACTTGCATTGACAAATCTTTCATTTGAGTTAGTCGCTAGGACCTTAGCTGCATGGCTTCTGTTCTTGAGGATCTTCCTTTCTGTCTTTTCACCTTCACTTGGTTTCAGAGCATGGAGAGATGTTATGGGGTTACATACAATTCTGGCTTCATGTGAGATGAACTCTACAAACTGGCTGAAACTTGGAAAGGTGTAGCTCGTTTCTTGCACTTTTGCAACCTTTCTGTTACACCTTGATGTGAGCCAGCCTGGAGGTTTTGCAAGCATTTTTTGGTTTTCATTGCAGTCACTGAGCACTTCAAGTCCTTTAATCTGTGACATAGCCGCTTGACAGCTACGAAGGAAGTCAGCAAACTCTTGAAGTTGCATACTGCCTTTGAAGCTTACCTTGGGCCATGCATTGAGTTTGTCTCTGAAGGCTTTGGTGATGAGGAATGGATTGCCATACCTGTCTTCAAGGACTGTCCACGCTGCATTGTAGGCTGACTCTGTGCCTAGCAGAAAGTAGCTCTCTATTGCTTTCCTTGCAGATCCACTCACATACTTTCACAGATAGTATGCCTTCTCTTCAGCTGGTATATTCTTTCTGTCAGTGAGTGTCTGAAATGAGATCTTCCAGTCATTGTATCTAAGTGGGTCTCCACTGAATACAGTTGGTTCTGCTACAGGAAGACGACTTGCACTGAGGGACTCTGCAAAGGCTCGGACAAGATCTGTAGTGTTTACTTTGTAGCATCATCTCACTTTGGCTCAGCAATAATTATTCTTCTGCCTAAAGACATTTTGTTTCACCCAAGAGTAAGACAGTCAAAAAATGGATTTTCTTCCTCCAGGCCACAGCTGAAATCCCATTCCTTTGTTAAAACCAGCCTAAGGAATTTCCCCCAATGTCCGGCTCTGTTTTATTGCCCCCATAAACGTGCAACAGACCTGGCCAAACATGGATCCACAGCTCAGTAAAATTTCCTTAAACTCTGGGATATGCTGGATTTAACCAGTGAACTTTAAAGTACATTATTACAAACTCAATTCTAAACCTTCTTCTGTTCAGGACTATGGAAAGCAAATGGACTCTAAGGTTTTTAATGTGGAAAATCAATAATATGTGTGAAATGCATTAATCTGTGATTTTATATATATACGCATGCTAAAAATGTTTAAATGAATGTTTATTCCTGCATGTTGATTTAGAAGCACTGCTTATAATTTATACTAATAACTAAAGTTATCTTAGTTTAATACATAAGGGGGAATATTAACTTCCAGTATGTATCAAAGTTTTGCCTCTAAAACCATGTGACTCCAGCAGCCAATCTCTGCATGACAGCAATTCTTCATCCCATTGGTCCCTTGTAGACTGTTTGTTATTGGACTAAAGGTTCATCGGATCTCCCACGAAGGACTCTCATTGGCTGAGATTCCGGTCAGTCCGGAAGCCCGCAATATGCTCAACAGAACTTATATAAAGGAGAGATACCCCTGCTTCAAGCTCTTCTCTTTCGGTTCGCCCTTCTCCACCGATCTTTTTTCTCTTTGAAGTCTATTGTCTACACAAAGCAAGGAAGAACAAAGGAAGAACAAAGACTCCGACCACATGTCGCTTTTCTGAACACAGAGCAGATAACTCGTAATTGGTTTATGTAACTTTGTATTTTAATGTTTTTCCTTTTTCTGTTAAATGCCTAGGAATTCCTATTTCTTTGAGCTCAATTCTTAATTGGAGTTAAACTCCGATTTTTATTCATCACTTTTTCTTTGTTAAACTTTCTGTAAAACCACCGTTTGTTTAATTTTTAATGTAAACTTTAATCTTGACTTTATTTTTATAATATTTTTCTTGACCAATCACACACCAGAAGCTATAATTTTTACCTTAAGTCCGAAGCTCTTTAATTTGAGATCGGATTAGATATCTTTAATTAATTATTATCGAAGGCCTCTGAGGAGACGCAGCTCTTCACATCACATGCAGCTGAGGAATCAACGCGCAGCTGTTCATCACACGCTGAAGAAGCATCGTCATCATCTGGCTCCAAGCCCAGTTTCAACTCTGGGTCATACAGCCCAGAATCCAGCCTCTTCGACTGCTTGAATTTAAAGGTCGAAATGTGGACCCTGAAAATATCTGCGGGCAGATATTAACGTCCACGAAATCTTGGGCTGAGGACGACGAAAGAACCATCATCACCGAGGGATCACGTGAGCTGTATCTTTAATTCATCTGCTGAATTAAACATCTGAGGTTCGGTAATAATTTGTATATCTAATCAGATGCAAATTAAGAAGCCCTTAACATAACTCTTCTTTTCATTAAAATTCCGTTTTTATTTTCTTAAGATTAATCCAGGAATTTTCATATAATTAGTAAACTTTCTCCATAAATTTGCGTTGTTTCCATAATCTGTTAACTCAAACCAATAGAAATTGGTTTCTCAGTTTAACCCTGGTTCCGAAAATATTAACATTGTTAATCTATCATTTACAAGATTGATTTTATGATTGATGAAATTACTGCAATGTCTGTTAATCATTTCGTTTAATAAATATGTGAAAATGGGAAGAGTAACATTAAAGTAGGATTAATCCGGTGCATTTTGACAAATTTACAGACTTACTGAATATTTATAATTTTTCCTCTTTCTCAAATATAGGAAACCACATTAAGCAATTAGCACTTAAGAGAAGCTCTAGGTGTTATTTAAATTCATTGTGTCATTTCTGATTCATGTTTTCTCTACAGGAAAAGATTTAACCAACCCACATTTAACCAACTGGCATATTTTCAAATTTTTCCCAGGATTTAAAAGAAAAGTCAAAAAGGTGCAAACATTGATTATTCTGTAAATAAGAAATTTATAGATGACAATCAAAACAGATCACTACTGGCTTCACTCCTAAGAAATCCTTGGACACCAAATATTCAAACAATTCACTTGTTTCTAATTTGTAAATATTTTAAACATTTAATGCTTCAAATGAAAATAGGCTTTAACAAATAAAACCAAAGGAAAGCCTTAACTTTAAAAGAAAGTGGAAACATAATCTTAAATCATTAAAGCATTTAGCCTCTTTTGTTTTTGTATTTCTTTTGTAAATAAATCCTCACTTTCAAAGTAACATTCTGCAAGATTCCAAAGCTAGTTATTGATGACAAATTCCAATACTAGACTTTGAAAATCAAAGTAAGGAAGTCAATCCATACAACTGAAATTCAATTTTGTTTTGTGAAACAAATTCAATCCAATTCAACTTTATTTATCAACATACAGTTTCAACAAACAAATTAATTGAAGCATCTCTCTATTTCTAAATAATTTCAAAATTCTATTTCCCATCCTGCAAGCCTACAAGTTGAAACAAATTCTAAAGGAACTTTCAACTATCACAGTTGTAAAATAAAGCCACTCACGGTTAGACCTTGTTGAACAAATTAAAGAATAAACAAGTTGATTTTTTTTTTTTTTTAAAAAAGGCTAAATAACAACAGCGGTCAAACATGACGAATCATCAGACAACCGACCAATTTATCAAACTGGATGACCTTCAAACAACATTGGAAGCATAGACTTCTAATTTAATTTCTAGCTTCACAACACGGGTCAAGGAAACTCAGCCCGAAGAATTGAAGCAACTCACTGAAGAACTTTTGAATGGACACACTGAAAAACCACCAGAAGGCAAGGACCTCACCAGTGTGTTAGGTAAGGTTGCGCTAACATTAGTCGCAAGATTAAAGGTAGCCGAGAACGAACTAGCAAATCAACAAACAACGATCCTATCTCTCCAAGAAGAGAATAAAACACTGAAAGAAAATCTGGAACAATCTCAAGAGGAGAATGACAAAACTCAAAATCAACTGGATGAAGCGTTACAAGATTTGGACCGTGCAGAGTCAGAAAAGGAACGGTTGATGCATAACAATGACGCGCTTCATCAAGACAACAATGAACTTGAAGATGCCCTTCAAGACACAAAGAAGGAACTCAGAAGAGTTGAAGGTCAACTTAAAAATGTGAAGAAGTACTACAAGGAATGTCAACTGCTTCTAAAGGAAAGACATGAACACCGGGACATCCACCGCGCTCCCTCGCCCGATTCCCGTTTCGAATACGGACGACCGCGTGGACAGCGTGCGTGTGCCCCTTCAGACCGTGACCTTGACAAGATCGCGCGAAATATCACCAAATTTGATCCAGGACCTACGGGTTCACCTGATGCCAAAGCCTATTTACAGGACATTGATTACTACCTGTGTAAGTATCCTGATGCTACAATTGACGATCGCATCTATCTGATTAAGCTAACATCTAACAGGTCAGTATCAAAATTCATAGACAGCCGACAAACATCAAAGCAAACTACACGCTGCTTCGCAAAGCCATCAAAAAGGAGTTCTCCGACGACTGCCTACACGCAGGGCTAACCGCAGCCCTAGCCATGAAGCAAGGACGCTCAGAGCCAACACAAGCCTACTACCAGAGACTCCTACTTGCATATTTTGGATCTCAGAATACACCAGGGATGGAAGAAGACCACAATTTCAAGACCCGCTTCATCCAAAACCTCCATCCCACTGTGAGTCATTACCTGGGAGTTACAGCTAACCCACGATCTCATGATCCCCGCGGTCCCCCGGCCGAGGGTAAAACTGTGCTGCCACAGTGCTAAACCACTGCGCCACCGTGCAGCCCAGTCTTTGCAGTCTTCGCACTTATCCATGGCCACACAGGGGCCGATACAGGAAAAAAAACTTTAAAATCATTCAGATACAAATCAAAAAATGCAATCAGTTCTTTTAAAGAAGACCTGCTGAAGCAAGACTGGACAAAAGTCTATGTATCAGATGTAAATGAAGTCTATGACACTTTCATGAACATTGTAACCACTCTTTATGAAAAAAAAAAAAAATGTCCATTAGTAAAGAAAAAGCTTAAACAGAAATTTATCAACAGGCCATGGTTAACCAAAGGATTACAAAAAGCATGTAAAAACAAAAATTCAGTATATAAAGCTTTTCTAAAGAAAAGGACAAAAAAGGCAGAGCAGCAGAATAAAACATACAAAAATAAGTTATTATATATAATGTGATATAGTAAAAGAGACTATTACAGTAAAGAACTGGAGAAAAACAGAGATAATATTAAAACTACATGGACAATACTTAACAATATTCTTGGAAATAAAAAAACAGAAATACAAGCTACCCAATCAATCTTTCAAAAAAAAAAAAAAAAAAAAAAAAAAAACTCAGACTGTGAATGCAGTCTCACCTGCAGATGAATTTAATAAATGTTTTGTTAACACTGGTCCTAATTTGGCTTGAAAAATACCCATTACGACATCTACAGGTGATACAATAAGCAAAAACATTGCTTTAAAAGATTCCATTTTCATAAAGAACACAGACAAGAGAGAGGTCATTGAAATCGTTAAATTGTTTAAAAGTAAAAGATCTACGGATTGTGATGGTATTGACATGCTTTTAATCAAAACTATCATTGAATGCTTAGTGAAGCCACTGACATATATCTGTAACCTGTCTCTCCAAACAAGTATATTTCCCAATGCAATGAAAACAGCTAAAGTAATTCTGATATACAAGATGTGCGACAGGGGAATTTTCAAACTACAGACCTGTTTCACTATTGCCTCAATTTTCCAAGATACTTGAAAAAATATTCTGTGAGAGAATTGACAACTTCATAATGAACAATCATTTATTGTGTGAGCAGCAATATGGGTTCAGACACAAGAGGACAACTGCATTTGCTCTAATGGAATTTATAGAAAAAAATATCAACTGCTGTTGAAAATAAAGAGTATTCAGTTGCGGTATTCCTGGATCTTAAAAAAAAAAAAAAAAAAACATTTGATGCAGTGAATCATAATTTATTATTAAAGAAACTACAAAACTATGGCATTGGGGGGTAGCAATGTCCTGGTTATGTAGTTACTTAAAGAACAGATATCAGCATGTATGTGTTGGTAGCAAAAACTCACAATTACTGAAGGTTTCTTGTGGAGTCCCACAGGGTTCAGTTTTGGGGCCATTGTTATTCAATATGTATATATACACAGTATGATATATGTAAGGTTTCAGAAAAAAAATGGATTTAATATTGTTTGCAGATGACACTAATTTATTATGCAGTGGAAGCAATTTGGAACAACTTTTGGATACACTTGGAAAGGAATTAGGAAAGCTTAAACTGTGGTTTAATTCAAACAAATTAATGCTCAATTTAAGTAAGACAAAATTTATAATTTTTAACAACCATCACAACAACTTAGTATCTAAACTCAGTGTAAATGGTGTAGAGATTGAAAGGGTGTCCAAAATTAAATTTCTTGGAGTAATAATTGATAATAAACTGTGTTGGAAGTCACATATTAATTATATTAAATGTAAAATATCCAAATCAATTGCAATAGTACACAGAGTGAAATATTTGCTGAATCAACCCACACTATATACTTTGTATCATTCATTAATTCCCATACATGACATACTGTACTGAAGTATGGGGAAATAAATATAAAACAAACATATATCCAATCTTTATGCTTCAGAAGAGAGCTATTAGAATAATAAATTAAGCTGCTTACAGGGAACCAACAAACCTACTTTTTCTTAAATTAAAAGCTCTCAAGTTGAAAGATCTGGTTGACTTTAAAACTGCAGTAATAATGTTTAAAGTGAAGAATCTATCACTGCCCACAAATATCCAAAAGTTGTTCCAAATAAGGGAGAAACAATATCATTTCAGAGGAACATGTATATTTCAAAAACCTTCAGTGAGAACTACCACCAAACAACACTGTGTCTCAGTGCAAGGAGTCAGATTGTGGAATGTTTTGGACCTGAATTAAAATCATGTACAATGCTTGGACAATTTAAACAAAAACTAAAGGAAGAAATATTCCAAACATATATACAAGATGACATGTAAAATCACATAAGAATTATCATATTCAGTCTGTGTTATGTTGTTGCTTAGTTTTTGTTTTGTTTCTTTTTTTTTGTCACGTTTTGTCTTAGCTTTGTTCTGAATTGTAATCGCTCTTGTTTTGTTTTTCTTTTGAATTCTTGGATGGAATATGGGTGGGCAATATAAGCTGCGGCTTCAGCCATCACCCATTTCGGATAACTTATGTTGAACTGTATAATCAGAGGAGTTATTGTTTAATTTGACCTTGTAAGATTTTTTTTTCCCTTTTGTTATATTATTCTGTTCCTTTCTTTTAATATTTACTTTTAATCTATCCAAAATAAAGATTCATTCATCCATTCATTACCAAGAAAACCCCTCAGGTACTTTATGCCATCTTTTTTCCATGCCATGTCCTGTGGCAGAACTGAGAGGCCACCAAGCCAATAACCAACAGTGAGGGCTTGACTTTTTCTCCAGTTCACCCTTCCTGCTGATAAAAGTGTGAAAGCACCAGTTAAATCAATTAAAACATTAACGTCAATCTGATTTTTAATAAAAACAATTACATCATCAGCATAGGTGGATAAAACAATCTTTCTGTCAAAACCAGGTAAGGCAAATCCATCAATGCTTGTGCACATTTTATGGAGGAGGGGTTCTAGGGAGAGTGCATAGAGCATACCAGACAAAGCACAGCCCTGCCGGATGCTTCTATGCGCTCTGAAAGGAGCACACAAAGCGCCATTGATTTTCAGTATATTCTCAACACCAGCATATAACACCTGGATCTTGGCTATGAAACCAGCGTTGAACCTACTCCTCTCCATCACCTTCCAGAGGAAGTCATGCTTAACGTGGTCAAAAGCCTTTTCTGATCTACAGAAATCAGACCAATGTTTATATCCAATGAGCTGGAGATTTCCAAAACATCTCAAATTAGGTAGATAGTAGCCATGGCTACATGGGCAAAATTTCTTCAATCTGATTACAATTCAGATCAGAAATTTACTGTTTACATCGATCCTGAAAAAGCTGATCCAATTAGGACGTGCATTTCCATGTGTCACACATTTGAACGGAATAAATCATTTTGACATGCACACGTTGACATTTTGACATTCCAAAAATAGTAGAAGAAGAAGCAACTTCCGGTGTTAGCAAGCCCCGCTTCGTGTCTTTCTCTTTTTGAAATGGACCTGTATTGTGTCATTCAGACTGTACTTTTGATTCTGCTAGTCTCCATAATGAAGCTACAAGTACATACTTCTGGATATGATGAACAGAGGGAGACAGCAGGATGATACAGACCAGTTTTGTTTTACTCCCGCTATGTCTTTTGCTAGCTGCTGTAAAGGTGAAAATATGTCACGTTGACATGTGGCTGACGTACAGACATGCACATTAAACATATTTTCTGCCCAACCTTCTGAATAAGTGTTTTCATGCGCACCATTCGGATTAACAATCGGCATAACCCACCCGTCTCAATAGGAAGGAAATTTTGATCCAATTGAGCGTGATCGGGTCAGAATATTCAGATTGGCATGTTTACATGAAGCAATTTTATTCCGATCAGGCTTTTAATCCGGTTACTTGTGTCCATGTAAACACGGTCACTGTCTACCATGGACCTGCCCGGTACACAGTACATCTGGTCCTGATGGATGACCTGCTCCATAGCTTCTCTCAGCCTGTTAGCCAAAGCCTTGCACAAAATCTTGTAATCCGTGCAGAGGAGAGATATGGGCTGCCAGTTTTTTACGTCCTGTAAATCTCCTTTTTTTGTCAGGATGGTGACCACAACCCTGAGGCAGGATGTCGGCAGAGAGCCTGAACACAAACTTTCATTAAAAACCTCTAAAATGTCAGATGCTAAAATGTTCCGAAAAGCTTTAAAAAACTCCACAGTGAGGCCATCTATTCCCGGAGTCTTCCTCCCCTTCATGCACTGAAGGGCAGTAGACAATTCAGGTAACTGAAGATGCCGGTCTAACTGTGAATTGGTCTCCTCAGAGACCTGAGGTAGTCCACTGCAGAACCCCTCGACCAGGCCATTGTCCTCCCTGTAGTCACTGGTGTACAGAGAGGGATAGAACTCAATGGCATGCTTTCTGATCTGTTCAGGCTCAATCAGTTCCTGCCCTGTGTTGGAGACCAGGGAGTGGATTACCTTTGTTTGTCCACGCTTCTTCTCCAGACTGAGGAAGATGCTAGAGGGAGCATCCATCTCAGTGATGTTTTGAATTCAAGACCGGACTAGGGTGCCGTGTTCTTTTGTGTTCAACAGCTGGGCTAAGGTCTTTTTTTGGATTTGAGGACTTCAATACATCCTCGATTCCCTGTGGACTCACAGAAGGTCTCTAACTCTACAATATCTATCTCCAGGTCTCTGATAGATCGACAGGTGTCATGTGTGACATTGAATGTATACTGCTGACACAACAGTTTAATTTCAGTCTTACCATGGTCCCACCATTACCTAAGACACATCAAAATTTTTTTTTTCCTTTGTCTAAAACCAGTCCAGAAAAATCTTAAAGCCTCTTTGAAACCTTTATCAAATGTTAACCCATTAACTGTCCCAGCCACTGTATGGCAACATAACACCTAGTGGTCAACAGTGGTATAGATTTTTTGTCAACAAAACATTCAGATCCTCTGGTGAGATTTCCAAGACCATAACTTGAAAGCTGCAAGAGATAATGGCTTACTGTCAATAAGAAAGATGTAAAATATGATCCAAAGTTTCAGATAGTAGTGACTTTACACATCTTATTTACATAATGCTGCAGCAGCCATATAGAATTACATAACTCAGTCAAAAGCAGACTTTGGACATATTTACACAAATAATGGTTCAGTCTTTTGACACCATTTTTTGTACAGGGGTACGTTGTCATCTTATCTTCAAAGTATATGAACAATAACACCAGTACAATGTAAAGAAACAAAGATATCCTCACTTACCGGCATCAAAGGGGACTCACTGGTGCGCGTGATCAGTCCATTTTCATCAGTCGTGGTCGTTATTTTCCATTCTGTCGGTCAGTTGCGCTCTCTCCCACATCTAGACACTCTTATGATTATCTCACATCAAATTTGTTTGTATTCCCTGGCAATTTTTCGAGTATAATGCAGTTTTGTATGACGGTACACAACGGTATATTGCTTTCTGGGCTTAGAGAAGGAAAACAGGAAAAGGAAATAAGTTCTTTTTCTTGGGTGTATTGCTTGTCATCCATGAGTCCTCCAACGTGTGCCTGCCACCTTCTGAACTGGTATATCAGTACAAGTCCTGGTACAGCTGGGGAGTTAAAAGGAACTCCGATTATAAGGACTTATAGATTTAAAAATACAAACACTGGCCTCCACTATTAAAATACATTGTTAGAACTATATAAACATTTATTGTAGTTATAAAAATCGTTTTTGTTTACAATGTAAATCAATACATGGTGGCTGCCATGTTTTCAGGTGCGCAATGCATTATGGGAGCGATGACGTAGAATGGTTGCAGCCGTTTTTTTTCTGTCTTATACAAGCCAAGAAGCGAAGCTACAAACTACTGCCATTTGTCAGTGAAAATGCCACATTGCGCGGCTTTTGGATGTAATTTCCAATCAAAGGGAAATAAAGAGAGCGAGGTAAGCCTCCATAGCTTTCCTAAAGAGGGAAAGTTGAGGAAAAAGTGGGAGGATGCGGTTGGAAGAGTTCAACTTCCCAAAGACCCGCGGCTGTGCTCTCATCACTTTAGCCCTGAGGATTTTGAAGATTTTCGTCGCCCCCAGCTCATGAAAGAGCTCACAGGTGTGTCTGGCTACAAATGACAGCTTAAACCAAATGTAGTGCCCGGCATCTTCCCTCACAAGGAGCCTAAACGCCCGTGGCGGACGAGTGAAAACAGATCTAAAAGACGCGAGAGAGAGGAGGCGTACCTGAGAGCAGCTTGACAGCCCGCTGCTCCAGTAGCAGCAGAGGACCCTCAGCCACTGGACACGGAACTCGTAGAGGAAACAAACAGCAACAAATGCCAGTCAAGCATGACTTCTGTGAGTGTACAGTGTTCATCCCGCATGTCAGATGCATCCACTCAGACAGAAACATGCATGTCCGATGTAGCTGTACAGTGGCAAGCTAATGTGCACTCGCCGAACACGGACCACACCTACGCCGGGAAACATAATGTCGACAGTGATACAGAGACAGCCACAGAGAGTGACGGTAACTCAGGTGATATGTTCAGCTTACATGACTTCAGTGAGCATAGCCAGCCCCTGTGTAGTCAATCAGATGCAGATTTCATCTGTTGTTCATCTGATTTGTCTCAGTGTACTGATTCACAGACTTCAAGCAGTTCATCCACACACGCAAGAGTTTTTCTTGTTTTTGAAGATCAGTTGAAACAACTCCTTGCACATTGTGTAAAGTGCGGCGCTCACATTGCCCAAGAAGATGTAGTTGAAGTACAGAATGAAGGATCTCAGCTGACACTTAAGCTCACCTGCTCAAACAACTGCAGTTACCGCTGGCAGGCTCAGCCAGCTCTGTGTGGGACCAAAGGGGTTGGAAACCTGTTGCTCACAGCATCCGTCTTTTTCAGTGGCATCCATTTTTCCAAGTTTGAGAGGTTTTGGAACAGTATGAACCTGAAATCAATAAATGAAGATACTTATGCAACACTGAGAAAGAAGTTTGTGTTTCCTGCAGTCAAGAAAGCCTGGACGAACGAGTGGAGTGCTGTGTTATCTGAGATGACCTCTCAAGAAGTGGTGCTCTGTGGAGACGGCAGATGTGATTCACCAGGACACTCAGCAAAATACTGCACCTACACATTTTTGGACACACAGAGCAGTAAGGTTGTGGACTTCAAAGTTGTGAGTGTCACCCAGGTCTCAAATTCCAATGCTATGGAGCTGCATGGATTTAAAGAGGCTCTCAAAGCAATTGAAGAAAATGGAGTGCAAGTCTCTACCATCTCCACTGACCGACATCCCCAAATTGTCAAAGAGATGAGGGTTAATACTCCTGAAAAGGTCCATCAATTTGACCCGTGGCATGTGGCAAAAGGTGTGTTGAAGAAGCTGACAGCAGAGGCCAAGAGAAAAGGGTGTGAGGACCTATGTGCATGGATTCCATCCATCATTAACCACCTGTGGTGGAGTGCCCAGAGCTGTGAGGAGTATGCTGTGCTGCTGAAGGAGAAGTGGGTGTCTGTGATTCATCACGTGACCAACAGACATGACTGGCCAGGGAACAGGCTCTACCACTGCTGTGCCCATGAGCCCCTTGATGAGGAGAGCCAGAGAAACAAACTGCGGTTGAAGCCCGGGTCTGAAGCTCACTGTGCACTAGTGAAGATTGTGACAGACAAGCGGCTCTTGAAAGATCTGGACCATCTCACAAAGTGCATCCACACAACATTATTAGAGGTAATTGAAAATGATGCTACAGTATCAAAAATGTTTTTGTATGATTCAGACTCACATGTTCAATTTTTTATTCAAATGTAGGTGTATCACTCCATGTACCTCAAGTACCTCCCAAAGAGAACACACTTTGGGTATGATGTGATGGTCCACGCCTCCATGCTGGCTGCTCTGGATCATAACAATGTGAACAGGGAGCAGGTAAGTTAATCATACTCAATCTTTTTTGTTGCAATTTGGGGAGACTTTAGTGATTTGAGACACAAATTATGATAACTGATTATTGTTCACATTTGCATATGCACACCAGAGTCCACATTTGTTCTGTCCATAATGCTTTGATATTCATATGATTGATGTATTTGATTTGCAATTCATAATTCAGTTTAAGTTTAGATGTTATAATTCCAAAATGTGTTTAAAGAGTCACACTATGAAATAAAGCTTGATTCTTGAACATACAAAAATTTGCCAGAATTCTAGAATACTACTACAGAATATGACTACTCATTAATAGTCAAAGTTTTATTGCGAGCACAGTATGACTCGACTCTTTGTTTGAACAGGCAGTTTATCAGGATGGGGAGAGTGTTGGTGAACCTAAATATAAGATCTCATGGAACAAAGTTCACAAGACCTTCAGAGCAAGACCAGTGGCTGTTGGGAAGGACTACAGCTACATGACAGAGATGATGGCTGATGTTCTCTCCTCTGTCAATGATACAAAGGACACAAGCCCCACACTAAACTCTGTACGTTATGGCTCCACAAGAAAGATTATCCAGAGCACAAATTATCTCACAGACACAACAATTTTCACGTTTCAAATAGACGCTGTCTTCTCAGCTCCATTCCAGTGAGCAACTCCTCTACCTCCTGTCACCTCCTCCTCTGAGCACCAATTGCAGCCTCCTGCTCTCCAATTGCAGCCACATCAGGATCCTCTGCTCTGTCCAACGTCAGGCTGCTCTGCTCTGCTCTGCTCTGCTCCATTCGCCAAGACCACTTCTGCTCAGGTCCATCTACCTGAGCCCACCTCTGTTCAGTTTTCTTAAAGTTCATTTACCGTTTGTTATTTTGTTTCTTTGTTCTTGCTCCTGTTCTTACCTCTTTAAAAGAGCAGTCTCACAATCAATTTTTAGAGCACTAGACATTTACACATAAAATATTGTGAAATACCAAAAAAACTGAGTCTTTTTTATTTTTTAGATTTGTCGGCCTCCATCAGTCTATGATGACCATGGAAGAGAATCCTAAACGTCTACTCTGCTGGAACAGCAACGCTTGTGGCTGAACAGGCCAATGTGCGAACGGCAGTCCCTGTGACACAGGTCGCACTTGTGGGTGGTCTCTGTGCTGCTGGGTCTGTGGTGGTTCTTCCTGCGGGTCCTTTTTTCATCTGCTGCAGCAGTCAGCCTCTCTTCACCCGCCTTGAGCTGTCTGGTCACGGTGCCTCTCCATTTGGAGCGGTCCGTTGCAAGGTCCTCCCAACGCTCTGTATTGATCTCAAGGGCCTTCATGTCTCTCTTGCAGACGTCTCTAAAGCGCAGCTGTGGGCAGCCAACGTCTCTCCTGCCAGTCGCCAGTTCTCCGTAGAGGACATCTTTGGGGATTCTGCCATACTCCATACGGTGAACGTGGCCTAGCCAGCGGAGCCTGTGCTGCCTGAGTAGAGTGAACATGGAGGGAAGGCCGGCGCGGGACAGAACTTCTGTGTTGGGCACTTTGTCCTGCCAGGATATGTCCAGGATGTGGTGAATGCAGCTCAAGTGGAAGGAGTTCAGTCTCTTTTCCTGCTGGGTGTATGTTGTCCACGTCTCACTCCCATAGAGCAGTGTGCTGATGACACAGGCGTTGTACACTGCCATCTTCGTCTTGACAGAGAGTTTGGGATTCTCCCACACTTGTGTGGTGAGGCGAGCGAGTGTGAAGGCTGATTTTCCAATCCTCTTGTCGATCTCTGTATCAAGGGAGAGGTTGTTGCTGATCGTGGACCCCAGGTACGTGAACTGATTCACGACCTCCAGCTCATAGTCGTTGATGGTGATGGTTGGTGGTGCTTCCATGCCTTGGGCCAAGATGTTAGTCTTCTTCAGGCTGATGGTAAGCCTGAAGTCCTTGCATGCCTGGGAGAAGCGGTCCATCAGTGTCTGAAGCTCCTGCTGTGTGTGGGTTGCGACTGCAGCGTCGTCTGCGAACAGCATGTCTCTGATTAGAGCCTCACGTACTTTGGATCTGGCTTTCAGGCGGGCGAGGTTGAAAAGCCTGCCGTCAGATCTTGTGTGCAGGTAGATTCCATCTGTTGCTGTGCTGAAGGCATGCCTCAGGAGCATAGCAAAGAAAATCCCAAAGAGGGTTGGCGCAAGTACACAGCCGTGTTTCACTCCGCTGCGTATGTTGAATGGCTCTGAGACGTTGCCGTCGTGCTGCACTATCCCCTGCATGTTGGTGTGAAACATTTCGATGAGGCTTTGCAACTTTGGTGGGCATCCTATCTTTGGCAGGATCTTGAAAAGGCCCTCTCTGCTGACCAGATCGAACGCTTTGGTGAGGTCGATGAAGGCGACGCACTGAGGCATGTTCTGTTCTCTGCATTTCTCCTGGAGTTGGCGGATGGAGAGTATCATGTCGACCGTCGATCGCTCAGTGCGGAAGCCACACTGAGACTTGGGGTAGACACGTTCGGCAAGCTTCTGTAGACGAACGAGAACAACTCGTGCGTAGACTTTGCCAACAACGCTGAGGAGGGAGATGCCCCTGTAGTTGTTGCAGTCGCTTCTCTCCCCTTTGTTTTTGTAGAGGGTGATGATCTTGGCGTCTCTCATGTCCTGTGGTACGGCACCTTCCTTCCAGCACTGGCAGAGGACATCATGCAATGGCAGCAGTAGGGCGGTCTTGCAGTGCTTGATCAGGTCGGGGGGTATGCCGTCGTTGTCGGGTGCCTTGCCAGCGGCCAAGCTATCAATGGCCTTGCTGAGTTCGTCGATGGTTGGCTCGGCGTCAAGTTCGTCCAAGAATGGCAGGCAGTCAATGTCATCAAGGGCTGATGGTGTCACGGTGTTCTGTCGTTCATTCTGCCCACGCCAAATGGTCCAAGATAGGAGGGCCAGGAGTCGTGGTCAGCACCCACTCTGGCATTGAAGTCTCCAAGGAGAATGAGTTGTTCGGAGTTGGGGATGATCCTGACAGTTGTTGCGAGATTCTCATAGAACTCGTCTTTTGCCTCTGGTGTAGCTGTCAGTGTTGGGGCATACACACTGACGAGGGTGACTGGGCCTTGAGTGGTGTTCAGGCGGAGGGTGAGGAGTCGTGCAGAGCCATTGCTGCCCGGTTCCACCATCTTCAGCAAGGTGTTCTTCACTGCGAAGCCCACTCCGTGTTCCCTGTGTTCTTCGCTGCCCTTTCCCTGCCAGTAGAACGTGTAGTCCTTCTCTCTCAGTGTGTCTGCGTCAGCCAACCGTGTTTCCTGGAGAGTGGCGATATCCACTTCCAGTCTCTTCAGCTCATTATTGATGATGGCAGTTTTACTGGTGTCGTTGATGTCCTTGAGGTTAGCAGCGAGTCCTGTCATCATAGTGCGGACGTTCCAAGTTCCCAGTTTTAGAGTTGGTCTCTTTTGTTTTTTTGTCTTGCCTGGTGCGAAGGTTCTCAGCCTGCTGTTCGGACTTCTCCTCATCCCCATGCACCCAATGAGGAAAGCAAGCTGTGGCGGGACAACACCTTATTGGCTGGCTGCCCAGCTTGAGCTTGAACCCAGCTTTACTGCCCTCCCATCGAGTTTCCCAGTTTTCGACTAGTAGACAGCAAGCTAACAGGTGTGGTGCAGGCCTCAATGATGACAAGATGTTTCCTTTTATCTCGTTTATTGAAGCTACCCCACAAGGAACTCAACATGATGTACACTCGTCTTTTGGGTTTTACATCCGTTTACATTTGTTCCTACATCCATGTAAAACTGCAACAAAGTAAACATATACACGCCGTCAATGATATGGTCACCGTATTTAGCTTAGCACATGTTAGCGTTAGCTCTAGCTTAGCTTGGTAACAATGACTGGTAGGACTAGAGTCAGATCGCTTAAAATACACCAATGCAACCATGCAGTTCTCATTGTAGCTGTTAACACTGTCAAACCATGCAGATACTCACGGACTAATGATGTCCAAGGCGCCGATAATTAAACAACATTCAGCGTTCGTACATTGAGTGACGTTCTGATCGGTCTCCCGTTATATCATTACTGCGCATGTGCAACACTTCGTGTATCAGTTCAAAACGATGCTTTCACTACACAACTAGAGGGAGCCAAACCCCCTTACATGAAATGCTGTAATGGGAACTCTTAACTTAATACATGGAGGCAGCATACGGGCGGTAGCTGTCCAGTGAGCTCCGATGATCCCTCCCACCATCGGGAACAACCCCTGGCGCCGCGCTCTATGCCAATTGAGCGGTGGCTTATAACCGGTAACTGTCATTCCCCGTGTTTTGTCTACGCCAAAGGCGAAGCTGGAGTGTCCTCTCCAGTGATCCGGTGTTCTACCTTCCAGCGTTGGCCGTTGGTAGGATTCAAGCCTGGGCAGGAAGATATGGAGGACAAGATGTTGCCCATGCAGCATGTCCCCCCTCTCCACGTCACTGATGAATCCAAAGGAACAGCAGGGCTGCTACAGTTTGGCACCAGCGCCATTGCAGGAGCTGCCAGAACGATGTTGAGCACAACAGAGAACTGCCTTAGGGACTCCGACTCCGGATTTTTCCTCAGGGTTGACTCCCGAAGCCTTTCCCGTGACCAGGTGTGCCGCAAGGCAGCGGAGGTTTGAAATCAGGGTTTACCTTCCCCTAGACGGGCTACCTTCCCAGGTTGACGAGCCACCAGCTACCCGAAGCATCTGGTTTTAAGGCGCCAGAGACCTGCCCTCGCCCCTTCTCCTATTAGTAAAAGCAGTTCCACCGGGCTTAGAGACTAAAACACACGGGCAGGCTAGGAGGTGGACTTAGTTGTCAGAGGCTTTTCGAGACGCACGCCATAAGGAGCATTTTATGAGTACTGGGAGCTTAACCCCAGTGCCGCTCCTGGCTATGACAACCTTGGAACAGTCTGAGTAAATTACTGCACATATCTCTGTATACATTTGCATCCTCTTGAAGAAATGTAGATAGACTGTAAATTACTGTACATACTCTGTTTTCATTTAAATCTTATTTAAATCTTCACCTGAACAACGAGAGCAAGCTTAGTCAAAGTCAAATTCCTTGTATGTGTAATGCATACTTGGCCAATAAAGAGCTGATTCTGATTCTGATAAAGTATTTTTTCAATTCAAACTACTGCTGTGTTCATTGCATATAACTTAAATGTCATAAAAATCTGTCCATGCCTCATCCACCTCTGTATGATCCATGTCTACAAACTGAAACCCTGTGTAGAGTCCGGATTGTCCAGGGTAAGCATGTCTTATTTTGGTGACAGCACATGAAGGGATCACTCTGCGAACTCTTCTCCCTAGCCAGCCATACATCCACCATGTAAACTGCCGATACGCTGCATATCTGTAGGACCTAATGAAAAAAATATAAAAATAGAAATCAGTGTAATACAAAATATAAATATTATGATAAATTTTTCAAGTTTTAATGCATTAATGCAATAATGTAATGTGTTACAATAGTACCAGAGTAGTGTACAGTAGGCTATGAAGCAACGATATTAGCCACTAGCCCAATGTACTACTTGCTTAGAGCTGTGTAATAATGTGTAATAAATAATCAGCTCATCATCAAGCGCTGCAGAAGCCTGATAACGATCCTGATCATTTGAATCAGGTGTATTGGAAGAGGGACACATCTAAAACATGCAGGATAGAGATCCTCCAGGACCAGGATTGAGAACCCCTGTCCTACAACATTAGCCACCAGCCCAGCTGCCAGCTTCGTATTATTTTGGTAAAGCTATTTTGTCACACAAAAGTAAACACATGACTTGCCTGTTGGCGATCTGGCCTCTGTTGGGCAGAGCAGCACTGTACCGGTCATGAAGGCTAACCAGCGAAGCCCATAACACATCAAGATTAATGCAAACGGCATCAAAGCTTTGATGTGCTGTGATACAAGGCAGATCTGTAAAGCAGGCATGCATCCTGTTACACCACTTTACTCTTAAATAGACTGAACAAGATAAATTTATAGCATCAGGTACCATGGACAGCGGCAGAAATGAAGTGGAGCTCTTTGCAACAGATGCTCTCCTTGTCCGTCGGCATTGGCGAACATTTGCCACAAAAACACCATCCAACATGACCAGCTCTAGCTTCCTCGCGGCTGCTGTCTTCATTCTCACTTTGTGTGTCTTCGTCATTGTCTTTATTGCCTTGGCCTCGCACTGGTTCGAACTGAAAAGGCTGAACAGAAGAGCTCATTTTCTGTTTACAAAGTCTCTCGGCGCCACACCAGTCGGCTGCCTTTTGCAACAGCGGCTCGATTCCGAGTTTTTTTTCCCTTCCTCTCTCTTTTGATCACTTTTTTTTTCACCCCACTTATATCACGGACACACAGATCGTCCCAAATGTCTCCTGAGCCGGTGGACGGAGCCACTGTTTATAGCAGGATTCGATACAACAGGGAAGAGCTGCTAGCATTTAACCGCCACCCGGTCCCACTGGAAAAACTCGACATACCGAGAGAACTGAGGCGAAAACGCCGCGGCTGCCGGGCTGGAGTAAGGCGGAGGACAAAAAATATAAGGTACAGACCCTCCCTTCCATCTGTTGTCATGGGAAATGTACGGTCGATACTGGGAAAGTTAGATGAGCTAGCGGCTATCTCCCGTTATGATAGCACTTACCGGGAGTGCTCTCTCCTTTTGTTTACTGAGACGTGGCTAACTGAACTAGCAGCAGATGCTAACATTGAGCTGGAGGGTTTTCACATGATACGAGCTGACCGAACACCAGAGAGTGGCAAAACTAGGGGCGGTGGAGTGATAATGTATGTTAACAACAACTGGTGTAGACCGGGACATATCACTGTTAAACAACGACACTGCAGCAAAGACATTGAGTTGCTAGCTGTTAGCATGAGGCCTACATATCTCCCGAGAGAACACTCACACGTGATCTGCATTGTTGTTTATGCAAATCCGACGGCGAACGCTGGGACAGCGCGTGACGTCATCCATTCAGTAACCAGCAGGCTGCAGACAGAACACCCAGATGCTCTTCTCCTCATCTCAGGCGATTTCAACCACGTTTCACTGTCTCCCATTCTGCCCACTTTCACCCAGTATGTCACATGCCACACTAGAGACAATAAAACACTGGATTTGTTCTACGCAAACACTAAGGAGGCGTACACCTCATCACAACTCCCCCCACTTGGGAGATCGGATCACAACTTGGTTCATCTCCGACCGGTGTACAAACCCCTAGTGCACAGACAACCACCGGCCATGCACACTGTGGAGTTATGGTCTGAGGAGACAATGGACACTCTAAAGGACTGTTTTGAAGCCACTGCCTGGAAGCAGCTCTGCGATCCACATGGTGAGGACATCGATGGCCTCATTCACACCTTCACGGGCTACCTCAGCTTCTGTGTGGACAAATCCATTCCCACCAAGACCATACGGCGTCACTCAAACAACAAACCCTGGATCAACCCTGAGATAAAAACACTTCTGAGAGAGAAGAAGAGGATCTTCAGGTCGGGGAACAGGGAGATGCTGAAGTCCGTACAGAGGGAGCTGAGGAGAAAGATCAGAGAAGGCAAGGACAGCTTCAGGAAGAAGATGGAGGACAAGCTGCAACAGAGCGACATCAGCGGGGTCTGGAGAAACCTCAAAACCATCTCGGGGCTCCAGAATACCTCCCCCCAGGCCACGGGGGGCAGGGAGTGGGCGAACAACCTGAATCTGTTTTTCAATAGATTTGACCAACCGCCCTCCCCACTGTCTGCACAACAACCACTGCTGCCACTAAGAAATCAAGTCCTGCTGCCCACTCCCCACTCCACCGACACCCCCCCCCCACTCCCAACACACAGCCCCCCATCCTGACCCTGACCAAGACCCAGGTGAGGACGGAGCTGAGGAAGATCAAGGCGAGGAAGGCGTCGGGACCGGACGGCATCAGCGCAAAGCTCCTCAAGTCCTGTGCAGACCAGCTGTGTGGGATTGTGACGTATATCTTCAACATGAGCCTGAAACTGGGGAGGGTACCACAGCTGTGGAAAACATCTTGTGTGGTACCTGTACCAAAAACTTCCCACCCCAAAGACCTGAACAGCTTCAGACCGGTGGCCTTGACGTCCCACTTGATGAAGACCCTGGAGAGACTGCTCCTTGCTCATCTCCGCCCCCTGGTGGAACCAGCGATGGATCCACTCCAGTTCGCCTACCAGCATGGCATTGGGGTGGAGGATGCGGTGATCTTCCTCCTTCACCGTTCTCTGTCCCACCTGGAGAAGCCCGGGAATATGGTGAGGATCATGTTCTTTGACTTCTCCAGTGCTTTCAACACCATCCAACCGATGATCCTGAAGGACAAGCTGCTGCGCACAGGG
Source organism: Pholidichthys leucotaenia (assembly GCA_020510985.1). Classification (NCBI taxonomy): domain Eukaryota; kingdom Metazoa; phylum Chordata; class Actinopteri; order Cichliformes; family Pholidichthyidae; genus Pholidichthys; species Pholidichthys leucotaenia. The sequence continues at coordinate 411,750,630 of CM035840.1, read as the reverse complement.
GTGGACCAGCACCTGTCATCATGGATCCTGGACTACCTCACGAACCGGCCTCAGTTTGTGAGAACCCGGGACTGTGTTTCCGACACGATCATCAGTAGCACGGGGGCCCCCCAGGGAACGGTGCTGGCTCCCTTCCTGTTCACTCTTTATACTGCGGACTTCTCACACAACACAACACATTGCCATCTACAGAAGTTCTCTGATGACTCTGCGATCGTTGGTCTCATCTCCAGCGGAGATGAAGCTGAGTACAGAGGGCTTATCCAGGACTTTGTGGACTGGTGCCATCGGAACTGCCTCCAGATCAACGCGAGGAAAACTAAGGAGCTGGTGGTGGACTGCCGCAGGCATGGGCAGCCCCTCACAGCACCAGTAAATATACAGGGAACAGACATCGAGATGGTGACATCCTACAAGTACCTGGGTATTCATCTGAACAATAAACTAGACTGGTCACACAATACTGATGCACTCTACAAGAAGGGACAGCGCAGGCTGTTCCTGCTGAGGAGACTCAGGTCTTTTGGTGTACAAGGGGCGCTGCTGAAGTCATTCTATGACACGGTGGTGGCATCAGCCATCACTTTTGGAGTGGTCTGCTGGGGCAGTGGCATTACTGCAGCCGATAGGAAGAGACTGAACAAACTGATTAAGAAAGCTAGCTCTGTCCTGGGGCAACGCCTTGATCCGATGGAGGAGATAGGAGAGAGAAGGACGGTGGCTAAACTGTCATCTCTGCTGGAGTCCGAGTTCCACCCTATGCAGGACATACTGGATGCACTGAGGAGCTCATTTAGCAGCAGACTACATCATCCCAGGTGCACAACCGAGAGGTTTCGTAGGTCCTTCCTACCAACGGCTGTCAGACTGTACAACCTAAGCAGGGCTGCTCGCAGAGATAGCAAAAAGACGTAACAAACTAATAGTTTTTTTTGAATGCAAAAGATGCAATAGACTTACACAATGGTCCTCTCTGGCATACAACTAGGAACATACCGGTCGCTATGGAGGGTGAGAATATGTATGGGCACATAATCATACCATGTAGGATAACTAAATAGACGGTTATGCTGTTTCATCCCACCTAGCAACAATGCTCTGCACTGTGTGTGTTTATATATTTACATATTTATTCCATCTAGCTACAATGCTCTGCACTGGGTGTGTTTATATTTATATATCTATATATTTATTCCATCTAGCTACAATGCTCAGCACTGTGTTTTTATATATCTACATATTATTCCATCTAGCTACATTGCTCCGCACTGTGTGTGTTTATATACTTGCATATTTATTCCACCTAGCTGCAATGCTCCGTACTGTGGGTGTTTATATATTTACATATTTATTCCATCTAGCTACAATGCTCTGCACTGTGTGTTCATATATTCATATATTTATTCCATCCAGCTACAATGCTCTGCACTGTGTGTCTGTGTGTGTGTGTGTGTATATATATATTTTATAGTAATATGTACATATGTATATTAGCTGCTCTTGGTTGCTTGTTTTTTTTTTGTTGCTCTGAGTGTTGCTATCCCTGTGCTGTTGCAATCTTGGAATTTCCCCGTTGTGGGACTAATAAAGGCTTATCTTATCTTATCTTATCTTATCTTACAGACCGCTGCTGATAACGAGGTACAACCATTCTACGTCACTACCCAGAATGCATTGCGACGTAAACAAAAATGGTGATTTACATCGTAATAAAGTTTTTTAAAAATATATTAAACTGGGAATTACTTTCAAAAAAATTATATTATAGTTATGTTACTAACATCAAAATAAAGCATATAGAGCTAACATGCCAATATGATCGGAATTTCTTTTAAAGGGATGTCAAGATTCAGTTGATAGGCGCAGTTACGGTGCTGCACCACTAGGGGTGCGTGAAAACGGGGCCAGTTAAAAGGTTAAAACTGAGTTAAAATGCAGATATGCACTCTTGGGGGCAAAATTCTTTATAAAAGCCTGACAAACAACAAGAGCATGATCAGTAAAACCAACTGATAAAATTTTACAGGACTTAAAAACATTACAGTGGTGCTTAAAACATTACAATCAATCCAGTCTGGCTAAAAAGAATTCTATCCTCTTTGAAGTGGGACCATGTGTACTGTCGCCAGTCAGTGTGTGTCCTTGTCCACACATTCACCAGGCCATGAGAATATACCAGCTGTCAGAGAGCCTGCTGGGAACCTGGATGCGGCTTTGGGTGGTTTCGATCTAAAAATTCATTTTCAGTACGATTAAAAGCCTCACCCAATAATAAAAAAATCCTCCGAGCTGCAACTGTTTAATTTATCATTAATCTTTTGTAAAAAAAAACCCTCTTCCTCTCAGTACCATTGGTTGGAGCATAAATGTTGATAAAAAGCACCGTTAAATGTTCAAAACGGGCTTTGGCTAAAAGACATCTCCCTTTGATAAAATGTTCAACCTCCAGAGACGTTGGAGCAAACTTCCTGGAGAATAAAAAGCCCACCCCTCCACTGGCTGTGGTGTTGTGATTTAATACCAGTTCCCCTTCCTAGTCTTTACTCCAATCTGCCTCTATGCTCGGATCACTATGTGTTTCCTGTAAAAACAACATATCAATGTGCTTCATTTTTGCTGTTTCAAAAACCAGTGCCCATTTCTTTGGTTCTCTGGCAGTATTTACATTCAAACTCCCCACCTTAAAAAAATCCATAATAAGAGGAGTATTAAAACCAGAGCAAAAAAACAGTTAAGAAGAAAAGTAAAAGAGAAAACACTATATTCTTCATCATCATTAAAAGCCAGTTTGTTTTCTTACTTTATTCATTTGTTTTCTCAGTCTATAAATTTCCTGATCTGTGAGGTCTGTTTAAGTTCTGCTTTTTATAAGCTACCTGGCAGAGTTATAAAAAGCCTGCTTATCAGGAAAATATTAAGATAAGATAAGATAAGATAAGCCTTTATTAGTCCCACAATGGGGAAATTCCAGGATTGCAACAGCACAGGGATAGCAACACTCAGAGCAACAATCAGAAGGCAAGAAAAAACAAGAGCAGCTAGTATACATATGTACATATTACTATATATACAGTATATATGTATATATATATATATATATATATACACACACACACACAGTGCGGAGTATTGTGGTTGGTGGATGTGCAGCAGAAAGTCTAAGCTCTCTCTCCGCGGATGTGGCTGGCCAGCTGGATGTCTTTGAGCATGATGGTGACCCTCTTGGCGTGGAAGGCGCACAGGTTGGTGTCCTCAAAGAGACCCACCAGGTGGGCCTCGCTGGCCTCCTGCAGAGCCATGACGGCGGAGCTCTGGAAGCACAGGTCGGTCTTGAAGTCCTGAGCGATCTCCCTCACCAGGCGCTGGAAGGGCAGCTTACGGATGAGCAGCTCCGTGGATTTCTGGTAGCGACGGATCTCTCTCAGAGCCACGGTACCGGGCCTGTAACGATGAGGCTTCTTCACTCCGCCGGTGGCCGGAGCGCTTTTCCGAGCAGCCTTGGTGGCCAGCTGCTTCCTGGGGGCTTTTCCTCCAGTAGATTTAAGGGCGGTCTGCTTGGTTCTTGCCATCGCTCTTTATTATTCTGTCTTATATTTCTTGCACGCCGCCTAAACTCCAGCCCGGCACCCATGTCGTTTTCGCTTCAGTTCTCCCGTTATGTCGAGTTTCTCCGTTAGCACCGGGTGGTGGTTGAGTGCTAGCTAGCTCTTCCCTGCTGTATTGTCTCCTGTTGCAAACAGAGACTCCGTCCGCCGACTCGGGAGATATTGCTGCATATCCAGCCCCTTTATGCCCTTGGTTTGCTGTAAAAACAATTTGAACATTTTTACAGGATAAATGATGTCCTCATGGCTAACAGGCAGCTCTGTACTGTTGTGAGAAAACACACTGCTGTCAGACAAACAGGCCTTACTGTTGCTGTTGTCAGACAGAGCCCCACTATCTGCAGCATTCTGTTGGGCCATCAGCCGACCAGCTTTACCACCTGCAGACATAGGTGGAGCTCTGTTTCTACGGTGCTTCAGAGAAAGCTGTCCGGATTCACACGCCTCCATATCCTCTACGTCAGCTACAGCACCATCCTCACACAGACCTCCTGATGCTTCCCCTGCCCCACACTGTCCACTTGTTTCTCCACCAGTCATGGACAATTCACCAGCCACCTCAGCTTCTTCACACAGCTCTCCATTTATTTTTTTTCTGCACCCATTTACATTTGATATTTACAGTATCAGCTTTGCCCAGCTCACCCATGACCCCACCTGCCTCAACTCTTTCATCACTGAAATCACCTGTTTTCTTACCCACAACTTTTTTTTTTCCGGTTCCGGTTCCGCCGGACCGGCGGCGCCACACGAGTGGGCTGCCTGTTGCAACAGCCTTTTTTTTTTATCTTCCTTCTTCTTTCTACACCTTTCACTCTGTATATATATCACGGACGCACGGATCGCCCCGGGGGTCTCCCGGGTCGGCGGACGGAGCCACGGTTTGCAGCGGGAGACGTTACAGCGGGGAGGAGCTAGTGCTAGCTAGCACTTGGCCGCCACCCGGTGCTAATGGGAAACTCGACATACCGGGAGCTGAAGCGAAAACGACGTGGGTGCCGGGCTGGAGTTTAGGCGGCGTGAAAGAAATATAAGACAGAATAATAAAGAGCGATGGCAAGAACCAAGCAGACCGCCCATAAAATCTACTGGAGGAAGAAGCCCCCCAGGAGACAGCTAGCCACCAGGGCTGCTCGGAGAGGCGCTCCGGCCACCGGCAGAGTGAAGAGGCCTCGCCGTCACAGGCCCGTGGCTCTGAGAGAGATCCGTCACTGCCAGAAATCCACGGAGCTGCTCATCCGTAAGCTGCCCTTCCAGCGCCTGGTGAGGGAGATCGCTCAGGACTTTAAGACCGTCCTGCGTTTCCTGAGCTTCGCCGTCATGGCTCTGCAGGAGACCAGCGAGGCCCACCTGGTGGTCTCTTCTTCGCTAAGGGGGTCACCATCATGCCCAAAGACTTCCAGCTGGCCCGCTGCATCCGCGGAGAGAGAACTTAGACTTTCTGCTGCACATTCACCAGCCATAATGCTCTGCACTGTGTGTCTATATATATATACATTTATAGTAATATGGACATATGTTTACTAGATGTTGTTTTTTCTTGCCTTCTGATTGTTGCTCTGAGTGTTGCTATCCCTATGCTGTTGCAATCCTGGAATTTCCCCATTGTGGGACTAATAAAGGCTTATCTTATCTTATCTTATCTTACACCATCCTCCACCTCACCCACTTTACTCTCCAACTCACCTGTTTCCCCAATCCCCTCACCTGCTTCACCCACACCCTTTTTCCTCTCATCACTCAAAACCCCTTTCTCCTCGCCCACAACACTATCCACAACCTCACACACTTTATTTTCCACCTCACACGTTTCTCCAATCCCTTCACCTGCTTCATCCACACCCTTTTCCTTCTCATCACTCACCACAGTGCTGTTCTCATCTGGACTCTGTCTCACCTCCGGCAGCTACTCAGCTGTAATGCTGGCATCTTCAACCTGCACAGAAATGCTGTACTGCTCGGTGGAGGCCGGCTTCGGCCTTGACGCGGGCCGGTTGGTGGCGGCAGCCATCCACTGCTCAGTGCGAGCAGCCCCCCCACCACTGGCGGTAGTCCCTGCTGCATCCTTAGGGGCAGGGCTGGCACAGTTAGGACAGGCCTTCACCAGATGCCCCTCTTCACCACACACAAAACATTTTAACGTGGTGGACATTGCAAAAAGAACATAATCGAACCCATCCACCCGCACCCGAAACACACAATTGAACTCCTCCACCTTATTGTTGGGGATCATAATGAGCTGCCTGCGGTGGGACACGACGTGTCTCAGCAGGGGAGACTTGCAGCCCGACAGAACTTTTCTAATAGGCGATACTACTTTTCCAAATTTTGACAGCTCTCACACAAGAAGCTCATCACTAATAAACAGGGGAACGTTAGAGAGTGTTATTTTTGTAGCCGGCTGTGATGGCGGCATGATTGCTTCAAACTTCCCATTTACTGTGATTCCACTTTCAAAGTGTTTACCTGGTCCACCCTTTCCACAAACAACTCCACAGCCCCGTTCATGTGGGCCAAGGATTTAATGCTGTCATGCCCGATAATTCCCCCAACAGCAAGTGCAACTTCCTCCATGCTGTGCAGTGAGTCGATACCAGTTTTGATGCTGTGCTCCCACGTCAGCCTGGAGAAGGCCATAGCACCTGAGATTCCGGCCAGTGTCACAGATCCTGGCAAAAAAAAAAAAAAAAAAAACAACAACCCAAACCAAACACAAAAAACTGTGATGATGGAGTGTCACCACTGCTACAGTTTCTGTAATTGAGAATTATATTATATGTGTAGAATTTGTAAATGTTAACATGGATGATACTGGTAAAGTGCACATATAATTGGAAATCTGTTTTGACTGAACTGAATCCCTTTTATGAGAAATGTTAAGGTTAATTATATTAATAGGGTGAGGTAATTGAATCATAAGAACACGTACCTTCGCCAGCATGCTTCCTGGTGGTATCCAGGCAAAAGACTCCTTAGGGGCTTGAATGCCTTTTAAAGGATGCCAGGAGGAAGGAGGCATGTAATGGTTGAGTAAGGGGTAATTTAATATGTAAACAAGGGTTTAAAACTATTTATTGTATTATTTATGGTGTGTATTTATTCTGTAAATAGGGGGAAAATTATTTATGTATTTATGTCTCTTTTAGATATTGTTGGGTATGTGGAAATATAAAAATGTTTATTGTTTTGCTTGGGATTTGGTATGTTCCAATTAAGCCTAATTATCTCACTTAGTATATAACAGGTGTTTGTCATTTGGTTTGTAGTGGGTGTCGGATGTTCACGTGAGTTGTTGCCTGTGAAGTATCTTTTGTAATAAATGGAAAATTACTGATTGCAAAACTGTTTGGAAGCCTCCGTTCCTTCTCTGGTGTGCCTTGACCGCTCGGGATTGTGACAGTTGGTATCAGAAGTGGTTCGTTCCCTGACAAATGGTGACGTTTGGTCGAGAAAGTGTTGTCAGACTAATAAGTGATAACACGGGATGGAAGGAGCGATGTCCTAAAGGAAAATAAAGAGGCAACAAGAACAAGTAGAGGATTTTGACGCAAGTATGGCAACTGAGGAGCAGGGGACCAGTGGACTGGATGAGCTGGAAGAACTGACGAGCTTGGTGAAGTCCATGGTGCATTCACTGACAGTCAGAGACCGTCAGAGTGAGGAAGAAGCCTCTCTTCAAGAACAAAGGTGGCAGACTATGCAGCTTCAAGTTCGCCAAATGCAGTCACAAGTTGCAGAGCTGAGAGAGGAGTGTGGGAGCCCGGCTGAACGCAGCAGTGACGACAGCGCTTCGGAAGGAGACCCCAGGGTGACAGCCAGGGGACTGTGCTCTCTCCTTTTCTCTTTACCTTATACACCACTGACTTTCAGTACAACACAGAGTCATGCCACCTGCAGAAATTCTCTGATGACTCACCTGTTGTGGGGTGTATAAGAGGAGGAGAGGAGGGGGAGTACAGGGCACTGGTAGATAGATTTGTGGAGTATACAGAACAGAATCATCTGAGGTTGAATGTCAGCAAGACCAGAGAGATGGTGATTGACTTCAGGAAGAGGAAGACGCCTTCTCAGCCACTGCAGGTTAGGGGGGAGGATGTGGGAGTGGTTGAGGACAACAAATATCTGGGTGTCAGGATCAGCAGCGGGTTGGACTGGAGAGCCAACACCGATGCTGCGCATAAGAAGGGGATGAGCAGACTGTACTTCCTGAGGAAGATGAAATCCTTCAATGTGTGCAGCAGGATGCTGGAGCCTTTCTACCAGACCGTTGTCGCCTGCGCCATCTTCTTTGCTGCTGTCTGTTGGGGGAGAAGCATCAGGGCCAGAAACACCAACAGACTTGACGAGATTGTCAAGACAGCTGGCTCTGTAATTGGTCTCAGACCAGAGACCTTTGAGACAGTGGTGGAGAGGAGAACACTAAATAAACTACAATCCATCATGGACAATCCTGATCATCCCTCCACCACACACTGGACAGACAACGGAGCACTTTCTCCAGTAGACTACTACAGCTTCGCTGTCGAATGGTTAGGTACAGGAAATCTTTCCTGCCGCATGCCATTTCACTGTACAATAACTCACTATGATATTGTATTCTGGTCATAACAATGCTGCCACACTGCACCTTACAGTCTAACTGGTACATCACATTTCACTCTGCTCCTGATAGTCCTTCATTGTGCAACGGGATGATTCATGTGTTTATACGGGTCATCATATATTAAGCTATGAAGTATATAGGTTTTATAGTCATGTTAGTTTTACTTTCCATGGGTAATCCCTTTGTCTGTCATGCGTGTGTTTCTGTCGTTTGGTTGTCTACTGTCATGCTGCTGTTACACTGTAATTTCACAGTTTGGGATCAATAAAGTACATCTATCTATCTATCTATCTATCTATCTATCTATCTATCTATCTATCTATCTACAGTATATTGGCTGTGGGCCAAAATTGGTCTGACAGGGGATCCAGTTTTTCTCTGTGAATTTATAGATTCCTTTCTAGTAAATTTGAGACATTTTTCTCCTTAAGATGAGACTTTTTCCCCTCACTGTCACGCCTCGCCGCCCATCTGCGGCGCCAGCTGCACGCACACCTGCACCTCATCAGCGGTGAGGGATTTAAGCCACCTCGCCCTGGGCTTCGGCCTGAAGCCGTCAGTCTTCACTCGCTACTCTTGCTGTAAGGAATCTCAACCGCTCAGCAAACATCCAAGTAAGAATCTCTTACCTCCTTCTTCTCCTAGTCTGCTCCCCTGTGCACAGGTGGATTTCCCGGCGGCGGACCACTCCTCTCTGCCACCGTTCCCTCGCTGCTTCACCGGGCGCTCCAGGTCGCTGTCTTCCGGGCTTCACCCTTGCTGTGCCAGCCACCTGCCATTCCCAAGTAAGCCAGTCATCGTTATCATATCTCCTGTGTTGGTGTGGTGCCCATTACCCTTCTCCCTTTGCTTCTCCCATAGGGTTGTCCGGCTGTACGGCCTCCTGCCTCCGTGCCCGACGCAGACGCCACCACCAACACATTCACATCTCGCAGACACACATTCATACACACTTGTTGTTAATAAAGCTATTAGATCTACTCTGAGCCTGCGTGTGTGTCTCCTGAGCCGTGCATTATGTCAGCACGGCTTCAGCAGAGCGGCTCGGCAGACGGCGGGCTCACACGCCGACTTTCCACCCTCGAGGCTCGAGTGGACCTAATAGCCCACCAGCAACAGGTGATTCTAAATCAATTATCCATCATCACTAACCGATTGAACCGCTTGGACCCCCAACAGCCGTTCCCCCCAACAGCCGTTCCCCCCGGCTCGTCAGGGCGGCGCGGCTCCTGCTGCTCCAGCGGCCGTCCAGTCTGCTCCGGTAGCACCGGTTCGGCTCACACCCATTCCGACCCCCGCCCGCTTTAGCGGTAAGCTCGGCGGAGCACGGGGGTTTATAATACAATGTGAGTCCGTGTTCCACCGTGTGCCCGGAGATTTTCCCTCAGACCATAGCCAAATTGGCCACATAGGGAATCTCCTGGAGGGGCGAGCGCTTACTTGGGCTTACGCCGTAACGGCGAAGCCCAGTTACGCCACCCTCACCTATGGCCAATTCGTGAGACAGTTCCTGGAAGTCTTTGATCATTCTCGTACTGAGAGCGTTCAGGTCGATCGGCTTCTCAGCCTCCAGCAGGGAAGCCGGTCGGCAGCTGATTACGCGATCGACTTCCGGGTAGCAGCGGAGGAGGTTGGCTGGGATGAACGTTCATTCTGCGGCATCTTCCTCCGCAGTCTCAGTGATGGTCTGAGGGACGAACTGGCTGGGCGGGACATCCCGGAGACTTTAGTGGAGCTAACGTCCCTAGCCATCAGCCTGGATAACAGGTTGCGCGAGCGCACCTCGGAGCGGAAGTCGTCTTCTTCTCGCTCTCGTGGTGCCTCGTCGCGCCTGTCCCAAGCTCGCCCCCTGGCGTTGCCGCCACCATCGCGCTCCGAGGAGTCGGAGCCGATGGTGACGGGCTGGAAAAAGCTCCCTCCTGCGGAGAAACAACGCCGCCGTGAGTTGGGTCTCTGCATGTATTGCGGAGACAGCCAACACACGGTGGAGCTTTGCCCACAGAAGCCAAACGGGGAGGTCCACGAGTCACTGTAGGGGGCCTCACGGACGTCAATCGGTTAAATCCCCTCTCCCAATTGAAGCTGCCCATCCGGTTTTGTCACAACCCCACTGGGCACCTCACCCACGCACTGGTGGATTCGGGCGCGGAGGGCAGCTTTATTTCACAAAGCCTGGCAACCCGATTGGGCATCTGTTGCCAAGCCCTCAAATCCCCTCTCACCCTGGTCAACCTCTCCCATGTCTCCCTGGGGAGAGTCACACACCAGACCGTCCCTGTCCCTGTGATCATCTCTGGGAACCACCGGGAGGAAATCACTTTCTACGTCCTCCCCAACTCTGTGTTGCCCGTCATCCTGGGATACCCCTGGCTTCGCCTCCATAACCCCGTCCTGGATTGGAAGTCCGCCAGGGTATCGGCATGGAGTTCCTTCTGCATGAGCACCTGCCTGCAATCCGCTGCCTGCTCTCCGTCCTCTCCTCCAACTCCTAAGGACGCTGCGCCCCCGGATCTCTCCCTGGTGCCATCAGAATTTCATGACCTGGGTATGGTTTTCAGCAAGTCCAAGGCGATGTCTCTTCCTCCACACAGGCCCTACGACTGTGCGATAAACATCCGCCAGTGGGCACCCTTACCCTCTGGGCGACTCTACAGCCTGTCAGCGCCAGAGAAGGAGGCTATGAATTCCTACCTCAAGGAATTGCTGAGTGCTGGAATTATCCGTCCCTCGTCATCACCATTAGGTGCAGGATTCTTCTTCGTGGGCAAGAAGGACGGTTCCCTCCGTCCTTGTATCGACTACCGCGCCCTGAATGATATCACGGAGAAGGATCGCTACACCCTGCCACTAATGGACACCGCCTTCCACTCCCTCCAGGGGGCGACTTGGTTCACCAAGCTGGATTTACGCAGCGCATACCACCTCGTCCGGATCCGGGAGGGAGATGAGTGGAAGACAGCCTTCCGTACCCCGAACGGCCATTTCGAGTACCTGGTGATGCCGTTCGGGTTGACCAATGCTCCTGCCGTCTTTCAGCGCCTAATAAATGACGTCCTCCGGGATTTCATCGGCCTGTTTGTGTTCGTCTACCTGCATGACATCCTCATCTTCTCCAAATCCAGGGACGAGCACCGGGTCCATCTGAGGCGGGTCCTCCAAAGGCTGCTGGAGAACCAGTTATATGTGAAGGCAGAAAAGTGTGAATTCTACGCTAAGACTACGTCCTTCCTCGGGTTCGTCATCTCCCACGACCAGGTGCTTCCGGACCCAGTGAAGGTGAAGGCGGAGGTGGAATGGCCTACACCTACATCAAGGAAACAGGTGCAACAATTTATTGGGTTTGCAAACTTCTACCGCCGCTTCGTCCCGAATTTTGGCACCGTCGTCGGCCCTCTGACCCGCCTCATGTCCCCTAAGGTCCCGTTCCGGTGGACCGAAGAGGCCGCAGCTGCTTTCCAGGCACTGAAGGCGGAGTTCTCCTCCTCCCAGGTCCTCAGCCAAGTCGATCCCTCGCTGCAATGCATCGTGGAGGTGGACGCTTCGGACACGGGAGTGGGGGCGGTTCTATCTCAGCGGTCGCCTGATGACGGAGTCAAACAGCCCTGCGCTTTCTTCTCTCGGCGCTTGTCCCCGGTGGAACGGAACTACGACGTGGGGGACAGAGAGCTCCTTGCCATCGAGCTCGCGCTGCAGGAGTGGCGTCACTGGCTAGAGGGGGCGGACCTGCCGTTCGTGGTCCTAACTGACCACAAGAACTTGGAATACTTAAGATCTGCCAAGCGTCTGAACGCCCGCCAGGCGCGTTGGTCCTTGTTCTTTGTCAGGTTCCGTTTTAACATCACCTTCAGGCCTGGCTCCAAGAACGGCCTGCCTGACGCCCTCTCTAGGCAATTTGCCCCTGAGGCGTCTGAGGACACGGTCCACACCATCCTGCCCAGGTCGTGCATCGTGGGAGCCGTCACTTGGGACATAGAAAGTAAGATCCGGAAGGCGCAGGAATCGGAACCTGACCCTGGCGGCGGACCGGAGGGGAGGCTTTTTGTGCCATCCACGGTCCGGGGAGAGGTCATCCACTGGCTGCACACATCTAAGCTCACCTGCCACCCTGGTTCCTCCCGGATGATCGACCTTCTTCAATGGTCCTTCTGGTGGCCGGGCCTGCGGAAGGACGCTGCCCGCTACGCCCGGGCCTGCCCTGTATGTGCCACCAGTAAATCAGGTAATGCCCCTCCAGCGGGTTCGCTCCAGCCTCTGCCCGTCCCTGGCAGGCCCTGGTCGCATATTGCCCTGGATTTCGTCACCGGACTCCCAGTCTCTAACACCTTCGACACTGTCCTGACCATCGTAGACCGTTTCTCCAAGGCGGCGCACTTCATCCCGCTACGGGGTCTTCCATCTGCCCTGGAGATGGCGGACCTCCTAATCCAACACGTGGTCAGGCTGCACGGGATTCCGGTGGATGTGGTCTCGGACCGGGGGCCCCAATTTTCCTCAGAGGTTTGGAGGTCCTTTTGCAACGCCCTGGGAGCCAAGGTAAGCCTCTCCTCCGGCCATCACCCCCAAACCAACGGGCAGTGTGAGCGGACCAACCAGGAGCTGGAGGCTGCGCTCCGCTGCGTCATTGCGTCCAAGCCTGCGTCCTGGAGTAACCATCTCGCCTGGGTTGAGTACGCCCACAACACCGCCCGCTCTTCTGCCACAGGGATGTCTCCCTTTAAGGCGTCCCTGGGCTACGACCCCCCTCTTTTCCCAGCGCAGGAGAGTGAGGTAACTGTCCCCTCAGTTCGGGTGCATCTCAGGAAGTGCTGTTCCATCTGGGCGTCGGCGCGCAATGCGCTTTTACGCACGGTGGAGCGCAACAAATCCACGGCGGACCGGCACAGAAGACCTGCCCCAGCGTACCAGGTGGGCCAGCATGTCTATGTGTCTACCCAGGATGTCATTTTAAAGGGTGAGAGGAGGAAGCTGGCACAGCGTTTTATGGGCCCATACCCCATCACCAGGATTATCAACCCAGTGGCTGTGCGTGTAGCTATTCCCCCCTCCCTCCGCATCCATTCCACTTTCCACGTTTCCAAGGTGAAGCCGGCAGTCTCCGATCCCCTTTGTCTCCTCCTGCTGCGCAGCCCGCGCCCCGGATGATTGATGGCCATCCGGCCTGGCCTGTCTCCTCTATCCTGGACTCCCGGCGCCGGGGTCGCGGGTTGCAGTACTTGGTGGACTGGGAGGGTTATGGGCCTGAACATCGGCAATGGGTACCCTCGTCATTTGTGTTGGACCCGTCCCTCATTACTGAGTTCCACCGAGCGCACCCGGAGAAACCATCGCCAGGAGGCGCTGCTAGAGGGGGGAGTACTGTCACGCCTCGCCGCCCATCTGCGGCGCCAGCTGCACGCACACCTGCACCTCATCAGCGGCGAGGGATTTAAGCCACCTCGCCCTGGGCTTTGGCCTGAAGCCGTCAGTCTTCACTCGCTACTCTTGCTGTAAGGAATCTCAACCGCTCAGCAAACATCCAAGTAAGAATCTCTTACCTCCTTCTTCTCCTAGTCTGCTCCCCTGTGCACAGGTGGATTTCCCGGCAGCGGACCACTCCTCTCTGCCACCGTTCCCTCGCTGGTGCACCGGGCGCTCCTGGTCGCTGTCTTCCGGGCTTCACCCTTGCTGTGCCAGCCACCTGCCATTTCCAAGTAAGCCAGTCATCATTATCATATCTCCTGTGTTGGTGTGGTGCCCGTTACCCTTCTCCCTTTGCTTCTCCCATAGGGTTGTCCGGCTGTACGGCCTCCTGCCTCCGTGCCCGACGCAGACGCCACCACCAACACATTCACATCTCGCAGACACACATTCATACACACTTGTTGTTAATAAAGCTATTAGATCTACTCTGAGCCTGCGTGTGTGTCTCCTGAGCCGTGCATTATGTCACTCACCAGTTTTTTTTTCTTTCTCTTCTTTTTTTTCTGGTGAAAAGAGATAATGTCCATTTAGGTTAAATCCATCACAAACTACTAATGACGTAATACTGCCCGAAGGGGTAGGAGTATACAGTAAATGAGAAATGGGACAGACCCTGAATCTGCCTTTACTTCACTCTTACATTGCAAATATTTTCTGTATTGTTTTAGAGTATTTATTGCTGTTCATAAATAATAAAAACAGTGTTTCTCTTGATATTTTTTATGTATGTATAAGGGTCATTTACATTTGAAAAGGTTGTAAATTTAGTTAAAGTATTTTTTAGCATGGGTTAGTCAAATTTGATCATCCCTCCATCTTCTACCGCTTAATCCTTTTCAGGTCATGGGGGGCTGAAGTCCATCCCAGCATCCTTGGGTGAGAGGCAGGGCACACCCCACACAGATCACGAGTCCATTGCAAATTTGATCATATTAAACATAATTTTCCAACCACAAGGTTGTGGCTAGTGAAAAGGCTGAGTGGCTACTAACTTTGGAAAATCACTAGCCGTAGTGGCTGGTGAGCAAAAAAGTTAATGTCAGGCAGACCTTTAGGCTGCATGTCCACCAAAGGCATTTTTTCTGCTGTGGGCAACTATTTTCTATTCATTCTCTGTGTAGTCCAGTGTTTACAGTGCTGAGCGCCCTCGGCACTAAAACGCTCTAAGTGGTGACTGTTTTTTGTTGCGGTGCTGAGGGCTGAAAAAGTTCTTTTTACCGTACAGCTAAGCGTTAAGCATGACTTCCTTTCTAACCAGCCAATTAGAATTAAGGAAGGGTGGGACATAGGACACAGGTACAGGAAGACAAGAATGGTAGGATGGTAGGGGACAGCCTGAATCAAATAACCTGGTACCCTTTCAGCTGACACAAAAAGGATACCATGATCATAATTTGAAAGCAAACACTTAGAGGAATGTGTCCACATCTGTCAGCATGCCAGATGGGTGTTGGTGCCTTTGTCATGGTCATATTTCTTTCTTTCAAGTTTGCTGCAGTAGATAATATGGATACTCTGTGAATTTGTACAGTTCATGACTGCAAAAAAATGAAAATAGCTCCAATGTGAACTGTGATAATTTACAGACAGTCATTTATGAGTATAGATAATGGGCATTGATGTCATGCCACACTGCATTCTGGGCCATTGTCACCATTGTCATGGTCTGGCTTCTTTGCTTACCTGTGGTCTAGGCAACTGCTAACATGAACAGACATAAGTGCAATGGAACGGAGCAAACAGAGAATTCAAATTCCTTATTCAGGGAAGCTGAATAAGGAATCAAAGGAGTGCTACCTCTAAAAAAAAATTAATAAATAAACAGGATTGATCTGTATGAGCACAAGAAATGGACCACGGATCTCGACCAACTGCCTCAAGTCACGCTGTCACATGTGTTTGCCTACCTGGTTTGTGGGGTAAGCGCATAAACCTATGAGCAATTTAAAAACTATAAATCATTAGAGGCTCATGTTCAGTTAACCAATGGATGGGTCCAGTCACCTCAAATATTCCGGGTGAATGACCAGAAAACCGTCATTTAACACAAAGGTAAGCAGTCAATGTTTCTACACAGTTTTCTGCACTAGCATGTCTTTGCAACTACAGACATTCCTAAGTCCCAGCGGTGAAATGTTGGATTTATATTCACTTGATAAGTATATTGTAGCGTGACCTTGAGTTCCAATTTATAAAATTATTGTTTGCTGAAGAAATATTTTTTCCAACTCAAAAGTCTGGCTTTTGAGACTGCTTCTCTCACCCAAGAACTAGAGCTGTAACCTTATCCATCAGCCATAAAGTGGAAGTTAATCCCTTTCTCCAAGACTGTTTGGCAAAGGAATGTTCTAAGTGACAGTTTTATGACCGACATAGTCAAGACTTTGGAAGCCAAGACTCTCCACTAAACAACCAGTTTCACTGTGTCATGTGGTGGACGAATCAGGAATATTTAACTTTTTTCTTTGCAGTGGAATTTATGCCTTATGGATTACTCTCTTAAGACAGTATCTACCAGCAAAGACCTGGTTGAATTCTCAGATGGACAATATGGGTTTCAAATTCTTTTATTGAAATGATTTGATATAACTTGATATGCGCTGCTATTTTCAAGAAGAAATTAATGTTTACATGCTTACTATCACAAATAAATTGCAGCTGCAAGGTAGATGCATTTTATGTCTTTTATTATTAAGTAGAATATCTTAGTCATTAGAGTTTAAGGAATTTATGCTTTATTCAGCAACATACTTGAGGAGGGTCTCACTTTCAGATCAAATGCCTCTCTCTCCCCCTCCTCTCTCTTCTGTTCTGCAGGAGTCCATAGCTGCACTTTAACTGGCCAATAGAGTTCAAAGCTTCATTGCATTTTCCTTTTTAGGTCGAGTTTATGAACCTTGTTGGAAGAAGCTCAAATATAATTGGGCCACCTCAGGTCTCATGAAATTTGGGACCACCCTGCAACACTAGACAAAACTTAAGTTTTATTGCTCTTTGTTGAGTCTGTTCTGGCGTATTGGTCAAGCTGTGAGCAGCTTTCTCTGCTCCTCCAATTTTTCTCCTGTCTTTTTAAAAAAGGGCCCAGAGCCTGTCATGCTCTGTGTAAATCCTGTTTCTTTTTCTTTAAAATTCATTCTTCTTATTTCATTCCTCTTTTTCTTTAAATCATCGTGCAATAAGATTTTGTTTATTTTTTTTTATGCTTAAACCAACTCATTTAAACCACCAACATCAGAACAAACGAGTTTGTGATGTAATTTGACTTTCTGATGAGACTTTCCACAATTAACCAATTCCTTCTTCAGTGCATAAAAGAGGACCTCACCCAGGCTGCTGGAACAAGCTTTGTGATCCAGGGAGGAGGCCATAACAGTGGTAAGGAGTCTGTCTGCCAGCCTCCCAACAGAACCCCTCCTGGTCCAGTTGAACAGAAAGTGGACTGCCTGCTACCCACGGGGACGCAAAGTTTCTGCGGCTGACAGTCTGTTATGTAATTTACACTTGTCTTCACAATGTTCCTGATATAAGTTCTTTGAACCTAATTTTATGCAAACACCCATCAGAATCTCAAAATGCATGTCAGCTTTCATTAATTTACTTTCTTTTTCAGAATAAAACAAATTTTCTAAATTTTTATAAAGTTAATTAACATTTTCTTCATAAAATCGCATCTACTTTTCATGTTGGCACACAATAATTAGCTGCTATAAAAACATAATAAATCAGGACAATGACATTTTTATAGTCACTTGAAAGAGTGATCTGCTTAATTTAACAATACCAAACACTCTATGGGCTTCACTTCCCAGCTGATATTAAATCCATGCGTAATGAAGGTTACAAATAATCACAACTTCAAGAAAAATTAAAGAAAATCAGCAACACCAAAAAGCACCCACTAAAAAAAACCCAAAACAAAATAAAAAACACTGCTCCAGATTAGCAAGAGAAATTTGGAATTGCAGAGATGAAGTGGGGAAATTATTTTATTTTGCCCTGTGCGTTTTTACACATTATTCAGAGATGACAGAGGGCCATGGCTTAGGTGCAGCCGAGGTGCAGAGTGGATAAGACAGCTGCTCTGGAGAGAGGACATCTTTCTGCACTTCTAAATATTTTTTAAATCACAACTTACCTTATTGAAAATGCCATAAACACACGACCATGTGTGCAGGAATACAGTCAAAGCTGATGCCTCTCCTTTTGACCGCTACAATCCATTCCATCCAACCCCACTTTAGCCCCTTTTCCATTAGTACCTACTCAGCCCTACTTGCCTCGACTCTACTCGGTTTGTAGGGTTTTCCTTTTTTTGGGATCTACTTCAGCTGAAAATGTGACTTCAGCAGACTGCAGGCCACTGATTGACCAGGGCGTATCGGTGGATGAGAGCAATGTCTTCACAAGATTCAAAACCACCATTTGTAAATTCAGCGGTGAGCTCTTATTATTTCTGTGATAATCAATGAAATAAATGGCTAAACACAAACTGACACTGTCACAAAACACTCACCATCTTCCCCGTGAGCAGCCATCAGCTCAGAGACCTCCTGGTATTTCACTTCGCAACGCTCTGCTGGTGCCGGGGCTCAAAAGTTCATAGGCTGAAAAGTTCATATAGTGGTCAAATTTGGCCAAATGTGGTTATTATTCAACAGTCTCCCCGTCAGTGCGCATAGTTATTCCATCAGTGTCGCAGCATTTGGATCCCCAAGGTTGAAAAATAAACTACATCTGGTCAAATCTGACAACTATGAACTTTTCAGCCCCGTCGGCCCTACTGCGACATGGAGCAAGCCGAAATGAAAAAGTATACCAGGACATCTCCGAGCTGATGGCTGCTCACGGCAAAGATGGTGAGTGTTTTGTGATTTTAAGCATCTGTTATGTATCAGTGAAAACGTCAGCATGTAAACAACATAATGGGATAAAGGGCCACCTTCCTGTAATGAACCCAACCCCACCCACTTGAGGTAGTACTCAGTTGAAAGGGAAAACCAACCACACCGAGTCGAGCTGAGTAGAGTCGAGTAGAGTCGAGGCAAGTCAAGCAGAGTAGGTACTAGTGGAAAAGGGGCTTATGTTAGCTCGGAGACCTGATTCTTTCCACTTTTCCTCCAAGTTGGGAAGTTAAAAAAGCGTACGCTGTTATCAATCTTTTTCCATGCCAATTGTGAGAGCAGTTGTTGCATTTGATAATGCAGCAAAACCTCCCCATTTTAACGTTGCGTGGTATTCGGATGAATAATAATGTGATTGAAAGGACCACATTTGAAATGTTTTCACTTTTTTGTGTCATCCTGGATTTTGTGTGAAGTTTAATATGTATATTTACATTTCCTATGTTTGAATACCATATTCAAACCCTCTCAGAAACTTCAGCTTAACCGCATTCATTGCTCACTACTAAGCACAGAAAGGCAGAACACTTTTCCTACAATTCCTTGTGGTTTTTCCGTCGGGTGACGTCATGCCCCCATTCTCAATAGGAAACATATCTCAGCTGATTTACAAAAATAGGTGTAAAAATAAATGAACTTTTGACCATAGACTATTTTACTTACCTCAGAAGAGCAGATGGGCTTTCTGTAATTAGTCTGCATCCGAGAAATTATCAACCGGTTGATGTCATGTACCCAGACTCTTGTATTCTTTTCCATTTCATCATATTTTGTATCCAGAGCTGCTGCCAATGCAGAACGCATTTCCTGTCCATCGTTATTTAGAGACTGCTAGTAAAAAATTAATAGAAAGTCTCAATGGGAAAAGCAGAAATGCTGAGCTGTGAGTGACAAGCTGTTGCTAGGATACAGGGCACAGACTTTTTTTCCCAGAGCGCAGTGCACAAGCACTGTAAAAGAGAGGTTTAGGGCAATCCAGCGACAAAAAATGCCTTTGGTGGACACGCAGCCTTACTGCATTAACTCTGTGAGTAGCCTCATGGAGTGTCCTACAATGAATGTTAAGGATATTTGTTAGGGCAGAGGGGTTCAGGCACATGAGTTCCCCACCTGGTGAAGAGTCATGCAGGTCAGGGGCAGTGGTGATTCACATAAGTCTCATTCAATCTACAGCACAAAAAATAGATGACAATGTTGCGGACACTTTGTCTCAGACAAATGAACTATTGCAAAAATTTACTGTTAACTCAAAATCATAAATGCATTGTTTAACCTGTGGTATTGAATTGCAACAAATGTTCTCTAGCTCAGCGGCCATTGTAACCCTGGATTTACACGGACTCCGGATGCAATATGTTATGACTGCGACCTGGCCTCCGCAGCAAATAGTTCCCATTCTCGTCAATTTTCTAATCCCCACCTAGTCCGGACCACTGCGGAATGAATCTGGCTCATCAAATTCGGTTCGCTAATGAAACGCAAGGAGTCTGTTTTTGATGGATGCCGGATACAATCCACAAGGAAATGCTGCAGTATCTCGAAGTATTTAATAGCCCTTTGGTCACTGAAAATGATTTAAGGATTGTCTGTTACTGTCTGAGGCCTATCAGAGTGGTGGCTGAGTTGGTAGAGCATTCACCCCACAACCGGGAGGTTGTGGGTTCAAATCCTGGCCAGGTCATACCAAACACCATATAAAAATGGTACTTTTCACCTTCTAGCTTGGTGCTCAGCATAATAGAATGGGGAAAGAAAAGTTAATGCACAGAGCTACTAGAGGACTGACCCCCCCCCCCCCACTGTAGCTTTCACTACTTACAGTAGCGGTGTGGCCTAGAGTCAGTGAAATGGAGATAGGCGCAGGCCCTATACACCTCATGGTGTCCCACATGCTGTGGAAGGTGGATTAACTTACTCCTCCACCAGTGTGTCGGGGAAGGTAAAAACTTGACTCAACATACAAACACTTTATAGAATTAAAATTAACAGGCCACTTACGTTTTATTTACAGCCCCAAAATCCAGGTGGATTCTTCCACTTCCTTGTTGTTATCACGTGATCATGATCGGTTCATCTTGGCTATTCGGGTCTTTCTTGAGATCTCACGTCATTTTGTGTAATTCTCATGTGATCTTGTATTTTGAACTCTATTCTTATCCATGCCACTGCAAAACACAAACAGAGCTGGTAGAGAAGAAAGCAAGGGGCCAGCCACACTGCATCTGCAACGGACTGTATCCGAAGTCAGTGTTAATCCTGGGTGACACAGTGTTGCATGAACACCTAATAGAGTAGAATGGCAATGTTATTATACAAAATAATACAGAATGAAACAAGGCGAGATCAACATGGAGCCCATTTCAAAAACATTTTATGGTGCTCAAAGCATTTTCCTGTGCCAACTGTCTAAATCTTGCTAGAAATGAAATCAGCCTTAAAATATGATGGTGCTCATGTTCTAGTCACTTTACTGTACATCCCTCAATAGTATTAGCTTTCTGTTCTTTACACAGGCAAACAAGTGCGTCAGAGGTTAGAAGAAGTTTAGCTAACATTGACATTAACTGAAATGTTAATCTAAAGGCTCATCATATTATCCGTTAGTGGAACATTTCTAAAATTTTTGGAAAAAAGCAAACACATTAGCATTCTGATATATCCACTGGCATGTGACCCCATGCAGTTTGCTCTTCTTCTTTGTGTTCTTGAGAGTTACTTGGGTTCAAATGTGCAGCTGAATCACTCCAATAGTCTGCCGAGGCATTGCATAGCATTGCAGACTCCTGTGTTGCCCAGGTCAGACTTGGGGGATAAGCCCAACCTGCCAGTATCCTCTATTTGTGGACTGGGTGGGGCCCAGTTAGCATTTTCATTGACCCCCACAGGCTGAGAGCAGGAGAATGTGTACAAGTTTGCACCATGCAATTTTAAGGCTAGGTTGGGTTTTTTTTTGTCAAAATAAAGGCAGAATATACTATTTTGGGCAATACAGACTTGTTTTCAAGGTGATTTATAGCCACTGGAATACATCTTTAAATTTGACCATTATCAATACATTTCTTTGACCTATTCATTAATTTCATACTCCTACCTGTCCCTAGTCTCAGAATGTAGCAAAGGATAATATTCTTCTTCTTCTTTTAGATTTGATTGGTGGTTGGCAACCAGCTTACAGATGCATTACCACGACGTACTTCACTCTATATTCATTTGATCACTCTATATATTATCACTCCGTCCGGATAAAACCAGAATAATATTCTTTTATCTACATGACACAGACCAGGGACACAATTTGTTCAGTCAATTCCCTCCTGTAAACACAGATCTAAAGCTACACTGACTAGCCACAGCATTAGCATAACCTATTATATTGTGCAGGTCTTTTTATTATTGGTCCCCCTGCAAGTGATTAATCAGATTGGGATCTTGAGAGCTGGGGGCCAGAGAATGGCTTGTACGCTTGTTTCTTGAGCAGTTCTTGGGCAGGGTTTACAGTGTTGTGTGGTGAGTTGTCCTCCTGGGGTTTCAGTGATACATTTGGAAAGAACTGTTGCCATAAGCAGAATTGTTCAGTATACAATAATGTGAATGTGGGTGGTAGATGCTATACTAACGTACATATTAGTACAGGGACACAAGGTTTTCAGTAGTGCATTGCATTTCAAAGAGATGATGCTGTTGATCTCACCATTTTGATTTTTTTGGCTAATTGACATCCACCTAAAGTATATACCACTAAAGCATGAAGTGTAGAGACTGCAATTAACCAAGATGTATACCATTTGTTGGCCAAGCCAAAATGTTGTCCTTAACCTGAAATGGAAATGGATAGATGCATTATTATTCATGTCACTTTGGTTGCTAACGCTTTTTGATCTCAAAGTTGTTGTTTTTTTCACCTTTTCTCTTCATGTGTCTACAGTTGATCCAGAAAGTATTCACAGCACCTCACTTTTCCACATTTTGTTATGTTACAGCCTTATTCCAAAAGGAATAATTTTTTTTTTCCTGAAAATTCTACACTCAATACCCCATATGACAACATGAAAAAAGTTTTTTTTGAGACTTTGGCAAGTTTATTAAAAATAAAGAAACTAAGAAATCACATTTACATAAGTATTCACAGCCTTTGCAATGAAGCTCAAAATTGAGCTCAGGGGCATCCTGTTTCCACTGATCATTCCTGAGATGTTTCTACAGCTTAATTGGAGTCCACCTGGGGTAAATTCAGTTGACTGGACATGATTTGGGAAAGCACACACCTGTCTATATAAAGTCCCATAGTTGACAGTGCATGTCAGAGCACAAACCAAGCATGAGGTCAAAGGAATTGTCTGTAGACCTTTGAGACAGGATTGTCTTAAGGCACAAATCTGAAGAAGGGTACAGAAAAATTTCTGCTGCTTTGAAGGTCCCAGTGAGCACAGTGGCCTTCATCACCACCAGGACTCTTCCTAGACCTGGCCAGCTGTCTAAACTGAGTGACTGGGGGAGAAGGGCCTCATTCAGGAAGGTGACCAAGAACCCAATAGTCACTCTGTCAGAGCTCCAACATTGTTCTGTGAAGAGAGGAGAATCTTCCAGAAGGACAACCATCTTTGCAGCAATCCACCAATCTGTCCTGTATGGTAGCATGAACAGATGGAAGCCACTCCTTAGTAAAAGGCACATAGCAGCCTGCCTGGAGTTTGCCAAAAGGCACCTGAAGGACTCTTAGACCATGAGAAACAAAATTCTCTGGTCTGATGAGACAAAGATTGAACTCTTTGGCATGAATGCCATTCATTATATTTGGAGGAAACTAGGCACCATTCATAACCACGTCAATGTTGGTAGCAGCATCATGCTGCGGGGATGTTTTTCAGTGGCAGGAACTGGGAGACTTGTCAGGATAGAGGGAAAGATGAATGCAGCGACGTACAGAGACATCCTGGATGAAAACCTGCTCCAGAGAGCTCTTGACCTCAGACTGGGGCGACGGTTCATCTTTCAGCAGGACAACGACCCTAAGCACCAAGATATCAAAAGAGTGGCTTCAGGACAACTCTGTGAATGTCCTTGAGTGGCCCAGCTAGAGCCCAGACTTGAATCCAATTGAGCATCTCTGGAGAGATCTGAAAATGGCTGTGCACCAACGCTTCCCATCCAACCTGATGGAGCTTGAGAGGTGCTGCAAAAAGGAATGGACCAAACTGCCTAAAGATAGGTGTGCCAAGCTTGTGGCATTATATTTCAAAAGACTTGAGGTTATAATTGCTGTCAAAGGTGCATTAACAAAGTACTGAGCAACGGCTGTGAATACTTATGTACATGTGATTTCTTAGTTTTTTATTTTTAATAAATTTGCAAAACTTAAAAAAAAAAAAAAACTTTTTTCACATTGTCCTTCTGGGATGTTGTGTGTAGAATTTTGAGGAAAAAAATAATTTAATCCCTTTTGGAATAAGGCTGTAACATAACAAAATGTGGAAAAAGTGAAGCACTGTGAACACTTTGCGGAAGCACTGTATCACTTTGTTATTACCTTAAAGGCTGTCATCATACTCTAGAGTGATAAGTGAACATTTGGTGCTTTTAGAAAATATCTACACTACCGTTCAAAAGTTTGGGGTCACCCAGACAATTATTTTGTGTTTTCCATGAAAAGTCACACTTATTTACCACCATGAGTTGTAAAATGAATAGAAAATATAGTCAAGACATCGACAAGGTTAGAAATAATGATTTGTATTTGAAATAATAATTTTTTCCTTCAAATTTTGCTTTCATCAGGGAATCCTCCATTTGCAGCAATTACAGCATTGCAGACCTAACATGATTGCTCAAGGGTTTTCTAATCATCTATTAGACTTCTGACGCAATGAGCAAACACATTGTACCATTAGAACACTGGAGTGATAGTTGCTGGAAATGGGCCTTTATACACCTATGTAGATATTGCACCAAAAAACAGACATTTACAGCTAGAATAGTCATTTACCACATTAGCAATGTATAGAGTGTATTTCTGATTAGTTTAAAGTTATCTTCATTGAAAAAAAGTGCTTTTCTTTCAAAAATAAGGAAATTTCTAAGTGACCCCAAACTTTTGAACGGAAGTGTATCTTGAAGGTAGTTTGTCAAGGTTCTGCTTACAGGTCAGACTTGAAGGTTGTAATCTAATGCTGCTCATGTGTACAGAATGGGATTAGTTTGTGCCTCAGTTCTGAGCTGACTTGCTCAGCAATAATAAAAAATATAAATTAGATTCAGAAAGGGAAATATTCTTGACTGAAGTACTGAGTAAAAAAATAGACAATGCGTTCAACAAAAGTAATATAATGCAAAATAAATGCTTCATTGTTTGCTATTTTCCATAAGAGAAATAGCATATCTTTATTGTTTCTTGAATTGATTGGTGGGTGGGCTTTGCATGGGGACCTGTTGGGAATGCTACTTTTTTTTAATAATCATTTTTCATTTTTGTATTTATTTAATTTGATTCATTTTTATTGGAATTTAGAGTGGTGTGTCATGGGCACATGATCAGCAGTCCAGACCAGGTCCCACCTCTTGAATTTTTGTTTTCTGTTGTCTTGGACCTGTTAATGAGTATTTTGTGTTAGTCCTTAGATATGATTTCCAGTTTACATTAAGATTTAGTATCTAGTGATTTGTTCCTCAGTTGCATTTTAATCCTGGTTTTATGTTTTTCTGGGGTATCCCTCCTAGTCAAGCCTTAGTTCTGATTTTGTCTGTTAGATTCTGTTATGTGGTGTCTGTCTCCTTTCCCTCCTTAGTTGTTGTTCCTTGACTGTTGTGTCTCCCTTGTTAACGTAATTCCCCTCTACCGTGCTTGGTCCCACCTGTTGTGCCGTCCCTTCATTGTCTGTTTCTCCTTAAATTCTGTCTTGTACTTCTCTTCTTTGTCACTTTGTTGCTGCTCTCCCATGTGTCATTCCAAGTGTCTACCTCCCATGTCTCCTGGCTCCTTGTCTCACTCCCCATTTGTTTGTATTTAGTTTTTCACTAACTTTCTGCTTCTTAGTTTATATTTCTCTGTGCTTATGTTTAGCACTGCCTTTCCAGCCCTTGTGCCACAACTTTGTTTTATATCTTATTTCAGCACTTCAGTTGAGTTGGATTCTCTGGTTTTGTACCTTGGCTCTCTGTTTATTTAAAAAATTCCCACAATCCTGAACTGAATCCTGCCTCAATTGAGACTTCTCCTTACCTGCTCCTGTGAAAAGCATGACATGTTTGACATCATCTGAGATTAACTGGAACTAGGCCGAAACACTTTTCTCTTCCAAATGGCAATGTGATTTCTACTGTACCCCCAGCTTCACAAAACCCAGAAGATAAACTATTCAGTGTCCTTACATTCAAAATGTACTTTGTCTTGGGAGTATATCATTACTAACTACTACTAACTAACCTGCACTTATATAGCGCTTTTCTAGTCACAAAGACCACTCAAAGCGCTTTCATTAATACTAACCCTCTATTCTAAGGGCATATAGGAAACAGATATCTAGGGACAATTTAGAACAGCCAATTAACCTAACATGCATGTTTTTTGGCATGTGGGAGGAAACTGGAGAAATCCCGGAGTAAACCCACGCAACACGGGGAGAACATGCAAACTCCACACAGATCACTGTTGGTCGGGGGCTGGGATCGAACCCACGATCCCATGATCCCCACAATCCCCCGGCCAAGGGTAAACTGTGCTGCCGCAGTGCTAACCACTGCGCCACCGTGCATTAGTGCCCAGTATTAAGTTTTTAATGACTACATTACTGTTATTTTGTGTACTGTTTTGTTCAATGTTAGCATCATAGTAACCTCTTCTTGAACTGGAAAGTTTGCCTGAACATTTATAAAGATTTTGATCTATGCTCTCAGCTACCCCCTGTGGATCACCACCTTATTGGGTGGGGGGTTGGCACACCTCAGTGATCCCAGGAGCTACGTTGTCAGGAGCAATTTGCCCCTGGTAGGGTCTCCAAAGACAAACTGGTCCTATGTAAAGAGCAAGAAAAAGAGTGGTCCAATAGACTCTCAGGAAGGATGTTAAATTAAGGATTCAGTGTACCCTGCAAAGTATGGGGTTACCAGGACCCCTCCCTGGAGCCAGGCTTGGGAGAGAGGCTTGATGGCAAGTGCCTGGTGGCTGGGTTTTTGCCCATGGGACCCAGTCAACCTCAGTCCAAATGAGCCACATGGGTCAGCCCTCCAATGTGCTCACCATCTCCAGGAGGGATCATGGGGTTCCAGAAAAACTTAGACCACATCCCAAGGCAGACTTGAGACATGGAGTCTGTTCTGTTCTCCACCTCCACTGTTGAAGTAGCTGCCCAGAATTGTGGCTGCAAGGTCACCAGTGCCTCTCACAGTGGCAACTCCCAAACCAAATGTTGGATGCCAGAGGTGAGGGGGGCCATCAGGCTGAAGAAGGAGACACATTGAGCTTGGATGGCTTGTGGGACTTATGAAGCAGCTGAGGTGTACGAGCAGATCAAGTATAGTGCTGTAAAACCTGAAGTGTGGAGGAGTTAAGTGAGGCCATGGAACAAGACTTTCAGTTGGCTACGAAGAGATTCTGGCAAATTGTCTGGCTTTTCAGAAGGGGAAAGGAGCTCCCTGTCTAGACTGTGTATGGTGTGGATTGAGATCTGCTGACTTTGACTGGGGATATTGTTGGGCAGTGGAAGGACTACTTTGAGGATCTCCTCAATCCCAGTGACATGCCTTAATCGTGGATGCAGAGAATGAGGATGAGGGGAATGATTCGCCAATCACTGGTGCCAAGGTTGCTGAAGTTATAAAAAAAACAAAAAACTCTTTAATGGCAGGGCCCAGGGGGAGGATGAGATTTTCCATGAGTTTCTCAAGGCACTGTATGTTGTAGGGATGTCCTGGTTGACATACAGTGGGGCAAATAAGTATTGAACATGTCAATATTTTTCTCACTAAACATATTTCCGATGGAGTCATTGACCTGATATTTTTACCAGGCATCAGTAACAACCCAAGTAATTCATGCATACAAAGAAATCAAGGTAACTGTGTTCACAAAACAAGTTATATTTAATAAAGTGGAATGACACAGGGAATGAGTGTTGAACACATGAAAAAGAGGTGCAAAAAGGCATAGAAAACCAAGAAACCAGCTGAAATCCATCAGAATTTAGGAAGCCATCCTATACCCCATCAGTGCAAATTAATTTCAGCTGGTTAAGTCCTGACTGATAGCCTTTCAAAAGGTTTGTGAATATTAGATTGTCACACCACAAAGAACTCATGATGAATAAAAGCAAAGAGCTGTCTCTAGACCTCTGCAATCTTATTGTTGCAAACATAATGATGGTATTGGTAATGGGTGCATTTGTAAACTGCTGAATGTTCCAGTGAGCACTGTTGGAGCAATCATTCGGAAGAGGAAAGAACATCATTTTATCATAAACAGGCCATGACAAGGAGCTCCTCGCAAGATTTCTGACAGAAAAGTCAAAAGAATTATCAGAAAAGTTATCCAAGAGCCAAAGACCACTCATGGAGAGCTCCAGAAAGACCTGGAGTTAGCAGGTACTGCCGTTTCAAAGAAAACAATATACCCAGTCACTTCGCAAGACTCCATTGCTGAAGAAAAAGCATGTTGAAGTTAGTTTAAAGTTTGCTGCACAACATTTGGGTAAGCCAGTAAAATATTGGGAGAATATAGTCTGGTCAGATGAGACCAAAATTGAACTTTTTGGATGCCACAACACACAGCATGTTTGGAGGAGAAATGACACTGCACATCAGCCCAAAGACACCATATAAACACTGAAGTGTGGAGATGGAAGCATCATGGTGTGATTTTTTTTTTCCAGCACATGGTACAGGCAGACTTCATATAATTGAAAGAAAGATGAATGGACAAATGTACAGACATCCTTGACAAGAACCTGTTGCCATCTGCCAAGATGCTGAAGAAGAAATGAGGGTGGACATTTTAGGAAGACAATGATCCCAAGCACACTGCCAAGGACACTCTCAACTGGCTGCAGAGAAGGAAAATAAAGCTGCTAGAATGGCCCGGTCAGTCACCTGACCTGAATCCAATTGAAAATCTATGGAACAAACTGAAGATCAGAGTTCATTGAAAACACCCACGGAACCTTCAAGATTTGAAAACAGTTTGTGTGTAAGAATGGGATAAAATCACTCCTGAGCAATGCCTGCACCTACTTTCGCCATACAGGAGGCATCTGGAAGCTGTTATTACCAATAAAGGCTTTTCTACTAAATATTAAATGAATCTCACCAAGCGTGTCCATTACTTATTTCCTGTGTCATTCAACTTTATTAAATATAGCTTGTTTTATGAACACAGGTGCCTTGATTTATTTGTATGTATGGATTACTTGGGTTGTTAATGATATCTGGTGAAAATCTCAGGTCAGTGGCTCCATTAGAAATATGTTTAATGAGAAAAATGTTGACATGTTCAATACTTTTTTTTCCCTGCTGTATCTCTGCAACATTGCATGAAGGTTGGAGACAGTGCCTTTGACATGGCAAACTGGGGTGGTGGCTCCTCTCTTGAAGAAGGGAGACTGAAGGGTGTGTTACATCTTTAGAAGGATAACACTGCTCACCCTCCCTGGGAATGGAGGCTTAGCAGTATGCCAAGGTATGGGGAGAAGAGACCCACCATTGGGCGAGCCTCGGATTCAAAAGGAACAATGTGTTTTCTATCTAGGTAATGGCACACTGGACCAACTATTTACCATGTCAAGGATTCTTAAGAGTTCATGGAAGTTTGCCCAACCACTCTACATGTGTTTTTTGGACTTGAGGAAGGTATTCAACCATGTCACTCATGGTTTCTTGTCAGCATTGCTTCAGGAGTATGGGCTTTCGGTTTGGTTACAAGCCATCCGGTTCCTATATAACCAAAAGTTTGGTTTATATTGCCAACAAGTCCATGGTCTTCAGCTCAAAAGAGGTCTTATTCATGAATGAGGGGAGAATGGAGCAGGAAGTTCACAGACTGATTGGAGCCGCATCTGCAGTGATGTGGACATTGTGGTGAAGAAGGAGCTTAGCTCTGAAGCAAAGCTGTTGATTTAATTGTCAATCTATCTTTCTACCCTCACCTATGGTAATGAACTTTTGGTAATGACCGAAAAAATGAGATCACAGATACAGGCAGCTAAAATGAGCTTTCTCCATCCATCCATCTATCCATGGATGGATGGAAATTGTAGGTGGCTGAGGAGAGGGACATCTGGGCTTCTCTGCTTTGGCTGCTGCCTCCGTGACCCGGACCTCCGGAGAAGTGGTAGAAGATGGATGGATGGATGGATGGATGGATAAATATAATTTTATTAATATTTTTTCTTTGAAATCAGAGTTAAATTATTGTTCTGTTCTTGCTCTGCAAAATTATGGTCAAATGTACAAATTGTATAAAGAAAAAAGACAAAATTTTACCACAATCTGTTTCAAATTTATATTAAAAAAACAAAACAAAACAGTAATTTAAAAAAAAATAAACAAAAACTAGCAATAAAAAATCCACAAATTTATAATAAAGTCTCAAATCTACATGAAAAGTCAATTTTACAAGAGGAAATTACAAATTTGAGGAAAATTGTTTCAAATTTAGGTAAATTTATAGAGAAAAGTAGAAAATTATCAGAAAATTGTTCTAAATTTTGGAGAAAAACTTCAAACTGTGAAGACTGAAGTCATTACTCAAGTTTTTAAGTGGGTGCTTTTTGCATCCTCTATTAGAAATTTTTGGTTGACTGATATGGGTGTGTAATGGAATGTGTGGTTATAAAAAGAGGTTCTTACTCACATATGTGGTGATTTAAAATAAAACAAACAACAATAGTGGATGTGCAATGTTTGTTAATTTTATCAGTCTTTTCTTGGGGGCTTTGTGCACTGAAGTGTTTGACAGTTTATTTTTTATTCAGCTAAATGCACTTTGTGATGTGCCAAAGTCAGTTATGACCAGGATGTACTATATTTTATTTCACAAGGGAAACAAATGTTAATGCTACTAACAGTGCACACTGAGTTTTTATGCACTTTGAAATATGCCTAAAATATGACCAAAACGGTGATCTACAGAATTTTTTTTTTCATTCTATTTATTTAATTGTTGTTCAAGAGGAAAAAAAAAATATTTCTACTACTTCAAGTTCTGCTCAACACCAGCGCTGTTATTGTGTTTTTATTCGGGATGAGCTGGTCCGCTCTGCTGTATCGGTATTGGATTCGATCCAGGCAAAATGGCTGGATCGGTATGAGTAAGGAATAAAAGTAATTTACCAATCTGATACATAAATAATATTAAAATGAAGGCACAATCCTGTTCTCAGCCGTGCTGTGGATGGCTTCTGTAAACAGAGGCAACCAGTGTCACATCACTGGAGCCTGTCTGTGGGACTCACCTCAGTATGTTGCTGTGTAAGATAAGATAAGATAAGATAAGCCTTTATTAGTCCCACAACGGGGAAATTCCAGGATTGCAACAGCACAGGGATAGCAACACTCAGAGCAACAATCAGAAGGCAAGAAAAAAAAAAAAACAAGCAAGCAAGAGCAGCTAATATACATATGTACATATTACTATAAAATATATATATATACACACACACAGACACACAGTGCAGAGCATTGTAGCTGGATGGGATAAATATATGAATATGTAAACACACAGTGCGGAGCAATGTAGCTAGATGGAATAATATGTAGATATATAAACACCCAGTGCGGAGCATTGTAGCTAGATGGCATAAATATGTAAATATATAAACACACACAGTGCAGAGCATTGTTGCTAGATGGGATGAAACAGGACAACCGTCTATTTAGTTATCCTACATGGTATGATTATGTGCCCATACATATTCTCACTCTCCATAGCGACCGGTATTTTCCTAGTTGTATGCCGGAGGGGGACCATTGCGTAAGTCTATTGCATCTTTTGCATTCAAAAAACTATTAGTTTGTTACGTCTTTTTGCTATCTCTGCGAGCAGCCCTGCTTAGGTTGTATAGTCTGACAGCCGTTGGTAGGAAGGACCTGCGAAACCTCTCGGTTGTGCACCTGGGATGATGTAGTCTGCTGCTAAATGAGCTCCTCAGTGCATTCAGTATGTCCTGCATAGGGTGGAACTCGGACTCCAGCAGCAGAGATGACAGTTTAGCCACCGTCCTTCTCTCTCCTATCTCCTCCACCGGATCAAGGCGCTGCCCCAGGACAGAGCTAGCTTTCTTGATCAGTTTGTTCAGTCTCTTCCTATCGGCTGCAGTAATGCCACTGCCCCAGCAGACCACTCCAAAAGTGATGGCTGATGCCACCACCGTGTCATAGAATGTCTTCAGCAGCGCGCCTTGTACACCAAAAGACCTGAGTCTCCTCAGCAGGAACAGCCTGCGCTGTCCCTTCTTGTAGAGTGCATCAGTATTGTGTGACCAGTCTAGTTTATTGTTCAGATGAACACCCAGGTACTTATAGGCTGTCACCATCTCGATGTCTGTCCCTGTATATTTACTGGTGCTGTGAGGGGTTGTCCTTGCCTGCGGCAGTCCACCACCAGCTCCTTAGTTTTTCTCGCGTTGATCTGGAGGCAGTTCCGATGGCACCAGTCCACAAAGTCCTGGATAAGCCCTCTGTACTCAGCTTCATCTCCATTGGAGATGAGGCCAACGATCGCAGAGTCATCAGAGAACTTCTGTAGATGGCAGTGTGTTGTGTTGTGTGAGAAGTCCGCAGTATAAAGAGTGAACAGGAAGGGAGCCAGCACCGTTCCCTGGGGGGCCCCCGTGCTACTGATGATCGTGTCGGACACACAGTCCCGGGTTCTCACAAACTGAGGCCGGTTCGTGAGGTAGTCCAGGATCCATGATGACAGGTGCTGGTCCACCCCTGCGCGCAGCAGCTTGTCCTTCAGGATCATCGGTTGGATGGTGTTGAAAGCACTGGAGAAGTCAAAGAACATGATCCTCACCATATTCCCGGGCTTCTCCAGGTGGGACAGAGAACGGTGAAGGAGGAAGATCACCGCATCCTCCACCCCAATGCCATGCTGGTAGGCGAACTGGAGTGGATCCATCGCTGGTTCCACCAGGGGGCGGAGGTGAGCAAGGAGCAGTCTCTCCAGGGTCTTCATCAAGTGGGACATCAAGGCCACCGGTCTGTAACTGTTCAGGTCTTTGGGGTGGGAAGTTTTTGGTACAGGTACCACACAAGATGTTTTCCACAGCTGTGGTACCCTCCCCAGTTTCAGGCTCAGGTTGAAGATATACGTCACAATCCCACACAGCTGGTCTGCACAGGACTTGAGGAGCTTTGCGCTGATGCCGTCCGGTCCCGACGCCTTCCTCGCCTTGATCTTCCTCATCTCCGTCCTCACTTGGGTCCTGGTCAGGGTCAGGATGGGGGGCTGTGTGTTGGGAGTGGGGGGGTGTTGGTGGAGTGGGGAGTGGGCAGCAGGACTTGATTTCTTTAGAGGCAGCAGTGGTTGTTGTGCAGACAGGGGGGAGGGCGGTTGGTCAAACCTATTGAAAAACAGATTCAGGTTGTTCGCCCACTCCCTACCCCCCGTGGCCTGGGGGGAGGTATTCTGGAGCCCCGAGATGGTTTTGAGGTTTCTCCAGACCCCGCTGATGTCGCTCTGTTGCAGCTTGTCCTCCATCTTCTTCCTGAAGCTGTCCTTGCCTTCTCTGATCTTTCTCCTCAGCTCCCTCTGTACGGACTTCAACATCTCCCTGTTCCCCGACCTGAAGATCCTCTTCTTCTCTCTCAGAAGTGTTTTTATCTCAGGGTTGATCCAGGGTTTGTTGTTTGAGTGACGCCGTATGGTCTTGGTGGGAACGGATTTGTCCACACAGAAGCTGAGGTAGTCCGTGAAGGTGTGAATGAGGCCATCGATGTCCTCACCATGTGGATCGCAGAGCTGCTTCCAGGCTGTGGCTTCAAAACAGCCCTTTAGAGTGTTCATTGTCTCTTCAGACCATAACTCCACAGTGTGCATGGCTGGAGGTTGTCTGTGTACTAGGGGTTTGTACACCGGCCGGAGATGAACCAAGTTGTGATCCGATCTCCCGAGTGGGGGGAGTTGTGATGAGGTGTACGCCTCCTTAGTGTTTGCGTAGAATAAGTCCAGTGTTTTATTGTCTCTAGTGTGGCATGTGACATACTGGGTGAACGTGGGTAGAATGGGAGATAGTGAAACATGGTTGAAATCGCCTGAGATGAGGAGAAGAGCATCTGGGTGTTCTGTCTGCAGCCTGCTTGTTACTGAATGGATGACGTCACGCGCTGTCCCAGCGTTCGCCGTCGGATTTGCATAAACAACAATGCAGATCACGTGTGAGTGTTCTCTCGGGAGATATGTAGGCCTCACGCTAACAGCTAGCAACTCAATGTCTTTGCTGCAGTGTCGTTATTTAACAGTGATATGTCCCGGTCTGCACCAGTTGTTGTTAACATACATTATCACTCCACCGCCCCTTTCTTTGCCACTGTCTGGTGTTCGGTCAGCCCGTATCATGTGAAAACCCTCCAGCTCAATATTAGCATCTGCTGCTAGTTCAGTTAGCCACGTCTCAGTAAACAAAAGGAGAGAGCACTCCCGGTAAGTGCTATCGTAACGGGAGATAGCCGCTAGCTCATCTACCAGCATGTAGTAGTACCAGCATTTACAATTTTACACCATCAGCTTGATATAAGACTTGCAAAAGTATCATGGCAGCAAAAAAGTATGCTGAATTTTCTCAAGAACCGTGCAGACCCAAGTGTGTTGTGCAGCAGCAGCCGCTGTTTTACTGCTGGAATACGCTAAAAGTGAAACTAAAGGAAGGAAAGTGAAAGTAAAATCCACAGGAGCAGGAATGAAGACATAACATGGGTTTACCTTTAGATGGACAGTTACAGATGATGGTTGTGATGGTGTGATGTGATGTGATGTTGTGATTGTAGTAATATGGCGGCCAGGATGGTCACACTTTTTCAGTGCTGAGACAAAGTTGCTGATTTGGCCACTAAAATAACTAACCAACAGCGATCGGCATTTGTGATGCACACGCACGGGCTGAATTTCCACCTTGGTTAAAATACCCCTTTATTCGCCTTTCACCGCGCTCTGTGAGTAAACTGATTAGCGTTTCTTTTTGGGGTTCGCTGCTACGCTTTACCCGAAGCGTTTGCTAAGCTAATGCTAGTCATAGCACCTAACACCAACATGAAGCGACTCTGTCCCCGGTGATTGGGGCTCGCCGGAGGAACTAACCGAGGCAACAGTTGGACGGGAGCCGGATCGGAGTTCGAGTGCAGCGGTGGTGGGAGACGGGGACCAGTGGAGGACCACCGGGGCCCCAGCCAGACAAGAGCCTGAGTCGGAGCCCAGTTACAGCGGCGGGGCTCAGTGGAGGAACTACTGAGGCAGACGGCGGTAGGTGGCGGGACTCAGCGGAGGATCTACCGGGACCCCAGCCGGACAGAAGCAGGATCGGAGCTCGGCTACAGCAGCGGTGTGTGGCGGGACTCGATGGAGGAGCTGCCGGTACCCCGGCTGGACAGGAGCTCGGTTACGGCGGCGGTAAGCAGCGGGACTAGCAGCGGAGGGGGCTAGCTGAGGCCCAGCTGGATTCGAGGTTGGTCGGATCGGATACCGGCAACACCAGCAGAGATTGTTTTACTATCCACAGGTCAGTAAAAATGCCACCAAAGAAGGAGGAAATGGAAAAGATCAAAAAATCTCTGAACTTCTTGTCAGAAGAACTGACCAAAATGGTTAGCCAGCAGGCCAAAATATTAGGCCTAATGGAAGAAGTCCGAGAATTAAAATTAACAATTCAGGAAAAAGACAAAAAAATTACGGACTTGGAGCAACGCATTGAAGATCTTGAACAATGTGTTGTGACCCGAGCACTATGTTATTTGTGCTCGGGCTATTCCTGTCAGGGCTTGACAGCGGTGTTGTTATCCTTGCTCTCCGAGCTCTTATTGTGACAGCGCTCGGGGAGGCTTCCGCTCAGCTGTCAAGTCCTCAACAGCTGTTCTGCATTTGCGGTCGTTAGCGACGGACTTCTTAAACCAACACTGGTGGCCGCATCCTTGCAGCAGTGTCCGTCTCTTATCGTCGGAGCTACGTATGCATTGGACTGTTTCTACCTTGCCTGTCTGTGGTATGACTGTCACCTCCTGTGGACCTGTAAGTGTGCTGTTAGCCTTACGCCTCCCGGTGTGTGTAGACATGTGTGTGTCATTGCCTCAGCAGCTTGTACCATTATTACTTCACCGTTAAATAAATACTCTTGCACAACTCTCTGGTGACGGTGTGGCGTCTTATGGTAGCTCACGTGAGCCACCGCATGACAGTACACTGCTGCCAAAAAACGGCGTTTCCGGTGACGCCAACCCGAGATGCTTTTCACCAGTGAGTTGGTGTTTTTTGGACATTCGCTTTCCCTCTCTGGGTACGGTGTGTGTGCGTGAGGAATGCCGTCGCGGAGGGGCCGCGCTCGGAGTCCGAGCCACGAGCTGACGGGCGTCCTTGAATTTGTGGATGAGATGCTCATCTCCGCTTTCCTCCTGGATTACGATCACGGCATACACTGGTACCTGGACTCCGCTGAGGACGCTCTTCGTCATCTCTCTCCTCACTACGCCGACCACCCGGAAGTCGACGCGAGGAGGGTTGATATCGCCGCACAACGCAAGATATTCCTTATGCTGGAGGAGGAGGATGGCAAGAAACAGAGGAGGAGGCGCTCCTGCTCTTTGCCTCGGGATCCCGATCCTGTCCTCAATTGATTCCTGGAGTTCGCACCATTTGGGGGCCAGTGTAGACGTCGGCGCCGCGGCCGAGCACATCTTCAGCAAGCTCCTGTTCCGGATCCAGTTCCGGGCCGCCGGAATGACCCAGTCAACCAGTCAGCTGTCTCTTCGGCATCACATCAGGAGGGAATTCCTGCAGCCCCTTTTCTCGGGCCACCACCCCCTGCTGTACGGTCAGCATGTTGTGTCAGGCCTGCTTCGGCTGCCGGTCCCTCGACCTCGACGCTCTCTCCAGCTGCTGTGTGTGATCAGAGTCCTGCGCCAGCGAGCTTCATCCATCGGTCCTTTCCTACCACCCAGCGAGTGAGGGAAGGAGCAATGTCCTCTACAGCTGGCACCATCCTTCATCCAGGAGACAGGCAAGTTCAAATTCACTCTCCTACTTATCATGGTGATCTGTCTTGTCTGACTCCTGGGGGTGAAGCTCGGGGTTTGCAGCCCCCCGAGTTTCCTCCTCCAGCTATAGTTACCTGTACTGAACCTGCTGCCTCTGTGTTTCCTCCTGCTGAGCGGACCTCGGCGTTAGATCCACGCTGTCGAACGAGGGGGAGGCCTGCGGCTCTGGGAATTATCCCGGCCCCGCAGCCTTGTTTTGGACAGAGGAGGAGAGCGGACTGCGGTGTGGAGCCTGAGCCGACGAGCAAGCGTCCCCAGGTCTCCACAGGGGAGCAGTCCGAGCCAGCGGGTCGAGGGTCCCCTGCCACCACGCCATGCGGGTTATCGGTGTGGACATCAGCGTGAGAGGATCCAGCTGCAGAGACCATCAGGCCGGCTGTGGAACCCGACGCAGCTGAGTGGGAGCCCGACGATGACGACGAGCTTCTACCTGAACCTGGATCGACGAAGTCCTGGATGGCTCCAGAGCCCGAGTGCAGGCAAGTGCTCTTCTTTGTTTGTCTTTGTGGTGTGTTAGAGCATTTTTGCCTGCCTCATGGGGAGGCGAGCGAGGGGCAGCCGTCTGCTGCGCCCGAGCTTGTCTCGCTGGGCTCTGGCGCTGCCGGTGATACTGATCCCGGTCCTCTCCTGTCCTCTGAGCCTCTCCACAGCGTAACCGGTTTGGAGTCTGTCGAGGTCGTGGGGCTGGAGGTCCCAAGTTCGGGGATGGAGGTCATCACCGGTGCAGTACCGACCCAGTCGGGGTCCGTCCAGACCCAGTTGGGGTCCGATGCATGGGCTGAGGTGACCCAATCGGGGTCCGATGCGGGTACAGCAGTGACCCAATCGGGGTCCGTCCAGACCCAGTCGGGATCTGACGCGTGGGCTGAGGTGACCCAATCGGGTCCGACGCGGGTGCAGCGGTGACCCAATCGGGTCCTGCCGAGATCCAGTGGGGGTCCAACGCAGGTGCTGCTGTGATCCAATCGGGGTCCGACGCGGGTGCAGCGGTGACCCAATCAAGGCCTGACGAGATCCAGCAGGGGTCCAGCGCAGGTGCGGCTGTGACCCAATTGGGGTCCGACGCGGTCCAATCGGGGTCTGACGCAGGTGTGGCTGTGACCCAATCGGGGTCCGACGAGGTCCAGTGGGAGTCCAACGCAGGTGCAGCTGCAACCCAATCGGGGTCCGACGAGGTCCATTCGGGGTCCGACGAGGTCCAGTGGGGGTCCAACGCAGGTGCAGCTGCGACCCAATCGGGGTTTGAGGAGGTCCAATCGGGGTCTGACGCAGGTGTGGCTGCAACCCAATCGGGGTCCGACGAGGTCCAGTGGGGGTCCAACGCAGGTGCAGCTGCGACCCAATCGGGGTCCGACGAGGTCCAATCAGGGTCTGATGCAGGCGCGGCTGTGACCCAATCGGGGTCCGACGAGGTCCAGTGGGGGTCCAACGCAGGTGCAGCTGCGACCCAATCGGGGTTTGAGGAGGTCCAATCGGGGTCTGACGCAGGTGCAGCTGCAACCCAATCGGGGTCCGACGAGGTCCAGTGGGGGTCCAACGCAGGTGCAGCTGCGACCCAATCGGGGTCCGACGAGGTCCAATCAGGGTCTGATGCAGGCGCGGCTGTGACCCAATCGGGGTCCGACGAGGTCCAGTGGGGGTCCAACGCAGGTGCAGCTGCGACCCAATCGGGGTCCGACGAGGTCCAGTGGGGGTCCAACGCAGGTGCAGCTGCGACCCAATCGGGGTCCGACGAGGTCCAATCAGGGTCTGATGCAGGCATGGCTGTGACCCAATCGGGGTCCGACAAGGTCCAGTGGGGGTCCAACGCAGGTGCAGCTGCGACCCAATCGGGGTTCGAGGAGGTCCAATCGGGGTCGGACGCTGGTGCGGCAGTGACCCAATCGGGGTCCAGCGAGGTCCAGTGGGGGTCCGACATTGGCGCTGCTGTGACCCAATCGGGGTCTGACGCGGGTGCAGCTGTGATCCAATCGGGATCCGATACAGGCGGATCTGCGACGATCGCATCGGTCTGGACCGAGATCGGTGGAGGAGCCGCAGACCCTTCGCCGCCTGATGTGATGTGGACCCATTGTCTTGAGTATTCGCCTCTCAGGAGCCACCAGCTGGGGTCGTTAGCGCTGGGGGCCGTTGGAGGTTTTTGTCTAGCAGGCTGGCGCTCTCATGTAGTTTCTCCGTCTGGCAGGCCGCCGCACGCTGTTCCTCCACGGTTCTGGTGGCTGAGGGATGCGGGTCGGCCACCCTAGGAACTGCTCCGCTGGTTTGGCGCCTTGGGTCGGTCACCCGATAAACTGTGTTTGCTACTGGGTGGCCTGGTACGGCCACCGGAGGACTTGTTTCTTGGGGCCTGGGACTGGGGCAGGCCGCCTGACCATGACCACTGTTTTTGTGACTGTCTGTGGGCCATTGGATGCAGGGAGGTCACCGGAGCTCTGCCTGGGGCGCTTGATCTCCGTCGATCATCTTCTGTTTGGGACCATACGGGGTACGGTTATTTGGAGCAATTGAGAATGCCTCATGTATGTTTGCAGCATGCTTTTGTTTTTGTTTTTTTTTGTTTTCCTCCCCTCTTCTATTTGAGGGGCTATAGCATGTATTTCTTATTTTTTCATAGATACCATTGTGTTTGAGGCTGTTGTTTTGGGTTTAATTGTGGCTGGGTTTCATGTACAGGGGTGATTTGGGAGTATAATTGTGGCATTTCAAAGTTTGTGTGTGAAAAGATCTTTACTCTGATGAGTTCTACACCACGTGGGGTTATGTACTCTGGAGTTGGACAGGTTGTCTGTGGTCTCTGTGGGAAATCTTTCGGTGTCAGGTAATTATGCTCTGTATGGTTTGTACCCCTTGTATTGTAATTCTTGCCTTGTTTTTTTTTCTTTTCATTGTTCTGGGGGAATTTGATGGATATGTCGGGGGATGTGTTCTTCTTTTTCTTTTTTGTCTGGGGCCTTGTTGGGTTTTGTTTGGCTCCCTCCTTGCCTGTTCCTCCATTCACTCACCCTGTGGTTGGGGGGGGGGGGGTACTGTTGTGACCCGAGCACTATGTTATTTGTGCTCGGGCTATTCCTGTCAGGGCTTGACAGCGGCGTTGTTATCCTGGCTCTCCGAGCTCTTATTGTGACAGCGCTCGGGGAGGCTTCCACTCAGCTGTCAAGTCCTCAACAGCTGTTCTGCATTTGCGGTCGTTAGCAACGGACTTCTTAAACCAACGCTGGCAGCCGCATCCTTGCAGCAGTGTCCGTCTCTTATCGTCGGAGCTACGTATGCTTTGGACTGTTTCTACCTTGCCTGTCTGTGGTATGACTGTCGCCTCCTGTGGACCTGTAAGTGTGCTGTTAGCCTTACGCCTCCCAGTGTGTGTAGACATGTGTGTGTCATTGCCTCAGCAGCTTGTACCATTATTACTTCACCATTAAATAAATACTCTTGCACAACTCTCTGGTGACGGTGTGGCGTCTTATGGTGGCTCGCGAGAGCCACCGCATGACACAATGTTCTCGTATGGATGATCTAATTATAAGTGGACTAGACATCAAATATCAGTCATACGCTCATGCTACAACAGGACTGAGAGGTGAGGAGGCTCCCACAAGTGAATCAGTCTCCCTGGAAAACCAGGTGCTTCAGTTCCTTGATAGTAGAGATATAAAGGTCGAAGCAAATGCAATTTCAGCCTGTCATGCTTTACCCAGAAAAGATAATAAAACAAAGAAATCAATTGTGATGCGCTTTGTGAACAGAAGGGTAAAGAATGACATACTGAGGCAGGCCAGAAAGTTACGAGGAACAGAAGTTTACCTAAATGAACACCTAACAAAAACTAATGCTGAAATAGCACGGCAAGCACGGATGCTGAAAAGACAAAATAAGATACAGGCAACATGGACAAGAAATTGAAGAGTTTGAATCAAACTAAATGGAACACCTGAGGAAGCAAAGAGTATAATGATCAGAGATGTTACTGACTTAAATAAATACAGATGAACACTGATTAAGAAAATTAAGAGACAATGATAATCCATATCCACACACATGGCAAGAATAGTTCTTTTGACATACCATGTCAATGTACTTAAAAAAAAACTAAACTAAACAAAACAAACAAAAAACCTTATGACTGACTTGAGTAGCCATCAATTATCCCCAGTTGGAGGAAGTCATTTGACACAGAGTGAGGAAACTCAAACTCTGAAAATATGCCATTATGCTGAACATAAACTACAAGAGATGGAGAATGATATTGATCCTGATAACTACTTTTTCAATAATATTCATAACCATTGTGAATATTACACTGAAAAGCAATTCAAAAGTCAAGTGCAACTAGATGGTAAACTATCAATAATACACTTCAACAGCAGAAGTCTTAACAAAAACTTTCCACAGATTCAGGACTATTTAAAACAGCTAGACAGAAAATTTACAGCTATCGCAGTCTCTGAAACTTGGCTTAATGAAGAGCAGGCTCCCCTGATGGCAATAGATGGATATCAGATGTTTCATATTAACAGATCTCAAAAAAAGGGTGGTGGTGTTGCACTGTATATTGATGACCTGTATAGGTGTAAGCTTGTAAATGGAATGTCCTTTGCACTACCAGGGATTTTGGAATGTGTAACTGTTGAGATTGACCAAGATAAAACAAAAAATCTAATTATAAGTTGTATATATAGAACGCTGGGAACTTGCATTGAGACATTCAGAGATAAATTAGTCGAGCTGTACAATAATATTACTAGTAAGAAAATGGTAGTAATTTGTGGAGATTTCAATATTGATCTACTAAATCCATATCAACAAAATATAATTACAGAGTTCATGAATTCTATGTACAGCATGAGTCTATATCCCACAATAACACATCCCAGTAGAATCACAGTTCACACTGCTACACTTATTGACAACCTGTTTGTTAATATTATTGATAAGAAAATAGAAAGTGGATTATTGATAAATGATATAAGTGACCACTTGCCAACCTTTGCACTTATCCATGGCCACACGGAGGCCAATACAGAAAAAAATTTAAAATCGTTCAGATACAAATCACAAAATGCAATCAGTTCTTTTAAAGAGGACTTGCTGAAGCAAGACTGGACAGAAGTCTATGTATCAGATGTAAATGAAGCCTTTGACACATTAATAAACATTGTAACCACTCTTTATGAAAAAAATTGTCCATTAGTAAAGAAAAAGCTTAAACATAAATTTGCCGATAAGCCATGGTTAACCAAAGGATTACAAAAGGCGTGTAAAAAGAAAAATTTATATAATAATAATAATAATAATAATAATAATAATAATAATAGATGACAAAATACAACTTAAAGGGTTAGTTCTTTTATTTTCAGATATAAAACATTTTTTATTTCATGCACAGTGGCACTTTGAATTTCATCTGAATGTTTACTTAAATACTCAGCTTTAAAGTTTTGCAATAAACTTGAACTTAAAACTTCAGAATGCATGTTTACATTGTGCTAACCAGTGAAATGCTACCAATGTTGCAAAGTTTAAATTTAAAAAAAGCAGCAGCGTTGCTGAACTGAGTCAAATTTGTAATATATTCTTTGAATTTTTAATTTATGTTTTTATATGTATGCAAAATGCAACCAGTCATTACCAAAGTATGTTCTGTACTGTTGTTTTAAATAACAGAAATGGTATCGGGTTTGGATCGGTATCGGCCGATATTCAAAGTCACAGTATCGATATTGGGATCGGTCTTGAAAAAGTGGTATCAGCTCATCCCTAGTTTTTATACACTTTTGGTGTGCCTTTG
Source organism: Pholidichthys leucotaenia (assembly GCA_020510985.1). NCBI lineage: Eukaryota > Metazoa > Chordata > Actinopteri > Cichliformes > Pholidichthyidae > Pholidichthys > Pholidichthys leucotaenia. The sequence goes on along the minus strand of CM035840.1, from coordinate 411,708,048 downwards.
TCATGTGCCAAGCACACATTTAAAACCAAGACAATGAATGAAAAGTGCATATTTTTCATCATATTGATCTGTGTTGGTTTGAAATTTGTCAATCAACAGATCGCTGAACATGTGTGGCCCAGTTATATGTCTTGATTTCAAATTGTGGCCCAACTGATTTTGTAATTGAATAGCCCTGGTGTATGAAAAGGTACTGGAGAGGAGAGTCCCGCCGTTCGGCGAACCTTGGATTCAGGAAGAGCAATGTGTTTTTTATCCTGGAAGTGGCACACTGGACCAACTATTTACCCTCTCAAGGATCCTCGAAAGTTCATGGGGGTTTGCCCAACCAGTCTACATGTGTTTTATGAACTTGGAGAAGGCATTCAACGATGTCCCTCAGTGCTGCTTTGGGAGTATGGGCTTTCGGGCTGGTGTAGATCTATCCGGTCCCAATATGGCCATTAGTTTGTATTGCAATCAATCAGTCAAACTCACTCACAGTGAAAATTGGATTCCACCAATGCTACCCTTTGTCGCCAATCGTGTTCATAAATTTTATGAAAAATTTCCATCCATCCATCCATCATCTTAAATGCTTATTCCTCTTCATAGTCATGGGAGTCTAAACTCTATCCTTGCTATGAAAACTAGTATGTCTGTCTAAAATTCAGATGTAAACTGAGTATTCTGGTTAATTTCTTAATTTACCTGACACCCCTGGTGGCAGAACCAAAACTACAGCAAGACATTTTACACAGAGTTTTTTCTGCAAATGGTCCAGGCAATCCAGACATCTTCACCCTGCTGACCAATGACTATGTACCAGCCTATAGCACCAACCTCATCATCAGCTTTGTGGACAACACCGCGATGGTGGGCCTCATCACCAACAATGAGGAGGCCAGCTACAGAAATGAGGTGAGCCAACTGGTCCAGTGGTGTAAGGACAATAATCTCTTTCTGAATGTGGAAAAAACCAAGGAGATTGTGGTCGACTTCAGGAAGGGACACACACAGCATGCCCCTCTGATCATCGATGGAGCAGCTGTGGAGAAAGTGAGCAGCACCAAGTTCCTGGGGGTCCACATCTCTGAGGACCTCTCCTGGTCCAACAACACCACATCACTGGTCAAGAAGGATCAAACTTGCCTCCATTTCCTCCGCAAACTGAGGAAAGCATGAGTCCCACCCCCCATCATGTGTTCATTCTACCGGAGCATCATTGCAGCATCCTCACCAGCTGCATCACAGTGTGGTATGGAAGCTGCACTGCTTCCTGCCAGAAGACACTACAGCACACAGTGAAAGCAGCCAGAAAGATCATCAGTGCCCCCTGCCCCCCCTCTTGGACATCTACTTCACCTGCCTCACCATCAGAGCCATCAACATTGCAGACAACACCTCCCACCCCTCACTGTCCCTCTTCAGCCCCCTACTCTCGGGGAAAAGGTATCAGACCACGCCACAAGACTGCTAAACAACTTTGTTCACTAGGCCATCAGGATCCTGAACTCTCCCCCTCTGCCCCCTTCCCCTGGACCATAACACACTCACCTTCACAATAACTACCTCAGCTGTTGGCACAGAAAGACTGGCTATATGTCTCTGCACTTTACTGCAACCATTTGCACAAATGCCATATCTGCTGCTGTCAGTTGTTGCAATGTTAATCATGTGCAGTCCTATGTCACTGTCTGCACCTACACTATCACATCGAACTTGCAATCATGAGTATTACTGCTCTACTTTTTCTGTATATAGGATTGCTGGGTTTTATCGTTTATCTTCATTTGCAGTATGGGATGTCTGGGTCTATTTTTTGTCGCTATTTGCACTATGGGTAGCATTACTGTACATAGACTGCTGTTGTTGTTTTGCCAGCCCTATTCCTTTTTTATATTGCACACACCACTGAATAGAGAGAAACACCATTTCAATTCTTCTGTATGTCCTGTATGTATAGTAGTATTGACAACTAAAATCTTTGAATCTTGAAAGAATGCATTGAAAATAAAACATGCACATGAACCAGGGCTTTGGAAATGGTACATACCATGCATATGTCTACAGTACTTTTAGCATAGGCAAAGCCAGCACCCTGGATTGTTATTTCGAGTTTCTCTCTCTCTCTCTCTCTCTCTCTCTCTCTCTCTCTCTCTCTCTCTCTCTCTCTCTCTCTGAAGGTTTAGTTTGTTTCGTTATTATCTTCACCAAGAATTCTTTCCTGACAGATGGGGTAAAGACAGTACCAATGTTTAGTTATTTCTGTTCAAGTAGCACAAATAGATTTCAAAGGAAGGTTGAGTAAGGACACAAGGGCCAGGTTATCAAAATTGTGGGTTGTGAATAGAATGGGTTATGCATTAACTACATGGCACTCAAATGCAAAATCTTCTGCCCATATGCGAAGATATCCTTTGTCAAGGTACTAAATTCAAAGTTCCTTCCATGCAGGTGAGTTCTTAAGGATGACCTTAACCAGAGATTATAGGGACCTGGAAAGGCAGATGTGAAGTTAAAGAGGATACATAAAAAATATGGAAAGAGGTTTGAGGAAAAAAACTACTTAAATGACCCTATAATGACCTTTCATGTCAGATATTTTTTTACCTTTCAAATGTATTTTTCTTTGCTGGTCCACATGGCGAGACTGATATAGATCAGAAGTTTGCTCTCCAACAGAAAACACTGAATTTGTGCTGCAGGTTATAAACCAGGGCCAAGAATACTTTTTTTTTTTTTTTTTCCCCCTCGGCCAATAGAAGCTGCAGAAGCTCTGCATCCCCAAAGTAATGCCAGAGTCCTAATTGGCTTTTGTGATTGGCTTGTTCGATATAGCCAGGGTCCTGTTCACAATTTACACTCAAGTCATTCATTTTCACCATAAGCCACTGAGCCTTAACAAGATTTCTGCTCCTCCAGGCAGACTGCAATGATCCCCCCTGAGGGCAAACACAGACCTCTCTCACCTACTGTGTCTTAGAAAGGGACTCCCACAGGTGATGACCAGGGTCAGGGAATAAGAAGAGTGTCACTATAACACACACACAGTCTTAAATACAAGTTTAGTCCTCACCGCTAGTGAATCCCACTAATTGAATCTAATGTCTAGAACGAAGACTCACTTCAGTACCTACGTATATGGACCTCAGTCTTGATCATAGCAAAAATACCACACAGAATCCAGAAAAAAAAAAAAAAAAAAAGATTTTTCTGGAATCTTGTTGAACATTTTTGCTAATTTGAACATAAGCATTTCAGAACATTTGAGTGTAATTGAACCTCTAAACCTCTATCAACCTTTGAGTCTAAATACATAAGTTCATGATAAGTTAATCACATGAATGGCTTCACCCTGACGGCCTTGACTGACACACAAAATTATTCTTTAGTAAAAATGCATTGTGAAATAACAGCATTATGAAATAAAGGGGTACTCTGAAAACAAGATTAAAAACAGCATTACAATTCTGCATTAAACTTGTCACAGTGAGAGGATGTATGACCCAGGCAGGGAGTGAAGAGCCCAAATTACAGCAATATTCAGTTCCAAGGCTTTATTAAACAAGGAAACAAAGGCACAGCTTGTGGGCGGGAGGAAAAACTAACTAAATAAACTGAAAACAAGAAGTATAACTAAACAAATGAAACAGAAATAATAAGACAAACCACAGAAACCAGGAGAACATGAGAAAATCATGGGGAACACAGGGAACATCCACAAAATGATTTATTGACAGTACAAAGCAAGGAAAGATGAAACTAAACCTATAGGGACTGAAAATTACACATGTGAAAAAGGTGGGCAAACAGCTGTGAGGAATCAAACGAACTAAGAGGTTACATAATTGAAAAAGTAAAGCAGAGGATCATGGGCACTGATTACATTAAATAACCTGAGCACTGGAGCTGAGGAGACCCTTAACGAACTAGAAGAGGAGGTGACTGATGAAGCAGCAGAGGAACTTGCTGACGAAGCAGCAGAGGAGACTATGAGCATGTGAGCACAGACCACCAACAAGGGAACAAAGAATACTGCAAGCATGGGAGCTGGGGAGACCAGAAGTAGCTGAGGAGGTTAGAGACAACCAAGCCATGGAAATCACTGGTAAGGAACCAGGAGAAACCTCTGGTGAGGAACAACAGCAGGACATGTAAGCCCCACAGTAGTGGACGGCTGAGGCCAGGAGGTGGAAGGAGATGGCCCCGGTCACCAAATAGTAGTAGTAGATTAGTTTATTTGACAGGGACAGTGCAATAAACATAGACAATTAATCAAAGACAATCAATCTGATGTGTTGCACATAGAGTGTATAGCTATTAGCTAATTTGCAACTCTTGTCCCTGGATGGGCTTTAGAAAAAAGAATCAAGATAAAAATATACACAATAACCACATACATCAATGCAGAAAAATTATAAATACACAATTATAAATATTATAAATACACAAATATAACAGCCTGACTCACCTTTAACATAAATATTATAAATACACAAATATAACAGCCTGACTCACATTTAACACATATAACATAACTCACATTTGCCTATTTCAGGCCTTCCTCCCTCCGTCACTCACTATAAACAAACACATTTATTCCTTCCCTTCATTCACTCTCACTTTGCAGACAAATAATTCATACATGAGTACATTCTTGTTTATTTTTCAGCCAGTTTTTAACATTTTTAGTGAATGTTTTAAAGTCCGTTATTATTTTAATTTCATTTGGCATTGTGTTCCAGATGTGACTGCCCTTTATAGAGAAAGCTGTTTGTCCAAATGTGGTTCTGCGGTGGAATATTTTACAGTTATTGTTAACAGAACTCCTGGTGGCTCTGCTGCTGTCCTGTCTTTGGACGAAACCAGCAAGTGGCTCGGGTGCTGATTTATGGAAACATTTGAACGTTAATTTCAGAAGACAGAGGTCAATGAAGCTCTCAAAACTCAATAGGTTGTATTTTTTTAAAACATTACAGTGATGCCACCTAATGGGCTTTTTGTCCAAGATTTTTAGGGTTTGATTATATAATGAACCTATATGTCTTATTGTGGAAGGGGCTGCTTGAGCCCAGACTGTCAAACAGTATGATATATGAGAAAAAACCATAGAATGCATATACAGTGCAGCTGCTTCGTAAGGTATGTAATATCTAATTAATTTAAAGCAGTTCAGATTTTTTTTTACTGTTTTTGAAATTTTCTTTATATGAAGATTAAATTTGAGTTGAGGATCTAGTACAATGCCAAGGTATTTGAATTCTGTAGCTAAACTGATGTCATGATCATGTATATTAACTTTAAAATGTTGCAGGTTACATTTTTTGATTGAAAAGCACATTGAGACTGTTTTCTGAAGGTTCAGCAATAGATGGTTCTTGAGGAGCCACTCTTGGACATCAACCATACTTGTAGACAGTACATCTGCAGCCTGTGCTGGAGTCTTGGCAGCTGTGTAAATAACTGCATCATCTGCATAAAGTTGGCATGTTGCAGCTGAGCAGTGTAACGGCAAGTCATTAATAAAAATGCTGAAAAGTAAAGGACCAAGAATGGACCCTTGTGGGATACCCATGCGGTTGTTTAAAAATGAGGATTTATCCTGGTGAACTTTTACACACTGTTCTCTATTCTGGAGATAAGATGCAAACCATTCTAATGTATTTGGGGAGAAGTTAAAAGATACCATTTTGGATAAAAGCAAACTGTGGTTTACAGTATCGAAAGCCTTTTTGAGATCTAGAAAAACAGCTCCTACCACATTACCCCTGTCCAAGGACTGTTTGACGTTTTCAATAAGGCAACAATTTGCTGTTTCTGTTGAGTATCCTGGTCTAAAACCAAATTGATGTGGATGAAGAAGTTGACTGTCTTGTAAGTAGTCTATCAGCTGTGTAGCTACAACTTTTTCAAGAACCTTAGATAGGACTGGTAAGATAGAGATTGGGCGGTAATTGCATATATCGTCTTTACTGCCTGATTTATGAACTGGTATGACGACAGCTTTTTTCCAGCCAGATGGAAATGTACTAGACCTAATGGAGAGATTAATGAGATGAGTCAGTGGTTTGATTAATATTTTGCGTGCATTTTGAGAAAGGAGGTGCTCATATTGTAGATATCACTAGTTTTTGAGTTTGACAGTGTTTTAACAATACCAGCAATTAACTTCTCATTTACCTCATCGATGTGAAAAGTATCTGTTGGGAGTATGGAATTTGTGTTGTTGAGCACATTTGGCAGCACAAAAATTTTTGTTAAGTCTTCCACAGAGCCCACAAAGTGTGAATTAAATTCATTTGCCAAAGTAGCCTTGTCACTGACGGTCTTGCCATTGATTCTAAGTTCCTTTACCCCCTTCTGATCGTTTTTTTTATTAGTTAAGTTATTTAAATGCCTCCATAGGGAACTGTTGTTACCCTTTGCATGATCTATCAGTTTATTGTAATAAGATATTTTTGATTTTCGCAGCTCATGGGGTAACACAAGCCCACACCTCGCTTCCCAACATGGCCTCCTACAGCCAGTTGACTTCCAATGAAAATAGGCTCAAACTCAGTTAAGAGCCAGGGCTTATACTTCAGAGTCTGTTCAGTGAGAGAGAGTCACCTGCCTACACCTCTCCATCCCCAAGGCATCTGCTGCAGACGAGGGTGTGGAAGGCGTAGCTGCTGCCGATGATGGACAGGACGCGCCCCACCAGCGTAGACGCAGAAGCAGCAAACAGCAGACAGCCAGAGACAGCAGATGGAGGTTTACAGGGAGCAGCTGAGTAGAGCTGAGAAGATGTGGAACTGCAGATGAAGAAGAAGATAAAGCACACTTTTGTCTAGTATCATTATTTGGATGTCTATTGGTGCACACACTCCAGCCCCTCTCCAGGAGACTGGTTCCGGAACCGGAGCTGTGTGTTGAGGTGAGGCCGACTATATCTAGCCGGTATCTCTCAACCTCATCTCATGGCACCAGGACACCCTAGGTTGCAGGTCGATGATTGATTTTGTTATCGTGTCATCAGACCTGTGACTGTATGTCTTGGACACTCGGGTAAAGAGGGGTGCAGAGCTGTTAACTGATCACCACCCGGTGGTGAGTTAGATCTGATGGCAGGGGAGGATGCCATTCAGACCTGGTAGACCCAAACGTATAGTGAGGGTGTGCTGGGAATGTCTGGCTGAGGTCCCTGTCCGGGAGGTCTTCAACCCCCACCTGCAGAAGAACTTCAACCACATTCCGAGGGAGTCTGGAGACATGGAGTCTGAATGGGCCATGCTCTCCACCTCCATTGTTTAAGTGGCTGCCCAGAGCTGCAGCCGCAAGGTTGTTGGGGCATCTTGTGGTGGCAACCCCCGAACCAGGTGGTGGACACCAGTGGTAAGGGGGGACATTAAGCTGAGGAAGGAGTCCTATCAAGCTTGGTTGGCTTGTGGGACTCCCAAAGCAGCTGAGGTCTACTGGCAGGGCAAGCGGAGTGCAGCTCGGGTGGTTGCTGAATCAAAAACTCGGGTATGGGAGGAGTTCGGTGAGGCCATGGAACAAGACTTTTGATCAGCTTTGAAGAGATTCTGGCAAACTGTCAGGCGGCTCAGGAGGGGGAAGCAGCTCCCTGTCAACACTGTGTATGGTGCGGATGAGGCACTGCTGACTTCGACTGGGGATATCGTCGGGTGGTGGAAGGAATACTTCAAGGATCTCCTCAATCCCACTGATACGCCTTCCACAGAGGAAGCAGGGCTTGTGGACGACTCGCCTATCACAGGGGCTGAGGTTGCCAAGGTGGTTAAAATTCTCTTTGATGGCCAGGCCCTGGGGGTGGATGAGATTCACCCTGAGCACCTCAAGGCCCTGGATGTTGTAGGGCTGTCATGGTTGACACGCCTCTGCAACATGACGTGGCGGTCGGGGGCAGTGCCTTTGGCATGGCAAACCAGGGTGGTGGTTCCTCTCTTCAAAAAAGGGGACCGGAGGGTGTGCTCCAACTTTAGAGGGATCACACGCCTCAGCCTCCCTGGGAAGGTCTATGCCAAGGTCCTGGAGAGGAGAGTCCGGCTGTTGGTCGAACCTCGGATTCAGGAGGAGCAATGTGGTTTTCATCCTGGCCATGGCTCATCAGGCCAGCTCTTTACCCTCTTGAGAATCCTAGAGTGTTCATGGGAGTTTGCCCAACCAGTTTACATGTGTTTTGTGGACTTGGAGAAGGAGTTCAACCCCGTCCCTAGTGGTTTTTTGTAGGGGGTGCTTCAGGAGTATGGTGTATCGGGCTTGTTGCTATGAGCTATTCGGTCTCTGTACGACCGTTGTGAGGGTTTGCTTCATATTGCCAACACTCGGTCGGACTCATTCCCAGTAAGAGTTGGATTCCGCCAGGGCTGCCCTTTGTCACTGATCCTGTTCATACTGTAGTTTTTATGGACAGGATTTCTAGGTGCAGCCAGGGAATGGAGGGTGTCATGCTTGGTGACCACAGGATCTCATCTCTGTTGTTTGCAGATGATGTTGTCCTGCTGGCTTCATCCAGCAATGACCTACAGGTCTTACTGGGATGGTTTGCCGCTGAGTGTGAAGCGGCTGGGATGAGAATTAGTACCTCCAAATCCGAGTCCATGGTCCTCAGCCGGAAAAAAGGTGGATTGTCGTCTCTGCGCTGGGGACAAGCTCCTGCCCCAAGTGGAGGAGTTTAAGTATCTCAGGGACTTATTCACAAGTGAGGGGAGAAGTGAGCGAGAGATTGACAGATGGATTGGAGCAGCATCTGCAGTGATGTGGACGTTGTACCAGTCTGTTGTGGTGAAGAGGGAGCTAAGCTGTAAGGCAAAGCTATTGCACCAGCGGCGCACCAGCTGCCTAAGCCAAGAGGGATACACGAGTTGTCTGTGTCCCATCCACGTGCAGACACCTGAGGAGGACTACAACCCCACGCCACCACTCTGGTATCACCTGTTCTACCATCGCCTTTGCTCTTGGAGAATTTTTACTCCACGGTACCGCTGTGTGACAGCTGTCAACATTCAGTCAGCTGGGCATGACGCTGCGCTGCCGTCACAGATTAAGATAGCTCTGCTGAACACTTGCTCCATCGCAAACAAATCGTTTTTCTTGAATGATTTGATTGGGAAAGAAAACCAAGATTTTATATTTCTGACTGAAATGAGGCAACGACAGGATGAATTCGCTCACCTGAAGGAAATCTGCCCTACAGACTGCACCTTCATTGCGATCCCTCGCCTGAGTGGACGCGGAGGTGGCCCGACCGTCATTTTCCACAACTGCTTCAAATGCCGGTCTGTGAACTCTGAGCGTGTCTCTTCATTTGAACTTCAGATATCAAAGATAAGTGCCTCAAGTCCTTTTTATTGTGTTTTAATCTACCGCCCACCCGGCCCAGCTGGTGTGTTTTTATCAGAATTCTCAGATTCTTCCATTATTAAACTAGAAAGAGTTTTAATTTTAGGTGATTTTAATATACATGTAAATGATACATCTTCTAATGCTGCTGCAGTCTTTTTAACTATTACAGAGGCTCACAATTTCAGGCAGCACGTCCCCGGCCCTACACATGAAAAAGGGGTGCTCCTTGGATCTTGTCTTTTCATTGGGACTGAGTTTGGACAATGTTAAAGTGGAAGATGTTTGTGTCAGTGATCATTGCTGTGCTTTCTTTGAGCTGTCAGTTAATGTGGAGCAGCATGAATGTAAAACATTAAGACAGAGGCGCATTATTAACCAGCAGGCCATGGATAGATTTATTTCAGCTTTTGACTTTCACCTTTTTGCAGGATGTGAGGATGTAAATTCTATGGTGGATTGCTTTAACCAACAGTGCCGATTTGTACTTGATAAAGTGGCCCCTATTAAATAAAGCTATACTTCTGCTAAGAAACTATGCCCTTGGTTACATGAAGAGATCTGTATTGTTTGGAGAAGCTGCCGTAAGGTGTAACGTTTGTGGAAGTCCACCAAGCTTGAGCTGCATAGACTCCACCTCAAAGACCTCATAACTTCACTAAATGATTTGATGAAGGATTTGAGAACAAACTACTTTGCTCAGCTTATATCCTTAAACATGGGAAATCATGGGAAATTTTTGTTTGATACTCTTAATTCCATTGTCTCACCTGATTTAGCCATGGTTCCTGCTTATTCTAATGCTGAATGTAATGACTTTGCTAATTTTATGGTGAATAAGGTGAATGATATTAGACCAAGCACTACACCATCTGCTGAGGACCTTGGCCTGAATCAGGTCCCTTCTAACCCGTGGTCCTTATTCACTCCAGCCACGCTACTGGATATAAATGGTCTTCTGGCCTCTATGAAGCCCTCTTCAAGCCCCTTAGATATCCTTCCAATGTCACTGCTTTTCAAAATATTTGTGACATAATTGGCTGACCCAGGGAACAGACACAAGCTCAAGAGTAGGTTCAATGATCTTTATTGTAATAGTGTTTGTGCGTGGGTGCGTGTGTGTGTAGTGAATGTGGATGTGAGTGCGTGGATCCGTAGACTTGTAACAGCTGGGAGTGAGCAGAGCGCCATGCAATTTGGCAACCCTATGAACAGAGCAGAGGCACAGTGTTAACGCAGTTCCACACTCGAGTGTCAGGTGAAGTAACTGAGGCTTACTGTTACAGCTGCGGTGGAGAACAAAGGTTGGCCCCAAGGCAATCCAGGAAGACAGCGTCTGCCACACAACGCTGCTGACGAAGGTCGGTGCGAGGGAGAGAGGTAGGCGATGACCGCCGCCTGGAGGAAAAGATTCCGCTGCCTGGGAGTTCTGCCTGTGCACAGGGGATAACGCAGAACAGGTAAGTAGAATGGCGAGCTTACTTGGAGGTGAGGAAAATCCTTCCAGGCTGAGGCCACAGCGGCAGGGATGACGAGGGCTGAATGTTTGGCTGGAATGAAGAGCGCAGAGCTTCATGTAGCCAGGGAGACAGACGGCTCCGTGCCGGTCTACAGGCAGAGCAGGTTATATAGCTCGTGAGTGATGGGAAGCAGGTGTGCGCGCAGCTGTAGAAAATAATGGCAGAGAGCGAGTCATCACAATTTGACTCTATCAGGCTTTTAATTGTCAAAATCATAAATTGGTCACTTTTATCAGGCACTGCTCCCAGTTCTTCTAAACAAGAAGTGGTTGAACCCAAATTAAAGAAACAAAACGTAGACCCTACAGAATTGAACAATTACAGGCCCATTTCAAAGCTTCCCTTCCTATCCAGAATGCTTGAGAAAGTAGTAGCCGAGCAATTAACTACATTCACAGAAAGAAATAAAATCTTAGATATCTTCCGGTCTGGTTTCCGTAAAATGCACTCCACCGAGACAGCACTAATTAAAGTCTGCAGTGACATCATGATGGCAGCAGAATCTGGTCAGTACTCGGTCCTGGTGTTGTTGGATCTCACTGCTGCTTTTGACACGGTGGACCACAATATGATAAATAGGATGAAGGACACGTTTGGTATTTCAGGATTAGTTCTGAAATGGTTCTCATCCTATTTATCTAACAGAGGGTTTTGTGTTTTGTTCAACGAGAAGATGTCAGAGGTTAAAAGACTTTCCTGTGGGGTTCCTCAAGGTTCAGTTCTGGGCCCTACTCTGTTTTTATTGTATTTAACCCCACTTGGCCAGATTATCAGTCAGTTTAAGGGTGTCGCTTACCATTTTTACACAGACGACATTCAGCTTTACTGGTCTTTTAAAGAAAATGAGCCCGAACATTTTATCAAACTTAATCTCTTGCCTGTCTGCCATTAAACAATAATTGCCTACAATTAAATCATAACAAGACAGATCACTGATCATTGCTTCAGATAGTAAAATTCCTCTGATAAGGCAACACTTAGGTCACCTAAGCTCTTCTGTCCAGCCCAGCCTGTGTAACCTGGGTGTTGTTTTTGACAATGCTATGTCACAGGACTGCCATGGTTGGCAACTAGTCAGAAATTGCTTTTTTAATCTGAGAAATATAGCAAATCTTAGACCTATGGTCTCAACACCTGAACTGGAAATGATTCATGCTTTTATCTTGTCTCGATTAAATTATTGTAATGTCTTTTTTATGTGTTTTATTAAAACTGCTGTTGCCCGCCTTCAGACGATGCAAAATGCAGCTGCTCGGCTTTTAACCTGGATGAAGAAAAGGGAACACATTTCCCCAGTTTTATCGTCCCTTCACTGGCTGCCAGTTGCTTTTAGATTCCATTTTAAGATTTTAATTTTGACTTTTAGAGCTCTTAATGGTCAAGCCCCTTCATACATCTCAGCCCTCTTGACTCCTTATGCCACGACGCGATCACTAAGATCCTCAGACCAGAGACTCCTGGTGGACCCTCGGACCAAATTCAAAACCCGTGGAGAACTGTCTTTCCATGCTGCTGCACCACGGCTTTGGAATGCACTTCCCCTGTCCTTGCGCTGCCTTGAGTCTGTTGACTCCTTTAAGAAGGAGTTAAAAACTCATTTGTTTAGACAGACTTTTAGCTCTCATTGAATGGCTTTTATTCCTTCACTGTTTTCTCTTTTTATTCTTATTAATATGAATATCTTATCTTATTTCTATTGATTTTAATTTATGTGGATTTGTAAACTTTAATATGCTGTGAAGCACTTTGTGATATATATATATATATATATATATATATATATATGTGTGTGTGTGTGTGTGTGTGTGTGTGTGTGTGTGTGTGTGTGTGTGAAAAGTGCTATACAAATAAACTTTGCTTGCTTGCTTGTTGTCGAGTTGTCAGTCAATCTACCTTCCTACCCTCACCTATGGTCATGAGCTTTGAGTAATGACCAAAAGAACGAGACTGCGGATACAAGCGGCTGAAATGAGCTTTCTTTGTAGGATTGCTGGACTCACCCTCAGAGATAGAGTGAGGAACTCAGTCATCCGGGAGAGGCTCAGAGTAGAACCGCTGCTCCTCCACATTGAAAGGAGCCAGTTGAGGTGGTATGGGCATCTGATTAGGATGCCTCCTGGACGCCTCCCACTTGAGGTGTTTTGTGCACATTCCTCTGGGAGGAGACCCCAGGGCAGACCCAGGACTCGCTGGAGAGACTATGTCTCCCAGCTGGTATGGGAACGCCTTGGTATCTGAAGAGCTGGAGCAGGTGGCTGGGGAGAGGGAAATCTGGGCTTCTCTGCTTGAACTGCTGCCTTCGCGACCCGGACCTCCGGAAAAGTGGTAGAAGATGGATGGATGGATGGATGGATGGATGGATGGATGGATGGATGGATGGACGTCTGTTGGCGGCCCAGTCTGAACTGGGCTCTACCATACCCTGGGGCACAGGTACCAGTCTGGCCATAGATGCATAGTTCATTGGGGAGCTATGAAAGGTCCCATACAGTTGTACTGAGTGTAGGAGAATGGAAAATTACACTGACAATCCATGTTCTCCCAAAGAGGGGAGCTTGGTATAACTCACTGAAGCCCCACCTCATGTCTAGGCTCGGTGGCGCAGTGGTTAGCACTGCGGCAGCACAGTTTACCCTTGGCCGGGGGATTGTGGGGATCGTGGGATCGTGGGTTCGATCCCAGCCCCCGACCAACAGTGATCTGTGTGGAGTTTGCATGTTCTCCCCGTGTTGCGTGGGTTTACTCCAGGATTTCTCCGGTTTCCTCCCACATGCCAAAAACATGCATGTTAGGTTAATTGGCTGTTCTAAATTGTCCCTAGATATTTGTTTCCTATAGGCCCTTAGAATAGAGGGTTAGTATTAATGAAAGCGCTTTGAGTGGTCTTTGTGACTAGAAAAGCGCTATATAAGTGCAGGTTAGTTAGTAGTTAGTTAGGCTCTGTGAAGAGTGACTAGGGACTGAAGATGGTGCGTGATAATGAGGGCCTTATACAATATAGAGGAAAAGGGTGGGAACCCCACACCTGACATCACAAGCACACTGTCTGATCAGGTGGGATTAAAGTTTTTGCTTCATGTGCATGTGCACATACAGTTATACTGAGTGTTCCTCCTTGGGAGAACATGGTTACTCAATGTATCCTTCCGCTGTGTCTATAATGATTTGTTTCTTAATTTTAGTGTGGCATTTTCTTCAAGAAGAGGAAACTTAAGCAGTTACTCTTCTCAAGATGTGTGTTGCATAGCATAGTTGCAAGGAAAATTTGTTTACGGAAGAATTATTTTAATTAACTTTAGCTCACTAAGAAGATGTCTTTTTTCTTTAATTGTAATTTGCTTAGCAGACAGCAGTGTGGTGTGAATGATGGCCATTCAGTGTGCAAATGTATTTATAAATAGTGTTTTTATCTTGAGGTTTTAAATGAATTTGCTAAATAAGGATAGTCAGTGATCCAAGGCAATACATGGACATTTGTGTGTGTGTGTGTGTGTGTGTGTGTGTGTGTGTGTGTGTGTGTGTGTGAGCGTGTGTGTGAGCGTGCGCACACATATATGGGTGTGTGTGTGTGTGTAGTTATGTATCAAATGTTTTGGAAAATTGTCCCTTGTTCATAACAGCTTGCTTTTTTTATTGGAAAACACTTTTGTCGTCTGAGGTAATTGCCTTAAATAGCAGCTTGTTCTAGACGAGAGATGACTAAACACAAGTGATATGCGGTGAGGCTTAGGTCAGTTAAAATCAGGAGTCAGGAATGGTTATAAATTGATTCACAAGAAACAAACTAGAAGATAGATAGATAGATAGATAGATAGATAGATAGATAGATAGATAGATAGATAGATAGATAGATAGATAGATAGATAGATAGATAGATAGAGTTAAATTCTTAATGTCTCAGGTATGCTTGCAAATCTAGAAAATGCAATGCAGGCATGTTTTACAGTTCCCTCATCTCTTCACTCTCCAGCTGTGTGTTTTAGAGGCGACTGTTGATCATTAGCGCTTCCCCCACAATGTGTAGTCTCTGGCATCACTCCCTGCTCTGTCATTGGCACACTCTCCCATCTTGTGTTTTAAATTGTAGGAGGAAAAGAATGGAGCTATGTGGGCCTTGTTTGTTAACGACACAACACCCTCATGAGTTTGTGTTGGCAGCATGCCTAGCCACCAGAACAGTGGTGCACTACACGAGGAAACGGGAAGTCAACCCACTCTCATTTTTAAACATGCATATTTATTTATCATTAGGGCAATGTGTTTTTGTGTGCTTTTTTCAGTGACGTACACTGACTAATTATATCAAACTTCATTTTTGGATTTTAATTTTTTTTTTTTTTATTTTATTTTTTTTATTTTATTTATTTTTTATTTTATCCTCTCCGGGTTGGGGACAGGCTCCTGCCCCAAGTGGAGGAGTTTAAGTATCTTGGGGTCTTGTTCACGAGTGAGGGGAAAATGGAGCGAGAGATCGACAGACGGATTGGAGCAGCATCTGCAGTGATGCGGACGTTGTACCGGTCTGTTGTGGTGAAGAGGGAGCTTAGTTCTAAGGCAAAGCTGTCGATTTACCAGTCAATCTACGTTCCTACTCTCACCTATGGTCACGAGCTTTGGGTAATGACCGAAAGAACGAGATCGCGGATACAAGCGGCTGAAATGAGCTTTCTCCGTAGGATTGCTGGACTCACCCTCAGAGATAGGGTGAGGAGCTCAGTCATCCGGGAGAGGCTCAGAGTAGAACCGCTGCTCCTCCACATTGAAAGGAGTCAGTTGAGGTGGTATGGGCATCTGATTAGGATGCCTCCTGGACGTCTCCCACTTGAGGTGTTTCAGGCACGTCCCACTGGGAGGAGACCCCGGGGCAGACCCAGGACTCGGTGGAGAGACTATGTCTCCCAGCTAGTCTGGGAACGCCTTGGTATCCCCTCTGAAGAGCTGGAGCAGGTGGCTGGGGAGAGGGAAGTCTGGGCTTCTCTGCTTGAACTGCTGCCTCCGCGACCCGGACCTCCGGAAAAGCGGTAGAAGATGGATGGATGGATGGATGATTTTTTTTTATAATATCTGACATAAATGAGGCCTTTGCCCTGGTGGTTTCACCCATGACTGAAGTGTTGCACTGAATACAGCTGCACTGCATTTATATCGCAGTCACTATGTTCCATGACTCCCTCTTGTCCTTTGATTGGACTTTACTCAACAGCTTACAACAGCTTATTAAAAGTAATAAATTTTGGAATACATTTTATATTGTGGTAGACTTAATTACGCATGTAAATCCTTACCTTTTTGTTCTCAGATGTTAATAATTTTTACAACAACAGCTGGTTACCCAGTACAGAAGTAATTTATCAATGTAGCATGATCTGTCACTGTTTCTAATGAACAACTGTCAATAGCCCCATCCTTAAGGAATTATCCTCTTTGAGCACAATATTGTTGCCACATTAAAAAATCACATGAACCTACCACCATCTGATTCTGGGAGACTCTGGTGAAGAGTCAAGTAGGAACCATCATTTCCATACAAAGGTTTTTGTCAAGCATGCCTTTTAAGCTATGGTCACAAATACGCTTATGAACGGCTGCAAGCACGGTACAAATGATTTTTGGACCATTTCATATGGCCTTCTTAAAGTGGCAATAGGAGAATCCAGCATTCGTAGACTGTTCGTAAGTTCATGGCCAAGTCGATGGTCTTTTCCAAGATTTCTCCGAATGCCCCACGAAAACCTCCCATCATAAGGTGGCCTGGAGACGGGTGCACCGCGCACAGTGCACACTGAGTCTTCAGCTGCTCTGACCCAGCACAAAATAGGATGAATCTGGTCAAAATTGCCAGAATAAACATATAAAACTTTTATCGATAGGAAATTTCTTCTCCCCTCTGGAAATTGATTTTCTCTGTGTGACTGAAATTATCCTCACTCCAGGTGAGATCCTGCATGTTTTCTGAATTATATTTTTTGGTATTTCTAAGTATTTCTTTCCTTAGAAAAACATACTTTTTCATTAGAAAAAAATATATTAACAACAGACAATTATTATTTTTTTCATTTTGTATTCAAGAATTATTCATTTATTATGAAATAATTTCATTTGTATCAGATATTGTCATTTTGTTAATTAAATAGCTGGAGGTAGTTGTAATTCAATGCCAACACTGCTCCTGTGGTGATTTATGCACATTTTCTTTTAAAAAGAAAATTATTAAATAATTATTTAAATACAACATTCTATTTATTTTGCTAGTTGGCAACTTTGAGTATAAGGTCTTGAAAAAACAAAGGCCTACATATGCTGTATAATAAATATAGAGATTTTTAAATTTATTTTTTATATACATACCCCGACAAAATATACTGAAAGCCATAAGTGTAAGGGTTTCCACTGTCCTGCCTGTCTGCCTCTCTCTCTCCTCACTAATTGAGCACCGATCCTGACTGCTGCAATCATCACCTGCAGCCAATTAGAGGGACAGTACAAGTAGGACGCTCTCACTCCACTCTGCCTGGTTGCATGTTTGCCACCCTGCCTCAGCGTGCCTTGTGGTTTCTGGTACACATGCTATGCTTTACTCTGCCAAGTTTTGACCCCTGCCTGCTAGTGACTAGGGATGAGCCGATCCAATCTGCCGTATCGGTATCGGGTTTGATCAAGGCAAAATGGCCGGATCGATATTGGTAAGGAATAAAAATAATTTACCAATCCGATACACAAATAATATTAAAATGAAGGCACGATCCTGTTCTCAGTCGCGCTGTGCACGGCTTCTGCAAACAGAGGCAACCAGTGTCACATCACTGGAGCCTGTCTGTGGGACTCGCCTCAGTATGTTGCTGTGTAGTACCAGCATTTACAATTTTACACCACCAACTTGATATAGCACTTGCAAAAGTATCACGGCAGCAAAAAAGTATGCTGAATTCTCTCAAGAACCAAGCAGACCCAAGTGTGTCGTGCAGCAGCAGCCGCTGTTTTACTGCTGGAATACGCTAAAAGTGAAACTAAAAGAAGTAAACTGCTGCACGGTGGCGCAGTGGTTAGCACTGTGGCAGCACAGTTTACCCTTGGCCGGGGGATTGTGGGGATCGTGGGATCGTGGGTTCGATCCCAGCCCCCGACCAACAGTGATCTGTGTGGAGTTTGCATGTTCTCCCCGTGTTGCGTGGGTTTACTCCGGGATTTCTCCGGTTTCCTCCCACATGCCAAAAACATGCATGTTAGGTTAATTGGCTGTTCTAAATTGTCCCTAGATATTTGTTTCCTATAGGCCCTTAGAATAAAGGCTTAGTATTAATGAAAGCGCTTTGAGTGGTCTTTGTGACTAGAAAAGCGCTATATAAGTGCAGGTTAGTTAGTTAGTTAGTTAGTAAAGTGAAAGTAAAATCCAGAGGAGCAGTAATGAAGACATAACATGGGCTTACCTTTAGATGGACAGTTACAGGTAATGAGAGGTAGGTGACGGAAACATAAATCACACATTATAACCAGTGAATTGGAAGCAGGACTATACAAGAACTAACAAGACTACATGAAATGAAAAAGGGATGACTTCAAAATAAGAGCAAATCTAAAAACTATAGACAGAGAATAAACTACTAAATAAACAGCACCAGGAGAATACTTATAATAATAATAATAATAATAATAATAATAATAGATGACAAAAATACAATTTAAAGGGTTAGTTCTTTTATTTGTAGATCTAAAGCTTTTTTTTTAAATCTCATGCACAGCCGCACTTTGAATTTCATCTGAATGTTTACTTAAATACTCTGCTTTAAAGTTTTGCAATAAACTTGCACTTAAAACTTCAGAATGCATGTTTACATAGTGCTGACCAGTGAAATGCTGCCAATGTTGCAGTTTAAATTAAAAAAAAGGCAGCAGCGTTGCTGAACTGAGTCAAATTTGTAATATATTCTTTGACTTTTTAATTCCACGTAGAGAATCAGCACCTCCAAGTCCGAGTCCATGGTCCTCAGCCGGAAAAAGGTGGATTGTCCTCTCCGGGTTGGGGACAGGCTCCTGCCCCAAGTGGAGGAGTTTAAGTATCTTGGGGTCTTGTTCACGAGTGAGGGGAAAATGGAGCGAGAGATCGACAGACGGATTGGAGCAGCATCTGCAGTGATGCGGACGTTGTACCGGTCTGTTGTGGTGAAGAGGGAGCTTAGTTCTAAGGCAAAGCTGTCGATTTACCAGTCAATCTACGTTCCTACTCTCACCTATGGTCACGAGCTTTGGGTAATGACCGAAAGAACGAGATCGCGGATACAAGCGGCTGAAATGAGCTTTCTCCGTAGGATTGCTGGACTCACCCTCAGAGATAGGGTGAGGAGCTCAGTCATCCGGGAGAGGCTCAGAGTAGAACCGCTGCTCCTCCACATTGAAAGGAGTCAGTTGAGGTGGTATGGGCATCTGATTAGGATGCCTCCTGGACGCCTCCCACTTGAGGTGTTTCAGGCACGTCCCACTGGGAGGAGACCCCGGGGCAGACCCAGGACTCGGTGGAGAGACTATGTCTCCCAGCTAGTCTGGGAACGCCTTGGTATCCCCTCTGAAGAGCTGGAGCAGGTGGCTGGGGAGAGGGAAGTCTGGGCTTCTCTGCTTGAACTGCTGCCTCCGCGACCCGGACCTCCGGAAAAGCGGTAGACGATGGATGGATGGATGGATGGACTTTTTAATTTATGTTTTTATATGTATGCAAAATGCAACCAGTCATTACCAAAGTATGTTCTGTACTGTTGTTTTAAATAAGAGAGATGGTATTGGGTTTGGGTCGTTATCGGACAATATTCAAAGTCACAGTATCGGTGTCGGGATCGGTCTTGAAAAAGTGGTATCAGCTCATCCCTACTAGTGACCTCAAATTTAAGATAAGATAAGATAAGATAAGATAAGCCTTTATTAGTCCCACAATGGGGAAATTCCAGAATTGCAACAGCACAGGGATAGCAACACTAAGAGCAACAATCAGAAGACAAGAGAAAAAACAAGAGCAGCGACTATATATATATATATATATATATATATATATATATATATATATATATATAAGTATAAACTATACAAACTATAAGTACAAACTATATAAAGTTTGGGGTCACTTAGAAATTTCCTTATTTTTGAAAGAAAAGCACTGTTTTTTTCAATGAAGATAACTTTAAACTAATCAGAAATACACTCTAATATCTAATCTACATTGCTAATGTGGTAAATGACTATTCTAGCTGCAAATGTCTGGTTTTTGGTGCAATATCTACATAGGTGTATAGAGGCCCATTTCCAGCAACTATCACTCCAATGTTCTAATGGTACAATGTGTTTGCTCATTGCGTCAGAAGGCTAATGGATGATTAGAAAACCCTTGTGCAATCATGTTAGCACAGCAGAAAACAGTTTAGCTGGTTAGAGAAGCTATAAAACTGACCTTCCTTTGAGCAGGTTGAGTATCTGGAAAAAATTATTATTTCAAATACAAATCATTATTTCTAACCTTGTCAATGTCTTGACTATATTTTCTGTTCATTTTACAACTCATGGTGGTAAATAAGTGTGACTTTTCATGGAAAACACAAAATAATTGTCTGGGTGACCCCAAACTTTTGAACGGTAGTGTATATAGACACAGTGCAGAGCATTGTAGCTAGATGGAATAAATATTGAATATATAAACACACAGTGTGGAGTATTGTAGCTAGATGGAATAAATATGTAGATATATAAACACACACAATGCGGAGCATTGTAGCTAGATGGAATAAATATGTAAATATATAATATTTATTCCATTTGACTATGTTTTGGATTTGTTTGCCTCCCATGTTCTGACCCTGCTTGCTGTGCTCTGACCCAAGACTGCCTTTGGATTCAGAAAATTCCCTGGCGGATTGGATTCTGTTCTCCTTCACTGTGCACACTTCTCCCCTCAACCACTTAAGTCGATTTACCAGCGTTGTGCTCACTGTCCTGACTCCTTTATCCCCTTCTCCCAGGCCTAGCCAGCCTTCTCCCCTCTCAGTCCTTCTTCAGCTTTACCTGTGACGCCTCACTTCTGCCAACCACTCTCATCTTGGTAGAATTTCCAAGCTGTTCCCACTGAAGGGCCAGTAAGCATAAAGCCATTATTAGTCCTTAATTAGTATCGATATACTAACCCCTAGTTTCTGTCTCTACCCGCAGGGTTACCAGATTCCCCGCTGCGCTTCTTCATTATTATTCATTATTTGTAATAAAGGTAATTGTCACACTCACCACTAACGTTGTCAACCGTGTCTGCTTCTGGGTCAAGGTATATTCCCATGTCAATAAGAACTTCCTACCAATGACTTGAGGAGTGCCTTGAGTTGCACATAAGAGTGTCGTATGGCCACCTTACAACAAAGTATTGTCATGGTCCGTGCGCTGACTCTGTCCATGCTTGGGTTGTCCGGTGGTTCCCTGTCCTCTTCTCAGGTGTACCATATGGCCGTCAGTGTTATGACCCGAGCGCCGGTCCTGATCGCGCTCGGGCTAAGTTATGTCTCGCTGCCGGCCTTGACAGCTGCGGGCTGTATTCTGGCCTCACCGGGCTCTTATTGTGAAAGTGCTCGGTGGGGCTTCCGCCTGTCAACGGCCGGTCAGCTGAGTGTCATTATCGTCGTTAGTGCTTCGCCTTCTTAAGCCCAGCACTGGCGGCGATAAGACGCAGCAGTGTCAGTCGTTCTTCGTCTGAGCTATGGATGCGTTGGACAATTACCTACCTCGTCTGCCTGTGGTTGACCGTCGCTTCCCCAGGACCAGTAAGGGAGCTGTTAGCCTTACCCCTCCCGGTGTGAGTAGACCTCTGTGTGTCTCTGCCTCAGCAGCCTGTGTAGCCATCACTCTAACAACCATTGCCTGTGTATGACCGTCTCCTCCTAAGGACTCGTATGAGAGCTGTTTAGCCTTACGCCTCCGGATGTGTGTAGACTTATGTGTCATTGCCCCTGCATCTTGTGTTGTTACCTTCTCACCGTAATAAAACTCACTGAAAACTCACTGGTGACTCTGTGCGTCTTATGGTGGCTCGCGAGAGCCACCACATGACAGTCAGGGCTTTTATTCTGACATCGTCACGGCGGGGCTTCCAGCTGTCAAAGCCGAGTCACGTTGTGACAGCTGTTCAGCATTTCTCCACATTACATTCTCCATTGATTGGTATGTCATGGGTATTTAAGGAAGCAGCTGAGGCTTACTCCTCGCTGCGACCTTGTCAAACGTTCCTTCGTCAATCATTCGTCACAGTAAGTGTTTCCCTGAGACTCTGCATCCTGTGTCTTAGTCTTAGCATCAGTTGTGTTTTTGCCCTTCATGGCCCTTTATTTTGTCATTGGTCTTTTGTTAATAAATTATGCAAACTCATCGGCTGGCTTTCAGCGTCTCATTGATGGCTCGTGCGGGCCATCGTTGACAAATATTTTCGTAAAATGGCTGAAAGAAATGTATAGTGAGGGTGTTCTAGGAATGTCTGGCTGAGGCCCCTGTCAGAGAGGTCTTCAACTCCCACCACCGGAAGAACTTTGACCACATTCCAAAGGAGTTTGGAGACATGGAGTCCAAATGGGTCATGTTCTCCACCTCCATTGTTGAAGCAGCTGTTCAGACCTGTGGCCGCAAGGTTGTTGGTTCATCTTGTGGTTGCAACCCCTGAACCAAGTGGTGGATACCAATGGTGAGAGGGCCCATCAAGCTGAAGAAGGAGTCCTATCGAGCTTGGTTGGCTTGTGGGACTCCTGAAGCAGCTGAGGTGTACCGATAGGCCAAGCGTAATGCAGCTTGAGTAGTTGCTGAAGCAAAACTCGGGTGTGGAAGGAGTTTGGGGAGGCCATGGAAGAAGACTTCCAGTCAGCCTCAAAGAGATTCTGGCAAACTGTCAGATGGCTCAGGAGGGGGAAGCAGATCCCTGTCTGCAATGTGTATGATGCGGATGGGACACTGCTGACTTCGACTAGGGGACATCATCAGGCGGTGGAAGGAATAATTTGAGGATCTCTTCAATCCCAGTGACACTCCTTCCACAGAGGAAGCAGGGCTTGAGGACGAGGGGGACAGCTCGCCCATCACAGGGGCTGAGGTTGCCGAAGTGGTTAAAAAAAACTCTTTTTTGGCCGGGCTCTGGGGGTGGACAAGATTCACCCTGAGTACCTCAAGGCCCTTGATGTTGTAGGGCTGTCATGGTTGAAACGCCTCTGCAATGTTGCATGGAGGTCGGGGACAGTGCCCTTGGCATGGCAAACTGGGGTGATGGTTCCCCTCTTCAAGAAGGGGGACCAAAGGGAATGTTTCAGCTTTAGGGGGATCACACTTCTAAGCTTCCCTGGGAAGGTCTATGCCAGGGTACTGGAAAGGAGAGTTTAACCGGTGGTCGAACCTCAGATCCAGGAGGAGCAATGTGGTTTTCATCCTGGCCGTGGCACATCAGACCAACTCTTTATCCTCTCGAGAATCCTCGAGGATGTCCATATGAGATGGTCCAGTCCATATGAACTTTGTGGACTTGGAGAAAACATTCGACCACGTCCCTCTTGGTCTCTTGTGGGGGATGCTGTGGGAGCATGGGGTATCAGGCTTGTTGTTAAGAGCGATCCAGTACCTATACAACCATTGCAAGAGTTTGGTTTGTATTGCCAACACCCAGTTGGACTCGTTTCCAGTGAGAGTTGGACTCCTCCAGGGCTGTCCTTTGTCACTGATCCTGTTCATAATTTTTATGGACAGGATTTCTAGGCGCAGCCAAGGAATGGAGGATGTCATGTTTGGTGATCACAGGATCTCATCTCTGCTTTTTGCAGATGATGTTGTCCTGTTTGCTTCATTGAGCAATGACCTACAGGTCTTACTGGGGCAGTTTGCTGCAGACCCCGCCGAGACAGGGGGGATCCTCGGTCGGCAAAAGCAACAGGAGTGAGAGCACTCCATCTCCTCACTGCCGAGTCATTGGTCCTCGGCTGGAAAAGGGCGAATTGCCCTCTCCAGTTTAGGGACAAGCTCCTCCCCCAAGTGGAGGAGTTTAAGTATCTTGGGGTCTCATTCATGAGTGAGGGGAGAATGGAGCGAGAGATTGACAGACAAATTGGAACAGCATCTGCAGTGATACAGACATTGTACCAGTTTGTTGTGGTGAAGAGGGAGCTGAGCTCTAAAGAAAAGGTGTCAAGTTAACAGTCAATCTACTTTCCTACCCTCAGCTATGGTCATGAGCTTTGGGTTATGACCGAAAGAATGAGATGACAGATACAAGCAGCTGAAATAAGCTTTCTCCATAGAATTGCTGGACTCACCCTTGGAGATAGGAAAGGAGGTCAGTCATCCGGGAGAGGCTCAGAGTGGAACCACTGTTCCTCCACATCAAAAGTAGCCAGTTGTAGCCCAGTTGGTATGGGCATCTGATTAGGATGCCTCCTGGACGCCTCCCACTTGAGGTGTTTTGGGCACATCCCACTGGGCGAAGACCCCGTGGCAGACCCAGGACATGCTGGAGAGACTATGTCTCCCAGCTGGCCTGGGAACATCTTGGTATCATCTCTGAAGAGCTGGAGCAGGTGGCTGGGGAGAGGGAAGTCTGGGCTTCTCTGCTTGTGCTGTTGCCTCCACAACCCGGATCTCAGGAAAAGCAGTAGGAAATAGATAGATGGATGGATGGATGGATGGATGGATAGATAGGCTGTAAGTATCCCGTAGGAAGATCCCAAGGCACCCTTACAAAGAACGTAAGAGCTCTAGGGCCAGTGTATGACAGAAAAGCACCTCATTTCCCAAGAATGCCTCAAGTTGCTCTTGCGAATTGAATGGCAACTGTGAGAAACTATGCTCCCCTCCACAAATGTCTGTGACATTCTGTTTAGCTACACTTAACCACACTTAACACTTAACTACAAAACACATATGTGGACTATACATTAAAAACAAATTTGAATTAAAAAATGCTATTTTAAATGCCCCGCTACCCCTCTACCCACCTTATTCCTAGACTCCATAATGCCTTGCATGAATTATGTGTGCAAATTCCGGTACTAGTTTAGAACATGGAGTTGTCATAGAAACAGGACACTTTTCCTTGTTAAAAAACAATGACTTTTCATCAAAAATGTGGGAACACAGCCTTTTGCACCTCAAAAAGAATTATATAATCATACCACTTCCCAAGACTATGGAGGGATGGGAAGATGACCTTAAAAATTTGCCTCACAGACAGCAGCTCCGTTAGTTCGCTAAGATGCTAATGCTGTAAACAAATAAAAGCTCTGAGGTATATCAGTGTCTCCACTACAATAAAATTGGTTGCATTTTGTTAAAAGATGTTGGACATAATCAAATTTACCTCAGAGCAGACGTAGCATCTAGTCAAATCCACAAAGAACCACAACACTGTGCTTGTGTGTTTTAATGTCGGGGTAAAACTGACAGCTGTAGCTGTCTGTTTTACCCTGAAAATAAAATGCTCATGCTGCTGTTCTTAAATAGTAATATTGCGGCCGAGGCAACTGGGGAAGAATGAGGGGTGACGGAGCGCCTTTCCGGTGGTGGCGTCACTCGGGGTATAAAGGGCAGGACAGGAAGAGGATAGTCCTCTTTTGCCATTGACCCCTTGTGCTGTACTGAGCATCTGTGGCTCTTGTTATTACTATAATAAAGTATGTTCAACTGCACACTGAGACTCCTCCTCTTTACACCAAGTTATGGACATAACATTTGGCGATGAGGAGAAAAGAGGTATTGAACGAGCTGGCACTACTTTTTGGACATTTTTGGAGGTCCTGGGCGAGCCACCTATGCCCTGGGCTAGATGGTACAAGGCATTTCAAACTTTTTTTTCTTTCTCTAGTCCTGTCAGGCAGCTAGGCAAGGAGAACAGGGATCTGTCACGCTTACTGTGCCAAAACAGATTTACTTTGCCAAGAGGAGCTTAAACAGTACCTAACTACAGTATGTATTGCCATATTGTGTAAACTCCTCCTGTAATATCTTTTAATACTTTATATTAATTATTTTACCCATGGAAGACCAGGCAGGATGGGGAAGAGGGAAAGGAAGTATGTGGAGGGGGAAAGAAAAGGGAGGGGAACAGACAAAAAACCCCCCAAACAAACCAACAACTAAAACAAACAAAAGACAAATTGCTTCTTCCACCGAAGATGTCTCAACACGAGTCTGGTTTCCACACCTGTTAAAGGAGAGACACTTGTGCTTGTACGTCTGTGTGCATATATATGAAAGCGCACACAAAATAAGTGTGTGCATGTGAGTGGTTTGTCAGGAAACATACGAAGTGGGGGGCCAGTCGCAGCAGCTCTCTCCCCGGGAACCCCGAGCAGGCAAGGCAGCGCCACCAACCCCCACAGGGCACAAACGTCCGATGTCAGCTAGCCCCAGGAAAGCCAGGCATCCGCCCCCGGAGGGACGATCGAGGGAGGCCAGGTTGCTCGGCGGCCGGCACGGCGAGCCCACACCTCCGGACCCACCCGCTCCCCACCCCCCAGCGGGGCCAATGCCCACCCCAGGCCCCAGGCACCAGGAGGCAAGCGACTCCACCCCCCGGGCTGGAGACCGGCCTGCGCCCCCCCAGGCGTGAGCCCCCTAGGCACCCCCACAGCGCCCCCCCAGCACCACCGCCGCACACCCCGGGGACCCTCATGCCCAAAGAAGGGGGGGAGCCCAGGGGAGCCCACACTGCCGAGAGGCGCTACCCCCCTTGATCCAGCACCTCCCGGCTCGCAGACACACCCCTCCCCACGCCTTCACACCCACATGCTCCCATGCACACCCATATGCACTAACATGACATTTCAAACTTATTTGATAGCTCTTGACCTCGGTAAGCTCAAAAAGTTGCATGAGAGAGCTATTTTAGTTCATAGTCTCAGTATAGAGGGTCAGAGGATCCTTAACACGCTAGGAAAGGCTGAAAGCTATGAAGATGTGGTGAAGTTAATGGCGTGCTATTTTCGCACCCCTGAGAATTTCATAGTCCAGTGGATTAAGTTTTGGCAGCGCCACCAGTGGACGGGAGAGTCGGTGCAACATTTCATCACAGACCTACGTCAGTTGGCGGGGGAGTGCCATTTTGGGGCCTTGGAGGATGAAATGGTCTGTGACCAGTTGGCCGAGCGTGTCTCTTGTTCAGCAGCACAGTCGAGGCTCCTGACCTACCCGGGTGAACTGACGCTAACCACGCCTATAGATATTGCGCAGCAGTGTGAAGCAACAGAAAATTTGGCTGAAGACCTCCATTGAAGAGACAGGTTGAGGCGTGGAGAACCAAGTGAGAGGATGCTGACTGTGGAACCTGATAACAAAGACAGCATGAGTGAAGAAGAGTATGCCACCATTGTGAGAATTAGGTCCGCCCCAGGGTTCCCAAGATACTATGGCTGTGCAAGGCACTGGTATAAGGCAAGAGAGTGTCCGGTGAGGGGCAAGTGATACGGTAAATGTGGTCTGTTGCATCACTTTGCCAGAGCCTGCAAGAATTTTGAGCAGGAGGACCGACAAGGTGGAACAGATCTCCCCGCTGCAGAGCCCATGGTTGTTCATAGTTTCCCCAAGCACGAGTGGTTACATCTACAGTAATTTGTTGCTGGACGGCGTGGAGGTTTTGTTGTTGGTGGATATGGGAGTGATTGGTTTGGTGCTGAACTTGTCCACTGTGGAAAGACTGTTCCCATACCACCATCTGAGGTAGTACACGGAGCCATATCCTGGTTATGGAGGAAGCATGATGACCGTAGTGGGATCACTGGAGTTGACGGCAAGGTATAAGTCGGAGGTGATGACCGGAGTCCAGTTTGTGATGACCGCTTGTGGGTCAAACACCTTAGGCTGTGATATGTTCTATGGCCTGAGATTTAAGATCACCAGCGGTACTGGAGAGGAGTGGTCGGGCTGCAGATTGTGGGACCAGCCCCCTCTGCACGTGGAGGATGACACGGTCTGGGACAGTGATTGGCCTGGCGAGTTAGATGGTGATGAAGACCGGCACTGCAGGGAACCAACAGGGGAGGATCCCGATGTCAGTGTCCAAGTTGCCCTGGATGCAGGAACTGGACGGCACAGCGGGAAAGCCTGGAGGACGGCTGGTGCTGAAATTAAAGAGAGTGGGGCAGGACCGGCTGGCGCAATATTACGGCGCACCAGACATCAGCGTCAGAGGAGGGCTTTGGACTGAGTCAGTGGGCTGTCCTAACCCGGGAAGGAAGCCCGGTCACGACATAGTGGACTGCGGAAGCACAACAGAGTTCCCCCGCACATCGGTGATAAGGTCCAACCAAGGGTAGAAGCTCTGCTGAGGGGCGTCCATAAAAGAAGAGAGCGACGGGATGAACAGGAGGCGGCTGAGAGTGGTGGCTGCCCGGGCAGATGGCTACATGGGATTGTCTGACACATCGTGGAGACACCCAAATGAGCTGTGGCGTGTGGTGAAGAAGAGATGCCAGTGCAGCTCATCTCCAGAGGCCAAGAGGCAGAAGCACTCCGAGCGGGATCTACGGGGTGGAGACCCGGAAGGGACCCCTTTCATCGGGACAATCAAATGACTGGGGGGGTGTTATATGGTGATTGTTTGTGCTAAATTTAGGCCCCAGGTCATTTAATCAGTATGTGCTGCCATGTTTTCATTTTGTTAGTGTGTTGGCCTGAGTTATATGTATGTTGAAAGAAGAAAGTAAATTCCCAACACTGTTAAAAAAAAAAAAAGTTTGGAAATATGTGTGTGTGTGAAATGCCCAGGTTGTGGGGTGGGAAAGTTGGGTTGGGGGCCGCCAAAAAGCGAGTGTACATAGTATTGATTGTGGTTTGCTGTGTTATTTTTGGATGTGTATATGTATATACGTATGTGTATTTTGCTGGGATTAATTTTGAGGTGGTATGGGCATCTGATTAGGATGCCTCCTGGACGTCTCCCACTTGAGGTGTTCCAGGCACGTCCCACTGGGAGGAGATCCCAGGGCAGACCCAGGACTCGGTGGAGAGACTATGTCTCCCAGCTGGTCTGGGAACGCCTTGGTATCCTCTCTGAAGAGCTGGAGCAGGTGGCTGGGGAGAGGGAAGTCTGGGCTTCTCTGCTTGAACTGCTGCCTCCGCGACCCGGACCTCCGGAAAAGCGGTAGAAGATGGATGGATGGATGGATGGATGGATGGATGGATGGATAATTTAATTTAATGGGCTGGGATTGCTGGGATTAATTTAATTTTAGGAACACAGCAGTTTGTTTGCTTGTTTGTTTTTTTCTTTTGGACTGTAGTAATCAAGGCAGCAGAATAACCCACCTGGCCGTGTAGGGGCACCAGCAGTCTACCTGGCCCCTCTAGTTTATGTTGTATGAGTGGATAGGTTTGTTTATTTATTTTTGTACATATGGCTCCATTGTTAGTGTGTGAGTCGGGTTACAAATTTTGGGAGGGCCCGATTGGTATGTTTGGCATTTTTCTATGGGGGGGAGGAAATGTTTAGTAGTAATATGGCGGCTGGGGCACCCAGGGAATAGTGAGGGGTGACAGACCACCTTTTCCGGTGGTGGTGTCACTCGGGGTATAAAGGGCAGGACAGGAAGAGAATAGTCCTCTTTTGCCGTTGACCCCTTGTGCTGCATGGAGCATCTGTGGTTCTTGTTATTACTATAATAAAGTATGTTAAACTGCACGCCGAGCCTCTTCCTCTTTACAATGAGTTATGGACATAACAGCTGTCATGCCATGAATGCTTGCTATTGAACTTATATAACACGTACAGACATTTTTTGACAGTTGTTCAAAATTTTATTGATCTTTATTTTGTGATAATTTGAAAATTAATGCATGCTGAAGCTACTAATATCAAATCCACATCATTCCAAGGCAGTGCAACAAATGCAAAAAAAAAACAAAAAAAAACCAACAAACCCTATTTTATATCTTCCTTCAATTGTTAAGCCTTAGGAAGCAAACTGTTATTTATTTATTTTTTTTTACTTCATGCAGCCTTGCATCTGGAGACATATGACACATAAACATCAGATATGTGACATCCATGCAAGTGAAAATATATCTGTGTTCTTGTGTCTGTCCTGTGCCTGTACCACTGATCACACCAACAGTCTTTTTTAGTTTTAGGTGCATGATCTACACATTGCTGCTGAAGCCACAGATTTAGCTGTTCTTGTTTGTGAGGAGCCTCACACCACAAACAGCAGTAGCAAGTAGAACTACACAAAACATTCAAAAATACAAAAACTACAAGTGCTGAAATTAGCCACTTGACTGCAAAACATGCATGTGCACTATAAATTAAAACGAATTTCAAAAACTTTTAAAAATGCTATGTTAAATGCCCCACTACTCCACTCTTGCTGATTGATTTAACACTTCTTCAGCCTGAAACCGGAAGTTGCTCCCATAATCGTTTCTACAGCAGCACCCTCCAGAATAAGGTGGATTGAGCTAACACTAATTCAGACTTCGGTCATGTCTGGTGAATCCAGCATTTATAGGGCAGGTGAGTAATTTTAAGGTTATTGAGCAGGAATTCAAGGATTGTTTCTCATTTTTAAGAATAAATAAGGCATTGATTTTAGATAATCACATTTAAGAATTTTTATGGACCTGTAGACACTAATGAGGTTTTTGTCCTTGTTTGTGTTCTTGTGGAGAAATTCTCTCCACAACAACTACACATGAACGCAAATTAATCTGTCCACATAGAATTAAACTCTCTATTTTTCTCTCTGATTTTACTTTTTTGATCTGTTCATGTCTTACCGAAGGTGGCAGAAAGCTGCTACTGTCCATTGCTCTCCACATGCACTAAGGAGAGGCTGAGCAGCTTTCTGTGCAGCTGCCATCAGATGTGACACAGTCACGCATGGTTGAAAACATAATAAATCATTTAAAATATACACTACCGTTCAGAAGTTTGGGGTCACTTAGAAATTTCCTAATTTTTGAAAGAAAAGCACTTTTTTTCAATGAAGATATCTTTAA
Organism: Pholidichthys leucotaenia; assembly: GCA_020510985.1. Taxonomy (NCBI): domain Eukaryota; kingdom Metazoa; phylum Chordata; class Actinopteri; order Cichliformes; family Pholidichthyidae; genus Pholidichthys; species Pholidichthys leucotaenia. The sequence goes on along the minus strand of CM035840.1, from coordinate 411,677,224 downwards.
ACTAATCAGAAATACACTATACATTGCTAATGTGGTAAATGACTATTCTAGCTGCAAATGTCTGGTTTTTGGTGTAATATCTACATAGGTGTATAGAGGCCAGTTTCCAGCAACTATCACTCCAGTGTTCTAATGGTACAATGTGTTTGCTCATTGCATCAGAAGGCTAATGGATGATTAGAAAACCCTTGTGCAATCATGTTAGGTCTGCAATGCAGTAATTGCTGCAAATGGAGGATTCTTTGACGAAAGCAAAGTTTGAAGAAAAAAATTATTATTTCAAATACAAATCATTATTTCTAACCTTGTCAATGTCTTGACTATATTTTCTATTCATTTTACAACTCATGGTGGTAAATAAGTGTGACTTTTCATGGAAAACACAAAATAATTGTCTGGGTGACCCCAAACTTTTGAACGGTAGTGTATATATTTTATGTTCATAAAAGTATGTGTTTCTGTTGAGAAATGCATCCAATTGCAATAAACAATAATTTAAAATAAAAAAAATAAAACCCAGCTACAGGGGTTGCACAAGCCAGAGTACACCTAGTGCCGGTCCCAAGCCCAGGTAAATGGGAGAGGGTTGTTTCAGGATGGGCATCCGACGTAAAACCTTTGCCAAATCAAACATGCGGCTCATGACAAATGAAACTTTCATACCAGATCGGTCAAGGCCGGGGTTAACAACGACCACCGCCAGTGCTGTTAACCGACAGGGTGCCAGTGGAAATTGGGCCACTGTTGGTTGAAGACCAAGGAGGAGGAGAGGGGGAAGGCATGTGAGGAGGGAGAGAGAGAAAAGGAAAGGTAGACGTGTGGAGGTGAGAGTAGGGACATTAAATGTAGGGACTATGACTGTTAAAGCAGAGAGTTGGCTGATATGATGGAGAGAAGAAAGGTAGATATAATGTGTGCTCAAGAAACCAGATGGAAGGGAAGCAAGGCTAGGAGTATTGGAGGTGGATTTAAACTGTTCTACCATGGGGTAGATAGGAAAAGAAATGGAGTAGGAGTAATCTTGAAGGAAGAGTATGTGAAGAGTGCTGAGAAGGTGATCGGCTGCAAGCTCCCATCTCTCCAGGATCTGTACATCTCCAGGACCCGGAGGCGTGCTGGCCGGATCATAGCCGATCCCTCACACCCTGGTCACGTACTGTTTGCCCCCCTCCCCTCTGGTAGAAGACTTCGGTCCATCCAGACTAAAACCTCCCGTCACATGAACAGCTTCTTCCCCTCTGCCATAAGACTGCTGAACACTAAGTGACTCTCGTGCACCATGTACAGCAGCTCAACCAGACTCATGTCAATCATCACTGTTTTCTTCCTGCATTACCGACTGCACTATGTAGTTCTCCACAGTATCTGCTGCTGGCTAATATATATTTTAACTGTTGACCAGTATCACTTAATCTTATCCTACACTTTATTACATGTATAGTTTATTTCTCTTATCTTATCATGTTTAATGTTGCAGCATTGTACCGAGACAAATTCCTAGTTTGTGTACTACATGAACAATGGCAATAAACCTGATTCTGATTCTGATTCTGAGTGTTCAGGAGGGAAAGAGGGAGTCAGACAGAATCATGAGCTTAAAGCTAGAAGTCAAAGGTGTGATGTTGAATGTTGTCAGTGTGTATGCCCCACAGGTTAAATGTCAGGCAGAAGAGAAAGAGGAATTCTGGAGTAAGATGGATGAAGTGGTAGAGAGTGTTCTCAGGGTCGAGAGAGTGGTGATTGGAGTGGACTTAGGGACATGTAGGTGAAGGGAACAGAGGTGATGAGGAGATCCTGGGTAGGTATGGTCTTAAGGAGAGAAATTTGGAAGGACAGATGGTTGTGGATTTTTCTCTATCTCCTCCACTGGGTGGATGTGGCGCCCCAGAACAGAGCTGGCTTGTTTGATCAGCCTGTTCGGTCTCTTCCTGCTGGCTGCAGTGATGCTGCTGGCCCAGCAGACCACTCCAAATGTAATGGCTGATGCCACCACTAAATCATAGAAGATCTTCAGGAGTGCCCTTTGTACTCCAAAAGACCCGAGTCTCTTCAGAAGGTACAGCTTGCACTGCCCCTTCTTTTAGAGCTTGTTGGTGTTGTGTGACCAGTCCAGTTTATTGTTCAAGTGAACACCCAGGTACTTGTAAGATGTCACCATCTCAATGACTGTTCCCTGGATGTTTACCGGTGCTGTGGGGAGTTGTCCTCGCCTGTGGCAGTTGACCACCAGTTCCTTGGTTTTCCTGGCATTGATCTGGAGGCAGTTCCACAGGCACCAGTCCAAAAAGACCTGGATAAGTCCTCTGTACTCTGCCACATCCCCATCAGAGATGAGGCTGATGATCGCAGAGTCATCAGAGAACTTCTGTAGATGACAGCATGGTGTATTGTGTGAAAAGTCAGCAGTGTAGAGGGTGAACAGGAAGGGAGCTAGAACTGTTCCCTGGGGTACCCCCGTACTGCAGATGATGCTGTCAGACACACAGTCCTGTGTTCTCACAAACTGTGGTTGGTCTTTGAGATAGTCCGGGATCCATGATGAAAGGTGCTGGTCTACCCCTGCACAGAGCAGCTTGTACCTCAGGATAACTGGTTGTATGGTGTTGAAAGCACTGGGGAAATAAAAGAACATGATCCTCACATTGATCCAAGGCTTCTCCAGGTGGGACAGGGAATGATGTAGGAGGAAGATCACTGCATCCTCCACTCCGATGCCATGTTGGTAGGCAAAATGAAGTGGGTCCAACGCTGGTCCCACCAGGGGGCAAAGGTGAGCGAGGAGCAGCCTCTTCAGGGTTTTCATTAGGTGTAATGTGAGGGCCACTGTTCTGTTGCTACAGTGGTGTGAAAAAGTGTTTGTGCCCTACCTGATTTCTCTTTTTTTTTGTATGTTTGTCACACTTAAATGTTTCAGATCATCAAACAAATTTGAATATTAGATAAAGATAACACAAATAAACACAAAATGCAGTTTGCAAATGAAGGTGTTTATTATTAAGGGTAAAAAAATCCAAACCTACATGGCCCTGTGTGAAAAAGTGACACCCCCCCCCCCCCGTTTAAACATAAATTAACTGTGGTTTATCACATATTTGGAAAGCTGAGTTCAATTTCTCCAGCCACACAAAGGCATGATTACTGCCACACCCTTTCTCAATCAAGAAATCACTTAAATAGGACCTGACTGACAAAGTGAAGTAGACCAAAAGATCCTCAAAAGCCAGACATCATGCTGCGGTCCAAAGAAATTCAGGAACAAATGAGAGACAAAGTAATTGAGATCTATCAGTCTGGAAAAGGTTATAAAGCCATTTCTTAAGCTTTGGGACTCCAGCGAACCACAGTGAGAGCCATTATCCACAAATGGCGAAAACATGGAACAGTGGTGAACCTTCCCAGGAGAGGCTGGCCAACCAAAATTACCCCAAGAGCACAGCGAGGTCACAAAAGACCCCACAGCAACATTCAAAGAACTGCAGTTCTCAGTTGCCTCAGTTAAGGTCAGTGTTCATGACTCCACCATAAGAAAGAGAATGGGCAAAAACGGCCTGCATGGCAGAGTTCCAAGATGAAAACCATTGCTGAGTGAAGAGGACATTAAGGCTCATCTCAGTTTTGCAAGAAAACATCTTGATGATCCCCAAGACTTTTGGGAAAATACTCTGTGGACTGATAAGAAAAAAGTTGAAGTTTTTGGAAGGTGTGTGTCCCATTACATCCAGCTTAAAAGTAACACAGCATTTCAGAAAAGGAACATCATACCAACAGTAAAATGTGATGGTAGTGTGATGGTCTGGGGCTGTTTTTCTGCTTCAGGACCTGGAAGACTTGCTGTGATCAATGGAACAATGAATTCTGCTGTCTACCAAATAATCCTGAAGGAGAATGTTCGGCCATCTGTTCGTGACCTCAAGCTGAAGCCCACTTGGGTTCTGCAGCAGGACAATGATCCAAAACACACCAGCAGGTCCACCTCTAAATGGCTTAAGAAACACAAAATGAAGACTTTGGAGTGGCCTCATCAATGTCCTGACCTGAATCCGATTGAGATGCTGTTCCATGACCTTTAAAAGGCATCTCATGCTCAAAAGCCCTCTAATGTGGCTGAATTACAACAATACTGCCAAGATGAGTGGGCCAAAATTCCTCCACAGTGCTGTAAAAAACTGATTGCCAGTTATCGCAAATGCTTGATTGCAGCTTTTGCTGCTCAGGGTGGCCTAACCAGTTATTAGGTTTAGGGTGCAATAACTTTTTCACACAGGGCCATGTAGGTTTCGATTTCCCCCCCTTAATAATAAACACATTCATTTAAAAACTGCATTTTGAGTTTACTTGTGTTATCTTCGTCTAATATTTAAATGTGTTTTATGATCTGAAACATTTAAGTGTGACAAACATACAAATAAAAAGAGAAATCAGGAACAGGGCAAACACTTTTTAACACCACTGTATGTTAAATAAATTTTTGTATAACATGTAAGGTGTCTTCTCTTCATTTTTCTTAGAATATTAATGTATCTCAAGTTGTAGAAAATAATTTTTTAACAGAGTAAATTTTTATTAGTTTTGATATTGTCCATCAAGTTATTTCAAACCTTTTTAGCTTTAAATTTTGATAATAAATTATGTAATTGAATTAAATTTTGAATCGTGATATTTAAACTTTGAGACATGTTAGTACATTTATTAAGATTAAATGAATGTACACAGGTGAACAGGTAATTCATTTTTATATAAGAAAATATCAAACCCAACATGAAAATATGCATTTCTTTTGTTTAAAAACAATGCAAACAGAGTGAACAAGTACAGTCTCGTACGTAAGTTATGAATGGGTGCTTTTGTGAATTCACAAAAATATAACAAAGTTTAATAAATGCACAGTGATAGGTCTTTAACAGAAATAAAAATTCACATATGCAAAAGGATGTAACTGAATCCAGTGCACCCTGCACACTCAGCATGTCCCTCAGATGTCAGGGCTACCCATGGCTTTAAGGGTGTTCATAACGTTGATGGTGCAGGACCTAGAGAAATGGGAGACAATTTATGGAGACAATTTAGGGTGTAATTATGTTCAGGTAAGCATAAAGAGGTTTTAGATCACAGTTTGAAAAGGTTTACAAAATAATTACATTATTTAAATAATATTGTAACAATATTGTAATAATATTGTATCAAATATGCTATTCAACAATTGCTGGTCATTTTTTGCATAAAGTTGTATATCTAGATAAATATAAAGCGATATGGATAACAGTTATAACAAGGTTAGTATAATAACTATACCCAGGTTAAAAAAGAGTGAAAGATCACAAATATAACCTGGTATCCCTTGGATGTTTCCTTTTGATTGCCAGTGAATCTCAGAAAATTTTAATCTAAAAAAAGGGTTTTAGCAAATATTAGGAATGATTTTTTTATAAGCAGTGCTATTACTACAGCTAGATTTGTTAACATTTGTTATGATATCACTTACCTTCTGGCATGTTTACTGCACCAGTGAAACACAAACATACTACAGTGCTACTCTTCCAACATGGCGGCCACAACAGGAAGTGACATCAGAGTGCCATTCTCTATACTTTTTCAGTTGTATTTTATTGTCTTTTATTTCTTTTTATGTTTTACATGTCTTTCCCATTTTACTTATTCTTGATGTACAGCGCTTTGTGTCAGCTGTAATTGTTTTTAAAGTGCTTTAAAAATAAAGTTGGATTGGATTGGATTGGATTGGATTGGATTATCAGTTTATTGCCAGTAATCCGTTTGTTGTGACCATGTAACTGGGGTCCTGGGGTCCTGGGCATGACGTTAAACTGCATCCGGCCTGGAGAGGAGATGGGCAACTCCAGGTCTATTATGCCCTAGAGTCTAGGGCATGATAGACTACACACAACTACACAGATGGATATCTGTGTAGTTGTCATCAGCATATGGTGTGTCTAGGGCCTAGACACACCATATGCTGATGACAACTACACAGATATCCACACCGAATTGGTCACAGCCTGGGCTATCAATGACTGTGCCTTCTGTCTCCCATCGTGGCAAAGACAATAAGTGTGCTTCTGATGGACCAAGCAGGGCCAATATTGGGCAGGACACCACCATCGGAACCTGGGACATTAGAACCCTTCAAGCAACAGGGAAATTAGAAGAAGGTATGGATGAGATGAGTAGATATTGATGGAACATCCTTGGACTCAGTGAAATGCAATGGAACAACTCTGGTGAATTATCAACCACTGAAGGCCACAAGCTATATTGCAGTGGACGAGATCACAGACATAAGCATGGAGTTGGATTTCTTGTCCACAAAGGCTTTATCAATGCTATCATAGGTTGCAAAACAATCAACAGCAGAATCATATCCATCATACTAAAGGCCTCACCTTTAAATATCTTTTATCATACAAGGGTATACACCAACTTCAGACTATGAGGATGAAGCCCTTGAGGACTTCTATCAACAGTTGCAAGAAGACATAAATCAGTCCCCTCAGAATGAAATCTTGGATGTGATGGGTGATTGGAATGCCAAGGTTTGGAAAGATGTACATGCTATTTTGAGGGGTAAATGTGGATACTTCTGTAATAAAGTGACAAATGAAAGAGGATTCAGACTTTTATAATTTGCCAGTTACAACAACCTGGTTTTTGTCAACACCCTAGGAAAACAGAAGGCATCTAGACGACGGACATGGCATCATCCCAATGGAGAATATCACAACCAGATAGACTACATCATGATACAGAGGCAATTCAATTCAAGCACTGACACAGCTAGAACTCAAATTTTCCCTGGTGCTTATATTGGCAGTGATCATGACCTATTAATGACCACCTTATGACTCCACCTGAAGAAGATCCACAAACCAAAGAACACAAGAATCAAGTTTGATCAAAGCTAACTTGCTGACCCTAATGACAACAACATAGACCTCATGATAGAGACACTGAATGGTGCCTTAATAGACATTGCTAAAGAAATTCTGGGGAAACACCGCCCAGTTAAAAAACCCTGGATCACTTCAAACATCCTCGACTTATGTGACAAAAGAAGGGAACTAGAAAGAAAAAGGGTCACACCAGATGGAGCAGAACAGTATAGAAAGGCCAACAAAGAAATCAGAAAGTCAGTAAAGAGAGCAAAAGAGAAATAGATAGAGGAATAATGCTGTGAAATAGAAGACCGCAAGAAAAGGAACAAGACCTAGAAAGCTTATCAGCTAGTCAAACAACTGACAAGTGAAATGCAAGGATGCTCCACCACAATCCAAGACAAAGGAGGAAAAACCCTTACTGGGGACAAAGAATTCCATCAACACTGGACAGAGTACTGTTCAGAGCTTTATCATCTGGTAACCCAGAAGTTCTAAATATGCCCAATATCAACCATGAAGACAGCAAGGACCCCATACTCCGGGAGGAAGTTGAGGCAGAAGTAAAGGCACTTAAAAGGGGCAAGTCAGTAAGAGTGGACAACATATCTGCAGAATTAATACAGGCAAGACAGTAATCAGTGCTCTCAAAATCATATGCAACAAAATCTGGCAGAATGGAGTATGGCCAACACCTTGGACCCAGTCGATGATCATCATTATTCCAAAGAAAGGCAATTTAAGTCTATACCAGAACTACTGCACCATCAGCTTCATAAGCCATCTTAGTAAAGTCATACTTAAGATATTATTAAACAGACTCAAACCACAGTCAGAAGAAATAATTTCTGAAGAGCAAACAGGTTTCAGGGCAGGGTGTAGCACAACAGAACAGATTTTCAGCCTTAGAATCTTAAGTGAAAAGTATCTCCAACATCAACAAGACATCTACCATGACACCATAGACTTTAAAAAGGCCTTTGGTTGTATTTGGCATGCAGCTGTATGGGCAAAAATGAGGAAATACAACATCAATACCAATCTGATCACACTCATTGAACGGCTATACCAAAGAACTACCAGTGCTGTGTTCATCAACGGAAACCTGGGTGACTGGTTCCAAATCACAGTTGGAGTACATCAAGGCTGCCTTCTATCACCGACCTTATTTAACATATTCCTTGAGAGAATTATGACAGAAGCCCTGGAGGAACATGAAGGGTCAGTCACTATTGCAGGGAGAACTATCACTAAACTGCACTTTGCTGACTACATTGACATTGACGGCCTAGCTGGAGATGCACAAGAATTGGTTAGCCTCATCTGTAGCATCGAAAATGCATCTACAATGTTTGGGATGGAAATAAGTGGGGAGAAAACAAAGCTCATGACCAATACCACCATTGGTATCAGTACGGACATTGACATCAAAGGCACCAAACTGGAAACGATGAACAGCTTCAAGTATTTAGAGGCAATTGTATGCAATGAAGGCTCTAACCTAGAAGTAATGGCCCCAGTAGCTCTAATATCAGCAGCACTGGCAGACTGTCCTCAGTTCTGTTCATGTGAGTGTTCGGAGGACTTTCTGCAGTTCAGATGGCCCAGGGGAAGAAACTGTTTGTCAGTCTGGAGGTGTGGGACCTGACTGATCTGAACCGTCGTCCAGAGAGAAGCAGGTCAAAACAGGTGGTGTGTGGGATGTGAGGCGTCTCCTGTAATGGCCTTGATCTTTCTTAAACAGGATGATCTGGAGATGTCTTCCAGGAAGGGCACAAGGCCACCAATAATTTTTTGGGTGATGTTGATGACCCTCCGCACAGCCTTCCTGTTCTCAGCCGTGGAGCCAGCATATCACACACCTAGACAGTAGGTCAGCATGCTCTCCATTGGTTGAAGGCCAGCAGCATCTTCTGGTCCAGGTTGTTCTTCCTCAGAACACAGAGGAAGTGCAGCCGCTGCTGGGCTTTCTTCACCAGGGTCTTGGTGTTGACAGTCCAGGAGAGGTCAGAGGAGATGTGGGTGCCCAGGATCCTGAAAGCGGCGACATTTTCGATGCGGTTTGCATTTATGAGGAGGAAGGGGGTGGTTGTGTATGTTCTTCCTGAAATCCAGTATGAGTTCTTTGGTTTTTTGGATGTTCAGTTTCAGGTTGTATGCTTGGCATGACAGCAGTAGGTTCTCTACCTCCACCCTGTATGCCTTCTCATCGTCATCAGTGATGAGCCCAACCAAGGTAGTGACGTCCATGTACTTCACAATGACAGTAGTTGAGTGGGTTGGAATATGGTCAAAGGTGTACAGGGAATAAAGTAGAGGGTGTAGCACGCAGCCCTTGGGGGAGCCAGTGCTAAGAGACAGTGTGGAGGAGAGGTGGGGCCAAGTCTGACAGTTTGTGGGTGGTTGGGGAGAAAGTTGTTTTTATCCAGAAGCAGGTGTGTGTGTGGGGGGGGGGGCGGGGGATCTGGGGAAAGTGCAGTTTGTTGTTCAGGATGTCAGGGATAATGGTGTTGAAAGCTCCTTGGGTTCTCCAGGTGGCTCAGTGCTTTGGCAGTATGTGGCCCCCGAGCTAAAATGAATTTGACACCCCTGGTTTAAATAAAGCACAAAAGCTCTTAAGGGGGCCACAGACAACTCTAAATGAATTTTAATAAAAACATGATAGTGACTGTCATCCAGTAGCATAGAGGAGAGCAGCAGGGCCGTCGGTGCTCCTCCGGCAGTCTGTGGAAGAAGTGACGGGGCAAGGGGGGTTGGACAGATGGACTGTGAACCTTCAGGAAAGATGGAAATAAGACATTTTCTGGGAATACTTCTCTCATGACGCTCAAGCCAATTTACCGTACATTTTATGTGTTTTATTTCTGATTTGGACCCACGACCAGCAGGAGCACCCACCTAGCTTTAGCTGCCAACCGCCGATCCTGTCACAGGTACAGGGGAAGAAGGAGAACAGAGAGGAGGGGTTGGTGACAAAAGGAAGGTGGCGAGGTAACAATGAACCGCTTTCGAAAGTGGCTGTATAAGATAAGATAAGATAAGATAAGATAAGCCTTTATTAGTCCCACAACGGGGAAATTCCAGGATTGCAACAGCACAGGGATAGCAACACTCAGAGCAACAATCAGAAGGCAAGAAAAAAACAAGCAAGCAAGAGCAGCTAATAAACATATGTACGTATTACTATAAAATATATATATATACACACACACACAGACACACAGTGCAGAGCATTGTAGCTGGATGGAATAAATATATGAATATATGAACACACAGTGCAGAGCATTGTAGCTAGATGGAATAAATATGTAAATATATAAACACCCACAGTACGGAGCATTGCAGCTAGGTGGAATAAATATGCAAGTATATAAACACACACAGTGCGGAGCAATGTAGCTAGATGGAATAATATGTAGATATATAAATATATAAACACACCCAGTGCTGAGCATTGTAGCTAGATGGAATAAATATGCAAATATATAAACACACACAGTGCAGAGCATTGTTGCTAGATGGAATGAAACAGCATAACCGTCTACTTAGTTATCCTACATGGTATGATTATGTGCCCATACATATTCTCACCCTCCATAGCGACCGGTATGTTCCTAGTTGTATGCCGGAGGGGACCATTGTGTAAGTCTATTGCATCTTTTGCATTCAAAAAACTATTAGTTTGTTACGTCTTTTTGCTATCTCTGCGAGCAGCCCTGCTTAGGTTGTACAGTCTGACAGCCGTTGGTAGGAAGGACCTACGAAACCTCTCGGTTGTGCACCTGGGATGATGTAGTCTGCTGCTAAATGAGCTCCTCAGTGCATTCAGTATGTCCTGCATAGGGTGGAACTCGGACTCCAGCAGAGATGACAGTTTAGCCACCGTCCTTCTCTCTCCTATCTCCTCCATCGGATCAAGGCGCTGCCCCAGGACAGAGCTAGCTTTCTTAATCAGTTTGTTCAGTCTCTTCCTATCGGCTGCAGTAATGCCACTGCCCCAGCAGACCACTCCAAAAGTGATGGCTGATGCCACCACCGTGTCATAGAATGACTTCAGCAGCGCCCCTTGTACACCAAAAGACCTGAGTCTCCTCAGCAGGAACAGCCTGCGCTGTCCCTTCTTGTAGAGTGCATCAGTATTATGTGACCAGTCTAGTTTATTGTTCAGATGAATACCCAGGTACTTATAGGATGTCACCATCTCGATGTCTGTTCCCTGTATATTTACTGGTACTGTGAGGGGCTGCCCATGCCTGCGGCAGTCCACCACCAGCTCCTTAGTTTTCCTCGCGTTGATCTGGAGGCAGTTCCGATGGCACCAGTCCACGAAGTCCTGGATAAGCCCTCTGTACTCAGCTTCATCTCCATTGGAGATGAGGCCAACGATCGCAGAGTCATCAGAGAACTTCTGTAGATGGCAGTGTGTTGTGTTGTGTGAGAAGTCCGCAGTATAAAGAGTGAACAGGAAGGGAGCCAGCACCGTTCCCTGGGGGGGCCCCCGTGCTACTGATGATCGTGTCGGACACACAGTCCCGGGTTCTCACAAACTGAGGCCGGTTCGTGAGGTAGTCCAGGATCCATGATGACAGGTGCTGATCCACCCCTGCGCGCAGCAGCTTGTCCTTCAGGATCATCGGTTGGATGGTGTTGAAAGCACTGGAGAAGTCAAAGAACATGATCCTCACCATATTCCCGGGCTTCTCCAGGTGGGACAGAGAACGGTGAAGGAGGAAGATCACCGCATCCTCCACCCCAATGCCATGCTGGTAGGCGAACTGGAGTGGATCCATCGCTGGTTCCACCAGGGGGCGGAGGTGAGCAAGGAGCAGTCTCTCCAGGGTCTTCATCAAGTGGGACGTCAAGGCCACCGGTCTGTAGCTGTTCAGGTCTTTGGGGTGGGAAGTTTTTGGTACAGGTACCACACAAGATGTTTTCCACAGCTGTGGTACCCTCCCCAGTTTCAGGCTCATGTTGAAGATATACGTCACAATCCCACACAGCTGGTCTGCACAGGACTTGAGGAGCTTTGCGCTGATGCCGTCCGGTCCCGGCGCCTTCCTCGCCTTGATCTTCCTCAGCTCCGTCCTCACCTGGGTCCTGGTCAGGGTCAGGATGGGGGGCTGTGTGTTGGGAGTGGGGGGGTGTTGGTGGAGTGGGGAGTGGGCAGCAGGACTAAGCCCAAGTAACTTTGCATATGGAACTTACCATTTGAAGTACCACTCCTACCTAATGTCTTCCTCCACAACTCTGCCAGTGGCAGTGGCGTCTTCATGGAGGAGTGAAAACCGGGAAGTCAACAAAAGAAATGGACTCTATTTTTGAAGACAAGTAGTGGTGAGATTCATCGCTTCGGATTCATCGCTAGCTAGGACGACGCTAGCTAGGACAACGGTAGCTAGGACGATGCTAGCTACCAGAAAAATCTTCAGACTAACATTCATCTCACGGCATTTTCACCAAGACTTAAATACCAAAAACATGTAGGTTTAGGGCGCTCGCGCACGCAGCGACCAGCAGCCGGTGGCTTGTCACCAGACTGCAAACCAAATCTACCTACGGGTACAAATAAGTAACAAAAAAAAAAAAAAGACTTGCTCACCAGCAAATGAACCTTGGACGACTCGAACTACTCCTATACGCCACCGAGAAAGCTTCGGATTCATCGCCAGATTCATTGCTTCAGATTCATCGCTAGCTAGGATGATGCTAGCTAGGATAACACTAGCAACCGAGGGAGCCTCGGTTCACCGGCAGATCCAGCAGCCAGATGACAACACCAGTTAGCGACCTTCACTAGCCATCGGGAGCGCTTCAACCTCACAGTCAGATAACAGCTATAATTAGACGACAAGCCAGCTGACGGCCTCCCCTAGCCATCGGACATATTTCGTTTCCTGTACTAGCCAACAGGTGAGCCGCTCCTTTGATCCCAATCAGACTAGTCAGTATGCCTCCGAATTAGAATCAGACAAATGGAGAGGAGTTGGAGGAGATCAAACTTTCACTAAATTTTATGACTGAAGAAATATCTAAGATAGCAAAACAACAAACTCTGCTTATTGGCCTTATGGACCAAGTGCGTGAATTAAAGGCTGAAGTCATGGAAAAAGACAAGAAAATTAATTTCTTAGAAAGACATGTGGATGAATTAGAATACTATACAAGAATGGATGATGTCATTGCGAGCAGTCTTAACACCAGACTTCGCTCCTATGCACGTGTGACAGCTGGAGTTGGTAACCAGGATGGGGAGGATGAGACATTGGCAGAATCACACACTCTTGAGCAGCAGGTGTTACATTTTTTTCAACTCTAAAAACATTGTTCAATTCAATTCAATTCAATTCAACTTTATTTATATAGCGCCATTTCACAACAACAGTCATCTCATAGCACTATCAACTGTAGGGGGGAACCCCCACAGTTGCAGAAAGGCCCCAGCAATCAGGCAATCCCCTGTGAGCAAGCACTTGGCGACGGTGGAGAGGAAAAACTCCCTTTTAACAGGAATAAACCTCCAGCAGAACCAGGCTCAGGGAGGGGCAGTCATCTGCTGCGACTGGCTGGGGGGTGAGGGGATAGAGAAGAAGAAAAGAACAGACATGTAGAGAGCAAACAGCACGATGGGGACTCAATCTATGGGAGAGAACAAACAGATGTTAATGACCAGCAAAAAAAAATATTTCATAGAGAGTGAGGAAAGGAGTGAGGCCCAGTGCATTACTGGAGGTCCCCCGGCTGACTAAACCTATTAGCAGCATAACTAAGGGAGGGTTCAGAAACACATGATCCCTCCCTAATTGTAGGCTATATCAAAAAGGTAGGTTTTAGCCCTATTCTTAAAAACAGAGATCGAGTCTGACTCCCGAATCCAGATTGGCAGCTGATTCCACAGGAGAGGAGCTTGATAACTGAAGGCTCTGCCTCCCATTGTACTTTTGGAGATTCTAGGTATTACAAGTAATCCTGCATTTTGGGAGCGTAGTGCTCTGTTAGGATAATACGGTAGTATCAGATCTTTTAAATAAAAAGGAGCCTGATTGTTTAGAGCTTTGTAAGTAAGAAGAAGGATTTTAAACTTAATTCTAAACTCTATGGGAAGCCAATGCAGGGAGGCCAGAACCGGAGAGATATGATCTCTCTTTCTAGTACCTGTTAAAACTCTTGCTGCAGCATTTTGGATCAGCTGAAGACTTTTTAAAGATGTTTTAGGACAGCCTTATAATAAAGAATTACAATAATCTAATCTCGAGCTAACAAAAGCGTGGATCAGTTTCTCAGCATCACTCTGAGACAAGATGCTCCTAATCTTGGCAATATTACGCAAATGATAGAAGGCAGTCTTAGAAACAAATTTAATATGTGAATTGAAGGACAAATCCTGATCAAAAATAACTCCAAAGTTCCTCACAGAGCTATTAAGAGAAAGAGTAACCGCATCCAAACTAAAAGTTTGATTTGGAAAGGAATTTCTAAGGTTTTTTGGACCAACAAGAATGACTTCAGTCTTATCTGAATTTAATAGCAGGAAATTACAAGTCATCTAAGCTTTGATTTCCTTAAGACAGGCTTCTAACTTGGCTAATTGATTACTATCATCTGGCTTCATTGACAGGTATAATTGTGTGTCATCTGCATAACAATGAAAATGTATACAGTGCTTTCTAATAATGTTGCCTAACGGAAGCATATATAAACTAAAAAGAGTAGGGCCTAGCACAGATCCCTGTGGAACTCCATGACTAAGCTTTGAGTTGAAAGAAAACTCATTATTTACATGAACAAACTGGAACCGATCAGATAAATAAGATCTAAACCATTGCAATGAAGTTCCATTAAGTCCAACATAGTGTTCTAATCTATCAAGTAGAATATTATGATCGATAGTATCAAAAGCTGCACTAAGGTCTAAAAGGACAAGTACAGAAACTAGTCCATTATCAGATGTGATGAGGAGGTCGTTAGTGACCTTCGCTAAGGCTGTTTCAGTACTATGATGGATTCTAAACCCAGATTGAAACTCTTCAAGTAAACCATTTCCCTGCAGGTGGTCAAATAATTGCGTAGCAACAACTCTTTCTAAGATTTTTGAAATGAAAGAGAGTTTAGAGATTGGTCTATAGTTAGCTAAAGCTCCTGGATCTAGCTTTGGCTTTTTGAGTAAGGGTTTAATTACAGCCGTTTTAAAAGCCTGTGGTACATGGCCTAAAGTTAATGAAGAATTGATTATATGAAGAATAAAGCTACCAATAAGTGGGAAGACTTCTTTAAATAACCTGGTAGGAATAGGGTCTAAAAGACAAGTTGAAGGTTTGGATGAGGAAACTATGTTGTCTAACTCACAAAGGTCGATTGGAGTAAACTCATCAAGACAGACATCAATAGAAGGAGTTGTAGCAGTTACAGTATTTAAGTTAACTGTGGGAAGAATCTGATTGATTTTATCTCTGATGGATGAAATTTTATTATTGAAAAAGTTCATAAAGTCCTGACTAGCAAGCTCTAAGGGAATGCTAGGATTGACAGAGTCCTGACTCTTTGTCAACCTGGCTACAGTACTGAAAAGAAACCTGGGATTATTCTTGTTCTCTTCTATTAATGCAGAGTAATAACTCGTTCTAGCTTTTCTAAGAGATTTTTTATAAATTAAAAGATGATTTCTCCAAGCTAAATAGATTTCATCTAAATTAGTAGAGCGCCATTTTCTTTCTAATTGACGAGTCTTCTGTTTTAAGGTACGAGTTTCTGTGTTGAACCAAGGAGTTAGAAATCTCTGATTAGACTTTTTCTTTTTTAAGGGGGCCACCAAGTCTAGAGTCTGATGCAGAGAAGCTGAAACACTATCCACCATGATATCAATTACAGAAGGAGCAAGCTGTCTATAGCTTATTTCCGTTGTGTTGACACATGGCATAGAGGAAACAATCTGCATAAATTTGGAAACAGCATCATCTGAGAGGCATCTACTTTAATAATATTTTTCTTTAGGAGCCAAATAGTCAGAAATAGTAAAATCAAAGTTTAACAGACAATGGTCTGACAGTACAGGGTTATGAGGAGACACTACAAGATTTTCTATTTCTATGCCATATGTCAAAACAAGGTCCAATGTATGGTGGAGGTAATGAGTAGAATTTCCTACTTTCTGAGAAAACCCAATCGAGTGGGTCTCATCCTCCCCAGGATGGGGAGGATGAGACATTGGCAGAATCACACACTCTTGAGCAGCAGGTGTTACATTTTTTCAACTCTAAAAACATTGTTGTGAACAATAACCCTATTTCGGCTTGCCACACATTACCTAAAAAAGACAGTAAAGGAAAACCAGCGATCGTCATCCAATTTGTCAACAGGAAAGCAAAAACTGATCTTCTGCGACAAGCAAGAAAACTGAGAGGAACGGCTGTCTATGTAAATGAACATTTAACAAAAAAGAACTCTGAAATAGCTAAACAAGCCAGGGCTCTCAGAAAACAGGGAAAAATACAGTCAACATGGACAAAGAACTGTAAGGTGTAGATAAAACTACTTGGTACTCCAGAAGAAGCTAAAGTAATAATGATTAGAGAAATGGATGAATTAGAAAAATTTAAACCTTAGCTCTGATGCATGAATAGTAGCACAGTAAGATTATGAGCGGAAATTTTTGTTTTTTTCTTTTTCTTTTTCTTTTTTTTTTCCTTTTGGTGTACATTGTTGACAAAACTTATGATTAGTACTTTAACCAATCATCCTCCCTCATTTAATAATGGAAGTGTATTAGGGCAAATTGAAGTTGAAACCTTTGTCAATACTGAACAGCAACCACAAGATATTTTAGGAGATAGTGGCTCAGATAAAAACTATTTTAATCATATTAACAGTAAGTGTGCTTATAATGATGAACAACAATTAAATGGTATTATGAACTCAGATCAGACATTGACAATAATGCATATTAATAGTAGGACTCTCTATGCCAACTTTGATAGTATTAAGGAGCTTTTAAATCAGTTTAACACCCCATTTAGGATCATAGCAATAAGTGAAACATGGATTAATGAAAAAAAAAGATGTAAATTTTGAACTATATGGATATGAGATGTACATATAAATAGGAAATGTAAAAGTGGTGGTGGGGTAGCATTGTATGTTGAGAGAAAATTAAAAAGTAAAAAGTGGACAGCATGACATCAACAGTGAATGAAAGTATGGAATGTTTAACAATCGAAATTATGATGGAAAATAGAAAAAAACATAATAGTAAGTTGTATATAGAGAGTACAGGGATCTGATATGGAAAAATTTAGAAATGGTATGGAAAAGATGTATACAAAAATAAGACAAAAAGATATCTTTATTTGTGGTGACTTTAATATATATTTAATGAAAACAAAACAACATAAACAAACTGAAGATTTCTTAGATACAAAGTATAGCTTAACCTTATTTCCAAAGATTACAAAACCTAAGAGAATAACGACACACTGTGCTACCTTGATAGACAACATTTTTACCAATGTTATTGAATATAATATGGTGAGTGGTATACTGATAAATGACATTAGTAACAACCTGCCTGCATTTGTTTCTTTAGATATTAATTATGGGGTTAATGAGAGTAAGAATAATAATAAACCATGTAAAAAGATTATTTATAAAAGAATACGAACAGAAGATAGAATCAATGCTTTAAAAGATGACTTAATGTTACAGAATTGGGATGTTGTCTATATAGAGAAAGAAGTGGACTTGGCATACGATAAATTTATTGATATATTTAAATAATTATTTGATAAAAACTGTCCAATTAAAGAAATTAATAAAAAACATAAATACAAAAATTGCCCGCAGTTAACCAGAGGGCTACAAAATGCTTGTAAAAAGAAAAATCATCTCTATAAAAATTTTAAATTTCTTAAAACTTTAAGAACCAAAGAATCCGAAAAAAAAGATATAAAACATATAAAAATAAATTAACTGAAATAATACAAACTAGTAAAAAATTACACTTTAGGAAAATGTTAAATGAAAATAAAAATAATATAAAAGGAGTTTGGGATATATTAAATAAATTAAGGAAAAATGGAAGTAAGAAAACAATATATCCAGAGTATTTTACTGACAATTGTGGTGATAATTATGATAAGAACATGGTAGTAAATATAATGAATAATTTTTTTGTAAATGTTGGACCAGAGTTGGCAGCAAAAATTTCAAACCAAGGAAGAGACACCATGAGTGAGACACTGATTGGAAATAACCCTCGGTCAATCTTTCTTTCAGCGGTGGCATACCTGCCAACTTTTAAAACCTGAAAAGCCTAGTAGTTAGCCGGGGTCCAGGGGCCGCAGGCCCCGGTAGGTCCAGGACAAAGTCCTGGTTGGGGGTTCAGGGGGGCGAAGCCCCCCCGATGGCAAACAAATATTAGCATTAAATCAAGTTAAAATGTGGCTAACAACTTCATATTTCTTCAACAATCATGTTTCTATTTTCCTTAAATTGTCAATGCAGATATGCTGATGGAAAAGATCAAGGACAAACTCTATGGTAACTCTCAAGCATTGTTGTTTTCCATGGTGCACCACTTAGCTTTCTTCAGTTGGTCTTTTGAATGGAACACACTGTGGCACTTGTTACCCGAAGCTGTCATCATCATTTTCCTGGTCATGAGGTTGCCCAGAACTTTAGTTGACAGACTGGACCTGAACTCAGTTTTGTTCTTGTTCACATGGCTGAATATGCGCTCACAGTCCGCAGTAATAATTCCAGGAAATGCTTTGGAGTATTCCTCACAAAAAGACTTGCCATGTGTGTGGATATGGATTATCATAGTCTCTTAATTTTCTTAATGAGTGTTCATCTATATTTATTTAAGTCAGTAAGATCTCTGATTATTATAGTCTTTTGCTTCCTCAGGTGTTCCATTTAGTTTGATCCAAACTCTACAAATTCTTGTCCATGTTGCCTGTATCTTACTTTGTCTTTTCAGCATCCGTGCTTTGCCGTGCTATTTCAGGATTAGTTTTTGTTAGATGTTCATTTAGGTAAACTTCTGCTCCCCGTAACTTTCTTGCCTGCCTCATTATGTCATTCTTGACCCAGGGATGTGTCTTGGGGTTGGGGAAATTATCTGAAAATTTAGCAGGGGGTCTGGGGGACGCAGTCCCCTAGCGGGGTCTGGGGCAGAGCCCCGGTGGGGGGGCAAGGGAGGCGAAGCCCTCCAAAGGTCCTGTGTTTTTATGATTTTTAAGTACCAGAACTGTGCTTAAATGACATAAAACAAACAGCTGAATGCCACTTATTACTGTATAATATTGACTTATGTTCCAAGAAGATAAAATCTCTGAACTTAGTTCAGAGATTTTTTGATCTTTTCCATTTCCTCCTTCTTTGGTGGCATTTTTACTGACCTGTTGATAGTAAAACAATCTGTGCTGGTGTCGCCGATATCCGATCCGACCGACCTCGAATCCAGTTGGGCCTCAGCTAGCCCACTCCGCTGCTAGTCCTGCTGCTTACCGCCGCTGCAATTGAGCTCCTGTCCAGCCGGGGTACCGGCAGCAACTCCACCGAGTCCCGCCGCCCACCGCTGCTGTAGTTGAGCTCCGATCCTGCTCCTGTCCAGCTGGGGTCCCGGTAGATCCTCCGCTGAGCCCTGCCACCTACAGTAGTCTTCCTCAGTAGTTCCTCCGCCGAGCCCCGCCGCTGTAGCTGGGCTCCAGCTACTGTCAACTTATCCAGCTGGGGCCCCGGCTGCTCCTCCACTGGTCCCTGTCTCCTACCACTGCTGTACTTGAACTCCAATCCAGCTCCCGTCCAACTGTTGCCTCGGTTGGTTCCTCCAGCGAGCCCCAATCACCGAGGACGGAGTCGCTTCTTTGTATCGGTGTTCGGTGCTACGACTAGCTATGGCGTTAGCTATAGCGATAACGTTAGCTTAACAAACGCTTCAGGTAAATTTAGATATGATTCCTAGCGATCTCGTGTTTGGAATTGCTTTCGTGTTTTTTTTACAATTTAAAATTTTTGACTGAATTTTTAGTGAAAAACCGTAATATTGATTAATAACCCGGAATGGGGTTATTAATCAATAACCCCGGGGAGGGCCCCGGCTGCTCTTCCACTGGTCCCTGTCTCCTACCACTGCTGTACTTGAACTCCGATCCAGCTCCCGTCCAACTGTTGCCTCGGTTGGTTCCTCCAGCGAGCCCCAATCACCGAGGATGGAGTCGCTTCTTTGTATCGGTGTTCGGTGCTACGACTAGCTATGGCGTTAGCTATAGCGATAACGTTAGCTTAACAAACGCTTCAGGTAAATTTAGATATGATTCCTAGCGATCTCGTGTTTGGAATTGCTTTCGTGTTTTTTTTACAATTTAAAATTTTTGACTGAATTTTTAGTGAAAAACCGTAATATTGATTAATAACCCGGAATGGGGTCTTGAAAACCGTAACCATTACGGCAAAACCGGAGTAGTTGGCAGGTATGCGGTGGATGAACTAAAGGTGAAATCTGTTGTTGAAAAGTGTAAAAGTAAATTATCCACTGATTGTGATGGTATTGATATGGCACTAGTAAAAAGAACTGTTGATGGCATATTAAAACCATTTACATATACAGTGGGGCAAAAAAAGTATTTAGTCAGCCACCAATTGTGCAAGTTCTCCCACTTAAAAGATGACAGAGGTCTCCAATTTTCATCATAGGTATACCTCAACTATGAGAGACAAAATGAGAAAAAAAATCCAGAAAATCACATTGAAGGATTTTTAATGAATTAATTGGTAAATTCCTCAGTAAAATAAGTATTTGGTCACCTACAAACAAGCAAGATTTCTGGCTCTCACAGACCTGTAACTTCTTCTTTAAGAGGCTCCTCTGTCCTCCACTCGTTACCTGTATTAATGACACCTGTTTGAACTCGTTATCAGCATAAAAGACATCTGTCCACAACCTCAAACAGTCAGACTCCAAACTCCGCTATGGCCAAGACCAAAGAGCTGTCAAAGGACACCAGAAACAAAATTGTAGACCTGCACCAGGCTGGGAAGACTGAATCTGCAATAGGTAAGCAGCTTGGTGTGAAGAAATCAACGGTGGGAGCAATTACTAGAAAATGGAAGACATACAAGACCACTGATAATCTCCCTCGATCTGGGGCTCCACGCAAGATCTCACCCCGTGGGGTCAAAATTATCACCAGAACGGTGAGCAAAAATCCCAGAACCACATGGGGGGACCTAGTGAATGACCTGCAGAGAGCTGGGACCAAAGTAACAAAGGCTACATCAGAAACACACTACGCCGCCAGGCACTCAAATCCTGCAGTGCCAGACGTGTCCCCCTGCTTAAGCCAGTACATGTCCAGGCCCGTCTGAAGTTTGCTAGAGAGCATTTGGATGATCCAGAAGAGGATTGGGAGAATGTCATATGGTCAGATGAAACCAAAATAGAACTTTTTGGTAAAAACTCAACTTGTCGTGTTTGGAGGAGAAAGAACACCATACCTACTGTGAAGCATGGGGGTGTAAACATTATACTTTGGGGCTGTTTTTCTGCAAAGGGACCAGGACGACTGATCCGTGTAAAGGAAAGAATGAATGGGGCCATGTATCGTGAGATTTTGAGTGAAAACCTCCTTCCACCAGCAAGGGCATTGAAGATGAAACGTGGCTGGGTCTTTCAGCATGACAATGATCCCAAACACACCGCCCGGGCAACAAAGGAGTGGCTTCGTAAGAAGCATTTCAAGGTCCTGTAGTGGCCTAGCCAGTCTCCAGATCTCAACCCCATAGAAAATCTTTGGAGGGAGTTGAAAGTCCGTGTTGCCCAGCGACAGCCCCAAAACATCACTGCTCTAGAGGAAATCTGCATGGAGGAATGGGCCAAAATACCAGCAACAGTGTGTGAAAACCTTGTGAAGACTTACAGAAAACGTTTGACCTCTGTCATTGCCATCAAAGGGTATATAACAAAGTACTGAGATGAACTTTTGTTATTGACCAAATACTTATTTTACCGAGGAATTTACCAATTAATTCATTAAAAATTCTTCAATGTGATTTTCTGGATTTTTTTTTTCTTATTTTGTCTCTCATAGTTGAGGTATACCTATGATGAAAATTGGAGACCTCTCTCATCTTTTAAGTGGGAGAACTTGCACAATTGGTGGCTGACTAAATACTTTTTTACCCCACTGTATTTGTAATCTATCATTTCAAACCGGCTCATTCCCGCAGAAAATGAAAATAGCAAAAGTGATACCATTATTCAAGCAAGGAAATAAACACCAATACACAAACTACAGACCAGTATCGCTCCTCCCACAATTTTCAAAGATTCTGGAAAAACTTTTCAACAACAGATTAGAGGCCTTTTTAAATAAACACGATGTGCTTAATCAGAATCAATATGGATTTAGAGCAAAGAGTACAACATCGTTGGCAATAATGGAAGCAACAGAGGAAATAATAAATGCATTAGATCAAGGAAAATATGCAATTGGTGTATTTATAGATTTTAGAAAAGCATTTGATACAATAAATCATTCAATACTTCTTGATAAACTGCAAATGTATGGTATTAATTCAATTCAATTCAATCCAACTTTATCTATATAGCGCCATTTCACAACAACAGTCATCTCATAGCACTTTCAACTGCAGGGGGGACCCCCACAGTTGCAGAAAGACCCCAGCAATCAGGCGATCCCCTGTGAGCAAGCACTTGGCGACGGTGGAGACGAAAACCTCCCTTTTACAGGAAGAAACCTCGAGCAGAACAAGGCTCAAGGAGGGGCAGTCATCTGCTGCGACTGGCTGGGGGGTGAGGGGACAGAGAAGATGAAAAGAACAGACATGTAGAGAGCAAACAGCACGATGGGGACTCAATCTATGGGAGAGAACAAACAGATGTTAATGACCAGCAAAAAAAAAATATTTCATTGAGAGTGAAGAAAGGAGTGAGGCCCAGTGCATTACTGGAGGTCCCCCGGCTGACTAAACCTATTAGCAGCATAACTAAGGGAGGGTTCAGAAACACATGATCCCTCCCTAATTGTAGGCTATATCAAAAAGGTAGGTTTTAACCCTATTCTTAAAAACAGAGATGGAGTCTGACTCCCGAATCCAGATTGGCAGCTGGTTCCACAGGAGAGGAGCTTGATAACTGAAGGCTCTGCCTCCCATTGTACTTTTGGAGATTCTAGGTATTCAATTCAATTCAATTCAACTTTATTTATATAGCGCCATTTCACAACAACAGTCATCTCATAGCACTATCAACTGTAGGGGGGAACCCCCACAGTTGCAGAAAGACCCCAGCAATCAGGTGATCCCCTGTGAGCAAGCACTTGGCGACGGTGGAGAGGAAAAACTCCCTTTTAACAGGAATAAACCTCCAGCAGAACCAGGCTCAGGGAGGGGCAGTCATCTGCTGCGACTGGCTGGGGGGTGAGGGGACAGAGAAGATGAAAAGAACAGACATGTAGAGAGCAAACAGCACGATGGGGACTCAATCTATGGGTCCCATTGCAAATAATCCTGCATTTTGGGAGCATCGTGCTCTGTTAGGATAATATGGTAGTATCAGATCTTTTAAATAAAAAGGAGCCTGATTGTTTAGAGCTTTGTAAGTAAGAAGAAGGATTTTAAACTTAATTCTAAACTGTATAGGAAGCCAATGAAGGGAGGCCAGAACCGAAAAGGTATGATCTGTCTTCCTAGTACCTGTTAAAACTCTTGCTGCAGTATTTTGGATCAGCTGAATACTTTTTAAAGATGTTTTTAGGACAGCCTGATAATAAAGAATTACAATAATCTAATCTCGAGCTAACAAAAGCGTGGATCAGTTTCTCAGCATCACTCTGAGACAAGATGCTCCTAATCTTGGCAGTATTACGCAAATGATAGAAGGCAATCTTAGAAACAAATTTAATATGTGAATTGAAGGACAGATCTTGATCAAAAATAATTCCAAGGTTCCTCACAGAGCTATTAAGAGAAAGAGTAACCACATCCAAACTGAAAGTTTGATTTGGAAAGGTATTTCTAAGGTTTTTGGGACTAACAAGAATGACTTCAGTCTTATCTGAATTTAATAGCAGGAAATTACAAGTCATCCAAGCTTTGATTTCCTTAAGACAGGCTTCCAACTTGGCTAATTGATTACTATCATCTGGCTTCATTGACAGGTATAATTGTGTATCATCTGCATAACAATGAAAATGTATAAAGTGCTTTCTAATAATGTTGCCTAACGGAAGCATATATAAACTAAAAAGAGTAGGGCCTAGCACAGATCCCCGTGGAACTCCATGACTAAGCTTTGAGTTGAAAGAAAACTTATTATTGACATGAACAAACTGGAACCTATCAGATTAATAAGATCTAAACCACTGCAACGAAGTTCCATTAAGTCCAACATAGTGTTCTAATCTATCAAGTAGAATATTATGATCGATAGTATCAAAAGCTGCACTAAGGTCTAAAAGGACAAGTACAGAAACAAGTCCATTATCAGATGTGATGAGGAGGTCGTTAGTGACCTTCGCTAAGGCTGTTTCAGTACTATGATGGATTCTAAACCCAGATTGAAACTCTTCAAGTAAACCATTTCCCTGCAGGTGGTCAAATAATTGCGTAGCAACAACTCTTTCTAAGATTTTTGAAATGAAAGGGAGATTAGAGATTGGTCTATAGTTAGCTAAAGCTCCTGGATCTAGTGTTGGCTTTTTGAGTAAGGGTTTAATTACAGCCGTTTTAAAAGCCTGAGGTACATGGCCTAAAGTTAATGAAGAATTGATTATATGAAGAATAAAGCTACCAATAAGTGGGAAGACTTCTTTAAATAACTTGGTAGGAATAGGGTCTAAAAGACAAGTTGAAGGTTTGGATGAGGAAACTATTTTGTCTAACTTACAAAGGTCGATTGAAGTAAACTCATCAAGACAGACATCAATTGAAGGAGTTGTAGTAGTTACTGTATTTAAGTTAACTGTGGGAAGAATCTGATTGATTTTATCTCTGATGGATGAAATTTTATTATTGAAAAAGTTCATAAAGTCCTGACTAGTAAGCTCTAAGGGAATGCTAGGATTGAAAGAGTCCTGACTCTTTGTCAACCTGGCTACAGTAGTGAAAAGAAACCTCGGATTATTCTTGTTCTCCTCTATTAATGCAGAATGATAACTCATTCTAGCTTTTCTAAGAGATTTTTTATAAATTAAAAGCTGATTTCTCCAAGCTAAATAGATTTCGTCTAAATTAGTAGAGCACCATTGTCTTTCTAATTGACGAGTCTTCTGTTTTAAGGTACGAGTTTCTGTGTTGAACCAAGGAGTTAGAAATCTCTGATTAGACTTTTTCTTTTTTAAGGGGGCCACCAAGTCTAGAGTCTGATGCAGAGAAGCTGTAACACTATCCACCAAGTTATCAATTACAGAAGGAGCAAGCTGTCTATAGCTTATTTCCGTTGTGTTGACACATGGCATAGAGGAAATAATCTGCATAAATTTGGTAACAGCATCATCTGAGAGGCATCTACTGTAATAATATTTTTCTTTAGGAGCCAAATAGTCAGAAATAGTAAAATCAAAGGTTAACAGACAATGGTCTGACAGTACAGGGTTATGAGGAGACACTACCAGATTTTCTATTTCTATGCCATATGTCAGAACAAGGTCCAACGTATGGTTGAGATAATGAGTAGAATTTCCTACTTTCTGAGAAAACCCAATCGAGTCTAATATTGAATTAAATGCCACATTAAGGTAGTCACTATCTACATCTACATGTATATTAAAGTCCCCTACTATAATTATTCTATCTGATTTCAGCACTAAATCAGCTAAGAAATCAACAAATTCGGATGAAAATTCTGAGTAGGTTGATGGAGGACGATAAACTATGGCAAATAAAATTGGGTTTAGCCTAAAATTGCTAAAGTGCCCAATACTGAGGACTAGGCCCTCAAAGGAATTATAACATGTTTTTTGCTTTGCATTAACTAGTAATTTGGAATGGTAAATTGTTGCTACTCCTCCTCCATGACCAGAACTTCTGGGATTTTGAGAGTTTAAATAACCAGAGGGAGTTGATTCATTTAAACCAACATAATCATCTTGTCCTAACCAAGTCTCTGTAAGGGATATTAAATCAATCTGATCATCAATTAACAGATCATGGACTCACAGTGACTTGGGAGTTAGAGACCTAATATTTAACAAACCGCATTTAATTTTTAAATTACGAGGAGGAACAGAGGCCAAATCATTCAATTTAGAGGCTTCATGTTTAATTTGAGTTTTAGCAACTTTTTGCTTAATCACTTTGGGATGCTTATATATTATATTTTTATTTACTTTGGAGGGAGCAGACAATGATTCTCTGATGGGGAAGACAGGGGCTAAGTTGAGGGGTGGCAGATGAAGAGGAGCTGCAGAGAGGCGTGTAAGACTATGACTCTGCTTCCTGGTCCCAACTCTGAGTTGTCAAGATTTTGGAAATTTGGATAAAAAAGATGCCAGATTGTTAGATAAATGAGACGCACCATCCAAAGTGAGATGGACGTTGTCTCGTCTCATAAGACCAGGTTTTCCCCAAAATGAGTTCCCCAAAATGAGTATTAGGGGAGTGGCACTGAATTGGGTTACAAGTTATTTATCTGAGAGACAACAGTTTGTGAAGATGGGAGAATATCTGTCTGGGTGTATGGGAATTGCCTGTGGGGTCCCCCAGGGGCCTGTATTGGGCCCTAAATTATTTAACATATATAAAAATGATATATTCCAAGTTTCTAAATTAATAAAAATAATATTATTTGCTGATGATACAAATATATTTTATTCTGGAAATAATTATAATTAACTAATCCATACTCTAAATAATGAATTAAATAAGCTTAAAAAATGGATGGATTGTAATAAATTATTACTAAATACAGATAAAACTAAGGTAATGATATTTGGTAACTGTAAAAATAAAGAAGATATACATATTCATATAGATAATGTAATTATTGAAAATGTTAAGGAGATCAAGTTTTTGGGTGTAATACTAGATGATAAAATTAGTTGGAAACCACACGTCAGAAACATACAAAACAAAGTTGCAAAAAATATTGCAATTATAAATAAAGTTAAGCAAGTCCTAGATTACAAATTGCTTCATATCTTGTATTGCTCATTAGTACTTCCATACTTGACCTATTGTACAGAGGTCTGGGGTAACAATTATAAAAATACACTTAATTCATTGCTAATATTACAAAAAAGGGCAGTCCGTGTTATACACAAAGTTGGGTATCTTGAACATACTAATTTATTGTTTTTACATTCAAAGCTATTGAAATTACGGGATCTGGTTGATTATTATACAACACAATTAATGTTTAAAGTCAGTCAAAACCTTTTGCCACACAATATACAAAATCTTTTCAGTGAGAGAGAAGGGAAATATAATTTGCAGGAGAACGCAAAATTTAAAATGCACCTAGTAAGATCTACTAGGAAAAGTTTTTGTATGTGTGTGGGGTAAAATTGTGGAATGGGTTGGAGGAGAAACATAGGCAATGTCCAAACATCCATATATTTAAATCAAGATATAAAGAAATTATTTTTGAGCAATATAAAAATAAAGGACAGTAACATTACAATGTGTCTTCAATGAAGAAAGGTTGTTATTGTGAATATACGTATATGCTGAGTACTGTTATTATTGATATCATTATTACTAGAATTATAGTATTAGGATTGTTGTTGGGATGGAGTTGTTTGGAGTATTGTATAGGCCAGGTGGTATTATTATTATTATTGTTGTTGTTTTAACTACCATATGGCTACCTATTATTATGGTTATTATTATTATATGGTTACTTATTGCGCCTGGGTGTTGTGGGCCATGTGTGGGTGTATGGTGGTATGTGTGGTGATTATGATGGTGATGGTGTTGTCTGTGATTGTGTTGAATATACCAGAAGTATTTGTTTATTAT
The DNA here is from genome assembly GCA_020510985.1 of Pholidichthys leucotaenia. Taxonomy (NCBI): domain Eukaryota; kingdom Metazoa; phylum Chordata; class Actinopteri; order Cichliformes; family Pholidichthyidae; genus Pholidichthys; species Pholidichthys leucotaenia. The sequence continues at coordinate 411,649,364 of CM035840.1, read as the reverse complement.
TGTTGCAGTTATTGTTGGATGTTGGTATTGGTGTCAATATGGACTGTCATTGTTGTATCATTTCTGTTGCATAATTTGATTATGGAGTGTATTATGTATTATGGTGTTGTATGGTGAATGTGGTTGTGGGATGAATGATGACTAGAGTGATGTTGTAATTTGTTGGGTATGGAAAAGGGGTGGGACTATACTGTATAAGCATTGGCTTCTTCCCACTCCTTTTGAACATTTTATTTTTTTTTTTTGGTCTTGATTTTCGTTTTAAATTCTTTTTTCTTTTTGTCTGAATGTTCAAATAAAATCAATCAATCAATCAATCAATCAAATAGTGGACTTCTTTCAAAGGCTTTTAGAGTAATACAGAAATAAATATATTGTATTGTATGTTTCTGAAGCCATTTACAGCAACCTGAGAGGATTCATTGGTGGAGGTTTTACCTACAGAATATTCAGAGATCAGCCTCATCATGCTTTACATGCTGTCTGATAGCTTGAGAAAAAAAAAAAGTAAATTCCTGATTCATCTATCTATTAGGCATGTCAGTATACAGTGTTCACTGTCATAAAAATGAATCAAGCCAAAGACAAAATGCATCAAATTATCAAGATATTGCCAAGGGTATTCATGTTTGTACAAGGTTTAGCAGTGGGGGTGGAAAACAGTTGTAGGTTGTCAGAAACCTTTGAGGATGAATAAATATGATGAAGGGCCTTAATTATGTGATTGCTGACTTGGAAACCATATCACTGAAAATAGACAAGAGCTCAGTAGGGAAGTAAAGAACTCCCACAACCTTCACAGACGGAGAATGACAGGTACTTTCTACCCAGACTTTGTGTGCTGCAAACAGATGCTGGTGTATTGGCTCACCTAAATACTATGATGATATGACATTAAAAGGTCGCAAACAAACCTGAATCCAAGATCAAATGCTTAAAGTTTAACAAAGTAAAGATTTAGAAATACTATACGGTAGCACTAAGCAAACATTCCTACTTAACTGCTTACATCTGAGACATGAGCACATTGCAGCAATGAGTGAAGAAGGACTTGACATTCCCCATTTAGTCAAGGGAACTGGTTTTGGTTAGAACTTATCTTGACATTATTATCCTGATTGTGAAAAAAAAAAAATCATGCATAATGTGTCTTTATGATAAAGAAGTATATATATTCCCATAGCATAAGCGACAGTCAACAATGCCACTGCAGATAGCTTTTTGTACCACACACAATGGAGGAGTGTATGTTTTTGACCCATCTATCAGTTCATCTGTCCTTTTGACATTTTTTTTTGTCATCAACAGTATAGCTTCTACATTTCTCATCAGATTAACTTCAAAATTTATACAGAAACTTGAATTCAGCAATACCTTGGGTGAGTTTGATTTGGAGATAAAATTAATGATTGGTTCCATTTTTTTTTTTTTTTTTGGATGGGGGACTTGCACTTCAGTCTATTTTATGTAGTCTCCAGTATAGATTTTACATTTCTTACTGGACTGACTTCAAATTTATTGAGGATTTGCAAGTGATGTCACTGGTAATGTAGATCATGGCATTGGTAGGCAAGCTTTGTGAAAGAAACAATGACAGAAATGGTTTATCATGGCATGTGATGCTTTATTTTATTGGAATGCACAAAATCTCTCACTAAAAATCATCTGGAGTGTTACAGAAAGAAAAAGCAAAACGGGTGATTAAGGGTGGCTCTCACTGCCTTGTTCCACAGAGCCTTGGAGCAAGGTGGAAGCTGGCATTCAGCTGAACAGGCTGGTAAAAATTAGTAATTAATAGTTAGAGTGGCAACAAACTATGTATAAAAATAGATAATATAGTTAATTAAATTGAGGATATTTTCCAACTGAATAGTTGAAACCGCTCAACCCACACTCTATGACCACAGGGCTCCAGGGCAAACCTACAGTAAGCCTCAGCCTCCCAGTGCGGGTCACCTTTTTATTTTTTTTTCACCCTCCTAAGTTTATATTGTATATAAACTAGACTGCTAGAATACTTTTTCAAGTGAGTAGCAGAGACAGTCATGGACCATATAAACCCCAGTGTCGAAGCTTACCAGCCAGTATCGCAGTTTGTCTGCCAAATTTCCCAGCAGCCCCATTTCAACTATTCACAAGAAAATACCCTAAATTTAATGAACAGACACAAGCAGCCTCAGCCAGTGGGAGGTGGAGAGCTGTCAAAAAAAATCCTGCCAACTTTTTTAGTTTTTGTGCTATGAATCTGGGCATGATCTTGGGATCATGCCCACTCTTTGTTATTTTTGTTCTCCCTGTGATTATATATGATTATTATTTGCATTATGCATCTCCTGAGTTTCCTCTGGCATGCTGAGTTCATTCCCTGTTTGTCTTTGTTGTCACTTTGGCAGTCTTGTGTGTGTATTTTTTGTCTCCCTGTTGTCCTCAACACCTCATGTTTCCATACCCATAGTCATTTCCTCGTGTGCTCTTGTTTAACCCCTGACTGTTATCCCAAATGTTTCTTTGTGTTTCCCTATCTCAGCCTTAATTTGCTCATTGTGTTTATTTTCATTATCATGTCTCTCATATCCCGTAGGATTTGTCCCTGCTCGTTTTTTTAGTTGATTATTATTATTAGCAGTAGTGGACCCTCAGGGCCAGCAAAGCCTTCTCTGCTGGCCTAAACACTATCAGAATTACATTTACAACCTACATTCTTATATTTGTTCCCTGAGGAAGTATTAAATTATTCCCAATAGTCTATTCTCTTCATTTTGCAGCTTTTCTCTTACCTGCACTCCTTTCAGTAGTGGAATGCATCCATCCATCCATCTTCTTCTGCTTAATCCTTTTCAGGTCGCGGAGGGCTGGAGCCTATCCCAGCGTCTTTGGGCGAGAGGCAGGGTACACCCTGGACAGATCGCCAGTCTATCGCAGGGCCAACACAGAGAGACAGACAACCATTCACTCTCACAGTCATACCAAAGGACAATTTAGAATCCCCAGTTGATGCCAATTAACCTGTAATGCATGTTAGAGTTTTTTTTGTCCCATCATATTTGAGCCATCTGTGTTGCCAGGGTCAAGAAAATCTGCCTTGGGCCTTCAGGAAGTAACAGTGCCCTCTGTAGGTAAAATTAACTGTTAAACTTATCCTGTTGCTTTAACCAATGAGATGTCTTCTGTACATCCAGGGGTATGCATAGAAGGCATTCGAGAACGTCAGCATTTTCATGTCTTTTGAGTGGATGGTTAGACTCCTCCACCCACAATGCAGAGGATCCTAGCTAGCAAAACGCCAGTGCAAGGACTTGCTTAAGCAGATACAATATACTGTATCTTTTTAAATGTAATAGCTGTTTTTCCACCCACGATAGCTGACAGGGGAGAGGAAAATGATTTGGTTGTTGATATTTTCCAGACGGACTTTTCAAGAAAAGCTGGTAATTGTGAAGAGAGGTCAGAAAACCCGAAAGCTAGCAGGCCCATCTCAGCCGGGGAAATTATTTGTCCATCACTTCCATATTAGCAACGAGTGGTATCCTTGGATTACAGGCTCTGAGGAGTGCTGCAAATTATCTTGCTGGGAATGCCTGCTGTTTGCAACTGATCGAGTAGATGCTTGAAATCAGACAGGGTTTGCAAACTTGAGCTGTCTACTGTCACACCATAACGATTTAGGCAGTGTCAGCCAAATGCATAAAAATTGATCTAAAATGCTGGGCTACACCGAAATTTTGACTTTTGGCTGTATGCATTGCGTATCCATAACAACTTGGACCAATTCATAATGTATTCGTAATTTATATATAATATTTCCTTAACTTATAAGTAACTCAAACTCACTAATGCTTAGCGTGTCAATGACATTCACAACTTATGCACAACAATAGTCTAACTTCTGCATACTTTATAACTTCTCCATAGCGCATTCATGCCAAACTGCCGTAGACTCGCGATCCATGAATCCTGCGAGAGATCATCTTTGTTCAGCTGAGATCATTCTCCCCTCCAGAGACCACGGAGGGGGGCGTGACCAACCTGGCAGAGCTGTCAAATTTGTAAGGTCAGTCACGTCTGTCAGATGACAGTTGTCACAACCTGGCTCAAAGACACACAAACTGATGGCAATAAAAAAGTTTATTTTCAATGAAGTGAAAAAAAAACCAAGAACAATGCATAGAGTGCACTTTTGTTGGGAAGCACAGCCAACAACAAAGTAAACATCTGCGCGTTGTGCTTCAGGCGATCTGCTGATTGGATCCTCCTCTAGTGTTCTGACATTTTGGCATATCTATCAGAACAACACAGGATATCTAATTTGATTTGATTTGATTTTTGACAAGTAAAGTGTGTGAAAGAATGCATAACTTCCCTATACAACCTTTGCTCCACAAACGTGGGACATATCAGCCATAGAATGGATATGTCGGAAAAATTAATCCGGCATATTAATTGCTGAAAATTTATCTTCAGAGGAGCTCAGCAAACAATGCGATAGACCAGCGTTCTTCAGTGTGCTCTTAACTTCTACGACACAGTGGTGGCATCAGCCATCACTTTTGGTCTGCTGGGGCAGTGGCGTTACAGCAGCTGATAGGAAGAGACTGAACAAACTGATCAAGAAAGCTAGCTCTGTCCTGGGGCAACGCCTTGACCCAGTGGAGGAGATAGGAGAGAGAAGGATGGTGGCTAAACTGTCATCTCTGCTGGAGTCCGAGTCCCACCCTATGCAGGACATACTGAACGCACTGAGGAGCTCATTTAGCAGCAGACTACATCATCCTAGGTGCACAACCGAGAGGTTTCGCAGGTCCTTCCTACCTAAGGCTGTCAGACTGTATAACCTAAGCAGGGCTGCTCGCAGAGATAGCAAAAAAACGTGACAACCTAATAGTAGTGAATGCAAAAGACGCAATAGACTTAGACAATGGTCCCCTCCGGTATACAACTAGGAAAATACCGGTTGCTACGGAGGGTGACAATATGTATGGGTACATAATCATACCATGTAGGATAACTAAGTAGACGGTTATGCTGTTCATTCCATCTAGCTACAATGCTCCGCACTGTGTGTGTTTATATATTTATATATTTATTCCATCTAGCTACAATGCTCCCCACTGTGAGTTTATATATTTATATATATATGTATATATGTATACTCGCTGCTCTTGTTTTTTCTTGCCTTCTGATCGTTGCTCTGAGTGTTGCTATCCCTGTGCTGTTGCAATCCTGGAATTTCCCCATTGTGGGACTAATAAAGGCTTATCTTATCTTATCTTATCTTAACTTAGTGTGACATGGCTTTAACCAAGGCAGCAGCCAGACACCAAAGCACAGCCGTCAGCGAGACACTTATAAGCAACAGTACTTTTAAACCTTTGGGGAAACGAGTGGATCTGCAGCTCAACAAACAATTGCACAGGGAAATGGAGCTGTACAGCGAAAAGGTAAATATTTTTAAAACTATAATTTTATAGTAAAAGTTATCTTTAACATGCTTTGTGTGGACGGCCCTATAGGCTATATTTATGGTGCTTGGTATTAATGGCACTTAACCCTTTAACTGCCCAGATTAAATGGACGGGTCGCGCACCCCCAGTGGCACAGAGCAGCAACTGCACGTGTCAACTTATTGACGTCCCCCGGCTATACTGAGAATTTGCACTAATCTCTATTGATCTGACAGTTTAAAAGGTGGCAGACACATGCCGAAGGAATCATGGCTGACATGGAATATAGCAAAGAAGAAGAAATCCTCATTATTATTCTTCCTTTTTCTGCTTTGAGCTCACACACCAACGTGGATGCCGCCGTCTTTGGTCATTGCTGCTGCGATGATGACTGAAACTGCATGAAACGGGAAAAATAGCCATGTAATACAAACAAAATTCATGTGGGATAATCATAAGAGTTTGTAGATGTGGAAGCGGGTGTTAATTACCAAGTAAATGCAATACATTGACCACGATGGACGAAAACTGAGCTACCAGTACCAAGAAGGCGGCGCCCACGATCGTCATGCATTCTCACAGGAAAACTGCATTTTACAGGAAAAATAGCCATATAATGCAAAAAAAAAAAAAAATCATATGGGGTAATCATAAGAGTTTGTAGATGTGGTACACAGTGTAAATGGTTAAGTAAACACACAAACATCGACTACGATGGACGAAAATGGACTGGTCACTTGGGTGGGCGACCCCCCCCCCCCCCGGCAACAGGTAAGAGAAATAGATGTTTTTTTGACATTTTATTGATTTTCTGGTTCAAATACTTTGACGATTAGATAAAAAAAACATACCCCTGTTGACAAATCGGCGTAAAAAAAAGGGACCATTCTTTATGTAAATGTGTCCAAAGTCCACTTTTGACTGAGTTATGTAATTTATATAGCTGCTGTGACATTATGCAAATTAGATGCATAAATTTATTCCTATCTAAAACTTTGGATCATATTCTACATCTTTCTAATTGACAGTAAGTCATTATCTCTTGTAACTTTCAAGTCATAGCCTTGGAAATCTCAACTATTTTACTGAGAAAATTTTTTTCTACTCTTGACCACTGGGGGGGGGGCACTTGAGTTGCCTTGCGTTTCCCCAGTTGCCACATGGCATTTAAAGGGTTAAATCAGGTACGTAGATTTCCACTGAAGGCCTAGTTGTAAAATACATGGTCCGCCACTGATTTTTAGTATTATTGTCATGGTCTTGTCTCCCCTGATCCTCTTTTTATGTTTCTGTCATCCCCTGTCTATGATTGTCTGCACAGCTTCACCCGTCCTGTTCTCCTCACCTGTAGCCACTTCCCTGCTGCCCTTAATTGTTCCCACATGTCCGGAATTCTGTGATTACTCCCCTGTCTATATATGTCCGTGTTCAGTGTCAGTCTGATGTGGCGTCATTGATGTTCCTGTAATTTTTCTGCATGTGTCCTGTAATGGTCCAGCTGTGATCCCTGTTTCCTTGTGAGTTTGCCTGCCTGGTTTTGTTCTGTGTTCAGCCCACGTGCTGCTATTTATTTTGTGCTTGAGTTTTGTTGAATAAATCATTGTTTTGCACCATACTCCTGCCTGCACCTGAGTCCTCTCTACCACTCCACCTTGTGACATTTTCAAAATTTATTTAAAATACAGCCACATACTGTAAATATAAACAAACCATTCTTTGGGGGGTATTTCTCCCCTCTGGCGTAAACAATTGTTCCCTACCACAGTTCCAAAAACAATAAAATAACCCACCTACTCTCCTCCATTTAGCTGATGTGCCTATATGAAAAAACATCCCAGGTCAGTCATGCTTTTTTAGGTGAATCTGTTTAAACAAAGAGGAAATGTAGTCAAGAGACACTGGGTTTCACTGCATAATAAAACACCAAATACAAATCTGAGCCCCACCATCGCTATCCCCAGGTCATCGTTCATACATGTACCATAATGAAATGATTGCTGCAGATCTGACTGGTGTTGTGGCTTGCTGGCAACCTCTCCATCTGCCTGCACACTTGGGTCTCCAAAGTAGGTCTGATGTAAAGTGATAAAGATTTTCCAATAGTTTTATCTTGCCTATTTTGACAACCTTCCACCACGCATGTAGTGACCATGGTCAGAGGTGAAATTGATACCACTCTAATCCATAAACTGTAGAAAAAGTAGGCGAAAGTATTAAAAAGAGTTCCTATCCAGTACAAATGTATTGGCAGCAATACCTTTCTTGCCTACCATCAAGGGGCGTAGACAGAACGTTACAAGATTTCATGACATTTCTGCAAAACCTCAATACAAAAAAAATCTCAAACAATTTAATTTTTTCTTCTTTGTGATAAAACTGGTCTTATTCTCCTATTCAGATGAAGTAAAGAGATGTTTCATACCTTGACACGTTTTGATTGTCACCTGCGGTCTTCTACAGAAAACATTATCAGACATCTGTGGCATGTCACATGCTGTTTTATCATTTCTGTAGGTGTGACCAACCTGACCGATTTTACAAATCTGCCAGGTCAGTCACGCCCCCCCGCCGTGGGATGATCTATGGAGGACAGAGTCACAGGTGTGCGAGAGCATGAAGGCTCCATCATCACGAAAGAACAAAAGAAGATTCACAAGAATGAAAAAAAAAAAAAAGCAGAACAGGAAAACCTCAAATCAGCAATATCAAACCACTGCAAGATAAATAACCACATCATGGACTGGAACAATGCAAAATAATTGGATCAGAGGACAACAAACACAAACACTGGATCAAAGAAGCAATTGAAATCAGGAAGCGGGCCCACAACACCATGAACCAAGATGATGAAGCCTTCATGCTCTCACACACTTGGGACTCTCTCCTCCAAAGACCATCTCACAGTGGGGGTGTGTGACTGACCTGGCAGACCTGTCAGTTCGGTCACACCTATGGAAAGGATAAAACAGCTGATGTGACAAGTCACAGACATCAGATGATGTTTTCTGAAGAAGGTGGGGTGGCTGTGGTGCAGGTGTAGTGTGACTGACTACTGATCGGAGGGTCATGGGTTCAATTCCCGCTCTGTCTGCAGTCTGCATGTCGAAGTGTCCTTGAGCAAGACTCTGAACCCCCAGTTGCTCCTGGTGGCCAGGCTAGCGCCTGTGTGTGTATGGCAGCTCTGCCGCCATCAGTGTGTGAATGTGTGCGTGAATGGGTGGGTAGCAGGATTTGTAAAGCACTTTGGTCATTCAGAGATGAGAAAAAGTGCTATATAAGTGAATACCATTTACCAAGAAGACTGCAAGTGACAGTCGAAACATCTCTTTGTCTGAATCAAAGAACAAGACCAGTTTCCTCAGTGAAGAAGCTTAAACTCACCAATACTTTGCATAAGTTCAATTTACAGATAAATCTAATGAGGGGTTCCATTTTTGTGGGGTGGGGACTTCTACTTTTTCAGTCCATTTTATGTTGATAACAGTTCTCATAAGGGCCCTTGATGTAGGGACATGTGGGATATGCAGGCATGCCCACTATGGTTCTTTCTGTTGTTGAGATTTTGAATGAAGCATTGAAACTAGACTAGCTTTTAGGAAAAAATTGTACTTTTGTACAAACTTTTGTACTCATATTTTGGTAGAGGCTACCTGAGATACAACAAATCTATTCTCTTAAGTTATTCATAGCATATGAAGTTTAAAGGTGAAAGAGACAACAGTCTGACCACGTGGCCAGTAGGTGTTGCACTTACTCTTGCACTAACTTCTTGATAGAGACACGTGACATCAACCCAGTCATGCTATTGGCTGTGACTGGCTGTGACATCTTTACCAGCTTTATATATGTTGTGGTGGCACTGAGTGTGGGGTTCTCCACCCAGAGTTGGAAGCCGGTGGAGGAGGGGGCGATGGAACAGAGGACTGAAGAGGAAGTAGCACCAGAGGGTCTCAGATCTAACAGAAAGGACTAGCCGCACCCCGGGGAGTCGCGAGACACCGGAGTTTGCTAGAGTGTAAGAGGGAGTGAACTCAGAACTCAGAACTCAGAAAAGATTTATTGCCAAGTACATTAACAGATACTGATAACAGATCACTGATAACAGATCACTGATAACATACGAGGGATTTGACTTGACACAGAAAATGAACCTGCATTTCCGGTGACACGGCTGCATCTGAAACGCGCCTGCCAACAGGAGGGTACAGGTAGCATGAGAAATAATACAATAGGAAGGAGCACAAAAAATCATTGATTTCAGAATAGTGGTCATGTATGATCAATATTATGATTACAAAGAAAAAAAAGCCCTCAATGCACAATCAGCAGACCAAAAAAGTTCACAGGACACAAAGAGAGCAGTGAGTGAATCATCTTTATCATCAGTTTGTGGATCAGTATGAGTGTAATGTTGAAAGCAGGTGTTGTATCAGTTAAGAACAACAAGGACTCTTTGGCAGGAGATGTTTTGTCTGGCTACTGGCAATTGTCCTTGGCAATTGTCCATGCAGCTGCCTGTCCGAAGGCCATGAGCTCAGTGTTTTGAAAAACAAAGACTGCAGATGATCAGGAGGATTTTTGTAAGGGAGAGATTAAGTCGAATAGTACTGATCACAGAGAAGGAACTTTATATTCTCTTACAGATTCAGTACTTAATCCTTCATTCAATATTTTTCTCATAAATTTGTGACTTTTTTTCCTGTAAATTTAAACATTTTTTCCTCATAAATTTGTAACTTTTTTTCTCATAAAATTATTTTTTTTTCATAAAAATTGAAACTTTTTTTCTCATAAATTAGTGTTTGGTTTTTTTTACTGTAAATTTTCAGTTTATCTCATGAATTGGGCCGGGTTCGGGTTCTGTAATGTTAATGTGCCAGACAGGCTTTGTGCACTGTGTTTATTGTCTTTGGCTCCCTGGGTCTAATGGGGCAGAAATAAAGTGATATAAAAGGAGGCACCCAGAGACCCCGGGAAGAGATTTTTCTGTGTTTTATGTTGGGAGGTGAATAAAGTTTGTGTGTCGTCCAGCTTGTTGTCTCGTCTGCTTTCATCTTCCACGTTGGTGACCCTAAGATGTGCAATGGAGAACGAGCTGAGCACCGCCCTGGAGACAACCCAGAGGGAGAACACCAGCACACCATGTGCTGTCACAGTCAAGCTCCCAGACTTCTGGCTTCACAATGCGACCACTTGGTTTCTACATGTGGAAGCCTAATTCGCACTCCTCGGGATCTCCACGGACAACACCAAATATTATCATGTGATCGCTGCACTGGATGTGCGTGCCACACAGCAAGTAATGAGCCTGCTCCAGGAGCTAACAGCCCAGTGGAAATACGATAAGCTCAAGCAGATGCTGCTTCAACGATATACCCTGTCGGACAATGAGAGGGCAGAGAAACTCCTCAGGTGCTCATAGTTGGGTGACAGATCAGCTGTCGAGCTGATGGAAAGGATGTTAGCGCTGAGGGAGAAGGACGACAAACTCTTCCTGTTTGCCCACCTCTTCCTCAGGAACCTACCAGCTACAGCGAGGGTGAGCCTGGCCAACTAATCACTGCTGGTGTCTAAGAACTACTGTGCCCTGGCGCAAGAAGCGGACCGCATCATCCTAGCGAACAGAGCTCTCAGTGTGCATGCAACGATACCAGCAGCCATGAAGGACTCCAGCAAGGTCGAGGATGCATTGGGGGTGACTGGGATGGACGCCAAGAGATGCAGGAATGGGACGCTCTGTTTCTATCACTGTCAGTTTGGTTTGAATGCCCAATGCTGTCTGCCGCCGTGCCAATTCAAGAAGCCAGGGAAATGGCACAGCCAGCAGTCAGTAGCAGCTGTGACCACTGGCGACAGGAACAAGCTTTTCATCACAGACACACATTCGGGGAGACGTTTCTTGGTGGACTCTGGCTCCCAGAAAAGCCTCATTCTGCCAGTCTGTGTGGACAGGTCGGCAGAAGGCTGCGGCCCCGAGCTTACGGTCGCCAACGGATCCAACATCAGGACATTTGTCAAATGAACGCTGACAGTATGCTTACACGGATGCAATTGCCAGTGGGACTTTGTGGTAGCTGAGTGTTGGGTCTCCATTATAGGCGCTAATTTTTTATGTGCTTACGGATTATTAGTCAATGTTGCCAACAGATCTTTAGTGGATGCTCTTTCCTTTTCCTCCTTGCCCTGCACAGCTCAGGGAGTTGGGCCAACAACACATGCTAACGTTATAACTCCAGGGGGTAAGTACCAGCATTTGCTTTCACAGTTCCCAGCACTCACGATTCTGACTTTTTCTACTACGGTAACAAAACATGGGGTGGAGCATTTCATAACAACAAAAGGCCCACCGGTGTTCACGTGCCCTTGGCGCCTGAACACAGTTTTTGGAAACGTCTTCCGCGTGTACCTTGACCTGACATCGAGTCAAATTTGAAAATGCTGGCTAAAAGTAACTGTACATACTCCACAATTGTTATCCACACTGACATTAACAACATCTGACTCCGGCAGTTGGAAGTCACAAAACTTAGTGTGGTATCGGTGTGTAACTGCAAAAACAATGTCTGCCTATGTAGTATTCTCTGGGCCCCTCCCCAACCTGACCAGTGATGACATGTTTAGCTGCATGTCATCCTTCGACCGCTGACCGTCTGTGTGGTGTTCTGCAAACAATGTGGGCTACATAGACAATTGGAATTCATTTTTGGGAAAACCTGATCTTATTAGGTGAGACGGCGTCCATCCCACTTTCGATGGTGCGTCTCATTTATCTAACAATCTGGCATCATTTTTATCCAAATTTCCAAAACCTTGACAACTCAGAGTTGTGACCTGGAAGCAGAGTCACAGTCTTACATTTCCTCTCTACAGCTCCTCTCCATCCAACACCCCTCAACTTTGCCCCTGTCTTCCCCATCAGAGAATCACTGTCTGCTCCCTCTAAAGTAAATAAAAATAAAATGTATAAGCATCCCAAAGTGATTAAACAAAAAGTTGGTAAAACTCAAATTAAACATGAAGCCTCTAAATTTAATGACTTGACCTCTGTTCCTCCTCATATTTTAAAAAATTAAATGTGGTTTGTTAAATATTAGGCCTCTAACTCCCAAGTAGTAGTAGTAGTAGATTAGTTTATTTGACAGGGACAGTGCAATAAACATAGACAATTAATCAAAGACAATCAATCTGATGTGTTGCACATAGAGTGTATAGCTATTAGCTAATTTGCAACTCTTGTCCCTGGATGGGCTTTAGAAAAAAGAATCAAGATAAAAATATACACAATAACCACATACATCAATGCAGAAAAATTATAAATACACAATTATAAATATTATAAATATTATAAATACACAAATATAACAGCCTGACTCACATTTAACATAAATATTATAAATATTATAAATACACAAATATAACAGCCTGACTCACATTTAACACATATAACATAACTCACATTTGCCTATTTCAGGCCTTCCTCCCTCCCTCACTCACTATAAACAAACACATTTATTCCTTCCCTTCATTCACTCTCACTTTGCAGACAATTAATTCATACATGAGTACATTCTTGTTTATTTTTCAGCCAGTTTTTAACATTTTTAGTGAATGTTTTAAAGTCCGTTATTATTTTAATTTCATTTGGCATTGTGTTCCAGATGTGACTGCCCTTTATAGAGAAAGCTGTTTGTCCAAATGTGGTTCTGCGGTGGAATATTTTACAGTTATTGTTAACAGAACTTCTGGTGGCTCTGCTGCTGTCCTGTCTTTGGACGAAACTAGCAAGTGGCTCGGGTGCTGATTTATGGAAACATTTGAACGTTAATTTCAGAAGACAGAGGTCAATGAAGCTCTCAAAACTCAATAGGTTGTATTTTTTTAAAACATTACAGTGATGCCACCTAATGGGCTTTTTGTCCAAGATTTTTAGGGTTTGATTATATAATGAACCTATATGTCTTATTGTGGAAGGGGCTGCTTGAGCCCAGACTGTCAAACAGTATGATATATGAGAAAAAACCATAGAATGCATATACAGTGCAGCTGCTTCGTAAGGTATGTAATATCTAATTAATTTAAAGCAGTTCAGATTTTTTTTTACTGTTTTTGAAATTTTCTTTATATGAAGATTAAATTTGAGTTGAGGATCTAGTACAATGCCAAGGTATTTGAATTCTGTAGCTAAACTGATGTCATGATCATGTATATTAACTTTAGAATGTTGCAGGTTACATTTTTTGATTGAAAAGCACATTGAGACTGTTTTCTGAAGGTTCAGCAATAGATGGTTCTTGAGGAGCCACTCTTGGACATCAACCATACTTGTAGACAGTACATCTGCAGCCTGTGCTGGAGTCTTGGCAGCTGTGTAAATAACTGCATCATCTGCATAAAGTTGGCATGTTGCAGCTGAGCAGTGTAACGGCAAGTCATTAATAAAAATGCTGAAAAGTAAAGGACCAAGAATGGACCCTTGTGGGATACCCATGCGGTTGTTTAAAAATGAGGATTTATCCTGGTGAACTTTTACACACTGTTCTCTATTCTGGAGATAAGATGCAAACCATTCTAATGTATTTGGGGAGAAGTTAAAAGATACCATTTTGGATAAAAGCAAACTGTGGTTTACAGTATCGAAAGCCTTTTTGAGATCTAGAAAAACAGCTCCTACCACATTACCCCTGTCCAAGGACTGTTTGACGTTTTCAATAAGGCAACAATTTGCTGTTTCTGTTGAGTATCCTGGTCTAAAACCAAACTGATGTGGATGAAGAAGTTGACTGTCTTGTAAGTAGTCTATCAGCTGTGTAGCTACAACTTTTTCAAGAACCTTAGATAGGACTGGTAAGATAGAGATTGGGCGGTAATTGCATATATCGTCTTTACTGCCTGATTTATGAACTGGTATGACGACAGCTTTTTTCCAGCCAGATGGAAATGTACTAGACCTAATGGAGAGAAAGTCTCTGCTAGTCCATCAGGTTCAGGTTCAGGTTACTTTATTTGTACCCGTAGGTAGATTTGTTTTGCAGTCTAGTGACATCCATATTTACAAGCCACAAATTACATTCAACATAGACACAAACACAGGCACACATGAAATTGACTATAAACATGATAAAAATACTCAAGGCTCCATCAATCAGGGTATAAAAAGACCAAGAGATGAGAAAAAAACCAGAGGTAAGAGAGAGGAGTCATATTAAAAGTTAAAAACTAGTCAAAGAGGTTAAAAACTCAAAGGTCTAAAACTCAATAAAATATTTAGAACCCAAGTAACATCCTACAAAAATAAGTAAATATAAAATGGAGTTAATAAATAGGTACCTAAATTATGTGCAATATATTGTTACAGCTTGTTCAACTCTTTGACAGCAGCAGGAACAAAGCTGTTTTTGTAGCGCTGGGTTTTACTTTTTGGGACAGCAAACCTCCGTCTTGAGGGAAGAAGCTGAAAGTTGCAGTGCAAAGGGTGGGAGTCATCATTTAAAATGGAGGTAGCCATCCTCTGTACTTGTCTGGTGTACAGGGATGTCAGGCTCAGCTGTGACTCACCAAGCAAACGACTGGACCATCTAACTACCTGATCCAAGGATTTCCTCTGTTTCAGTTTTATCTGACCCAACCATGACACTAAAGAAAAGGATAAAACAGATTCAATAAAAGCCCGATAAAACATTGTCATTATGGTTCGGTCAATTTGGAAGTGTGCAAGTTTTCTCAAGCAATGCAAATGTTGCTGACCCTTTTTGCACACCCTTTCACAGTTCTCTTCAAAGTTTAAATTACTATCAATAATCGTCCCAAGATATTTGTAGGATTGTACACATTCAGTGGTCTGGCCTTTTAGTACGGTGACTTTGTGCCCAGGAGTTTTCCTCCTAAAGTCAATAATCATGTCTTTAGTTTTTGTCATATTCAGCTGCAGGTAGGAATCCTCACACCAGTGAACAAAATCATCAACTACTGGGCCGTGGCCACTCTCATCATACTGGAGGAGACTGACAATAACTGAATCATCAGCATACTTTATGATGTGCCATGATCTGTTAATTGATCATCAGATTAATTTTCTGTCTCTTACAGAGACTTGGTTAGGGCAAGAGGATTATGTTGATTTAAATGAATCAACTCCCTCTGGTTACTTACAGTAAACTGTCAAAATACCAGAAGTTCTGATTGTGGAGGAGGAGTAGTAACAATTTACCATTCCAAATTACTAGTTCACGTAAAGCAAAAAACATGTTATAATTCCTTTGAGGGCCTGGTCCTCAGTATTTAATTTTGGATTAAACCCAATTTTATTTGCCATAGTTTATCGTCTTCCCTCAGCCTACTCAGAGGTTTTTTGTTTTTTTTTCTCCTCAAATATGCCAAATTCTTAATGAATTTAGTGCTGAAATCAGATAGAAAAATTATAGTAGGGGACATTAATATACATGTAGCTGTAGATAGTGATTGCCTTAAAATGGCATTTAATTCAATATTAGACTCAATGGGGTTTTCTCAGAAAGTAGGACCTTCTACCCATTATCACCACCACACGTTGGTCCTTGTTCTGACATATGGCATCGAAATAGAAAATCTGGTAGTGTCTCCTCATAACCCTGTACTGTCAGACCATTATCTGTTAACTTTTGATCTTATTATATCTGACTATTTGGCTCCTAAAGAAAAAAAAAAAATACTACAGTAGATGCGTCTCAGATGATGCTGTTACCAAATTTAAGCAGATTGTTTCCCCAATGCCATGTGTCAACACAATGGAGATAAGCTATGGAGAGCTTGCTCCTTCTGTAATTAATAGCATGTAGATAGGCTGACAGCTTCTCTGCATTAGATCCTAGACATGTTGGCCCTTTAAGGCCCTTTAAAAAAGAAAAAAAGTCTAATCAGAGTTTTCGAGCTCCTTGGTTCAACACAGAAACTTGTAACTTAAAACAGAAGACTCGTCAATTAGAAAGAAAATGGCACCCCACTAAATTGGATGAAATCTATTTAACTTTGAGAAATCAACTTCTAACTTATAAAACATCTCTTAGGAAAGCTAGAACAAGTTATTATTTCGCATTAATAGAAGAGAACAAGAAAAATCCAAGATTTCTTTTCAGCACTGTGGCCAGGCTGACAAAGAGTCAGGACTCTGTCAGTCCTAGCATTCCCTTAGAGCTTACTAGTCAGGACTTTATGAACTTCTTCAATAATAAAATTTCATCTATCAGAGATAAAATCAGGTTCTTCCCATAGTTAACTTAACCCCTTGCACTCTGGTCAATTTCCCTAAAAACCCCAAAAAATAATGTACCCAAAGTAAATCAAAAGCTGTTCTTCAACCCTTTGCAGCATCTTCATGGGGTTGGTCTCATTTAAAAGAAAACACTTCGAATTTTTTGGCAAAACAGTCATAATCTCTCTAAGTGCTCCTGCCACTGAGTATCAGTCATCTAAACATACTGAACTTGAAGAAAATAAAGTTTGCCTGGGTGTTTTTTTAGGTACAAATGCTTGCAAATAACACACAGCTGTCAGATACTGGCTGGAAAATGCAACAGAAATGTAGAACCAAGTGTTATCTAGCTGAGGTCAAAATTTTGTAACAATACCACAAAAAATGAATATATTACATAGCTTTTTTCTTAGGTTGTTCCCAGGCGTTTTTGAACTGTGCCAAATTGTGCCAAATGGCACAGTTTGGAAAAATGTCTATAACTTTTGAATGATTCAACAAAGAAGCTTCATCTTGGGCTCTAATGAAAGGTGACACTGCTGTGTGTGTGTGTGGGTTGTTTATTCATTCATGAATGAATGAATGAACAAACAAGTCCCCCACGCACAAAGAAGCATGCCACATAAAAAAATATGTGGCCTTTTTTTACAAGAAAAAATAACCTACAGTGCAATAAAAATTATACTAAAATATCTGCAATGTAGAGGATAACAACTCCCCCCCCCACCGCTACAGAGGAGTGTGGCGCACAAAAAAACGGTCCGTCAACGGTCCGTCATGAGGCGATGACACACAGTTGTAATTACCGATCGGTCAAAATTCATTTTTATTACTATTTTCAGTGATAAAGAATAATTTAGCTTATAACACTTACCTGTCCACAACAGCAGTGTCGTTGGCGAACATCTGTTCCTCATTGTCAGATGAACATGACGCTGGTCCGCTTGTTATGGACTCGTGGTTCTGGTCACGTGACCCGGTCAAACCATGATTCCATTATTGTGGTTTTGCGCATCCATGATTGCGGTTTTAGCGAACGATTTTTCAAAACAAATAAGAACAGTAGTAAGAAAAAAAGACTGGCGAACGCTACTGTTACACACAGCGGCTTACACAAAACAGATTTTACGCACGGGACGCACGCTTTCAATCGTCGAACTTCTCTGCTTCAATTGGCTCGTTGTATTCGCAGTCGTTGGTAGGCGGGTCCTTCTTGCTAGGTTTTCAGTCATTGGTTCTTCAAGGTTTCAGAAACCCAATTCAAGGCTCTTATTAGTCGAATGAGAGGTCAATCAAATCTAAACCAATCAAAGCACTCTTTTGGCTTTCTGTTCGCGGCTGTGTCTGTAGTGGAAGAACGGAAATGCAGCTTCTTTTTTTTTTCAGTGCGCACTGAGACGCACAGTGCGCACTAAGACACACAAGGATGCATTAGGACGCAGAGACGTGACTGCCCCGCGGTATCCTGGAGTGCAAGAGGTTAAATACATAAACTACTACAACTCCTTCAATTGATATCTGTTTGGATGAGCTTACTCCAACTGACCTTTTAGAATTAGATAAAATAATTTCCTCATCCAAGCCTTCAACTTGTCTTTCAGACCCTATTCCTACCAGGTTATTTAAAGAAGTCTTCCCATTTATTGGTAGCTCTAGTCTTCAAATAATCAGTTCTTCATTAATATTATGCTATGTACCGCAGGCTTTTAAAACTGCTGTTATGCTATCATATGCTCTTTAGATTCACAAAGAAACAGTGCAACTCTTCACTTTCTCTATAACACTCTTAAAACAAATATTGCATCTGTAGTACTCTTTCTTGGCATGAAATCATACTGCTGGTTGCTGATTGTCACCTCTCTTCTTAACCTGGCTTCAACAACTCTTTCCCATATCTTCATTTTGTGGCTAAACAACTTTATGCCTCTGTAGTTACTACATCTCTTAGTATCACCCTTGCTCTTAAAAATCAGCACCACAATACTTATCCACTCCTGAGGCATCCTCTCACTTTCCAAGACTGTGTTAAACAATCTGGTTAAAAAAGTCCACTGACATCTCTCCTATACATTTCCATCTCTCCTCAGGTAGGTTATCTGGACCAACCACCTTTCAACTCTTCATCCTCTTCATAGCTTCCCTCACTTCAACCTTGCTAATCCTCTGAACTTCTTGGTTCATCATCTCCTCAATTCCTTCATTTTTCCTCCTCTTCTCATCTTCTTTTAGATTTTATTGGCAGTTGGCAACAAGCCCACAGGTGCATTACCGCCACATACTTCACTTTATATCACTCTCTTCTTCTTCTAGATCTGATTCCACTCTCTCTACATACATTCTTCTTCTCTTAGATTTGATTGGCGGTTAGCAACCAACTTACAGTTGCATTACCACCACATACTTCACTCTATATCATCACTCTATCTGGTCAGGAGCTGTAGTCCTTACCGCCACGTACTTCATTCAGTAAACATTACTCTATGTATCAAAAGTCAGAGTTCTTCTCGGTTGGCAACCTCCTCTTTGTCTTCTTCACTCTATATCTTTGTATAAGGAGTTCTTATAAGGAGTTCTGAACAATCTTCTTCTTCTTCTTCATCATTCTTCCTCCTCTCTGTCATTTTCTTGAATCATCAACTCCTCAAAGCACTTGTTCCACCTTCTCAACACACTCTCTTCACTCACTATTACATAACTATTTCTGTCCTTAATCAACCTAACGTGATGCACATCCTTTCCAGCTCAAGCTCTCTGTCTAGAAAATTAATACAAGTTCTTTTTTCCTTCTTTAGTGTCCAGCCTTTTCATTTTCCTTTGCTTGTGTGCCTTTTCTTTTTGCCATACACCTATGTACACTCCAAGTACTCCTGCCAACTTTCTTTATTTTCTTGATTTTCCCACTTTTTCTTAGCCAACCTCTTCCTTTGAATATTTTCCTGTACTTCTCTTCTACTTAACATCCAACTTGTGGGTACACATGCTAACAACATTCACCATCACACCTTCAACTGTAGCTTGTCTATTATGTTGTAAACAGACCTGAAATATCTAGCCAGATGTTTACAAGCGCAGATCACAGAGGTCTAGAATTTTAAGACCACATCTTTTCAAACAGCAGCTCGCTCTGGAAATTAAGGTATGTGACACAGTATTACAATTCTCACATATTCTAAGAAGCCACTGTTGTTATCTGTAATGTAAAGATTATTAAAACATGTTGATACAGATTCTGTGAAACACCTGAGTGTGATTATTAGGGAACATAGTAAGTCCTGGAATCCCTATTGCTCAGATTATTCAGTCTGAACTGCTATAAAATAGATTCTTACTTCTAGTTCTAATGGGCTTTTTTTCTCAGCATAAACTAGTGCATCTCAAAACAACAGAATATTTAAAAAAAAATCTTAAATAATTCAATCCCCCCAAAAATAAATGTTCATATTCATCACACATAAAGTGAGTTATTTCAAGCTTTTTTCTTTTAAATGCTGATGATTAGGACTTAGTTCGTTGAATAAATTAATAAATTATGATATTATATTTTTAGTTGCACTAGTGTATGCATACATGCCTTATCTAAACTATGTTCATACAGAGTTAACCTTACACAGAGCTCCCTGTTAATTTTATTTCCCAACAGCTCTTTCACACTCTAATCAGACTAACAAAACAATGGGACAGGTGTGCCTTGAAGATACTGGCACTACCATTAACACTTTAACTACAGTGGCACACCACAGTGGATATGCTCGTATTCTAGGGTAACCTTCTTATTGCCTTGGTATGAATGCAAATGCTGTTGCTCACAGTGTGTCAATATGTTGAAAACATTATTTGAAATTTACATGTCTGTTCCGAGCACATATGCCACTGCTAGGGAAGGGTAGTGACAAAAAAGAAAATGATGATATTTAAGATGTCAACAATTGCATGTGTATACAATACTTCTACCCGGGATATTTTTATGTGGTAATGGTGGTTATTTTCTCACCCGGCATATTTATCCTCTGCAATACAAACTAAAAGATATTTGTGCACATTTATGCTTTTCATACAAAAACAAATCCTGAGATCATTGTATCTTTTGACATCACAAAAGATTTAAAAGAAAATGTCTTTAAAGCAAGAGTCCATTTTTGTCATATTGTCCAACTGTGTAACCTTGCTCTCTGTGGTCTCACAGCAGCATGAGTTGTCCTCGCATGGAACAAGCTATATTACTCTTTTTTCATGGACCACAATACCGCAGGGTGAGAATTTTGTCTGGCCCAGTTGACAGTTGATGATGCAGTTTAGCATTTTTGTTTCTCTCAAGCCTGAGGAGGAAGCATAATTGAGAAATCAGCGGGGTCTTCTCCTCCTCCTCAAAGTCATTTGCTTACATAGTGTGTTCCCACACCAATCATCAGCTTAGCGGCTTAGCTGTATTTGTACTTGAAGATTGTATGGCTGTTGCCATTAGCCTTCTTATCCTGGCAGTGACTGTGAGGAAGAGTAAAAACTTGGGCTTTTGCATGCACATAACACTGATCCAGTTGTTTTGTGAATCTCTCAATGAAATTGAGTGATTCAAATCACTTGTGATGCTTGAAAATCTGTTCTTAGTATTAGGTTAAAATGTAGACTCAGTCAATACTCTGAATGGCAATATGGTTTCTTGAATAATTGTTTTCAACAGAGTAGACTGTGTTCAGAATTTTAAAAGCTTTATCAGACAAAAAAAATAGAAAAAAAATAATCATTTTTGTAAACTAGTGCAGCAGTCATTTATTTCTGATCAAAGAAAGATGGATTTACTGAAATGTGCATAAAACACTCTTAATCATCTGTCAAAAGAGAAGTTCTATTCCGATGCCCTGGGGACTTGAACACATTTAAAATACAAGAGCTGCTAATAAAAATTCTTAAAACACCCTGAAACAGATTTTTAAGTCTACAGATGAGTAATCACATAGTTTTTGGGCAAGTTTTATCATCCATTTTATAGCACAATTAAAAAAATTAAATATTGTATCAATCCTTCACATTTTAAACATAAATATGTGCTTTATATCTCTGGTGGGCATTTTCATCTTTATTTCCTTTTAACTCTACATTCATAAAAATACCCACATAATACACTGTATTACTTATTGTACTTAAGCTATAGTAAAAAAGCTGCTGATGTTGGCAATTTTCCTTAGCTTTACTGTGTCATCACTTTTGAGGGTTAGGGTGAAGAGTCAAGTCCTTGGACATGTGGTCATTTTCCTCTTTGTAGGTGAGCATTTTTTTTTTTTTTTTAATAGGAACCTCTAGTCTGGCAGCCCCTGTGTCTACAAATTCTGAAATTGTTGTACAAGATTCCTTTAGTGCTTTTTGACCTGAAGAATATAGGACACAAACTTATCCCTTTCACATATTTTCACATCAGTATTCCAGATTCTCTGAAAGTTTAGTATACAATTTAATTAAGCAATATAACATGAGTGGGAGTGCTGTTGTACTGCATATCATCATGAAGGTGATCTGTCATAGGCAAGCCATATATAAACACCAAGAGGTTTATGGAAGAATCCTGGGTTTATGTGTTTGCCTGAATCTTCTCCTGATTACCATTTACCATTTCACTCAAATGTTATTTCTGAAAAAATGTCAATTTGTTTTGACAGTTTGTTTCAATGTCCCATTAATCTTGCAAAATTAGTGTAATTAACAGTTATTAGAACACCTGTGACTGATACATTACTTGTCCCAGTGCTGTTCTTCTGTATATCAGCACTTCTTTAATGCCTCTTGTCAAACCAAATTATTTTATTACACTGTTGAATATTATGCTGCAAATTCAAAACACACAAAAGCCCAATACAGGAAAAAAAAACCAACACACACACACACTAAATTCTGAATTAATAAATGATCTATTGAACATGTCAATATAATTTTAATAACCATCTGATCAAGACCCAAATGATGCACAATTCCCCTGTCAAGACTATATGATGAAGAACCTATGCAAATTAATAAAAGACATAAGGTAATATCAGAGCAACTCATGCTAAAAGAGATGACTAATTAAAACTGGCAAAAGCAATTAAGGTTTCTTGTCAGCATTTGATGAATTAAGTATTGACTGGCATGTCTAATTGTTCTCTATCTCACCTATAATGGGCACTTACACAGGTGCAGCACTTGCAGATTTTTCTAATGTGAGCATAGTGGTGAACTGAAGGGAACACTCACTTTTGGTGGTCTTAAAGAAAAGCCTTCATGGTCACTAGTTGTTCCGCACAGCAGAGTAAGTCCACTCGGGGATATTTGAGGCACTTTCTACTTGGCATGTTTCTCCTATCTTCCATTTACTATAGTAGTGGATGTATTTATTCTACAGTCTATTTGCATTTTAACTTGGGCCTAAATGCACCCCTTTTTTTCTTTTAGTCAGTATTTGTTTTTGATTTTTTGTTTGTTGATTGCCAAGCCATCCTGACTCCCTTCTGTATTCCACTATGATCAGTACAGCTAATAAGTTTGAATGTATATTCAGATTGAATTCTCAAAACTGTGTCCAAATGCACTGTTTTAAATGAGTGACTCCCAGCCTCTTGACCACAAATCCTCCAGCTTGCTTGGGTCCAAGAAAAGCCAGACAAGACTCAGTCAGGTTCACCTTGGCTCACAACTCTAGTTCTGGAACCAATCTCCGGAAGAGGGGTTGGAACCTGTTTAACTATTACTGAAGTAGTCATTTATGCTTTTCTGTTTTATGTCGTTCTTAGCTCCATTTGTTTTTAGATTTTCTCATCTCTTTTTATTTTGATGGGTTTTTAGCCCAGTTTGTAACTATGGGTTTTTAGTTCTCATTGTTTTATGTGTTCTTAGCTTCATTTTGTATTTTATGTGTTTTAGCGCCAGTGCCTCAGTGGAGTCCCTGATGCTGGATGCGATGCTGCTTGACCCATCTGCAGGTGTGTTGGTCTTGTGGGTCACTTTGGCTTGGGTGGGGGCTCTATACCATTGCCTTACAGCTGTGGTGCGGGCCAAAGTCTGTCCTTGTTAGGGTGGTCTTGGTGGCATTCCCTGTTGTCATGGGTTGTGTAGTGTCCTAGCGTGGGGGGCTCAACAGGATGGTGTTGCTTCACATGGTGTCTCAGTACCGAGCTATGTCTCTTTCATTTTATATGTGTGTGAGAGAAGTGGGGAGTGGTTCATGTACTTGTGTGTGTGAGGGTTGGGAGGGATGGAATGTATCATACAAATATATGTATTTAGATTTGTCTACTGCTCTTATCTATGTAAAGCACTTTGTGCAGCATTTAATGTTTGAACTGTGAGGGGAAAGCAAAACATAATTGGGGGGCCGATGCTGTGATCGTGAGACATTTCGAGACTAGTGCACAATAATCCAAAATGGCGACTCCCGTCGACTGAGTTTAAACAAACTTTTCCACAGGTAGTTTGTTTTTTCTTTTTTTGTAATTTATTCATTAACTGACTGTCTGTGTGTATCTTTCTTTTTTCGTATGGAGCTGGAGGAACTAGAGAACTATATCGATAAGTTTTATTAACGTCGCTGTGTCATGGAGCAGGCGAGTGTGTGTCCCGTCCCTGCTTCTCAGTCTAAACGACCGAGACCCACAGACTCGCCAAAAATAATGCCCGAGAAATCACGGGAGGGCACCGAGGTTACTGGATCCTTTTCTCTATTGAGAATAAACTTACCAGCATGGATGTTAGACTGGCGCTGGTCGAGCTGCTTCATAAGGAATTCCAGGGCTTGCATGAGAGTTTAAAGTTCAGTCAAACACAGCTCGTCTCTCTCAAAGTGGAAAAAAACAGCCTAAAAAAGTCAGTAAACACACTAACCATGTGGCTTGGCGTTCTTGAGAGAGAAAACCAAAAAATGAAGGAAACAGTTCTCAATTTGCAGTCACGCAGCATGAGAGATAACCTTGTTTTTTCTGGAATCGCTGAAAAAAATAATGAATATCCAGAACAGCTGGTCCGTGAATTTATGTCAACACAACTGAAACTATCCCCCGAAGTCATAAATTCAATTACCTTCCACTGAGTCCACCGAATTGGGCAAAAAGATTCCCAGAATAAACAGCCCTATTGTTGCCAAATTTGAGCATTTCAAGCAAAAAAAATTGGTACAGAGGCAGGGCAGGTAGCTTAAAAACACCAATTATGGTCTAAATGATCAATTTCCACAGGAAATCTTGGGAAGGAGAAGGAAGCTTTTTCCCATTATGAAACAAAACATCCAAGAAGGTAAACGAGCTATTGTTTCTGTGGATAGACTGTATATAGATGGCAAGCTGTTTATGGATGGAACTATAACGCCCTGGTTATTCTAGATCCTATTTTTTTTTGTTGTTGTTGTTTTTTTAGCTACACGTGGAAAAAGAGTGCGATTGTGCGCAGGTCTCTTACTCGATCTCAGTTTAATTTGTTAACATTTGTCAAAATGTTTTTTTTCTTTGTTGCTGAGGTTGTTGTTTGTTTGTCTGTTGTAGTTAATTTTGTTGAAGTTGTTAGGTTGTTGTTGTATGTTATCTGCATTTTTTCACCACTTACAAACCTTTATGTCTGTTTTCTCTCATACTTCTGGTTTATAGGAAAAAACTTTAAGTACATGACCCCATTTGCTTGCAATTGCACGCAAATGGAACAGAGACATTATGCTCGCACACCCAATCATACTGTATATGTGTAGGTGTATATTTTACACACAACATATATATACATACATGCATACATTACGGACATATAATCACATAGGCACATTTACTTAGCCTTTAGTACATAGCCAGTCAGTGAAAACATGTCGACATTTAAGTTTGTCATGTGGAACATACGTGGAATTGGTACTAGGGAGAAGAGGCTAAAAGTTTTAAATCAACTAAAGGATCTACAGGCAGACTTTGTCTTAATGCAGGAGACACATGTCTCTAAGTCATCTGTAGATGCGCTCACCTCCCTGGAATTCCCTCACATGTACTCAGCCAGCTTTAATTCTGAACAAAGGGGGGTAGCTATACTGGTAAACAGAAGAATATGCTTTGTTGTGAATAGTACCACAACAGAAGGTAGAAGGTAGATTTATAATACTAAGGGTGGCACACATAACAGTGCAGGTAGGACAATCATAGGATAACACACGATGAACGGGTAACGTCTGAGCCGGGGAGCACCCGATGCGCCAGACGAAGTAACAATGGAGGAAAAGTCTCACAGACGTACCTTAAAAGACGAGGCGGTTAACAGGAACGTTAACAAGAGATTCACAGGTAGCATAACGAAGACTAACAGGTTGGTTAACGGGAGTTAACAGGAGTTAACAGAAGTTAACAGAGACTGCTGCATTGGGGAGCATTCAGCACCTGCTTTTAACCCTGGTCACTAATGACCCCGATGCAGCACAGCTGTTGACTCTGACAGCAGCACAGCTGTTGACTCTGACAGCAGGGAGCTCCCCCGGGCGCTGTCACAATAAGAGCCTGGGGAGCTAGAAGGAATCCTCTGCTGTCAAAGCCAGAGAAAAGATGATATAAGACCTAAGTGTGGACGGAACTGACACTCGGGTTATGACAGTTCCTCCCCCTCTAGGCCGAGCCCCTGAACGGCCCAAGTAACACCCAAGCCCCCCCCCCCAACACCCCCCCTAGGGTGGGCGGATGGGGCACTGGCAGGAGGGAGAGAGACAAAAAAGGACGAGACAATAACAGGGGACCAACAAGGCTATAGAGACAGGTAGATAGGAAAAAAAAACATACTCCCTTAAATGTGGGAAACACGAACAGAACCCAACAGGCAATACATATATGGGTAAATAACAAATTGACATTAGATGGAGGAGGGAAAAAGTACTACCAAATACAGCTACGAACAAGGAGTGAGCCACAAAAATCACAAATCACCCCCCCCCCCCCCCGCCCCGCACACCCCAACAGTTTCACAGACAAAATGAGAAACCCCAGGAAGAGTGCAGTTCTGACCCTGGGGGATGGAGGCAGAAAGTTCGGGGGGCCGTCCGGTATCAAGCTGCCACAAAACAGGCAGGGGAAAAAAGGACAGTTCGGGCGGCCTACCCAGGCCCCATGCTTGGAAGTAGTAAGTTTCAGGCGGCCGGACCAGGTCGCCAAACAGGGGGTCCAATGTGTCGGGAGGCTGACCCAGAGAGCCAAATTGGCGCGGCAGTCTTTCAGGTGGCCGACCCGCATCGCTAGCCCACCAGAACCACAGGGGAGAAGTAGCCGCAGGTCTCGCTGAAGAAGGGAGAGACAAGGGAGAACCGGGCGGAGCGTTCGGAACCCCAACAGCCCCGGGTGGAGATGGGTTGCGCTCCTCAGGAGGACGAGGAGGGTGACGATGGTGATGAGGAAGAAGAAGGGGATGAGCCTGTTCAGCATCCGGCGGCAGGGGATCTGCAGCTCCCTCACCAAACCTGGAACCTGCTGGTGCTGCACCCACGTCGGACCCCGATTGGGCCGAAACCGCACCCACGGTGGACCCCGATTGGGCCAGAACCGCACCCGCAGTGGACCCTGATTGTACCAGAACTGTACCCGTGGTGGACCCCGATTGGGTCAGAACCGCACCTGTGGTGGACCCCGATTGGGCCTCCGGTGCACCCGCGATGGACCCCGATTGGGTCGGTGCAGCTCCGCTGACGATCTCCACCCCCGAACCTGGAACCTCCAACTCGGTGACACCGACCCGTTCCACGCCGGCGACACTGAAACAAAGCTCGAGGACAGGAAAACCGGGATCAGCATCACCGGTAGCAGCAGAACCCAGCGAGACGAGCTCGGGCGCAGCAGACGGCTGCTCCTCACTCGCCTCCCCGAGAGGCAGGCAAAAACGCTCAACAACAGGGGACAGAGACAGAAGAGGGAGCACTTGCCTGCACTCGGGTTCCGTTGCCACCCAGGACTCCGATGATCCAGGTTCTGGGCGACTCTTGTCAACAGACTCGGATTCAGCTGTGTCGGGCTCCGCAGCTGACAAGATGTTATCAGCAGCCTGAGGTTCCTCCCACGCTGCTGTCCATGCCGATGACCCGTATGGCGTGGGGGCAGGGGACCCTCGACCCACTGGCTCGGACCGCTCTGACGAGGAGACCCGGGGATGCTTCTCCGTCGGCTCAGGCTCCGGGCCACAGTCTGCTCCTCTCTTCCGTCCGCGGCATAGCAGCAGGGCCGGATCCAGGCTTTCTAGCACAGCAGGGGCCCTCTTCGTCCGATGACACTGGCCTGGCGTCGTGGACCGCTCGGCGGGGGAGAACACAGAGGCAGCAGGTTTAATTATTTCATCCACAGCAGGTGGAGGGAGCTCGGGGGGCTGCGAACCCCGAACTCCACCCCCAGGAGTCAGACAAGGCAGAACAAAATCAAGATGTGACAAATTATCATGCACTTGCCTTCCTCCCGGGGCTGAGATGGATCCTGCTGTGGGGGACGTCGTTTCTCCTTCTCCCCGCTGGATGACGACAGAGGGCCCCCTGGGAAGATGAGGTGGGGCCGCTCTCGGAGGTTTGCTGACGGGATACGCCGGCAGCGAGTCCAGCCGGGGATTCTGCTGAGGGTTGCCCGCGCCGTTACGCCGACGTCGTCGTCGGCCCCCAGACGGCGCGTACTCCTGGATCTGCTCCGGGACGCGAACGGGACACCAACGCAGGGAGCGAGGATGCCTCCTCCCCTGCTTCCTGCTCTTCTCCTCCAGCCCACGAAGTAACTCGCGCTGAACGGCGAGTTCCTCCCACCTCGTTATCACCTCCGGGTGATCGTCATACTCGAGGGGGAGGTTGTCCAGAAACTCCTCAGTGTAGTCCAAATGTCTACGAATGTCGCTGGGAGCGATGCACAGCGTAGCGGTGAAGATCGTGCAGTCCACATTCTCTAGAACCTCCGCTAGCTTCCTGCCCAGGCGCCGTCCGCGCCCCCTGGAGGACGGCATTCTCCCAGCAACAGACACTCAGACGGGGAGGAGCAAGTCCAATACTGCAAACTCACGGTGAATGGCGTCTCAGTGTGACGCCCCTTCTCCGGGCGTTCTGGCAGCAGTTTACTGTCACGGTGGCCCTCACGAGCCACCATAAGACGCCAGCAGTAACCAGTGAGTTGCAGTGATGTTTATTGACAGGTGCAGGAACAGAGGGTGACACACATAACAGTGCAGGTAGGACAATCATAGGATAACACATGATGAACGGGTAACGTCTGAGCCGGGGAGCACCCGATGTGCCAGACGAAGTAACAATGGAGGAAAAGTCTCACAGACGTACCTTATAAGACAAGGCGGTTAACAGGAACGTTAACAAGAGATTCACAGGTAGCATAACGAAGACTAACAGGTTGGTTAATGGGAGTTAACAGGAGTTAACAGAAGTTAACAGAGACTGCTGCATCGGGGAGCATTCAGCACCTGCTTTTAACCCTGGTCACTAATGACCCTGATGCAGCACAGCTGTTGACTCTGACAGCAGCACAGCTGTTGACTCTGACAGCAGGGAGCTCCCCCGGGTGCTGTCACAATAAGAGCCTGGGGAGCTAGAAGGAATCCTCTGCTGTCAAAGCCAGGGAAAAGATGATATAAAACCCGAGTGTGGACGGAACCAACACTCGGGTTATGACAAACTCCTTCAGAAAGTTTTATGAAAACCTCTCATCGTCGTTGGCCTCCGTCGGTCTATGATGACCATGGAAGAGAATCCTAAACGTCTACTCTGCTGGAACAGCACCGCCTGTGGCTGAACAGGCCGATGCGCACCAGTGTTCTACCTTCCAGCGTTGGGCGTTGGTAGGATTCAAGCCTGGGCAGGAAGATATGGAGGACAAGATGTTACCCATGCAGCATGTCCCCCCTCTCCACGTCACTGATGAATCCAAAGGAACAGCAGGGCTGCTATAGTTTGGCACCAGCGCCATCACAGGAGCTGCCAGAACGATGGTGAGCACAACAGAGAACTGCCTTAGGGGCTCCGACTCCGGATTTTTCCTCAGGGTTGACTCCCGAAGCCTTTCCCGTGACCGGGTGTGCCGCAAGGCAGCGGAGGTTTGAAATCAGGGTTTACCTTCCCCTAGATGGGCTACCTTCCCAGGTTGATGAGCCACCATCTACCCTACTCAAAACCTCTACTCATCTCATATTATCCCATCTGACTCAGACATAAATCAATTTTTGGACGATATTAACTTACCACAATTAAATAATGAACAGATTGCAGCTGTGGATGCACCTCTTCAGGTGTCTGAACTCCAGGAGGCACTTAAGCACATCCCAAACAACAAAGCTCCGGGACCAGATGGTTTTCCTGTAGAATTTTATAAAGAATTTTGGCCTGTGATGACACGTACTTTCTTTAAAATGGTGAACCAAATTAAAGAAGATAATGTAATCCCTCCAAATATGAATTTGGCTAGTATTATCCTGCTCCTTAAACCTGGAAAAGAACCTACGCTTCCATCCAGCTACCATCCCATCTCACTTATGAATGTCGATCTTAAAGTAATTTGCAAAGCTCTCGCCAAAAGACTGGAAAGAATAATTCCATTTATTAGACACCCAGATCAAACAGGTTTCATTAAGGGTAGGCACTCGGCTAATAATAGACGCAGTGTGGAGGACTGGGGAGGGGTAGAAAAGAGAGTGTGCTCCGCTCCGAGTTCTAGCACGTTGAACAGCCGTGGATCGTGGGCACACGGGCCGGTGTGTTTCGTGCATAATGGAACAAGACGGCGATCGGCCGGCTTTAGGGAGCGAGATGCGATGAGCTGGAAGGTTTCAGAGTTTTATTTCCTCCATCATCATGAGACACACTGTAGTGCTATACGCCATGTTGTGCTGTGTGTGCTGTGTGTCCTCCTGAGGCATATATAGCAAGCTCTTTTATACATGTTACACAAAGAGAGAATGCATAGTACATTTGCATATTGCTATACATATCAGTCAATACATATCAATCGTGCAACCAACTGGCACCCGGACTTCCTCTCCTTAATCCGGGGATGTATGACAATAGTCTATTGTTCTGGTTGTCCCCCCAGGGGTTCTGTCCGTATGCAATCCCTGTTGAGCTTGAATCATATCAGTCTGCATTGTGCTGGGTGCCCACAGCAGGCTATTTAATTTAATAGACTACTGCAAGATCAATAACTTAGAAACTGCAATCCTGTCCCTGGATGCAGAGAATGCCTTTGACCAGGTTTACTGGAAATTTCTTTTTATGGTGTTAAAAAAGTTCGGGTTTGGTTCATCTTTCATAAACTGGATGAAAACACTATATAGCTGTCCAGCTGCGTCTGTCCGAACAAATGATCAGACTTCTCGAAGCTTTAATCTCCAGAGAGGTACTAGGCGGGGGTGTCCACTCTCTCCCTCACTTTTTACCATCTTTATTGAACCATTGGCAGCGGCCATACGACAAAATGTTGATATCAGAGGTATCCAAGCTGGAGAAAAAGAACACAAGATAAGTCTTTATGCTGATGATGTATTGATTTTCCTTGAAAACTCACAAAGATCTCTTCTTCAGACAGTGGCACTAATTGATAAATTTTCATCATTATGAGAATACTCTATTAACTGGGGTAAATCAATAGTTCTACCTATAAATTGTAATTTCTCAAATACATGTACTATTCCAATACAATCAGGTAATATTAAATATTTAGGAATATAAATTTCCCTCAGGCTCTCAGAGTTATTGTGACTAAATCACATTCCCCTTTTAAAAACAATACAAGACAACCTTACGCGCTGGAGGACACTACCTATATCACTAATGGGAAGAGTTGCAACTGTTAAAATGATGGTCCTTCCTAAAATTAACTATTTGTTCTCATTGATTCCTACCCAACCATCAATGGCTTGTTTTAAGTCTCTAGACTCAAATATAAGTAAATTTTCATGGAAGGATAAACCATCACGGATTAGTTTAAAAACTCTTCAAAAATCGAAAGAGTGCAGAGGCTTAGATCTACCATTTTTTAAAAATTACTTTTTAGTCAATAGACTGCAGTTTGTTTCAAAATGGACAAAATCAATCCCACTAGGATACCCATGGTTAGATGCTGAACAGGCTCTCTGCGGGTTGCTAAAAATCTCTGACTTACCTTTTATAAGTCCCTTTATTAAACGCCATGACTGTTTTAAAAGTATTAATATCAGCTCCTCTCTGACAGCTTGGTGGAAATTTTTAAAAATAGCGGGGTGTTCACTTGTCCCCTGTAAACTCACGCCCATTTGGAATAATCCTGATATCTTGCAACAAAAGAGGACATTAAAATTTCCACTATGGCAAGAGCAGGGAATAAATAACATAGAACATCTTATTCAAGGTGGAAATTTTATACAATTTCAGGAACTAGTGTCACAGTAAAACATCAGTGATAAAAAGTATTTTGAATACCAACAGCTTAAATCCCTAATAAAAGCAAGATTTAATCTTAATCAGACAGATTTAGAGGTACCAGTTAACCCCTTGCACTCCGGTCAATTTCCCTAAAAACGCCAAAAAATAACATGCCCAAAGTAAATCAAAAGCTGTTCTTCAACCCTTTGCAGCATCTTCATGGGGTTGGTCTCATTTAAAAGAAAACACTTTGAATTTTTTTGGCAAAATAGTCATAATCTCTCTAAGTGCTCCGGCCACTGAGTTACAGTCATCTAAACATGGTGAACTTGAAGAAAATAAATTTGGCCTGGGTGTTTTTTTGGATACAAATGCTTGCAAATAACACACAGCTTCAGATCCGGGCTGGAAAATGCAACAGAAATGTAGAACCAAGTGTTATCCAGCTGAGGTCCAAATTTTGTAACAATACAACAAAAAATGAATATATTACACAGCCTTTTCCTCAGGTAGTTCCCAGGCGTTTATGAACTGTGCCAAATTGTGCCAAATGGCACAGTTTGGAAAAACGTCTGTAACTTTTGAATGATTCAATATAGAAGCTTCATCTTGGGCTCTAATGAAAGGTGACACTCAGGGCTGTGTGTGTGTGTGTGTGGGGGGGGGGGGGTTGTCCCCCCCCTCGCTACAGAGGACGGACATCGGCCATCGCTACATGACGGAATAGACTCATGTGGCTATGTGGCGACCGCGGCGCAGTCACCGCGGCTTCCCCCCCCTCGCTACAGACGTGTGGGGGGGGGGGGGGGGGGGGCTTCACGGTCCGGACGCGGCGAACGAACCGTGTACCGCGGCGCACGCACTTCGGACTTCGTGCACCGCACAGTTGTAATTTACCGATCGGTCAAAAGTCATTTTTTGATTACAATTTTCAGGGATAAAGAATATTTTAGCTTATAACACTTACCTCTTCACAGCAGCATTGTCCTGACGAACTTCTCTTCCTCATTGTCAGACGAACGCGATGCTGGTCCGCTCGTGGTTCCCGGTCAAAACATAATTCCATTATTGCGGTTTTGGCGAATGATTTATGACCTTTGTCGTCGGCCTCCGTCGGTCTATGATGACCATGGAAGAGAATCCTAAACGTCTATTCTGCTGGAATGAGTGCAGGTCGCACTTGTGGGTGGTCTCCGTGCTGCTGGATCTGTAGCAGGTTCTTCCTGCGGGTCCTTTTTTTCATCTGCTGATACAGTCAGTCTCTCCTCACCCAGCCCGAACTTCTGTGCTTCAATTGGCTTGCTGCATTCACAGCGTCGGTAGGCAGGTCCTTCTTGCTAGGTTTTCAGTCATTGGTTCTTCAAGGTTTCAGAAACCCAATTCAAGGCTCTTATTAGTCGAATGAGAGGTCAATCATATCTGATCTGTTCGCGGCTGTGTCTGTAGTGGAAGAACTTTTTTTTTTTTTCAGTGAGCGCTTTCAGTGCGCACCCTCGTGCGTCCTAGAGCGCATGAGGCCCTCATGCGCCCTCGTGCGCTCTGGGACGCAGAGACTTACCCGCCTGCGGTACAACGGAATGCAAGAGGTTAAGGTGGCAGAGTTTCTAAATCTTCGTTCCCCTAAATTGATATTGAAAATTCATGGACTATTATCAAAGCTGGATGAGTCCGTAGATCTTCCATTATCAAAATGGGAGACAGACCTATCGATCAATAAGAAGGAAAGTTTCGGGACACAAATATGTGTAAACACTTTTTAAATGACTAAAAACTCTAGCTTACAACTTATACAGTATAAAGTTCTACATAGAATTCATTACACAGGACAAAGGATATTCAAAATGGGCATGAGTAACACAAATATCTGCTCTCACTGCACCAGCAATGTCCCGGATAGCTATATGCATGCTATGTGGTCCTGTGCACCATTTCAAAAGTTCTGGCAGAAGACATGTGAGGACTTGTCGGCATGGCTTGGGTATAGTGTCCCATCCTCACCCACACTTTGCATATTTGGTGATTTAAGTGAAATAAATATAGATGCAAGGATGTCACACATGGTTCTCACCACCTTATGCATCGCAAAGAAAACTATCCTCATGAATTGGAAATCAAGAAATAAGTTATGCGTGACTTATTATAACAACTTACTATTAGATTAAATTAGCATGGAGAGATTGTCAGGCTCCTCAAATAATCAACTGGCAGAATTCAATTCTCTCTGGTCCCCACTTATTAATTCTATAACCTGAGGGGTGGCGGGTGGTGGCTCGCTCTCCTTGGCACCTCTGGTGGCTGGCTGTGCCCCGATCGCAGGTGTCCGGGGGCCTGTTCCGGGGTAGCTGTTTGTCTGGCTTGTGGGGGGGGGGGGGGTCATGGAGGCTGCGGGGTGGGCCAGGGGGGTGGGCTGTGGGCCCTGGCCGGCTGGCCTCGCCTCCTGGGGGGGCTGGGTCTAGCCCTGGGCCTCTGGTGCTGGGGGAGGGAGGCATTCCCCCCCTGGGTCGGTGTATGCACCGGTGGTGCGGATTGGCCCCGGTGCGTCCTTGCACGGTGGGGTTGTGTTCTCCCTGGGGCCCTGGCGGCACCCTGGGGCAGGTGCCTGCATCATGGGTCGCCCTCCCCGTCCACAGGGGTCTGTGGGTATGGATGTGCATGTGTGTGTCTGTGTGTCTGTGTGTATGTGTGTGAGAGTGGGTGTGAGTGGGGGCTTGTGTATGAGTGGATGTGGAAGTGTGTGTGTGTGTTATGAGTGGGCAGGTGGGGCTGTGTGGGTGTAGGTGGGCATGTGTGATGGTGGGTGGGGGTACGTGTGTGTATGGGTGCGGTTAATACTAACTAACTACTAACTAACTAACCTGCACTTATATAACGCTTTTCTAGTCACAAAGACCACTCAAAGCGCTTTCACTAATACTAACCCTCTATTCTAAGGGCCTATAGGAAACAGATATCTAGGGACAATTTAGAACAGCCAATTAACCTAACATGCATGTCTTTGGATTGTGGGAGGAAACCGGAGCCCCCGGAGTAAACCCACGCAGCACAGGGAGAACATGCAAACTCCACACAGAAAGGTTCCAACCCCTGCCAGCCTGGGGATTTGAACCAGGAACCTTCTAGCTGTAAGGCAACAGTGCTAACCACTGCACCACCGTGCTGCACGGTGCTTAATAGTGGGTGGATGTCTGGGGGTGGAGGATGTGTGTATGGGTAGGGTAACTTTGTTGGGTGGTGGGGGTGCGGCAGTCCATCTAGTGGCATGGGAGTTGGCGTTTCGGGGCCTGCTTGTCCCGGCCGCCCTGCTGTTGTGTCGCGGCATGGGGCGCTTTGTCGCATTGCCCCTGGTGTCATTGGCGGCGGGTGTGTGTTGGTGTTTGGGGGTGGTTGGAGGGGCTGTTGGCATGGGTTGGTGGCCGTGTTTCAGTTGGATTGCTCCGGGGTGGCTGTGGCTGCAGGGCAGCCTGCTCCTGTTTGTGTGCATCTGGGGTGGGTGGTTGGTGGGCTTGCGTGGGCACTCGGGGGTGTTGCTTGGCGTGTGGGGCACTGTGTGGGTCCGGCCCATTGTTTTTTTTCCACAATATTTTTTATTGAACCTTTTTTTTTTTACAAACATAACACAAACAGTCAAACACTAACACTAAAGTAATTAAAAAAAATTGTACTAAAAACACCAACAACCACTAACAAAGACAGGTCTTCAACAATGCTCCTCTGTTTAGTCTAGGCAATCCATTACATAAGTATACATATTACACATTCACCAGTTTGGAATTTACAAGGTCCACACACATCATTCACCTTCTTCTTCAAAAGTTATGTTTAAATTCTTTACATAATCAATGAAAGGTCGCCATATATTGTCAAACACAATTTCCTTTGATTTCAATATGTATGTTATTCTTTCTAGTGGAAGGTTTGTTAACATCTGTCTTAACCACTGAGTCACATCTGGTCTATGAGTCTTTGTCCACAATAGTGCAATGCATTTTTTGGCATTGAGCAAATAGAGGTCTATGGATGCTCTTTCACTCTTATTAAAGTTATGTTTTTCTGGATACAGACCCAACAAAAACAATTTAGGATTCAATATGATTTGTTTTGAAATTATTTTTTCAATTGTTACCCTCACCTCTTCCCAAAACATTCTAATTTTTCTACATTCCCATAAACAATGAAATAGGGTTCCTTTACTTTCCATACATTTTGTGCACGTATCTGGTATGTTTTTGTTACATCTATTTAACTCCACCGGTGTAACATACATCCGCATTAACCATTTAAAATGTATCAATTTAAGACGTACATTTATTGATTTGGTTTGAGCTTCTGTACAAGCCAATTCCCATTGTTCCTCTGAAATTTCAATTTGCAAGTCTTCTTTCCAATAATTCAGTCTGCGAGTTTTCACTTGAGGATAATGTCAATGAGTTATAAAACTCTGAAATAATACCCTTTCTCTTACTATCTTTCGTCAAAATTTTTTCCAAGGATGAATAAGTAGGTCGGATGAGAGCATTATTTTGATTTGATCAAATAAAGTTCCTAAGCTGAAGATATTTTAAAAAATGTGTTCTATTAAGATTAAATTTGATCCTCAGTTCTTCAAAAGACATTATGTTATCTGAACATGACAAATATAAGTCTTGAATCTTTTGAATCCCTTTTAAATTCCATACTTTAAATACAGCATCCGCTCTCCCTGGTTTAAAATATTGATTACCCCATATTGGGCTAAATTGTGACAATAAGTGTGGTTCTTTTAAATATTTTTTGGTTTCACACCATATTTTGATCATATGCTTTACAAATGGATTTTTAACTTGTTTCTGTAATTTTTTTGCCGAGTCTGAGTATAACCTAAGCAGGGCTGCTCGCAGAGATAGCAAAAAGACGTAACAAACTAATAGTTTTTTTTGAATGCAAAAGATGCAATAGACTTACACAATGGTCCTCTCCGGCATACAACTAGGAACATACCGGTCGCTATGGAGGGTGAGAATATGTATGGGCACATAATCATACCATGTAGGATAACTAAATAGACGGTTATGCTGTTTCATCCCACCTAGCAACAATGCTCTGCACTGTGTGTGTTTATATATTTACATATTTATTCCATCTAGCTACAATGCTCAGCACTGGGTGTGTTTATATTTATATTTATATATCTATATATTTATTCCATCTAGCTACAATGCTCCGCACTGTGTTTTTATATATCTACATATTATTCCATCTAGCTACATTGCTCCGCACTGTGTGTGTTTATATACTTGCATATTTATTCCACCTAGCTGCAATGCTCCGTGCTGTGGGTGTTTATATATTTACATATTTATTCCATCTAGCTACAATGCTCTGCACTGTGTGTTCATATATTCATATATTTATTCCATCCAGCTACAATGCTCTGCACTGTGTGTCTGTGTGTGTGTGTGTATATATATATTTTATAGTAATATGTACATATGTATATTAGCTGCTCTTGCTTGCTTGTTTTTTTTTTTTGTTGTTTTTTTTTTTCTTGCCTTCTGATTGTTGCTCTGAGTGTTGCTATCCCTGTGCTGTTGCAATCCTGGAATTTCCCCGTTGTGGGACTAATAAAGGCTTATCTTATCTTATCTTATCTTATCTTATCTTATGAATATGGGAAGAGGTAAAGGTAAATTGTATGATTCCATTTCAGTCCAATGAGGGAGATCATTTGATGAAAAATAATATGTCATAGACCTCAGTTGTGCTGACCAGTAATACAACATAAAGTTTGGACATTTCAGACCTCCACGATCAAATGGTAAAAATAGTAAGGGCAGACGTAATCTAGCCTTCCTATTGTTCCATATAAATTCCACTAACTTTTTTTTAATTCTTGAGAGTAGATCTGAAGGTGGTGGTAAAGGAATGTATTGAAATAAATAAAGCATTTTGGGTAAGATATTACTTTTAAGGATATTAATTCTCCCGATCATCGACATTGGTAGTGACATCCATCTCTGAAGTAACTCATCAATGTCTGTAATTAAGGCTTCATAGTTGGCACTGGCGACTGATTCTAGCTTAGGCACAATTTGAATTCCTAAATATTTTAATGACTTTAAACTGATTAAACATTGAATTGATTTACCTCAGAGCTGAGTGATTTCTCTGGGTCTCATTTAGCATTAATAATTGAAGATTTAGTTTTATTTATTTTATATCCTGATATTTCCCCAAAATTCTTTATTAAATTCAACAAGGTGGATTTTTTAAGATTCGACATAAACAAAATTATGTCGTCGGCATACAGGGAGATTTTATGTTCTGTTGGTCCTACTTTAATTCCATATATTTGTGGATGTAAACGTACTGCCATCGCTAAAGGTCAATTGCCATAGTAAACAGTAAAGGTGAAAGTGGGACAGCCTTGTCGACATCCTCTACTGATATTTATTGATTTTGAATATTGCTGTTTGTTAGGATTTCTGCTGTAGCATTATTGTATATTATCTGAACCCATTTTTATGAAATTATTTCCAAGTCCAAACCTTTGTAGGACTTCAAAAAGAAAGGGGCCATTCGACCTATCAAAGGCCTTTTCGGCGTCCAATGATAGGAGAGCTGTATCCGGTGCTTCTTATTAGAATAGATAATATTAAATAGTCTTCTTACATTATGGAAGCCTTGTCTTCCCATTATAAGCCATTCTGATCTCGGTTAATAATATTTGGTAATATTCTTGTAGTCGTCTTGCGAAAATTTACAGATTATCTTAAGGTCAGCATTTAAAAGGCTTATTGGTCTCATATTTTCACATTTATTAGAGGGTTTACCTGGTTTTGGCAACAGTATAATTAAGGCATTATTCATGTATAGTGGTAAATTACTATTTTGAAATGCTTCTAAAACCATTTCCAAAAATGGTTTTATTAATTTATTCTTAAATTTTTTATAGAGGTCAACTGGAAGACCATCTGGTCCTGCACTTTTTCCTGATTTCATATTATCAATGGCTAGCCCAACTTCTTCTTGACTAATTTTAGACTCCAGTATCTCCCTGTTTTCATATGGAATACACGGTATAGATAATCTGTCCAAAAACCCATTTAGTTTTGTTAAGTCAGTTTCATTTTTTGTATCATATAATTTTTCATAATAATCTCTAAAGGCACTGTTAATTTCTAAAGGATCTACAACTGTCTGTCCGTTACTTATAATACTGGTAATTGGGTGTTTTAAATTCTAATTGTTTAATCTGCCATGCCAATAATTTCCCTGATTTTTCACCTTTTTCATAAAAAGATTGCTTCAATCTAGAAGACTCGAGGCAGCTCTATTCGCTGATTTTTTGTCATATTCAGCTCTCAGAATCAGTAATTCATTCTCTAACTTTGGATCACTTCCTGCATACACTTTTTCTTGAAGAATTTTATTTTATGTCCAATTGGACTCTCTCCTCGCGAGTCTTCTTAGATTTTGAACCTGATAACTAATAATATGCCCCCTAATAAAGCTTTGATAGCCTCCCACTTTATACATGCTGATGTTTGTGTAGTATTGATATCAAATAACTCATCTATCTGTTTTTCTATGTAATTAACAAATTCCTCATCCTGAAGCCATTTATGCTGAGATTGCCACCTACCTGGTTCCTTTGTCAATTTCTTATCTACATATATTAGACAGCAGGGTGCATGATCAGAGATCACAATGTTATCATAGAAACAGTTTTGAATCTTGGACCTTAACTCTGTGGAGATCAAAAAATAATCAATACGTGAGAATGTCTTGTAGGTATTAGAATAACAAGAGTAGGCTTTAACTTGTGGTTTCATTTCTCTCCATATATCTAGCAATCTCAATTCTTTCATAAAATGATTAATGGTCATCCTGCATCCATTGTGCATACAGTCCAGTCCTGTTGATCTATCTATACCGGGATTCAATGTACAATTAAAATCCCCTGCTATTATATGTTGCCCTGTAAGTGATGATAAAATAAGAAATAAATTAGCAAAGAAGTTTTGATCATCTATATTGGAAACGTATAAGTTCACCAGATTTATATTTTCTAATAACAAAGATCCTTGGATGGTTAGATATCTTCCTAATTTGTCTCCAATTACATTTTTCACTTGAAATGGGACTGATTTATGTATGAGAGTCATAATTCCCCTGGCTCGGGATGAAAATGATGAGGTGAACACACTTCCCTGCCATCTTCTCCTAATTCTTTTTACATCCTCCTCTATTAGATGAGTTTCTTGTAAAAACACAATTTTTGAACCTATGTCTTTTATTTTATTCATAACTTGTTTAAGGTGTTTTTTTTAATTTTGTAGACCTCTGCAATTCCATGAAGTTAAATTAAGATTAACGCTTTGGTCTATGATCAATAAGGAGTTTGAGATTACCTCGCAATATAAACATGCTCATACAGAGAAGCAAAAACATGAGTGGTTGAACATTCGTCCCACAAACTACACACAAACAAATTCCCCCTCCCCACATTCGTGGCAATCCCCCCAAAATCAAAAAAAAAAAAAAATTCAGTCTCCCGCTATAGCCATTGACTGCTCCACACCCGCGAGGATCAGTCAAAACCACTCTTTCTTTCTGCTCTCAATCACCCTGACTCTACTGCTTTTAATGACATAACATTAACTCTCTTCTGTAGTCTTCCAACTTAACTCCAAAATTTTATAGCAACTTTGTACATCATGGGTTTTTTTTTTTTAATATACAGTGGGGTAAAAAAGTATTTAGTCAGCCACCAATTGTGCAAGTTCCCTCACTTAAAAGATGAGAGAGGTCTCCAATTTTCATCATAGGTATACCTCAACTATGAGAGACAAAATAAGAAAAAAAAAATCCAGAAAATCACACTGAAGGATTTTTAATGAATTAATTGGTAAATTCCTCGGTAAAATAAGTATTTGGTCAATAACAAAAGTTCATCTCAATACTTTGTTATATACCCTTTGTTGGCAATGACAGAGGTCAAACGTTTTCTGTAAGTCGTCACAAGGTTTTCACACACTGTTGCTGGTATTTTGGCCCATTCCTCCATGCTGATCTCCTCTAGAGCAGTGATGTTTTGGGGCTGTCGCTGGGCAACACAGACTTTCAACTCCCTCCAAAGATTTTCTATGGGGTTGAGATCTGGAGACTGGCTAGGCCACTCCAGGACCTTGAAATGCTTCTTACGAAGCCACTCCTTCGTTGCCCGGGCGGTGTGTTTGGGATCATTGTCACGCTAAAAGACCCAGCCACGTTTCATCTTCAATGCCCTTGCTGGTGGAAGGAGGTTTTCACTCAAAATCTCACAATACATGGCCCCATTCATTCTTTCCTTTACACGGATCAGCCGTCCTGGTCCCTTTGCAGAAAAACAGCCCCAAAGTATGATGTTTCCACCCCCATGCTTCACAGTAGGTATGGTGTTCTTTCTCCTCCAAACACGACAAGTTGAGTTTTTACCAAAAAGTTCTATTTTGGTTTCATCTGACCATATGACATTCTCCCATTCCTCTTCTGGATCATCCAAATGCTCTCTAGCAAACTTCAGACGGGCCTGGACATGTACTGGCTTAAGCAGGGGGACACGTCTGGCACTGCAGGATTTGAGTCCCTGGCGGTGTAGTGTGTTTCTGATGTAGCCTTTGTTACTTTGGTCCCAGCTCTCTGCAGGTCATTCACTAGGTCCCCCCATGTGGTTCTGGGATTTTTGCTCACCGTTCTCATGATAATTTTTACCCCACGGGGTGAGATCTTGCGTGGAGCCCCAGATCGAGGGAGATTATCAGTGGTCTTGTATGTCTTCCATTTTCTAATAATTGCTCCCACAGTTGATTTCTTCACAACAAGCTGCTTACCTATTGCAGATTTAGTCTTCCCAGCCTGGTGCAGGTCTACAATTTTGTTTCTGGTGTCCTTTGACAGCTCTTTGGTTTTGGCCATAGTGAAGTTTGGAGTCTGACTGTTTGAGGTTGTGGACAGGTGTCTTTTATACTGATAACGAGTTCAAACAGGTGCTATTAATACAGGTAACGAGTGGAGGACAGAGGAGCCTCTTAAAGAAGAAGTTACAGGTCTGTGAGAGCCAGAAATCTTGCTTGTTTGTAAGTGACCAAATACTTATTTTACTGAGGAATTTACCAATTAATTCATTAAAAATCCTTCAATGTGATTTTCTGGATTTTTTTTTTCTCATTTTGTCTCTCATAGTTGAGGTATACCTATGATGAAAATTGCGAGACCTCTCATCTTTTAAGTGGGAGAACATGCACAATTGGTAGCTGACTAAATACTTTTTTGCCCCACTGTATATAATACAATCTATATTTTGTAAACTTGCTATATGCTTCAGATCAGTCAGATGGCTGTGCAAATGCTTAAATATTCTACCTTATATTTTTTTTCATGCTTCATGCTTAGCTCCCACCAGTCTCTTCTTGGATCTGCTTGATAAGCACCTGCGCCTCCTGAGGGGTCTTGAAGGTGTGGGTTCTCCCTTTTTTTTTTATATGTGACCAGCAGTCTTGCCGGATGAATCACTCCATGACGAATCCCGAGGTTGCGCAGCTCTTTATGGGCGGGGTCAAACTGTTTCCTTAATTGTTGGATTCCTGTGGCCAAATCTGAGTAGAACCGCACCTGTTGATCCTGGTATTTAATTTCTCCTTTAGCTCACGCCGCGTTGGAGATCGTCATCTTGTCTCTGTAGCTGAGGAACTTCATAATCAGCGTCCTCGGTGGTGTCTTATTATCTCTTGGTGGGCCGATTCGGTGGGCGCTCTCTAAAATGACCAATGACTGCAGCTCCGCGTTGTTCAGCGCTTCTGGAATCCACTTTTCCAAAAAGGAACATGTGTCCCGCCCCTCCATTCCCTCCGGGAGGCCCACCAGCCTCAGATTGTTCCGTCTCGACCGGGATTGTAAGTCCAGGGCACTATCTTCCAGACGTTTATTTTTTAATTCCAATGTGCGCACCTTTAATTGTAGGCTGGTGATGTCATCCTCAGCGCTGGAAATTCGGAGCTCCACCTGCGATACTCGTTCCATACAGTCGCTTATTTCCTTTCTCATTCCTTCTATTGCTGCTATAATCCCATCGAATTAGTGGAAAAGTTGCTCTCATTGAGCTAATGGCAGCGAGCACCGCACCCGTGCCGTCGCCAGCAGTCACCGCTCCGCCGCTAGCTTGCTCCGCCATAGTCTCTGGCGATTTTCCTGCTTCGTCACGAGCGTGGAAGTCTGTTAACTTAGACTGTTTTGACGATTCAGTTTTTCCTCCACCTAATTTCCCAGCCTTAGGCTTTACCGGCATATCCGCGGATAGGTTTTGTTCCAACTGAGAGAGTTATTGCCAACTTTTTATTTTTAGGAGCAGAGCAGAGTGAAACACGTCTTCCTACGTGGCCGCCATAACTGGAAGTCCGGGTCCAGCCCATTGTTCACTATTGTGACTGTTGTTGTCCATGTTTGTGTGTGTAAGATGAGTGGGAATTGGTATGGCTGCACCATCATGTTTATGGTGCTGGGAGCACCAGGGCATGATGCTGGTGGGTCCTGGGCTGCTTGCACTGGCGGCCCTTGCCCTGGGTTGGGATTTGGGGGAAGTGGGTGGCCTCATGAACCAGTTTGCAAGCTGGCTTCTGGGGGGGGGGGGGGGGCTCACTTTTAGACCGCCTCCCTCCCAGTCTTATTTCCTGCCCTCCCCATCCCCCTGACTCTGGGTGAAATATGCATCTTCTTGGATACATTTAGGGCTTTGGGGTGGGGGTGTGCCACACTGTGTCGGCAAAGGGGATACCTTTGCTGTGCGGTGGGGCTGCACTCACCTCAATTTTAATTGCATTTTAGACACTGAGGGCTTGGGGGGATGGGGGCCCCGCTGCCCATCGCAGAAGCTAGCGGTGCTCCAATCACTATCCCCCCAATTTTAATTGCACTTTGGTAGTCCACACATTTACACACAATTACATCATCAAACTGACATACACCCACCATGTTTTGTGCAGGGGGGTGTGTCTTCCCCCACCCCTGTTGCCCTCCTCCTGCTGGGTGCATGGGGGCCCAGTGGGGACTGGGACCCATCATGTTGTCAAAATCCCTGGGTGCTATTGAATGTATAGCTACAACCAAGGGAGTAAGAGCAAGACTGAATATGAGTTTAAGTGAGAGTGAGG
The DNA here is from genome assembly GCA_020510985.1 of Pholidichthys leucotaenia. Lineage (NCBI taxonomy): Eukaryota > Metazoa > Chordata > Actinopteri > Cichliformes > Pholidichthyidae > Pholidichthys > Pholidichthys leucotaenia. Next base: position 411,605,192 of record CM035840.1, on the reverse strand, counting down.
GGGTGATGAATGGAGGTGGTGATGGTGGGTCGGTTTTGTGCGGCGCTTTGCATGTTTGGTGGCATCTCAGGGCGCCTGTGGTGGTCTGCTGATCAGTCACTCAGGTAGACACCGGGGGTGGGGGTCTGCTTCTGCGGCCTGTGCCGGTGGTCTCCCCGGTCACTGTCGGGCACTGGTGCGCGTTCAGGATCACTGCATCTGCTTTGCAGCTGCCTTATGAAACAAGGGTGAATGAGGGGTGAGTTTGAACGGATACAGGAGTGAGAGAGAATGGGTTCGTCTGGGTGAGTGAGAGTGAGCTAGTGCATATGGGTGCGCATGGGAGCATGTGGGTGTCAAAGTGTGGGGAGGGGTGTGTCTGCAAGTCGGGAGGTGCTGGATTAAGGGAGGTAGTGGGTCTTGGCAATGTGAGCTCCCCTAGGTGGGGGGACTTCTTTGGGTATGGGGGTCCCCGGGGTGTGTGGCGGTGGCGCTGGGGTGGGCCAGCTGTGGGGGTGCCTGGGGGGGGGGGGGGCTCGCGCCGGGGGGCACATGACTCACAAGTGGCTACAATATGCCCATCTTCGCCACAGCGGAAGCAATATCATGGTTTGGGCCTAGTATTGGGACGGCTGGACGAAGATAAGTTTTCAGGTTTGGCATGGTCAGGTTTTTTATTTTCAGACTTCTTAGTTGGGTCTTTCTTCGGTGGTGCTTGTTTCTTTTGTTTCACGACAGCAGCTAATTGACTTTTTAGATCAGCGACTTGCTTTTTCAGTTCTTTCAGACTGTCCGACTCCACTTCACTATTTGTACTTGTTTCGGTGACTGTTTATTTGTAGGAGGCTGCTTTTGGTTTTGTGGCGCCCAAGTGTTTTTTCATGCGGGTGTTTTTAACTTCTTGTCTATTTTCAACAGTGCAAAGGTGAAGCAATAACTCTCCATACGCAGGTGGATGTTTATCTTTTAGTTCCAGCTGTAGCTCCTTTAGCAGATTATCATCCCAACAGCCTCTGTTAAACTGCTTGAGTAGCTGTTTGTCCACTTCCTGTGGCTCTAGACCGCCTCTACGCACTGCGAGATTGAGCGCCACCTGCAAACGATGCAGATATGCAGAGGATTTTTCTCCATAATCTTGGAAAGTGTTCATGAATCGCACAAGCAGTTCCTCACTGTCTTCAACAGTCCCAAAAGCTGAGTCCAACAGCTTAAGATAGTCGGCAGAGGTGGCTTCAGGCCCAAGAGGGCGAATAATGTCAGACGCAGGAGCAAGAAGACTTTCCAGGATCTTCTGAGATTTTTCCAAGTCAGACAAAGAAGTATCTTCCATCATCAAGTCAACATGAGAACGCCATGTTTCATAGTCAGCTTCAGTATACGGTCTTGGCGTTTTGCCAGAGAAAGCTCTGATTCTCAAGGAGGAATAGGCGCTTGACGACTTCTCTGTATGTTTAATGACATGCTCGACTACGATTTTCTGAACCTCGGGTGGGTTAAAATCAGCTGGACTCAACATTTGAGGTGTCAAATTTGGTCTAAGAAGCCTTTGGAAGAGTGCTTGAGTGGTTTTAGGGGTGCGAGACACTTCAACTTGGAGTGGAGGAGAGACTCCACTTTGTGTGGGTTCTACAGTAGGGACAGCAGAATCAACGTCAGCAGAGACCGTTTCAGCTGTCTCAGCAGCTTCAATAGACTTCCCTATTGTGGACATAACCTCCCGCAACACCTCTTCAAAACCTTTTCCACTTAACTTAGCTAAACCCCTCAGGCTGCTAAGATAAGCCTCAGTAACACTGCCCCCTACAGTTTTAGTGTACACATCAGTTAAGGCTTGAATGCAGTACTTAACATCAGGATTGTCGGTGGATGGAAAGAAATACAGCAATGCAGGTGCTAATGTTTCAACAGCTAATCCAGACTCGAACTCCACAAGGTGACTTTTGTCAAATTCAGACAAGTAATCATCAATGCTAAGTACCCTGCGAATAGTGCCATGTTGCTCTAGGAACTCAAAAACGTCTTTGTCTTTTTCTTTATCAACCACGCCACTGACAATGACTGCATTTGGAACTTTAACACCATATTTTTCCACAAAATCCATTTTGACAGTATATGAATTGTTTGGTCAGGGGTCAAAACAGAATCCACATCTGTTGTCACAACGCCCCAGGCTCCTGGCTGGCTCACCAGATTTTTGTAACACCACTGTAACACCTCCTTGTAGCACTTTAGGTGTGTAATATTACTTTAGGTGCAGTCTTGTACCCTTTTGTAGTACTGGGTATGGCAGTGTAGTTACCTTTAACCTTACTACATGGATGGAAGGGACAATTGGGACAGGTCAGGTAGACCCTAGATCCGTAGGAGCCTGGAGGCATAACAACAGATGACACAACACCGATATATAGGAACTTGCAACTATGTATATTTCAAAGTTATGTACACATAAACAAAACCACAGCACTGTAACAATAATAATAATTAAAAAAACATAAAAATAAAATACACCAAATATATTTACAGTGTGTACAGTTCTCTAGTGTCCGTTCCAGGTGATCAGTGGGATCACCTCTAGCAGGCGGTAGGTTCGGGCAATCGGCTCGCCATCCAGATCTGGAGAATCCACGCTTGTAATCCAGTCCAAACAAAAAATCTGACCAAGCTAAGTGACACGTGCATCATGGGGTTCCCGCACTCAACGGCGTTAACAGCCTTTGGATCCCAATCGTCTCAGTAAGGGAACGCGCTCTCTCGGTCAATGTCTGCTGCGACTGAAAGCGTTCTACAGGTTACACACAGACCGAGCGAGGGAGCGCATGACCCCATTGGCTGGCGTGACCCCACTGGCTGTTGCTGCCTAACAAAAGACGCAGCCATTGGTTGCTCGAAATACCAAATAAAAACATTTGGAACTTTATCAAAACTCCCCAGAAAATGTTCCCTACTGTTTTATGAATATATATTTATTTAAATACTCATCTTTAAATTATTTACTCCCATTGTGAAATGGGTGTTTTTCTCTTCAAAAGCGGTATCAATATTCATATTTTTATTCGCGTTTTTAACACTGGGTTACACACAGGCCAGTCTCTAGCCAGGGGGGTGGGGTCACTGGCCTCCTGATGCCTGGGGCCCGGGGGCGGGCGTTGGCCCCATTGGAGGGGTAAGAGGCAGGCGGCTCCGGGAGTGTGGGCTCACCGCGCCAGCTGCCGAGTGAACTGGCATCCCTCGATCATCCTTCCGGGGACGAATGCCTGGCTTTCCTGGGACTTGCTGACCTTGGACGTTTGTGCCCTGTGGGGGTTGCTGGTGCTGCCTTGCCTCCTCGGGGTTTCCGGGGGAAGAGCTGCTGTGACCAGCCACCTGCTTCGTATGTTTCCTGACAAACCACTCACATGCACACACTTATTTTGTGCACACTCTCATATATATGCACGCAGACATACACAGACAAGTGTCTCTCCTTTAACAGTTGCGAAAACCAGGCTGATGTTAAGACATCTTCGGTGGAAGAAGCAGTTTGTCTTGTTTATTTTCTTTGTTTTTTTGTCTGTTCCCCTCCCTTTTCTTTCCCCCTCCACACGCTTCCTTTCCCTCTTCCCCATCCTGCCGGGTCTTCCATGGGTAAAATAATTAAAATAAAGTATTAAAAGTTATTACAGGAGGAGTTTACAACAATATACAATACACAGTTAGGAACTGTATAAGCGCCTCTTGGCAAAGTAAATCTGTTTTGGCACAATAAGGGTGACAGATCCCTGTTCTGCTTGCCTAGCAGCCTGACAGGACAAGGGGGAAAAAATAATGTATGAAATGTGCTATACAAATAATGATTGATTGATTGATTGAATGATTGATTGATTGGAGTTGGTGTGTAGGGGGAAATGGGGGGGGGGGGGGGTTCCTTAGTTGATCTTCCTTGGGTGAAGATAATCAGAAACCTGGGGTTTTCCCTGATGGATAAAAGGGTTTGTTGCCCTGGATCATCAGTGTGAAATCAAACCTAACCGGGCTAAAATTTACTTTACTAGTTCTGTTTACTACTTCCGGCGCCACACGAGTAGGCTGCCTTTTTGCAACAGCGGATCAATTTCTTCCTATTTCTATTTACTATCTGGCTTCTCTTGCTAATCTTTCTGATCCGGCGACACCTTACCCATCACGGACGGACAGCCACACAGATCGCCCAAATGTCTCCTGAGCCGGCAGACGGAGCCACTGTTTTTAGCAGGATACGTTACAGCAGAGACCAGCTGTTAGCACTTAACTGGACCAAGATGCTAGCGCAAGACTTCGACATACTGGGTGAAATAAGACAGAAACGACGTGGATGCAGTGCTGGAGCAAGATGGCGGGCAAGAAATACAAGGTACAGACCCGTCCTTTCCATCTGTTATCATGGGGAATGTACGATTGCTAGCTCAATAAGACAGATGAGCTAGCGGCTATGGGCTCGTTACCAGAGCGTCTTCAGAGAGATTAGCATGATGTTGTTTACTGAGATGTGGCTAACAGAACTAGCAACAGATGCTAACATCGAACTGGAGGGTTTCCCAACGCAATACGGGCAGACCGGACAACCAGACAGTGGGAAGGCAAGGGGCGAGGAGTGATAATGTCATGTCATAACAGCTGGTGCAGACCCGGATATATCATGGTTAAACAACAACACTGCAGCAAAGACATCGAGTTGCTAGCTGTTAGCATGCGGCCTATCTCTCTCCCGAGGGAATACTCACACGTGATCTGCATTGTTATTTATGCAACTCCGACGGCAAACGCGGGGACAGCACATGACGCCATTCACTCAGTAACTGGCAGGCTGCTGACAGAACACCCAGATGCTCTTCTCCTCATCTCAGGTGATTTCAACCATATTTCACTGTCCCCCATTCTGCCCACATTCACCCAGTATGTCACGTGCCACACTAGAGACAATAAAACACTGGACTTATTCTATGCAAACACTAGGGAGGCGTACACCTCATCACCACTCCTCCAACTCGGAAGGATCGGATCACAACTTGGTTCATCTCCTGCCAGTGTACAAACCCCTAGTACACAGACAACTCTCCGGTCATGACACAGTGAAGTTATGGTCTGAGGAGGCAATGGACGCTCTAAAGGACTGTTTTGTAACCACTGCCTGGGAGCAGCTCTGTGATCCACATGGTGAGGACATCGATGGCCTCACTCACACCATCACGGACTACATCAACTTCTGTGTGGACAACACCATACCCACCAAGACCATAAGGTGTTGCTCGAACAACAAATCCTAGATCAACCCTGAGATAAAAACACTTCTGCGAGAGAAGAAGAGGATCTTCAGGTCGGGGAACAGGGAGATGCTGAAGTCCGTACAGAGGGAGCTGAGGAGGAAGATCAGAGAAGGCAAGGACAGCTTCAGGAAGAAGATGGAGGACAAGCTGCAATGGAGCGACATCGGTGGGGTCTGGAGAAACCTTAAAACCATCTCTGGGCTCCAGAATACCTCTTCCCAGGCCACGGGGGCAGGGAGTGGGCAAACAATCTGAACCTGTTTTTTAATAGGTTTGACCAACCGTCCTCCCACCACCAACTGCACATCAACCACTGCTGCCTCTAAAGTCATCGAAACCTGCTGTCCACACCCCACTCCACCAACACCCCCTCACTCCCAGCACACAGCCCCCCAACCTGACCCTCACTAAGACCCAGGTGAGGACGGAGCTGAGGAACATCAAGGCGAGGAAGACCTCGGAACCGGACGGCATCAGTGTGAAGCTCCTCAGGTCTTGTGCAGACCAGTTGTGTGGGATTGTGGAGCACATCTTCAACCTGAGCCTGAAGCTGGGGAGGGTACCACAGTTGTGGAAAACATCTTGTGTGGTACCTGTACCAAAGACTTCCCACCCCAAAGACCTGAACAGCTACAGACCAGTGACCCTGACGTCTCACATGATGAAGACCCTGGAGAGACTGCTCCTTGCTCACCTCCGCCCCCTGGTGGGACCAGCGATGGATCCACTCCAGTTCACCTACCAGCATGGCATTGGGGTGGAGGATGCAGTAATCTTCCTCCTTCACCGTTGCCTGTCCCACCTGGAGAAGCCCGGGAATGCGGTGAGGATCATGTTCTTTGACTTCTCCAGTGCTTTCAACTCCATCCAACTGATGATCCTGAAGGACAAGCTGCTGTACGCAGGGGTGGACCAGCACCTGTCATCATGGATCCTGGACTACCTCACTAACCAGCCACAGTTTGTGAGAACCAGGGATTGTGTGTCCGATACAGTCATCGGCAGCACGGGGGCCCCCCAGGGAACGGTTTTGGCTCCCTTCCTGTTCACCCTTTATACTGCGGACTTCTCACTCAACACAACACACTGCCATCTACAGAAGTTCTCTGACAACTCTGCGATCATCGGTCTCATCTCCAACGGAGATGAAGCTGAGTACAGAGGACTTATCCAGGACTTCGTGGACTGGTGCCATTGGAACTGCCTCCAGATCAATGCGAGGAAAACTAAGGAGCTGGTGGTGGACTGCCGCAGGCAAGGACAACCCTTCACAGCACCAGTAAACATACAGGGAACACACATTGAGATGGTGACATCCTACAAGTACCTGGGTGTTCATCTGAACAATAAACTAGACTGGTCACACAATACCGACGCACTCTACAAGAAGGGAAAGCGCAGGCTGTTCCTACTGAGGAGGCTCAGGTCTTTTGGTGTACAAGGGGTGCTCTTGAAGACATTCTATGACAAGGTGGTGGCATCGGCCATCACTTTTGGAGTGGTCTGCTGGGGCAACGGCATTACAGCAGCCGATAGGAAGAGACTGAACAAACTGATCAAGAAAGCTAGCTCTGTCCTGGAGCAACGCCTTGACCCAGTGAAGGAGTTAGGAGAGAGAAGGATGGTGGCTAAACTGTCATCTCTGCTGGAGTCCAAGTCCCACCCTATGCAGGACATACTGAACGCGCTGAGGAGCTCATTTAGCAGTAGACTACATCATCCTAGGTGCGCGACCAAGAGGTTTCGCAGGTCCTTCCTACCTATGGCTGTCAGACTGTATAACCTAAGCAGGGCTGCTCGCAGAGATAGCAAAAAAACATGACGACCTAATAGTATTGTATGCAAAAGATGCAACAGACTTACACAAATGGTCCCCTCCAGTATACAACTAGGACAATATCAGTCACTATGGAGGGTGAGAATATGTATGGGTACATATTCATACTATGTGGGGTAACTAAATAGACGGTTATGCTGTTTATTCCATCAAGCTACAATGCTCCGCACTTTGTATATATATTTATATATTTATGTGTACATATGTATATTCACTGCTCTTATTTTCTTATCTTCTAAATTATTGCTCTGAGTGTTGCTGTCCCTGTGCTGTTGCAATCCTGGAATTTCCCCATTGTGGGACTAATAAAGGCATATCTTATCTTATCTTATCATCTTAAATGTGACCTGTGTCAGCAAAATGAGTCGGAATGCACAATGCGTCATTACGAGCTGCAGAGATGAGAAGTCATAAATCATGACTCTTTCTTTGTTTGCTAGCAGTAAGTCCTGGGAAAACCCCCATGAGTGCCTGGTATCATTAGAAAGCTTAGAAAATGTACTTCTGAAAAATTCATATGTTTTTTGTGGAAGACTTAACTCCCTACTGATCGAATGTGAGTTTTAAACCTAGCCAAAATATAAACAAATTGTCTTTTTATGGGTCCATTTTTGTGCAATTCCTACAAATTAAATATCATTTTGAAGGTAATTCAATACAGAATATGGAAAAAAAATGTTACCTCAGTTTTGATAATTCCTCAAAGTGACTCATTTTGCCAGCACGAATCACCAGTGTCTACAGTGTCACAAAAAATAAAAAAAATAATAAGCTTGGTCCAGACTTTCTGGTGTGAAAATGCTCAAAAGCAATAAAATAGTCTGTTTTGAGGAGAGACCCTTCCCACCATATAAATAGAAACTGAAATTATGAAATCGAGTTCACTTGTATAGTTCACTGTTCACTTGTATAGTGTCATGATTGGTCCCTCGGGGCAGAGAGACAGACCCATGTGCCAACTGCAGTCTGTGGTATTTATTAACAAAAAACAAACAAAGTTCCAAAAGTGCATCAAAGCAAAAATCGAAACACAGATAATAAGGTAAACTTACACGCAGGAATGAACTTGGAATAAACTCACCAGAGTGGGGAAAAGGCTCTGGTGGCGAGAGGAGAAATCATTAAGACTGCCACAAAAAAATGAAATGAAAAAGCAGTCCTTAAATAGAATGAGAACAATTAACACAAGTGAAGACAGGTGTGGGATCACATGAGAGGGCAAAAAGGTAATAATGGTAAAGCACTGGGATCAGCTGGAAATAATGAGAGGACAGCGCACCAGCTGACAGGGCTATGCCCACATGGAGCACCAACCAGAAAATGCTCTGACAGCTGTCAACTGCAATAATAAGGAAGTAGAATAAAATATAAACAAGCACAAACTGAGAAATAGATACCAATAAATACAGGATCAGAATGTACTAAAACTGAGATAAACAGGAAAATAAAAAAAAAAAAACAAGCAGGGATAACAAAACCCAAAAGGCACAAAAATACAACAAATATATATATGAATACAGAGAAAAAGGCCATGAGACTGAGCATGGCAGTAGCTCCAGTGCTCAGCTCGTGACTTATAGCACATTTTGTCATCTCTGGATTACCAAAGTGCTTTAGAGATTCTGCTATCCACCCATTCATCCACACACTGACGGAGGCAGAGCTGCCATACACAGGCCTGACCCATCAGGAGCAACTGGGGGTTCAGTGTCGTGCTGAAGGACTCTTCGACATGCAGACTGCAGACAGAGTGGGAATCAAACCCCTCACCCTCTGATCAGCAGTTGGCTACACTATACCAGCACCACAGCTGCAAAGGCCTTCAGTGGACCAGGGGGAGGACTAGCAATGCTTTAGTAGTAGTTTTGTATTCCTTATGCAGCATTTCAACAAGCACTATCCTTGTATCAAGTAGAGAGAATTTATTGTTAATTGAGACCAAAATGTTACTGACCTCTGTGCTGCAGGATTGCAGTTTGGCAACATAATGGTGTCGCTGTACTGGAAGTGAAGTTGTCCTCATTTCTGGGTGTTGGGTCACCCATAGTGCAATATCGATTGAAACATGTGTCAATGTAGTCTTCAAGATCTTCTAGGATGAACGTTGATTATATTCCGAGTAATACAAAATAGGAAAAAGAATATTTTATTAAATCGGTTGTGTTTACATTTCACTTCTAATGGCCGCCATCTTGAATTTCACACCAGTCTCATGAAATCTCACAATCATTCACATCCTCTTCCCCAAAATTAATAAAAAATGAAAAACATAAAAATGAGATTTTTAAAAGTTATTATATTTTTCAATTTTCAATATCATTTTTATTTTTGTTATGATGATGGATTGAGCCATCGCCAACGATGGATCGCCGTCCTTCTGGCTGCATTAAATTGTGCTTGTGATGGCGATGACTGATAAGGCCGATGTGTGAAGCACATGGCATATTGCAATCGGGACAGATGTACATAATTGGCTGAGTGGATGACACCGACTGCTGTAGACGTCTCTGTTGCTGGGCGGCACCGTGACGTGCTTTATGGCGGGCATCCAAATGGGCAGTTCTATCTCTCTCAAAGAGGTCAACACCTTCATGGCAGATCTTTCACCAAAGGGGGCGGTTCTTGGCCTGCATTTCTCATGTCATAGGATCAATTCCACACGATTTGAGTGAGGCTTTGAGCACGTCTTTATACCGCTTCCACTGACTGCCCCATGACCTCCGCCCTTCGTCCAACTGGCCAAATAACAGGATTTTAGGAATGTGCTGATCTGTCATCCGAACAACGTGGCCGGTCCAGTGCAACTGGGCACGTATGATGAATGACTCAATGCTGGTGATATTGCACCGGTGGAGGACTTCAGTATTGGCAACTTTGTCTCGCCACGTGATTCCACACAGCTTCCTTAAACACTGCATCTTAAACTGTTCAAGTTTCTTCACATGAGGGCAATAGGTTGTCCATGACTCACACCCATAGAGAAGTGTAGATAGAACAATGGTGCAATAGACCTTGATCTTGGTGCTTAGACGAATGCCATGCTTCGACCATAGATGATGCCGTAGGCATCCATAGGATGCGCTAGCCTTGCTGATGCGGTGGGTAACTTCATCATCAATCTTAGCGTTCTGCGAGATGGTGCCCCCCCAGGTGGCAGAACTTGTCAACTGCCTTGAGGGGTTTGCCACCGATGGTAATAACAGGATTTATCAGGAGTGTACCAGGACGAGGATGCTGTAAAACCTCTGTCTTCTTGATACTTATAGTGAGTCCATAACGATTCGTTGCTCTAGCAAACTGGTCAATGATGAACTGCGCATCTTCAAGAGTGTGAGCGATGAGTGCGCAGTCGTTGGCATAGAGAAGATCTCGCAGCATCATGCATGAGGTCTTTGTTTTAGCCTTTAAACGTTGCAAATTGAATACGTTGCCGTTAGTGTGAAACCGAATCCTTACACCTCTGTCGCAGTCCTTGAAGGCATCAAGGAGCATTGCAGTGAAGACGATACTAAAGAGCAGTGGGGCCATAACACACCCCTCTTTAGAGCCGTTGATGATAGGGAATGGATCGGAGATTAAACCACTCTCAACCACCCGCCCGACCATGCCATCGTGGAATGAGCAGATGATATGGACGATCTTAGGAGGGCACCCGACCCTGGTGAGCAGCTTCCACAGGCCCTCTCTCCCAACAGAGTCGAAGGCCTTAGTCAGGTCTACAAACACTATAAACAAATCACAATTTTGTTCTTGGCACTTCTCTTGTATTTGCCTGGCTGCAAACATCATGTCAATGGTGCCTCATCCTGCTCGAAAGCCGCACTGACTCTCGGGAATGATGTTGTCGACAACATAGTGATTGAGGCGGTTTATGATCACACATGCTAGAATCTTACCAGCAATGGCGAGGAGCGATATTCCTCTGTGGTTATCGCAGCAGTGGCGGTTTCCCTTATGCTTGTACAAGTGAACAATCATTGCATCCTTGAAGTCTTGTGGAACTGCCTCCTGCTCCCATATGGTGGCAAATAACTACAAATACATTTGTCAGCTGTAGCAATATCATTTGCAATGTTCCCAATAAAGTTTGTAAAAAAAAATTAAAAAACTGTAGCAATGTGATGCCAAATGTTTAGGCCACACACTGCACACATTTGTGCAGAATATGGGATTCATTGTGAATAATGAAAAAAACAAAAACAAAAAACAGGATGTGTGCTCTAAGAGTTAAGCCAGTAGTTTAAACATTCTACTACTATTTCTCGCTTTCAGCCTTGTTAGAAACACTTTTCGCTGGTTTGTTCTGGATATCAAAGTTTACTCATAATCTGCCATGTTTTCCAGGAAATCTGGTTCAAAATGTGATAGTACTGTTGAAAACTGAAAATTACACCTTGCAATTTGGGTAAGGCCACAACTGAAAATTACCTGCAAAACAGCATCATGTGGCAGAGCTCAGTGGGGTCCAAGGGTCTGCCAATGTCTTCGGCACCTGAAGGTGGCTGGTTTTTGGGTGCAATGGTCTTTGTGGGTTTCTGGGTGGTGCCTTTTGCTCTGGGATGCTATTTTGTCTTTGTTTGGGGACCATGGACGGGACTGCTGCTTATGTTTTTTTGTATTCGCTGTTTTGTCTTTGTCTTGTTTGAGCATCATGGATTCCTTATGGATTTTTGCTCATCACGTGGCTGCCGTGGAGGCAGGCATGCTTGCGCTGTTACACAAGTTACCCAACGTGATGACAATACAGAAAGTGTAACGTCCCCAGCAGAACATCTCTCCTGGCTGTGTCCTGTTATATCTTGTTGTTTGTAAATATTGATTTCTGTCAAAGGCAAGAAATAGTTTTAAATGCTTTACTGGCTGATATTGATACCCTGCTAGCCATGTAAACGACTGGCATGGCTAGTATTAGTATTTGCACCATTAGATGTAAAATTCTGGATTGTATTTTTTTTTCAATGATGTCCTGTGAGACGTCTTTAACTCTCCCTTATTTCATTTAACAAATGTAAGCATAACGACATCAAGCTCACAAAAAGCCCACACTATCCTTTAAATAAAATCAGCAGTCAGCCAAAACCACATCACCTGACCAAAGTATCTGCAGCAGTCCACTGGGGCATAAATTCTTGCAAATACTTGTGTTGGACCAGTGCAAACTGTAAGGATCTCCACCTGCTCTGTCTGTTTTCCTCTCCCCCTGCTGATTAGCACTGTCCCTGCAGTCTTAATCATCACCTGTGGCTAATCAGAGAAAGCCCTTTATAAGGGAGGCTCTCTCACTGCTCTGTCTGGTCATGTCAGACTCCGTACCTACCTGAGCCCAGCTCTGTCTGTATTATTGACATGACAAGATGGTGACGCGTGCACAACGCGAGGCTCAGCGTCTTCTCAGATTTTGTGGATTAGCAGTGTTATTTCTGCTCATTTCGGGTCTGTTCGTTCAGAACAGCTTCGCTTTCACATCTTACACCCGAAATGAGCTTTTGGACATTGGATTACAAAATAACGATAACAATCTTTTTATCAGCAACCTACGTCCCATCCCTGAGCTCCGGAGAACACCCGACGCTCGGCAAGCTTCCCGGCCGACCGGAAGTGCTCGCAGGAGGCGTAGAGACTGTAAACAAAGGCGGGGGAAGCGCGGTGGGCTAAGAGCTAAGCTAAAGCTAACAACGCACCGGCTTTCTCTACCCAGTATTTTCCTCGCTAATGTACGGTCACTGGAGAACAAAATGGATGAGCTACGGCTTTGGATCACTAACAATAAGAGACTTATGAACTGCAATATCATGATTTTCACGGAAACATGGCTACACAGTGGAATACCTGACAATGCTATCGAGCTAGTCGGCCTACACACGCTCCGGGCAGACAGAGCAGCTGATGACTCCGGTAAGACCAGAGGTGAGGGAGTGTGCATTTATATTAACAACGCTTGGTGCATGGACTCTGTCACTGTTGAGAGACACTGCTCAGCTAACCTGGAGTTTCTCATGGTTAAATGTAGACCTTTCTATCTGCCATGCGAGTCCACTTGTACCATCATAACAGCTGCTTACATTTCTCCGGATGCTAATGCTAAGCTTGCTATGAAAGAACTGCATGCAGCTATTAGCAAACAACAAACTGCACACCCGGAGGCAGCATTTACAGTGGGGCAAAAAAGTATTTAGTCAGCCACCAATTGTGCAAGTTCTCCCACTTAAAAGATGCCAGAGGTCTCCAATTTTCATCATAGGTATACCTCAACTATGAGAGACAAAATGAGAAAAAAAAAATCCAGAAAATCACATTGAAGGATTTTTAATGAATTAATTGGTAAATTCCTTGGCAAAATAAGTATTTGGTCACCTACAAACAAGCAAGATTTCTGGCTCTCACAGACCTGTAACAACTTCTTTAAGAGGCTCCTCTGTCCTCCACTCGTTACCTGTATTAATGGCACCTGTTTGAACTCATTATCAGTATAAAAGACACCTGTCCACAACCTCAAACAGTCAGAATCCAAACTCCACTATGGCCAAGACCAAAGAGCTGTCAAAGGACACCAGAAACAAAATTGTAGACCTGCACCAGGCTGGGAAGACTGAATCTGCAATAGGCAAGCAGCTTGGTGTGAAGAAATCAACTGTGGGAGCAATTATTAGAAAATGGAAGACATACAAGACCACTGATAATCTCCCTCGATCTGGGGCTCCACGCAAGATCTCGCCCCGTGAGGTCAAAATGATCACGAGAACGGTGAGCAAAAATCCCAGAACCACACGGGGGGACCTAGTGAATGACCTGCAGAGAGCTGGGACCAAAGTAACAAAGGCTACCATCAGTAACACACTACGCCGCCAGGGACTCAAATCCTGCAGTGCCAGACGTGTCCCCCTGCTTAAGCCAGTACATGTCCAGGCCCGTCTGAAGTTTGCTAGAGAGCATTTGGATGATCCAGAAGAGGACTGGGAGAATGTCATATGGTCAGATGAAACCAAAATAGAATTTTTTGGTAAAAACTCAACTTGTCATGTTTGGAGGAGAAAGAACACCATACCTACTGTGAAGCATGGGGGTGAAAACATTATACTTTGGGGCTGTTTTCTGCAAAGGGACCAGGACGACTGATCCGTGTAAAGGAAAGAATGAATGGGGCCATGTATCGTGAGATTTTGAGTGAAAACCTCCTTCCATCAGGAAGGGCATTGAAGATGAAACGTGGCTGGGTCTTTCAGCATGACAATGATCCCAAACACACTGCCCGGGCAACGAAGGAGTGGCTTCGTAAGAAGCATTTCAAGGTCCTGGAGTGGCCTAGCCGGTCTCCAGATCTCAACCCCATAGAAAATCTTTGGAGGGAGTTGAAAGTCTGTGTTGCCCAGCGACAGCCCCAAAACATCACTGCTCTAGAGGAAATCTGCATGGAGGAATGGGCCAAAATACCAGCAACAGTGTGTGAAAACCTTGTGAAGATTTACAGAGAACGTTTGACCTCTGTCATTGCCAACAAAGGGTATATAACAAAGTATTGAGATGAACTTTTGTTATTGACCAAATACTTATTTTACCGAGGAATTTACCAATTAATTCATTAAAAATCCTTCAATGTGATTTTCTGGATTTTTTTTTCTCATTTTGTCTCTCATAGTTGAGGTATACCTATGATGAAAATTGGAGACCTCTCTCGTCTTTAAAGTGGGAGAACTTGCACAATTGGTGGCTGACTAAATACTTTTTTTCCCCACTGTATTGTGGCGGGTGATTTTAACCACTCTAACCTCAAGACAGTGCTTCCTAAATTCTACCAACATGTCTCCTGTCACACAAGCGGTGACAAAACATTGGACCATGTTTACACCAATATTGTGGGAGCCTACACAGCAACTCCCCTCCCCCACTTAGGTCAGTCTGATCACTTATCTTTGTTCCTTACCCCCAAGTATGTACCGCTCATCAACCGGGTGAAGCCATCAGTGAGGACCATCAAAGTGTGGCCAGAGGGGGTTGACTCTGTACTCCAGGAAAAGTTTAGGAACACAGACTGGAGTATGTTCACCTCTCAGGCTACCTGTGGCTCCCACATAAACATCGACTCTTACACCCACTCAGTCCTGGACCATATCAACACCACTATTGACAGTGTCACCACGGAAAGACAGATCACCACGTACCCAAATCAGAAGCTGTGGACAAACAGAGAAGTGCGGCTTCTGCTAAAGGCACGTAACAATGCCTTTAGATCTGGTGACGCACAGGCCTACAGTTCATCCAGGGCAGATCTGAAGAGGGGCATCAAGAAGGCCAAGCACAGCTACAAGCTGAAGGTGGAGGAACATTTTGGGGACTCTGACCCCCGACGCATGTGGCAGGGCATTCAAGCTATCTCTGATTATAAGCCCAGCAACTCCATACCTATAGCCATGACTGTGTTCTTTCTCAATGAGCTAAATGACTTCTATGCTCGTTTTGACAAGGACAATAACGAAAAGAACATCAATTTCCCACCCTCTGACGACCTCCACCACCTCACACTCACCCACACCGATGTCCGTAACGCACTGAGTCATGTCAACGTACGTAAGGCTGCTGGCCCTGACGGCATTCCTGGGCGTGTGCTGAGGGCATGCGCTGAGCAGCTGGCAGGGGTCTTCACAGACATCTTCAACCTGTCCTTGGCCCAGGCCGTGGTACCAGCGTGCTTCAAGACCACTTCTATAGTACCAGTGCCAAAACATTCAACACCATCGTGCCTAAATGACTATCGCCCTGTGGCACTGACGCCCATAGTCATGAAGTGCTTTGAGCGACTGGTCTTGGCACAGCTCAAACAATGCCTGCCCCCTACACTGGATCCTCACCAGTTTGCCTACTGGAGCAACAGGAGTACAGAGGATGCGGTTTCGACAGCGCTGCACTATGTACTCTCACACCTGGATGACAAGAACACCTACGCAAGAATGCTGTTTGTTGACTTCAGCTCAGCATTCAACACAGTTATCCCCTCCAAGCTGATCACTAAACTTGGGGACCTGGGAATCAGTACCTCCACCTGCAACTGGATCATGGATTTTCTGACCAACAGACTCCAGCATGTTAGATCAGGCCCCAACCGTTCTTCTGTCATCACACTCAACACTGGTGTACCACAGGGCTGTGTGTTCAGCCCATTCCTCTACTCCCTCTTCACCCATGACTGCAGGCCTATGTATGGATCCAATTCCATCATAAAGTTCGCAGATGACACCACGGTGGTCGGACTCATCAGGGACAACGATGAGTCAGATTACAGGGCAGAGGTTGTGCACTTGGCTACTTGGTGTGCTGACAATAACCTGCTCCTTAACACCAGCAAAACCAAGGAGCTTATAGTGGACTACAGGAAGGAGAGGGGAGAGACACATGACCCCATCCATATCAATGGCATAGCTGTTGAACGTGTCCCCAGCTTCAAATTCCTGGGGACCCACATCTCGGAGGACCTGTCTTGGTCAGTTAACACCACCAGCCTGATCAAGAAGGCCCATCAGCACCTCTTCTTCTTGAGGACACTGAAGAAGAACCATCTGTCAACTGACATCCTGGGCAACTTCTACCGCTGCGTGATAGAGAGCACCCTGACCAACTGTGTCACAGTCTGGTATAGTTGCTGCTCTGTTGCTGACCGTAAGGCGCTGCAGCGGGTGGTGAAAACCGCCCAACGTATCACAGGGACTCCACTTCCAGTTATAGAGGATGTCTACAGGAAAAGATGTCTGCGCCGGGCACACAGCATTCTTAGGGACTCCAACCATCCTGCTCATGGACTGTTCCAGCTTCTCCCCTCCAGAAGGCATTTCAGAAGCCTTCAGACTAGAACCAGCAGGTTTAGGAACAGTTTCTTTCCAACAGCTGTCACGTTATTGAACTTAGTTCCCTGCTGACTCTCTTACCATCATCTCTTACCATCCTCACCTGTACATAACTGCCCATCTAACTTATTGTACATTATTTGCACATAACAGTACTCTTAACTTTCTGCACTGCTGCATATATTTGCATATATTTTCTTAAATTGCACATACTGTCAATTACTGTATATACTGCACTGCTGTCCTTTGCACTTCTGATTGGATGCTAAACTGTGTTTCGTTACCTTGTATTCATACATGTGTAATGACAATAAAGTTGAATCTAATCTAATCTAATCTAATTATTGCATTCTTGTCTCGCCTGTTGGTGTTTGACCTCTGCTTGCCCTAGACCCAGCTACCTACCTCTCGTCCTGGTTCGTCTGTTGGACTTCACCCGTGTTTGGACCTCTGCCTGGATTTAGAATCTTGCATCCAGTGATGGCCAGACGAGGCTTTCTTGAAGGCTTGAGGCTTTTCATCAAAATTGTTCATATATATACTGTATATAAAGCCTCATGTGAAACTTCATTTGCTCTACTAGGCCATCTTGTGCACAAAAAGTATACGACATGCAGATTTTTATAAGGGCATTATTGGTTTAGTGTGTATTTTTTCATTTAAATAAATGCACTTTTAAAAAAGATCAGTGATCATAAGAGAAAAAAGAAATAATAAAACTCAAGTGACTACAATGAATGTGCTTGTGTTACGTGGTGTGCTTGTACTACTTATCCATTTTTATTAAGAAATAATAACTTTTCAACAGTCTTTGGACTATGGCAGGGGTGTCCAATCATGTGCCATGGAGGGCCAAGACCCTGCAGGTTTTCTTTTCTACCCAGTCTCTTCAGCAGGTGTTTTCACTGATCAGCAATCAGTGGGAAGAAATTCGGTGGAATCTGCTGTTGAAGACACTGGTTGGAGATAAAGCCTGTAGGGTCTTGGCCCTTCATGACACATGATTGGACACCCCTGGACTAAAGGTGCGTTCAGACCAAATGCGAACGGGCAGCATGAATACATACAAAGTCAATGGAAAGACGTGAGCACACACAAAATCGTGTATTCGTGTGTTCACGTCCAAGGGATAGCGCTAGCTTTGAGATTCTGCTGTCACCGGAATAAAAGGATTAACATTGGAGAGTAGACTAGTTTGAAAATGAGACTTACTCACCTCGAGACAGGAGAACCGGGAGCTCTTCAGCTGAATCGGGATTTTGGAGTTATTTATCCATGGTTTCCTGCCACAGACGTTCTAACAAGGCTAGCGAACTAGCAATGGAAACACTCATGATCTTATAAAGTTTTGGAGACAGGGACAACTTTTTCAGGTGAGCCCTACGTTGGATATTGTAAACCTAAATCATGACATTATTTTTTGCGATTTCCACAGTAGGTTGAACACTGCTGCAGAAGTTATAAAGGCAACTCCGCCTTGTCTGCATCTCACTCAGATGGTGAATTGATGTCTATTTGCACATTTACATTGAGTTATAATGTAATTTCTACTCTCCCACAGAGCACAGAGGATGCAGGTGTGCAAAGGAAGGCTACTTAAAGTTTGTACAGTGTAGGATAAACACATTTCTGTCTTTCCCAATACAGTCATCTCTGTCCTCATTTTCATGCAGGGCACAATAGCGCCTCAGCAAAATGATGTGTTATTGTTGTATCCAAGCTCTTTGAAACACAACAGACACTTCACCTTGCAAATAAATTACAAGAACGGCTGAGCTGGGACTTGAACCCCAGCCTCCCAGTTGTGGGGCAGTTGCTCTACCTCTAGCCCACCACTCCAGTTACAAAAATTATGCCACTATTTGTGAAAAAATGTACCAATGGGAGAAATGAGATCAGAATGTTCCCAAACTGGAGAAGTCCATGTTTTTGGTGCTGGCTCCATCTGAAAATTGGCTGTGACAAATCCCTTACACAGTCAAAGATCGACAACACAAAATGTAAGGGACAGAGATTTCCATTGTGTATCACTGCTCACTTTACTGCATGTTGCATGCAAAATCATGAACAGCTTCCTGATGTTACACCCAGGAGGGGCGATGGGGAGGAAGGATGATTGAGCCAAGCTGTTTAGACTTTGCAGCGACCGTTTATTGACTTCTCAGCACACACAGCACGGCCCACAATTACATAGCACATCGCTAGACACCATCTTGTCTCATAACACTCTCGAACATTCTCTGGAACACTCACACTAGAACACATACTACTCTTCTTCTACTGTTCTCTAACACTACACAGTGTCTTAACACTACAGAGCGCCACCTCTGGCGTAGAAACGCTACTACTTCCATTGACAGCTCATATCTAACAGTCCACACTGTTTTCTGGGGGTTTACTAGCGATTGTCCAAAATTTACGTTTTCCTACACTCACCCCTCAAAAAGTTAATGTCGTCCCGACATTACACCTTTCTTAAAAAAACAGTAGTTTTTTTTTTTCCCTCTCAGTCCACATTTGGTAATCATGTATTACATGTAAGTAGGGTATCACTACACAGGAGTCAGAGTTCATTAAAGTCTATAAAGATGCAACTGGTAATTGTCCATAGTACAGCATGTATCTCCTATTCCATGCAATACATTTGCAGAAGAGGTCTTTGTGCACGATAACCTTCAACCGCTCCATCCATCATGGTGGGTATCTGCATCTTTCCTGAGAGTAAGGGTACTCAATCTAGTCATAACCTACCAAATAAACCTTGGTGTGATGCCTGTGCCTTAGTAACACACTGCAAGTCTCTTTTTGTGTTTTTAAATTTTTTTGTTCTTTTTTTCAATTTTTAATCAACCATCACAGTAACTACCAAGTTACTTTTCAAAACATTTATGTCTGAACAATGGTTATCTTTAGCTTCTACACCTTTGTTCTAGACAGATGAAATGCAATGAAGTGCAAGGTTGGCCTAACTTATCATAAGTCAATCTCAATGGCTGTTTTCTTATTCTTGAAGGATACGTTTTAGCAGGAATCTCGTCAGGTCCCTCCTGGTCACTGGAACTGGACTCCGACACCTCATCACTCTGGTCCTGGTCTGCCTCAGCTGGATCTGGAACCACCGGATCGTCGACCTCTGGTGCCAGCTGCACCTGCGTGACGTCATCTGGGTCCTGGTCCTCATCCTCCGGAGTAGTGTCACTGTGCGGGTAGAACTCTGGTGCATCGGCTCTCAGTGGACGCTGCTCTTGATCCTTTCCAGCTCGTAATCCGATTATGGCATTCCAACCCTCTTCATCTTCATCATCCGTGTTGCTTTGTCTGTCCACATGCCTTTGTCTTTTAGAGTCTCTTTCTCTCATTTTCTTAGAGGCATGCTCCACTGTTTCCATGGGAAGAAAGTCACAAGGTAGCAAAAGGTTTCTGTGCATGACCCGAGTGCGTCCCTTGCCATTTTCAGGTCTGATTTCATACACTGGACTGTCTGGATACTTCTTTTGGGTCACGACATACACGTTGTCTTCCCAGAATGATCTTAATTTTCCTGGCCCACCTTTTTCGGTCAAGTTTCAAACCAATACTCTGGATCCAGGGAGTAACTCAGCACCGTGAACCTTTTTATCATAAAGTGCTTTACTTCTCATCCCTACTTTGTTTGCTGTTTTAGAAGCGAGTTTGTAAGCTTCAGTCATTGCAGCTCTCGACTTTTCAGCATAGTCCTGTTGAGAAACACTCTGCTCTCTTGTTGTGAGGCCAAACATCAGATCAATAGGCAACTTTGGACTACGACCAAACAACAGAAAATATGGTGTGTACCCCGTAGCTTCACTACGCGTACAATTATAGGTATGAACCACTTTTGCCAGAGAGGACTTCCAGTCTTCCTTAGCTGCTTCAGGCAAATTTCTGAGCATTGCCAACAGTGTACGATTGAATCGTTCCACCTGCCCATTCCCTTGGGGATGGTAGGGCGTTGTTCGGGATCCCTGCACACTACTGTACTCTTGGAGTTTTGCAAAAAGTTTATTTTGGAACTCTCTTCCCTGATCATGATGGAGTCGTGTGGGGAAGCCAAACTTAAGGGCAAAATCTCCAAAGATCTTCTCAGCAGCGGTGTGGGCAGCTTTGTTACGACATGGGTAAGCCTGGGCAAAACGCGTGAAATGGTCCATTAAAACCAGGATATACTCATATCCTCCTTTGCACTTCTCCAAATGCAGGAAATCCACTGACACTAATTTGAATGGATACGTGGTGACAATGTTAGTCAGTGGTGCCCTTGTTATCTTATTGGGACGTTTGTTCTTCAAAAAACTGCAAACTTTCGTGATGTAGTGCTCCACATCTCTTTGCATATGAGCCCAATAAAAACGCTCTCTTATCAAGTTCATCACTCTCTCTACCCCTAAATGGCCCATGTTTTCATGGAGCTCTTTGAACACGAGTTTGTGAAACTTCTAAGGTAGGAGTAGCTGGTCATGTGTTGCCGTTCTCCTGTAAAGCAGTCCATCATCTTCCAAGTACAGCTTGTGTTTTTGCCTGACTAAAGCTGCAATTTTACTGTTCTGCTGCTTTCCACTTCTTGGCCATTGTTTTGACAACACATAGCGCAACACCTCTCCAATCACGGAGTCTTCTTCTTGAGCTCTTTTTAGATCAGTCTTTGATATTTCAGCTATAGAGCTGGCTTCTTGATCTGCTTCCCTAATGAGAGTAGAAATGGTGACTGGGCAGAGCCATGGTTCACTTTCTTGTGACTTTACCTTGACTGCCTGTGTCACACAATTCATCACATCAGGACCAACATTCTGTGTACATTTGTTCATGTACTGCTCCATATCTAGGGGCATACGTGAAAGTCCGTCTGCATCTCTGTTTGCTTTTCCAGGGCGATACTTAATCACAAACTGGAAATCAGCTAGTTCTGCTACCCACCTCTGTGTGGTTGCATTTAACTTTGCGGTGGTGAGCACATA
Source organism: Pholidichthys leucotaenia (assembly GCA_020510985.1). Taxonomy (NCBI): domain Eukaryota; kingdom Metazoa; phylum Chordata; class Actinopteri; order Cichliformes; family Pholidichthyidae; genus Pholidichthys; species Pholidichthys leucotaenia. The sequence continues at coordinate 411,583,285 of CM035840.1, read as the reverse complement.
CGTTAGGGGATTATTGTCCATATAGACAGTGAATGGTGGAGAATAGTACAGATAATCCCGAAACCTCTCACAGATGGCCCACTTCATGGCAAGAAACTCCAGCTTCCCTGAATGAAGGTGGTAGTTCTTCTCTGAATTTGACAGTGTCCGGGAGCCATATGCTATCACCACCAGTTTGTGTTGTTGTCGCTGGTATAACACCGCCCCAAGCCCCTCCTGTGAAGCGTCACAGTGTAAAATGAAGGGTTCTTCAAAGTTCGGGTAACCTAACACCCAACCAAGGGTTGGGTAAGAAGGTCAACAAGCTGACAAACTACTGCTTGATGCTCTGGGCGCCACCTAATCACATGGGATGAGGGTAAGTGGCCACCATCGTTCTTTTTGACATGTTTCTTTGAGTTTTTCTTTGCTTTATCTGTGTGGTCGTTAGCCAGAAGGTCGTAAAGAGGCTTTGCTATACGAGAGAAGTTTGGAATATAGCTACGGTAATATGAAATAAAACCTAGCAATTTCCTTAGCTCTCCAACAGTGGATGGTTGCTGCTGTTTGAGTGTCTGCACTGGGGCAATGTCCGCAGGGCCCATGGTGTAACCCTGTCCTATTACCATTTTACCAAGAAAACGTACCTGCTGCTTGAATAACTCACATTTCCGGGGAATCAACTTCACCCCATGGCTTTGATAGCGGTGCAGGACGCTTCTCAGGTCTCGCAAGTGATCTTCAAAAGTCTGTGAATGAACAAGGTTATCATCGAGGTAAGGCAGACAAACATCATCTCTCAACCCCCACAAGCACTCCTCCATAGATCTTTGGAATGCTGCTGGTGCTGAGGACAAACCAAATGGAATCCTTACCCACTCGAACAAACCCCAGGGAGTGATAAATGCAGTGAGGGGCCTACTCGACTCTTCCAGGAAACCCTGATGATACGCCTTCCCTTGGTGGAGGACTGAAAACCACACACTCCCACTTAGACTGTTTAGCATATCTTGTATGCGGGGAATTGGGTGTCTGTCTGGGATAGACTTCTTGTTCAATTCTCTGAAGTCACAGCACAAACGCAGACCTCCATCTTTCTTTCGCACACAGACGATAGGACTGGAATACGATGACTTGGAGTTGGTGATCCAGCCCCTGTTAAGCAGGTCTTCTAAATACTCCTTTACTTCTTTATGAGGTGGTTTGGGAACAGAAACATAAGTTCTTTTGACAGGATTGTGATCCTTGAGTCTGATCTTCAACTGTAAAGAGGGAATTGCCCTACATCATACTCATCACGGGAAAACGCTTGCCGTTCCTCCCGTAGGAGCTGTTTTACTTGCTCTTGCTGTATGGGCGAGAGATGATCAAGGGGAACTGGAGGGTCCCACATGTCCATAGTCTCTTTGACAGCACAGTTCATCTTGGTCTCTTTATTTCTTCCTGTTTCACTCGTCATTGGGTCGACGGTCGCTTGGTTTACAGCAGGGGGTCTAATATCTGCCGGATAAGCAGTTTTAACTCTCTGCGTTTCCCCCAAAATGGTCTTAGCGGGCAGCTGGATATCACGGGACGTACTGTTCGTTATAGGTATTTTGAACATAGATCGCTTCCCTTTCCATAACTGCACCAACCCACTTTGCATCTGCAAACCCTCTGGTAACTGGGTGTACTGACTCGGCTCAAATAAGACGTCTTGTGTGTCTGGAAGTGAGCCTGCTCTGACACAACCTTTGACTGTTTTGGTTTGGCCAGCAGGGATGGTAACCAACTCACTGCCAACTTTTACCATTCCTTCCCCCAGCCTATCCTCCTCACTTTGCATCACTTTCAAAAACACCTCTGTTTTCTTACAGTCAAATGAGAAGGCTGCGCTAACAGCTTCACTGATGGCACAAGGGGATTTAATGCCCATCTTCAGGACATGGTCAATCACGTTGAACCCAATGATAGGCGGCTCTGCCACTCCGTCCTCCTTCACCACTAGCACAGGAACTAAGAGTTCCACCGGTGGGCGACTAACTGTTGGCAGCTTAAATGTGACTTCGACCCACCCTGAGAATGTAATCGGTGTCTGGTTCACTGCCCTCCCATTCAGGATATTTGGACCCACCAACTCGGCTAAGTCTCTGACGGTGGTGTGTGGCAGGTGCTCCTGTCTCCAGGTGTCATTCATTAAACAAACCTGTGACCCTGTGTCCCACAATGCTTGTGTCTCCTTGTCATCGAGGAAGCAGGTGATGACATATTTGTTTCCAACCAAATTGAGTAACTGTAATTGGCGATTAGGGGACAGTAGATTAACACGGACCGTTTCTACAGGAGGTACCTCGGCCTGAGCTACCAGCCTTGCTTCCAACCTCCGAATACTGTCAGTAATGAGCTCATACAGTTCTTGTGTGTTAGCTTGTTCTGATGTGGTTGCGACAGTATTGGTCGCCGTGTCTACTTGCCCTGTTCCTCTTCCGAGTCTCCTCCCTATTCGACATTCCCTTGACATGTGGCCGCTAACTCCACACCGGAAGCAGTGGTTGCATTGTTCGCCATTGCTGGTGGACTGACATCTCTTGCAGCCACGTGTCCTCCTGGCTCTTTGAGCGCGAGGTGCTCTGGGAGACTCACGTATGGCCTTTTTGATCTCCTCCATGTCACTCTTCAGCTGCGTGACTATGTTCAGGAGCTCAGATTCCGTACGTGTCACTGTGCTTTGGGATTTAAGGATTTTTCCTTTTGTTGATGGTAGGGGGCGCTCTTGGCCATCCACTTCTCTCTCGGTTGCATACTGACCCGTCAGATTTTCCACTCGGCATTCTTGAACTTTTAGTTCTTTTGTGTGCCTTTTAAATTTTTGGTGCCGTTCCCATTCAAGACTGGCTGCTGCATTCATCTTTGAAATCAGTAGCTCGTCAGTGACGGCAGGATCCTCCAAATAACGCTTCAGTTGATATTTCACATCAACACTGATCAGTCCTGTTTCCACCGCCCTCAGAAACTTCCTCTGAATAAGATCAGAACTAAACTGCTCTTCAGTGCCAGGCTCTCTGGATGCTGCTAAAAGTCTTTCCTTTAGCTCAATGGCACGAAACAGGAAGTTCTGAGGTGACTCATTACTGTCTTGTGTGAGGTTTATCAGACGATGATACAAGTCAGTGGAACTATCTTCTTTATAATGTCCTCGCAGGATTATGCGCAGCTGTGGCAGTGTGAGATCTGACTTAATCTCCAGCATAGCGCGCAAACTCAATCCAGGACTCACTGCTCTGACAACAGCCTCAATTATCTCAGCCTCACTGTGCTTTTTCTTTAAGCCCATATCAATTTGGTGAGTGAGATTGGAATAAGACAACTTGTCTTTTTGGCCCCTCTCCCCTATCTGCCCATTTATCTTAAACTCCCGTTTAATGATCACTTCGGGTGGTAGGGGCGCTGTGGGGACCGCGGGCTGTATCACAAAATGGCGGCTCTGTGGTGGCGCGGCCCCGTGCCGTGCCACAAAATGGCGGCCCGGTGGCGGCGCGGCCTGATCATCCGTCACTCTTATTATTTCCTCTTCAACCCTTTTAGCTGAATCAATGATGCTTTCATGCAGAGCGGCATACTGGCTCTGTAAACTGGCGAGTGCCTCAGCCTCACGGCTCGTGCCGGCCGCTGTCGCTGCCTGCGTCAACGGTTCACTTAGCTTAGCTTCGTTAGCACATGCTATTAGCTTTAGCACAAACTCGCGGACTACATCCTCCTCTTCGCGTTCAATGGCTTTCTCCACCTCCTCGATTAACAGTTGTATCAGCGTGTACTTCTTAGACGGTTCGGCTGGGCTTATCTTTGCAAATAAACAGACCTCATTTAGCTGTTCGGCCCGTAACGGCACCAAGGCCTCAGTTAGCTTAGCTTGTAGCTGCTCCAGCTCCATCGTTACGGCCTCTCTTTTTTTTTTTTATTTGCACTGACTCACTGTCTCAGACACAACTGAACCATCCTCTGCTACCAAGTTTTGTTACACCCAGGAAGGGCGAAGGGGAGGAAGGATGATTGAGCCAAGCTGTTTAGACTTTGCAGTGACCGTTTATTGACTTCTCAGTACACACGGCACGGCCCACAATTACATAGCACATCGCTAGACACCATCTTGTCTCATAACACTCTCGAACATTCTCTGGAACACTCACACTAGAACACATACTACTCTTCTTCTACTGTTCTCTAACACTACACAGTGTCTTAACACTACAGAGCGCCACCTCTGGCGTAGAAACGCTACTACTTCCATTGACAGCTCATATCTAACAGTCCACACTGTTTTCTGGGGGTTTACTAGAGATTGTCCAAAATTTACGTTTTCCTACACTGACCCAACTATGTGGTACGACTGGCTGGCGAGGCTAATGACATCATCACTACACACCTCAAAACGTGCTTTGGCAAATATTTCCTAGAGAAGCTCGGTGCAAACTCCAAAGCTCTGGAGCTGGCCATCCCCTTGTATCTCTCCTTACGGACTTAGATACCCTTCGATCTGTGCACATTATCACTTCCCCACAAGTCAACTTACTGCTACTTGTATCTCACTGCTCTCTGCACCACCTCTTCTATCCCCAGACCTGGCCAGCCTGCTCCCCTGCACTATTGTTGCAGCACTCCTGCACTCATCCTTGCTGAAAGCCGGCTCTTCTGCCTGGATAACTTTCACTACTGTCCCCCCTGGAAGAGCCTGTAAGCATTGTTCAGTATTACATTCTCACCCTCACCATTTAATGTTACTGATCTCTCTGCTCTTCCCCTCCTAGAGGGTTGCCAGATACTCACCAGCTAATCTGCACAATTATAGTAAATAAAGATTATTGTCACAATACTTACCATCTCCTTCCTCGTTGTGTTTGGGTCTAAGCCAGTAACCCTGTCACAGACAGTCATGCATGCAGCGTGGTTCTAGTGTTGTTGAAGACAGAGGGAGCTTTTTTCTGCTCACGTTAAAGAGATGTGTAATGGGTGAAATAAGTATCTTACTGTCAACAAAATTATTTAATAACTGCATACAAGGTAAGCCAGTGCAATATTTCACTTGTGTCATTCTACAGGAAGTGTTCATTTAGCTCCCTCTTACTGAGTTTAGACCTCGGTTGTCTGTTCTCCTTGAGTAGGTGATTGATGTCATCTTGTCTCGATTTGCAAAAGTCACTCTTGCCTTTGTCCAGTGTGAGTTCTGTCTACTGTTGCAGTCTCATTTTCCTCCGGTGGTACACACATCTCAGCGTCCTGGACTGAAGGTGTGGTGTCTGTGATGGCCCCACTTACACTGCAGGAATCCATGTTCTTTGCTGCTCTCTTTGCATGTCTTTCACACCATTTTGAAGATGCAGCTTTCACCTCCTTGCTGCTCAGCTGTAGAGATGGCAGTCATTCTGGATGTGTGGTCTGCATTTCATATGCTGATTTGTGTCCAAACACAAAAAATGTTACAAAAAGTTTTAAGATGAATACTTTTAACATGTAATCACTTACATGTTACATTTAAAATATAAATAAATGAAGACAATCCTATGATAACATAAACATAATCGAATAATTTATATCAAACAATATTTATATCTTGTATGAAAACATTGTGTTAAATAATACATTTATTGCCATAAAGTGGAGATCCCCATGATAAAGTGCAGTGGAGTCTGGAGTCCTGCTTGTGTAGAACATGAAGCAGCAGCTATGGTAGCTGTGAGCAGATCAACTGTAAAAGTCTTAACACAAAGGGTCCGATGCACAGGGAGCACTGAAGTTCTAATCAGATGTGTTCGTGTAACACAGATGGCTGCAATCAGCTAGTTAGCCCGTTGCCTATCCAGAGGTAAAACGTGATTTGAAATGAGTACATACCTGAGTGGAAATGCAGAGAGCATTCTTAATGACTCTGAGATGTTGTCAAGATGTTGTTTTTTGGGGGGGTTTTTTTGCATCTTACTGCAGACACCCAGGACATTTGACATCTCCTTGTTAGCTTGCTGATCTGTTCTCCCTCTCTTTGCGTCCAAGCACAGAAATGGTAGAATAGAATTTCTTTTTTGTGCACTGGTCATGGGAGCTGCTACTGCAGCCCACTGCACAACAATACTGAATCCTTTCTGATTTTAGGAAGAACACAGCAACCAACAAAAAAAGGAGAAAAAAAAAACAAAAAAACCCCCCACTTCAATAGCTACTCCTCCCTCTGTGATGCTGCAGGTCCTGCACCTACTGTCCCAACATGGCCGATTTATCCCACGATTTGTTGCGCTAGTGACGTCAGTGCACGTTCTCTATGTGTGTGTGTGTGTGTGTGGGGGGGGGGGGGGTCACAGGCAAACGTTGAGAATCAACAAAAGGAAAGGCAATGGGGGGGGGGGCAACTCTAAGCAGCAGTTGACACTACTCACTATTAACAATACATAGGAGCCGCATTTGTTTTAATTCATTAGCACAGAGAGGGCACTTTTAATAAAGCCAGCTCCTATGGAACACTTGCTGGAAAACTAAACATTTGGAAGTGTTCTGATATCTATATTGTAAAGCAAGCCCAAGACAAACATATTGTATATATGTTATTACTGTATTTGTAAGCAATATTCTGTGAAAAAAAAAGAACAAAAAAACCTGAAGTCACCGTAAATAAGTGGAACTGGCATAAGATTGGTCTCACGTCACTAAATTGTATCTAATTAAATCAACCAGATTTCTTCACTGTAGAGGTCAAAGTTTTGTGGTTTTATTGTATTTTTTTTTACCCTTCTTTAATTATTTCCCTGAATTCATAAAAAAAAAAAAAAAAACAATAATTGTGGTTACTTTTACTGATACAGCAAAACAGCTTCCTCCCAATGTGGCTGAAAATATCTTAATCATGTAGATATATATTTAAAAAAAAACAATCACAGTATACAGGTAAAATGCCTAGAGACAAAGTACTACCGATGAAGCACTGACTGTAATCCTTTGGCTTTAATGCATTAATCCTCCCATCTGAAGGGTTGGAAACACTGTAGCAGTGTTTCCTAAAGTTAAAACATACAATAGTACCTTAAGGCAGCTATTGTACAACTGAGATGGTTGGAAATAAAATAGGCAACAGTAGTGTTTTGCTTTTCAGATTCATGGGACAGATGACAGACATAGCCTAAGGGCTTGGTGGCCATAAAGCTTTAGCTTGATGTTTTCCACATTTCAGCCTATGATCTGTTGGGCTGTTCTTTCTGCATTAAAATCAACTAAATGCCACACAGTAAAAACAGTTGCCTTTTAGCAAATCAGAAAATTGGATTTTAACTTATTCACCAAATAAACTTGACTCCTAAAATGGACAGTGTTCATGAAGATTATTATTACATTGGTAATATTTTGGCAATACTGTACTGAGAAAATTGTTGTGGTTATAACAGACCAAACTAGTTGATTGCCATTAAGGGTAGTTTCTTTCTTTCTTTCTTTTTTTCTTTCTTTCTTTCTTTCTGGATTTGAGGAAATGTTTGACTGCCATTTGCCTCTGCTTTACACGTCTTCAAGATGAGTGACTACTACTAAGGCATGAACTCTGTAATGAGTATTGAAACTAATAATATGTATAGCATAGTACGTATGCAGTTGGCATCACGGTGGCGGTGATCCATCCATCCATTCAATTCAACTTTATTTATATAGCACCATTTCACAATAACAGCCCTCTTATAGCACTGTCAAACTGTAGGGGAAACCCCACAAATGCAGAAAGACCCAGCAATCCCCTCTGTGAGCAAGCAGTTGGCGATAGGACCGTGTGATATAATGATATATATCGGTGACACAATAAAAAAATGTTTCATATAAAACTGTGTCGTTTATATGGGGATTTAAAAGACATATTCCATTTCTACTTATCACTGCCCCCCTCTCCCCCAGGTGCGTGCAATAGTGGGTTTCCGGTTGTTAGCACAGCAGGCTAACTGCAAGCTAATGTTTTTGGTCATATAGCCCTACTTCTGTTTTCTAGGGATGGGGGACTTTTTCCCACTGTGCTGCATCAGAGAGGATAGTCCTCTAAACATGATTCACACGACAACATTTGGACCGTTACTAACATTTTTGATAAACGTCTGGCTCTGCTGGCAAAAGGTAATTACCGTATTTTGGGACTATAAGGACGCACCGGATTATAAGGCGCAATAACAATGAACGTCTATTTGATGGTCTAATTTTCATACAGTAAGGCGCACCGGATTATAAGGCACATTAAGAGCGAGGTAGGTCAGAGCCGGGAAAAAAAAAAAAAATTTGCGTACATGGAAAGGAGAAATCCTATCTTTAGTCATTATAGACACATATAGCGCGATTGTCTGCAGTGTGAATGACCTGTTCACTCCCGGTTTGGAGTTCTTTGGTAATCCACCCAGAATGAGGGCAAGTTCCAAATTAGTTTGCTTCACTTGGGGTTTTGACAGTAGCGGTGGAGATGGCACACATGGAGTGCAGATCAATAGGGATGGAGCATTTTGGAAAAAGCCATCCGGCCATTATTTGAAGCACATATTACTCCGCGAGGCTCCTGACTACCGTAAGGCGCTCCGACAATTCCATTCAAAGCGTTCGCTTCGTAGCTTACCCAAAGTCGTACTAAAAACATTTTTGACAAATTTTGAGCGCCGTGTACCACATAAAATCGTGCGAGCCAGTAAGCACAACCAGAATTAATACATAAAGTGCAACCGATTATAAAGCGCACTGTCGATTTTTGAGAAAATTAAAGGATTTTAAGTGCGCCTTATAGTCCAAAAAATACGGTATAGTTGGTATTTGTTGGCAAACGCTGGTGCAAGTTACTGTATGTTCTTTAAAAATTTTCAGCATGCTGAAAAATTGCCGACATTTGGAAATACTCGGTGAAAGTTGTGCTCAGTTTGTAAAAGTTCTTGAGTTCTAGGCGAAGTTATGAAGAGTTTACTTAAGTCAGCCTAAGGTAAAGCTGGGTTCACACTAGCGTTTGGATCAACTTTTACAGACGTTTTGAATAATCAGAGAAATACTCAGCACAGGTCAGCTGACATCAGCATCAGACGACACTCATATAAAGATCAGCATTTGTGGAGGCAGTATTTATCATTGTTTTACATTCCTATGTAGTTACTTCTGCATACCCTTTACCCCTGTTCATTTATTCCTTCATTCATTCATTCATTCTTCTAAAAAAAATACAATAATGCCAATAGACTCCAACTGCCATGGGTGAGCCCCTCCAGGGACCCAAATGTTGTACTCTGGTTTGCAAGATTTAATCGAAAACTCAAAATAATTCAAGATTCTCAAGGCTCGGCAGAATACTGGCAGGATTCAACAGGCCAAAGCGTGTGATCCACAACAGTATGACACAGAAGAATGTCGCCCTGAACTATGGGGTGGCGTCCCATAAATAAGGCAAAGAGTAATTAACAAAAATAACAGTTTTGGAAAATCAAAAACAATGAACAAGGATAATTAACTGAAATAATAAAAAGCAAAAACTCGGGTATGGGAGGAGTTCGGTGAGGCCATGGAACAAGACTTTCGGTCGGCCTGAAAGAGATTCTGGCAAACTGTTCGGCGGCTCAGGAGGGGAAAGCAGCTCCCCGTCCACACTGTGTATAGTGCGGATGGGACACTGTTGACTTCAACTGGGGATATCGTCGGGCGGTGGAAGGAATACTTCGAGGATCTCCTCAATCCTCGGCTGCACGGTGGCGCAGTGGTTTAGCACTGTGGCAGCACAGTTTTACCCTCGGCCGGGGGATCGCGGGGATCATGAGATCATGGGTTCGATCCCTGCCCCCGACCAACAGTGAGCTGTGTGGAGTTTGCATGTTCTCCCCGTGTTGCTGGGTTGTCTTCCGGGATTCTCCGGTTCCCTTCTCCGCATACCATAATCATGTAGGTTTAGGGCGTCTCGCACACGCAGCGACCCACAGCCGGTGGCTTGTCACCAGACTGCAAACCAAGTCTACCTACGGGTAAAAATAAGTAACAAAAAAAAAAAAAAAAAAAATCCCACTGATACGCCTTCCACAGAGGAAGCAGGGTTTGGGGACAAGGGGTATGTACTCGCCTATCACAGGGGCTGAGGTCGCCAGGTGGTTAAAAATCTCCTTGTGGCCGGGCCCCGGGGGTGGGACGAGATCGGCCTGAGTACCTCAAGGCCCTGGATGTTGTTGGTTGTCATGGTCGATACGCCTCTGCAACATTGCGTGGAGGTCAGGGGCAGTGCCTTTGGCATGGCAAACCGGGGTGGTGGTTCCTCTCTTCAAAAAAGGGGACCGGAGGGTGTGCTCCAACTTTAGAGGGATCACATTCCTCAGCCTCTCTGGGAAGGTCTATGCCAAGGTACTGGAGAGGAGAGTCCGGCCGTTTGTCGAACCTCGGATTCAGGAGGAGCAATGTGGTTTTCATCCTGGCCGTGGCACATCGGACCAGCTCTCTACCCTCTCGAAAATTCTTGAGGGTTCGTGGGAGTTTGCCCAACCAGTTTACATGTGTTTTGTGGACTTGGAGAAGGCATTTGACCGCGTCCCTCGTGGATTTTTGTGGGGGGTGCTTCGGGAGTATGGGGTATCGGGCTTGTTGTTACGAGCTATTCGGTCTCTGTACGACCGTTGTGAGAGTTTGGTTCGTATTGCCAACACTCGGTCGGAGTCATTCCCAGTGAGGAGAGTTGGACTCTGCCAGGGCTGCCCTTTGTCACCGATCCTGTTCATAATTTTTATGGACAGGATTTCTAGGCACAGCCAGGGAATGGAGGGTGTCATGCTTGGTGACCACAGGATCTCATCTCTGTTGTTTGCAGATGATGTTGTCCTGTTGGCTTCATCCAGCAATGACCTACAGCTCTTGCTGGGACGGTTTGCCGCTGAGTGTGAGCGGCTGGAATGAGAATCAGCACCTCCAAGTCCCGAGTACATGGTCCTCAGACCGGAAAAAGGTGGATTGTCCTCTCCGGGTTGGGGACAGGCTCCTGCCCCAAGTGGAGGAGTTTAAGTATCTTGGGGTCTTGTTCACGAGTGAGGGGAAAATGGAGCGAGAGATCGACAGACGGATTGGAGCAGCATCTGCAGTGATGCGGACGTGTACCGGTCTGTTGTGGTGAAGAGGGAGCTTAGTTCTAAGGCAAAGCTGTCGATTTACCAGTCAATCTACGTTCCTACTCTCACCTATGGTCACGAGCTTTGGGTAATGACCGAAAGAACGAGATCGCGGATACAAGCGGCTGAAATGAGCTTTCTCCGTAGGATTGCTGACTCACCCTCAGAGATAGGGTGAGGAGCTCAGACATCCGGGAGAGGCTCAGAGTAGACCGCTGCTCCTCCACATTGAAAGGAGTCAGTTGAGGTGGTATGGGCATCTGATTAGGATGCCTCCTGGAACGCCTCCCACTTGAGGTGTTTTCAGGCACGTCCCACTGGGAGGAGACCCCGGGGCAGACCCAGGACTCGGTGGAGAGACTATGTCTCCCAGCTGGTCTGGGAATGCCTTGGTATCCCCTCTGAAGAGCTGGAGCAGGTGGCTGGGGAGAGGGAAGTCTGGGCTTCTCTGCTTGAACTGCTGCCTCCGCGACCCAGACCTCTGGAAAAGCGGTAGAAGATGGATGGATGGATGGAATAAAAAGCTGTGGACAAACATGAAACAAGTTAGGAGAAATGGAAATAAATAAAGAACACTGTCAAAATAAAAGCCCAAACCTGACATGTTTTGAGACCCAGGAAGCAGACACAGACCCAGAAATCAACTCAATTATCTTTATTATGTAAGGTGTACTTGAGTGTATGCGTGTGTGTATGAATAGATCAGCCGGGGCGAGCAGAGCACTGCACAGCCTGGCAACCCTATGGAGAAGCAGAGACAGGGGAATTAGTAACCACACCCAAGTGGAACTGTGCAGTACTGTTAGCCTTACTGTTTGGCGAGATGGAGATCAGCTCAGGCTTGCTCCCGAAGGCTCCAGCCAGGAAGACAGCGTTTTCAGCCCCGGTTGCAGCAGGAGTGAGTAGATGCAGGGAGTACTCGGTCCACCGCCACGGATTTCCACCTGTGTACAGGGGAGCTGAGTATGGAGAGATGATAGCGGTGAGAGGAGCTTACTTGATGTCGGGGAGTGGAACTCCCTGGAGGACGACGAGATAGAAGTGGTTGTCTTGGAAGACAAGGAAGGAGAGGGGTAGCCTCCGGAGAACGATGAGGTAGAGAGTAATCTCGGTGATTTGACGAAGTGGTGAGATGGTCTCATCAGACCAGGGAGAAAAGACGACTCCGTGCAGACCCGAGGGCAGCACGGCTAAAATAGTTCCGCTGATGAAGAAAGCAGGTGTACGTGCAGCTGTGAAGAATGAGTTAACAGGCAGGCAGAACGAATCACCACAGTAATCCCCCCCTACACGGCACCTCTCGGCAACCGATCTAGCCTACCCAACTGTGTCCGGTGGAAGTCCCTGATGAGCTGAGGGTCCAACACGAAGGAGGGACTCACCCAGGACCTCCATTCAGGACCATAGCCCTCCTAGTCCACCAGGTACTGTAGGCCACGACCCCGGCGATGGATGTCCAGGATGGCGTTGACCTTCCCCGCCGGGTCGCCATCAATCACAACTGGTGGAGGTGGCGTCTTGGAAGGACGACACAGAGGGCTGAAGCAGAACGGTTTCACCTGGGAGACATGAAAGGTGGGACAGTTGCGGAGGGAGAGGGGGAGAGTTAGGCGCACAGCCACAGGATTCACAATATGGTGATAGCAAATGGCCCAATAAAATGCTGAGAGAGCTTTTTCGACTCATCCTTGAGATTGATGTTTTTTTGTGGAGAGCCATATCTGTTGACCAACCCGGTAGGGTGGAGCTGACATCCTGTGACGATTGGTGATGGTGATGTTGCGCTCTGCCGTGCGCCGCAGCACGGTTTGGGTAGCCTTCCACAACCGACGGCAGCGTTTCAGGTGGGCTCGCACAGAGGGTACGGCGATGTCTCCCTCCTCCTTGGGAAACAGCAGGGTATTGTAGCCCAGAGAGGCCTCGAAAGGAGACATGCCTATGGGCGACGACATGGTGGTGTTGTGAGCGTACTCAATCCATGGCAGGTAGATACTCCAGGAAGCTGGGTTGGCGGTGGTGACGCACCGTAGCACTGCCTCCAGTTCCTGATTGGCACGCTCACATTGGCCGTTGCTCTGAGGAGGATACCCCGATGACAGGCTCACTGTAGCCCGCATGGCGTTGCAGAAGGCCTTCCACACCTGTGACACGAACTGGGGCCCAAAGTCGGACGCGATGTCCAGAGGGATGCCGTGCAGCCTCACCACATGGAGGGTGAGCAGATCCGCGGTCTCCTTTGCGGTGGGCAGACCCTGCAGGGGGACGAAATGGGCTGCCTTAGAGAACCTGTTCACAATGGTGAGGATGACGGTGTGGCTGTTGGAGGATGGCAGGCCGGTGATGAAGTCCAAGACCACGTGGGACCAGGGCCTGCCAGGGACAGGGAGAGGATGCAGCTGGCTGGCCGGAGGAGAGGAGGACATCTTGCTGGTGGCACACTGGGAACAGGCACGGATGTACTCCCCGACATCCTTCCGGAGTGATGGCCACCAAAAGGTCCTTTGTAGGAGAGCCACAGTGCGAGTCATCCCCGGGTGACACAGAAGTTTGGAGGAGTGGGCCAAATTAATCAACTCACCCCAGACGGCAGATGGAACATACAACCTCCCCAGTGGTCCCCCGCCTGGGTCTGCCTCAGTCTCTTGCACTCTCAGGACCCTCTCCTTGATACCCCATGAGAGGGCGCCCACGATGCATGATGGGGGGATGATGGGGTGCGCCGATACCTCCGCAGCATCAGAGGCCTAAATAATATGCCTAGATAAGGCGTCGGCCTTGGTGTTCTTGGAACCTGGGCGATAGGTGATGATGAGGTCAAAACAGCCAAAAAACAGGGACCAACAGGCCTGGCGTGCATTCAGATGTTTGGCCGTCCTGAGGTATTCCAAGTTCTTGTGGTCCGTCCAGACAGTGAATGGCTGGGAGGCCCCCTCCAGCCAATGGCACCACTCCTCCAGTGCCAGCTTGACCGCCAGGAGCTCCCTGTCCCTGATGTCATCGTTCCTGTCCACCGGGCAGAGACGGCGGGATAAGAACACACAGGGGCGAATCTTGTCGTCAACTGGGGAGCATTGAGATAATACAGTTCCAACACCAGAATCTGATGCGTCCACTTCAACCAGGCACTGCAGCGCGGGGTGCACATGTGCCAAGATCGGAGGAGAGGAGAATTGAGATTTTAAATCCACAAAAGCTGCCTCAGCCTCCTCCGTCCACTGGAAGGGCACCTTGGAGGAAGTGAGACGAGTAAGACGAGGGGCAATAAGGCTGTAATTTTTAATGAAGCGGCGGAAGAAGTTAGCGAATCCCAGAAACTGTTGAAGCTGGTTCCGGGAGGAGGGAGTCAGCCACTCTACTACCACTTTTACCTTGCTCGGGTCCACAATGATCTCGTTATGTGAGATGATGAAGCCCAGGAATGACGAAGCCGAAGTGTGGAATTCGCACTTTTCTGCCTTCACAACAGCTTGTTCTCCAGCAGCTGCTGCAGGACTCGCCTCACGTGCACCCAGTGTTCATCAAGGGACTGGGAAAAAATCAGGATATCATCAGGGTATACAAAGACAAATGAGCCCGAAAAATCCCTCAATATGTCGTTGATCAGCTGTTGGAATACAGCGGGGGTGTTGGTCAGCCCAAACGGCATGACGAGGTTCTCAAAGTGCCCACTAGGGGTCCGGAACCCTGTCTTCCACTCATCACCCTCCCGAATCCACATCAGGTTGTAGGCGTTGCGAAGGTCTAATTTGGTAAACCAGGAGGCCCCCTGGAGGGAATCAAATGCCGTGTTGATGAGAGGGAGAGTGTATTTGTCCTTGATGGTAATATTGTTGAGCTCCCGGAAATCAATGCAGGGTCTCAGTGAGCCATCCTTTTTGCCCATGAAGAAGAATCCCGCCCCCACCGCCCAGGATGAAGGCCGAATTATGCCCGAGTTCAAGGACTCCTTGATATAAGTTTCAATCGCCTCCCGCTCCGGAACTGACAGGCTGTACAGCCGACTAGATGGTAGAAGAGCTCCGGACCGGAAATTGATGGCACAGTCATATGGGCAGTGGGGGGGAAGAGATAGGGCTTGGGTCTTACTAAAGGCGGCCCCCAGGCTGTGGTATTCTGGGGGAACTTTGGGCAGGTCAGGCGGAGGTGCATTAAGGACACTGAGAGACACAGATGGTGAGCAAGCAGCGGACTGAAGGCACGCACTGAGGCAGAACGAACTTCATGAGACTAAATTCCCTGAGCACCAATCGATAATGGGATTGTGCAACCGGAGCCAGGGGTAACCTAAGATGACTGGAGAGGTGGCGACCTGAAGCACAAACAGCCTGAGCTGCTCACGGTGATTGCCAGACACAGTCACTGATACCGGGGCAGTTTGCTTAGACACCATGGCCAGTGGGGCTTTGGACAGGGCGATAAGTTTGAGAGGTGTCCTCAATTGGTGGCACGGAAGCCCCAAATCGGTTGCCAGTTCCCCAGAGATGAAGTTCTGCTTGGCCCCTGAATCGATGAGTGCATCTCATGTGTGGCTATCTCAACTTGGTTATGAACAAAACGGATGGGTAACATGAATTTAGTGAGGGGATTGTCTTGGCGTGAGTCCGTGAGTCCCCCTACTGAGACACACGGACTCCCTCTTTTGGCTGTATGGGACAAGTAGCAAGTCATGTTCCTTGCTGCCACATTATAGACATAGCCGTAACTCCCGGTGGCGCTGTTTCTCCGCTGGAGGTAACCTAGATTGGCCTACTATCATGGGCTCAGGGGGGTCTACTGAATCAGAGAGAGATAGGGCCAACAGGGTGCGCTGCGGGGAGTGACGAAACTGGGTACCGGAGCGACCGGAAGTCTTACGCTCGCTGGCCCATTCCCTCAGTCGGTTGTCTAGTCTGATGGCCAGGGAAATGAGCTTGGTTAATTTACTGGGCTTTTGCAAATGGGCTTGCTCCTCCTGCAGGCTAGAACTAAGGCTACGACTGAAGATGCTGCACAGTGAGGCATCCTCTCACCCCACCTCCGCGGCTACCACCCGGACGTCGACAGCGTAATCAGCTACTGATTTGCTACCCTGCCTTAAGTTAAGTAGCCGGGAGGTCAGTACGCTATCACGGTCGGAGTGGTCGAACACCTCGTTAAATTCACTCACAAACTGGTCAGAAGTTAATGTAGCATAGTCAGCCCTAGCCATGACCACGTAAGCCCAAGCTAACGCCCGCCCCTCCAGGAGATTAACTACATAGCCTATGCGGCTGTGGCTGGTCGGGAAATCCCCTGGGACCCGCTGGAAAACTATCCCATATTGCAACAGAAACCCCCTAGCCTCCCCTAGCTTACCGTTGAAGCGTGTGGGCGTGGGGACTGGTGTCAGCCGGGATGGTGGAGACATAGCGGGAATGGAGCTAGCTGGAGTGGCTGGGCTACCTGAAGCCGGAGGAAAGGGCTGTGAACCTGACAGGCGATCCAAGCGGGAGTTTATCTGAGCCAGCTAGGTAAGTATAACTTGCTGTTGGTGTGATAATTGGTCAATACGAGCCTCTAAGATGCTAACCTTGTGCGCGAGCGCACTGTCTGCTAGGTCATTCTGAAGGAGTCGTACTGACATGTTTTGAGACCCAGGAAGCAGACACAGACCCAGAAATCAGCTCAATTATCTTTATTATGTAATGTGTGCTTGAGTGTATGCGTGTGTGTATGAATATAGCGGCCGGGGTGAGCAGAGCACTGTATAGCCTGGCAACCCTATGGAGAAGCAGGGACAGGGGAATTAGTAACCACACCCAGGTAGAACTGTGCAGTACTGTTAGCCTTACTGTTTGGCAAGTTGGAGATCAGCTCAGGCTTGGTCCCGAAGGCTCCGGCCAGGAAGACAGCTTCTTCAGCCCCGGTTGCAGCAGGAGTGAAGCGATGTAGGGAGCACTCGGTCCGCCGCCACGGATTTCCACCTGTGCACAGGGGAGCTGAGTGTGGAGAGATGATAGCGGTGAGAGGAGCTTATTTGGCGTCGGGGAGTGGAACTCCCTGGAGGACGACGAGATAGAAGTGGTTGTCTTGGAAGACGAGGAAGGAGAGGGGTAGCCTCCAGAGAACAATGAGGTAGAGAGTAATCTCGACGATTTGACGAAGTGGTGAGATGGTCTCATCAGACCAGGGAGAAAAGACGACTCCGTGCAGACCCGAGGGCAGCACGGCTAAAATAGTTCCGCTGATGACGAAAGCAGATGTGCGTGCAGCTGTGGAGAATGAGTTAACAGGCAGGCAGAGCGAATCACCACAAAACCAACATGTCCACAGAAAAGGAAAAAGCAGACATGACTGTGATAACATAATACAAAGGATGATGATAAACTAAGGCAAGGACAGGAATAACAATAATACAGAACTCCCCAAAGGGGAACCAAAAGCGAGGGCATGAGTTGAGGCTCATGTAATATAATTTAAACACCAAAATGAGAACAAGAGCTCAACCCATGCCCTGATACCAGCATTAAGTCTGCAGTTAAAATGTGAACATGGATGGAATAAAAAAAAATATTTAGTGTATCATCATATAAATAAAATGACAGGTGATTACATTTTGACTGTTACAAGTCTCTCCATTTTTATTATCTTAAATAAAAAAAAAAAATTAATAAATTTTTTTAAATTAAAAAAAAAACAATGGTCTGATACACTATATGTTTCCTATTAGCGACAAGTTAGCATTGTCATTTAGCATTTGCTGTTTTATAATTAGAAAGAGATGATGTTAACATTTCTTACCTCCAGTTAAAATGAGGTGAAGCTGGGTTCACACTATAATGTTTGGACCAACTTTTACTGACATTTAGGCTTTTGAGATTTGGTGTTTGTTGGCAAATGCTGGCAAAATTTGTATTCCTTGAAAATTTTCAGCATGCTGAAAATTTGGCAACATTTGGAAATAAACGGTGGTGAAAGTTGTGCTCAGTTTGTAAAAGCTTCTGAGTGCTGGGCTAAGTTGTGCAGAGTTCACCTAAGTCATCCTAAGTTAAGCTCCGTTATCAAACGTTGACTGAAATGCTGGCGGAATCAGATGTTTTAGACCAAAACTCACTTCAGACATGCATGGATGAAAGAGAAATAGAGAGAAGGGTGAAAATCTCGTCACTGAGAAATTTACTGTTTTTAATTTCTTGATCCATGCATAATCATTCTTCAGGATTTATTGGTTCGGCTTCCATTGTGGGAAATCAAACAGCGCTGATGTGGTGTCAAAAAGTAAACGACATTTAACGGGATTTTATGTTGTTTTAATGGAGAGACTTCCATCCATCCATCCATCTTCTACCGCTTAATCCTTTTCGGGTCGCGGGGGGGGGGCGGCTGGAGCCTATCCCAGCAACTTTGGGCCAGAGGCAGGGTACACCCTGGACAGATCGCCAGTCCATCGCAGGGCCAACACAGAGAGACAGACAACCATTCACTCTCACAGTCATACCTAAGGACAATTTAGAATGCGTTATCGTCACATGAGATAAAATTTTGATCAAATCGCGCAGCCCTACTTGGCAATGGTGGAGAGGAACAACTCCCTTTTAGAAGGAAGAAACCTTCGGAAGAACCAGGCTCAGGGAGGAGCAGACATCTCTAAGTGCTTTGAGATGTCACTCGACATACAGTATAAAGCACCATATAAATCTAATCCATTATTATTATTTTAAAAAACATGAATCCAGTTGACTTAACTGAGCTTTCATACAGTGTAGTTGTCCACAGTTAAGCTTCCCACCCAATTTTGCCTCTGTTTCAATATTTTAGATGAGCAGTCACAATATTATTATTATTATTATTATTATTAACCTTTATTTATACAGGTGGTCTCATTTTCAAGAGAGACCTGTCACACATACTTCAGATACAAATCCCCAACCAAACCGGGGTCTCTGCTCAACAAAAACAGGTTTGAGTCTACCTAAGAGCACCACATCTAGAACAAATGTTAGATTGTTATAGTAGATACACATTTTTTTTTTTTTTTTGCTAAGCTTGTAAAAGCAAGAACTAAATCAGAAAAAGATGACCAATGTGGAAAAAAAAGAAGCTGCTCCAAAACCTAAAACTCACAACAGTTATGGTGCTGATCTGATGCAGGTGTATGCTTTTTTTTTTTTTTTTTTTCAGCAGGGATTCTCTCATACCAGCAGGACAACAATGCAAAGGATGTGTAATTAGTTATTTAGCGATATGCTACACAAGGGACAATGGGGAGTAGCATTTCATTCTAATATTAGCTATGGAGATCTGTAACATGAAAATAAAATACAGGGACAAAAATATAGCGTTATTATGCTTACCTAGAAGCCTTGTCAGCCCATCTTTTGTTCACATTTACTTCCGACAATGAAGCAGCTCATTTGTCGAATTCAAGTCAGGTGACCATGAAGCGCCGTTTTGATTGGTTAAACATATAGCAGTCCTTAGTGACGCCTCAGCGCCGCCTTATTAGGCTTCATAACTAAAGTTTAATTTTCAGAAAAAAATATGCGCATACTGAGACTGCCAACAAACAGATTCATGTTTTGAAAAATACGTGTTAGCATATCTGTGAAAATCAGCTACTCTCTGGATGGGGATTGATGATCTCAAAAACTAAAGCAAATAGACCCACTCAGCCCACCATCTAAGACATGTAGAGAGCAAACAGCACAATGGGGACTCAATCTATGGGAGAAACCAAACAGATGTTAACGACCAGCAATTCAAAGAGAATGAAGAAAGGAGTGAAGTCCAGTGCATTGCTGGAAGTCCCCTGGATGTCTAAACCTATTAGAGAGGGTTGTGGATCACCTCATCCCACCCTAACTATAGGCTTTGTCAAAAAGAAAAGTTTTAACCTTCTTCTTAAAAACAGAGATCGAGTCTGACTCCCAAATCCAGATTGGCAGCTTGTTCCAAAGGAAAGGAGAGGACCTTGATGGATGTATCCATCCATCCATCCATCAATCCCATCCATCACAAGAATACCTACCCTGCTCATTGCCTCTCAACTGGGATAACTCAAGAAAAGGCCCACTACCTCCCTTGGCAGTTTTTTGCAACATATTAGACTGAACAATTTTCCTTTGGTGGGGCTTGGTACAAGTGCTTTTTTTGTAAACTGTAATTGTTTAATTCCCCTTTAGGGGAATTTAGTGCATGTGCTGTATTTTGATTTTTACTTTCTTGTGTTTTCTGAGATACAGTATCTTGTATTCTGTGGAGTATCTGTGTAATATGAAATAATGCACAGATTATCTATTTGGAACAAAGCTCCCAACACAAACGGCTATGATTCTTAAGTCATTCACCCATTCACTGGGAAATAATTGAAAAAAATTGTGAATAAAGGCAGGAATAAACTTTTGCTATGCATTATTTATTCTGGGTTCACCTTGGCAGCTTGCTGTACGAGATTAAAAGAATAATTTCAAAGCTGTAAATAATCTGTGCAGGCATATACCACATCCTCTGAAGGGCAGTGAATTATTTATTGTAATCTGGCAATGCAAGGTTGTTTATCACATATTAATGTGATACATCAGGGGAGTAATTCTCCTCTGGCACACCACAAGCAGTTTCACTCACTCTGCATCAGGGTACATAGTCTATCTATGAGGATTCATGAGGTTGTAATCTGAGTGGGAGCTAATCTACACCTGCAGGGCCCTGTCAGGGACTGATGGTAATTATTTGCAAAGATTTGTGTGACTATATATAAATTGCTTTGGTATTATTTTCAGAACAGACTTTGAACCTAAGTTGCACTAGTGAGCTACATGTAACATATGTAAATAGGCTGGTACTAGTAAGATGGCGGCAGGGTTGGATGTGGGTGGACCGGGGTGGCTAACTGCTGGTTTCCGGTAGTGACTCCACTCGGAATATAAAGGAAGTGGGCGGAAGAGGCTCGGCCTCTTTCATCATGGAGCCACCTGGCATGCAGGCGAGTGCCGTAAGCCTTTGTATATATTTATACAGTTAACCGAGTTCTGCTTCTTCGTCATTCCCATAATTATGGACACAACATTTGGCGATGAGGTAAAAGCGTTAATGAAGCGTTCCATTGCCAGCTTTTGGCCTTTTCTGGAGGCCCCAGGCAAGCGGCCCGTGTCGTGGCCTCATTGGTTTGCTGCTTTTACCAACTGTCTCGTTGTCTTAAACCTGGGCGAGATGGAGAAGCTCTGAGCGCGAGCTGTGCTGGTCCATAATTTGGGAATGGAAGGGCAAAGGATTCTGGAGAACCTTGGAGGTGCTGACAGCTTTCACGAGGTAATAAAGCTAATGGTGTGGTACTTTAGGGTGCCAGAAAATGTCACCGTGAAGCGCATTCAGTTTCAACAGCGTCGCCAGCGGTTGGGAGAACTGGTAAGAAGATTTTTGGCGGACCTTCGTGAGCTGGCGAGGGATTGCAGATTTGGGGCCCTGGAGGACGAGATGATTCGGGACCAGCTGGCACAGCACATCCGCTGCCCGGCGGCCTGGTCTAGGTTGTTGACACACCCAGGGGAGTTGACGTTAGCTTGCCCAACAGTTTGAGGTGGCAGAGACCATCGCAAGAGGCCTTACTGAAGGGGCTTCTCTGGAGAAGAATGAGTCTCGTGCTGAGGCACTGATCATGGACCCTTGTTGTGACGAGTGCGGAGAGGAAGATTTTGCCTCCGTGGTCAGGATAAGGTCTGCCCCTGGTACGCCGACATGTTATGGGTGTGGGTCCACTGAGCACTGCTTTAAGTCCAGGATGTGCCCAGCGAAAGGAAAGCGTTGTGGCAAGTGCGGTGTTTTGAACTATTTTGCCAGGGTGTGCGAAAACTTTGTACGCAGAAGCCATAGGGGTGAACCAGATGCTGCGCAGAACACTCCAACAGTTGTGCATACCGTCTCCCCAGAGACGACAGGGAGGATCGGCTGCATGGTCACTCTAGATGGCGTCGAGATCCCGCTTTTGGTGGGTACTGGAATGGTGATTTCCGTCCTGAATTTAGAGACCATGGAGAGACTGTTTCCCCACCGGCAGATTAGAAGGCATTATGAAGAGTATTATGGTTATGGATGGAACAGGTTGGCTATTTTGGTCTATGTGGAAATGGAGGCCCAGTTTAAGGACAGTGTGACACCCAGTGTTCGCATCAGTTTCAGCATCCAGGGTTAACGTTATGGGTTGCAACCTATTTTTCAGTCTTGGGTTCTCCATCGCTAACGTGTCGGGTGAAGAATGGTCTGGATGTGGACTGTGGGGCCAACCTGTTCCAGTTGTGGAGGGTGCTGAGGTGTGGGATTCAGACTGGTTGGACAAAGTGGCAGAGGGAGAGCACAAGCTACGCCACGCGGAGCCATCTCGGGCTGGATTCGATGCCGTCATGAAGGCTGCCCTTGACGAGGGTGCCGGACAGCACGACGGGACCCCAGATGAGGCTCGTGAGGACAAGGCGCCAACACCGGAAGAAAACGGCACTAGACCGCAGAGGGTGGTGATCGTAAAGCACTCCCAGTGACGGCCTGCCAAGAGGAGACTGAGACGAGCCCGCAAGCCGGAGCGATCGGTGACGGAGGCCTGTCGCAGGATTGGTGATCTGGATAAAAGTAAGAGGGTTCCCTCGAAGACCAAGGTTGATGCTTGAGTACGACGGGATGACAGTCCACACGAGCAGTGGGATGACCAGAGACAGTTCCAGGTGGAGCCCGGCTGGATGGAGGCAGATTGGCATGGGTCTATTCACGTCTGCAGACACCCGAGGGATCTGCGGCTGCCAGTGGTGGAGAGGAGACAGCGCAGCAGGAGCCCTGAGGTGAGGAGACGGAGACACCTGGAGAGGGATCCATCCAAGGACTGAGGGTCTTTTGGTGTTGTCTGTCTGTGGTGTTTACACTAGTCCTGTATGTGTTGTTTTACTATTTGGTAGATTTACTTTAAAAAAAAAAAAAAAAGAAAAGAAAGTGAGTGCGGTAGGCATAATGATTTGTGTAGTTGCGAGCCTGAGCTGAGTGCTTGCATGACAATTTTATTAGCCTGTGTGGTGTTATGACTGTTTTGCACTGAGTTTCAGCGTGTTTTATTTGATTAGTATTTATGTGTTAAATTTTGTAGTTAGTGGGGTGGTGGCTCAGTGAGTAATTATGGCAGTGGTGAATGTGAGCCCACCTGGTTTATTAGACCCATTTTAATTGAATGTCCCAACGTTATTTTGTTCTGTGTGCCCAATGTGGGGTGGGAGTTGGGGTGGGGGCCGCCAGTAGTATATGTATTGTGGTTTTGTGTGTTATGTATAGTAGAAGTATGGGGATTGTTTTGCAGTTAGAGACACAGCCTTATGTTATTTAATTTTTTTTTTTTTGTTACTTATTTGTACCCATAGGTAGACTTGGTTTGCAGTCTGGTGACAAGCCACCGGCTGCTGGTCGCTGCGTGCGTGAGCGCCCTAAACCTACATGTTTTTGGTGTGCGGGTGGAAACCGGAGAAATCCTGGCGTAAACCCGCGCAACACGGGGAGAACATGCAAACTCCACACAGCTCACTGTTGGTCGGGGGCTGGGATCGAACCCACGATCTCATGATCCCCGCGATCCCCCGGCCGAGGGTAAAACTGTGCTGCCACAGTGCTAAACCACTGCGCCACCGTGCAGCCGGTTGTTTTGTTGTTCTTACTAGCGGCAGAATAACCCACTCAGCCTTGTAGGGGGCGCTGGTAGTCTACCTGGCCCCGCAGCCTTAGTTGTGTGAGTGGATTGGTGTTTATTTATTTTTGTACATATGTTTTTCCTGTTAGTGCGTGAGTCGGGTGACAAATTAGTGTGGGTTATTTGTGTGCCTGACATTTTTTTTAAAAGGGGGGTGAAATGTAACTTATGTAAATAGGCTGGTACCAGTAAGATGGCGGCCGGGTTGGACGTGGGTTGACTGGGGTGGCTAGCTGCCGGTTTCCGGTAGTGACTCCACTCGGAGTATAAAGGAAGTGGGCGGAAGAGGCTCGGCCTCTTTCGTCGTGGAGCCACCTGGCATACAGACGAGTGCCGTAAGCGTTTGTATATAGTTATACAGTTATCCTGAATAAAGCCCAGTTAACCGAGTTCTGCTTCCTCGTCATTCTCATAATTATGGACACAACTCTATGCTGTCTTTATCATTTTTGTTTTTAAGCAGCAATAACTGAATTCCTTCACCAAACACCTCATGGCTATGCTCCAATTTGCTATTTTGATTTTGGAAATTGAATAATGAAATAAAACAATGATATTATGCATATATGAATGCCTCAAATTTGTGTTGGCACATGCATTGTGTGCCTCAGTATGCTGAAACAAGCATACCAGTTACATCCCCTTGAAAACAAACAAATCATTAATGCTTTCTTTTGTATTTTGAGTAATTAGATTTCAACAGTTTACACAATCTCCAATGGCTGTAAAGTTTCAAACATCAAATGTTTAAAACCTTCATTACATGGCCAATGCAGAATAAATATAATTGTTTGCAAATTCAGAAATGTATCCCTAAGTACCAAATGGCCACTTCGATTTGAATAAATTTCAATCAGTCTGTATTGCTTGGCTTTACAATTATTTCAAGGTTCTCCTTTTTTTCTTTTGCCTCAATGAGACAAGAGAAGTGTGGCCAAACCAATGGTGACGATGAACTTCATTTTCTGGTCCTCACTCTGTGGGCACAGAATATGTCACCAGTTGCACAAGAGGCAAGGCTAAAAGTTAGAAAATGAGAGATTGCCTTTAGGCTCATTAGGAACAACAGCTGGTTGGGTAATGAAGAGGAAACGGCGTGTCAAGAGGTTCCCTAAACTTCCCAAGAGATGCATTTGCAGACTATGCGATTGCAAAGAAAGATTAATGTTGATGCATCATCACTTTACCACACTCAAATGACTCTGACAGTAGACTAGTCTCTGTCATTTGTTATTATTGTTATAAAAAGTATTGCTAAAATAACACATCTGTGAAGTATTCATGTGCAAGCATCAGAGATACTGGCCTCCATTATTAAGGTGCCACGGAATATTCATTCATTCATTCATTTATTCATTTATTCATTGCAGGTAATTACATTTACACGTATTCACATCTATAACCAACTTACAGGTGCAGCTCAATAAATCAGAATGTCACTGAACACATAATTTATTTCAGTTATTCAATTCAAAAAGTGAAACTCATATATTAAATAGATTCATTACACACAGAGTGATATATTTAAAATGTTTAGTTTTTAATATAATGTTAATGATTATGGCTTACAGCTAGTGAAAACCCAAAATTCAGTTTCTCAGAAAATTAAAACATTACATGAGACCTTTTTTTAAAATTGATTTTTAACAGAATGTTGGCCTACTAAAATGTCCATGTGTGCACTCAATACTTGGTCGATGCTCCTTTTGCATGAATTATTGCATCAGTGTGGTGTGGCATGGAGGCTCTCCACCTGTGGTACTGCTGAAGTGTTATGAAAACCCACATTGCTTTGATAGAGGCCTTCAGCTCATCCGCATTGTTGTGTCTGGTGTCTGTTGACAATACTCCATAGATTCTCTATGGGGTTTAAGTCAGACAAGTTTGTTGGCCAATCAAGCACAGTCATACCATGGTCATTAAACCATGCAGGTATTGGCACTTTTGGCAGTGTGGACAGGTGCCAAGTTCTGCTGGAAAATGAAATCAGCATCTCCATAAAGTTTGTCATCAGAGAGAAGCATGAAGTGCTCTAAAATTTCCTGGTAGACAGCGGCACTGACTTTGGACTTGATAAAACACAGTGGACAAACACCAGCAGATGAGATGGTTCCCCAAATCAGATGTCAAGTCCTGTCATTTGGAAATCAAGGTCCCAGAGTCTGGAGGAAGAATGGAGAGGCACAGAATCCAAGTTGCTTGAGGTCCAGTGTGAAGTTTTCACAGTCAGTGAGGTCATGCAGCGTCTTGTATATACCACTGCGGTGATGTCTTTGGGCCTCTATGAAATCACCATAGTTATAGATTCATTGATACTGCACCCCTTTTGAGTAATATTGTGCAAATATATTTCATTTGTCTGAGTTTATTTTGAGAGTGAAAACATTATAAACTTAATAATTAGTTGATATAATTTTATACTTTGATCCAAGATGTAATTCTAAATTTATTCATATGGTATCCAATTTAGGTTAATCAGATAGTGATGCCATTGTGTAACAAATATGGTAGTTTAGGGAATCAGTTTCACAAATATTCAACTCTCTCAAATATTCAGAGAGAAAATCTTGATTTACTTTTATTTTGTCTGTATTCGTATGTTTCATTGTGTTGCAGTGCAGTGACACTGTGGTTCAAGGCTGCTTTGTAGTATGTACAGTCTCGCTGTAGATGACAATGATTGATGCAAGTCCTGTGATTGCATGACAGTAAAAAGATTACAGTTAAAAAATAAACAGTTCTGGAAATGGGGTGGGTGGGGGTCCATACCATAATTTTGCAAGGTTTGAGCTCAGGATCTTCTTTCTGTTATTTAAAAGCATGTGTAAAATGACACACATGCACAAAATATGATTAAATAAATACACTGTAAATATGATAAATCATGTAAGATAATGTGGAAAAAAAATTTGTTTTGCCTGATGTGGATTTTGATTCACATTCCAAATTGTATGATTACAGTGTCAGAGTATTTGGTAATAACCTCCACATCTTGTCAAGAGTTTCACACTATTCTAGCCAATGTTGACTTTAGCACTTCCCACAATGGCATCAAGTTGACTCGAAGTAGATCTCGACTCCAAATGTTCAATCTCATCTCACAGATGCTCAATTGGACTGAAATCTAGCGACTGGGCAGCAGGCTGAATTTACTGTCATGCTCATGGAGGCATTCCTGGACAATTTCTGTTCATGTGGCATGGGGCATTACCCTGCTGGAAAAAATTCTTCGGCAGCAGTGCCTTCATGCTGTTAGGGATGCACCTGATCGGCAATAACACTTTCCTATCCTGCAGGATTGAACCATTTCTTCTCTTTTATCAAGGGTTCAAATGTGATATGTGCCACTGTGAAAAGAGACCACACATCACTGTGCCATAGCTTGATGTGTGGCATGATTCATGCACTCATGTGGATTTCCCTCCATACTCGGGTCTTTTCATCAGTCTGGAACAGCAGGAACCAGGATTCATCTGTATTTTCAATTGTCTAGTGCAGTGAGTTGTACTTCAGTCCAATGAAACACAGTGACTGTTGTCACTGGAAGAAGCAGATCTCTGTAAGTTCACAGAGTGGATTTTGGTTCGGAGTTTGTCAGGTTTGTCCAGGTCATTTTTTAATGGCCAGCCAAATTAAAAGATAGCATGCTGTGTTATATTTATCAATGGCTGTTAATAGTTTCTTTAAAAAACTATGGAAATAGCTTTGTTCTCAGTAAATATGTGTCATTTTTTGCACACAATTAACACTCATTTATGCCTTATGTGTAGCAATCAAATCTCAGAAGTGTTACATTATTTTTGTGCTCTTTGATCTATGCGTTAGCAGGAATTTTGTCCCAAATATCAAAATCCTTTCAAGTGTTGCGCATGGATAAATTATGGGCTCCGGCAGAAAAGGATATCTCTCAGCAAGATATTTGTTTACAGGAACCAATCTTACTATGTGGAAAGCTGAAGAGACTTTACAGACCAACTAATATCTACTGATTAATGTGATGAAGGAAAAAAAGTGAAAAGAAGAAAAAAAGGTTAGGGCTGATGAATAGCTAAGATGGTGGCACGACTTTAGCCAGCAATTAACAAGGCACCCTATGATTGGCTGTTGGGTCTCAGGCTGCGAAATGTGCTTTTTTTTCTGTTTCTACACTATAATGGGAAATTTTCCCTTTTCCAGGCATTAAATTATTTTTCGACATATTCAAAGGTGTGCATTTATAGTTTTAAAGACCAAAAACCATTTCCTTGTTGTATTCTTGCTCTTCAAAAAGGCTATCTGTGAAACTTTCTCTGTCAGTTTCAAGTCTGTTCAGTATTATTAATGAGACCATTGTCTGATTGGGTAAATGCTTCTTAATGAGGAGCTGCAAGCCAGTCACAAGCAACGAGACCTTGGTTGCCTAAACCTCAATTTCCACTGACTCTGGTTGTGGTCCACTATGGCTACGATGCGGTCGCTGCAGCAAATAGTTGTCATTCTACTCTCCACCAGATACAGTATGTTGTGGAACAGATCCGGCTTACCACAATGGATCACTAAAAATAATCAAGGAGTTTATTTTTGATGGATGCTGCATCCAGCATACAAGGATGTGCCGTGGTATCTATTGTATTTAATCGCTGATCATTGAAAAACTATTTAAGGATCACCTGTTATTTTCTGAGGTCTGCTCCACTACTGTGTCAAAGAAGATAAAACCTTTGGCATGACAAATACAAATAACATTTAAAGGCTACCTGCATTAATAAAGCACATGAATCCAGATGAATGGACTGCCGGGAAGGCTCGCCTACTTGTTGTTATCATGTGATTGTTAACTCTAGCTCGTGCTCTAGAGTTATTTTAAAGAATTCTTGCATGAATTTATCATGAAAACCTTGTTCTGATTGTTCTGATCTGTGCTGCTTCCAAACACAAATGCAGCTCGTGGGGAGTGCCGCAAGGTTGAGACCAGACTGCAGCCACAAATGAATGCATCCGCAGTTGGTGGAAATGGGGCTTAAGGCAGAGGCGGCATTTAACAACCAACTGGACTGTGATTGGAGGGGGTCTGAAGGCAGGACTTGTTGGTTTGTGACATCACTAATCCTAAGAAGTGCAATTTGCATGTTTCTTTAAAGATGCACTCTAAAACCACCTAAAAACCACCTCAAAAGCAAATATGTGTTGCTCAAAATAGTGTATTGGGGCTTTTAACCCACAAAAACAAACAAACAAACAAAAAAAAACCTTTCATTGCCTTAAAATTGCTTGGAAAGAGCTTTTACATCTTGCACCTACTTAAGTATGCGTTGATCTATGAATATTCTAATTAGCTCCACCCATACTCCCACGCACCAGTAGTGTATGCTGCAAGGCCACAGGAGAGGGGAGGGCTCCCCTCTCATCCGAGAACACCAAAGACTGCTTTGGTAAACAATGGCCAACTCGCCTCCCTCCTCCAGAGGCAGCAGGGGGCTTTAATGGCTCCTCCTCAGTCCTCCCTGATGTGGACTGAATGGAGTGTCCGGGCGGTTTGTTTACCCCCCGAAAACTCCTTCACCGAACCAAGTCAAATGAATGCAAAATGGACGGGTGGCAGTCTTGGCGCCTTCATCCCCTGAGAAAAGATGTCTCTCTCTGGTTCGGCCTTCTGACCGTGTGCCTCCCATTCCTCTGTAGGCTCCTCCGGCAGCCGGTGCAACAGCCAATGGACTTGGGTCTCTAAGCTGACCCTGCCCCTTGTGCACTATGGGGCTCCAGAATACTGTATCCCCAGTAGTGGAAAACGGTGGCCGCCGTCAGTTTGGCACCATCCCTGGGAAGGGACGGTGACTGTCAGGATGGTCAGTGGTAGGTAGAGGAGCAACAGTTTGAGCCGGTCCTCACAGCTCATTATGTCACTAGCTCCATTTAAGCCCCCCCCCCCCCCACACACACACACACACACACTCCCTCCTCTCTGCCTCTCATCCGCTCTGTCTCTGCCTCAAATCCTGCTTGATCCTCGGCTTCTCCCTCTTCCCACGAGGCAGTGAACTCAGGTCTATAGCCATGCCCAGTGCTTAGCCTGATTGGTTAATGTTATAACCAATCAGGCTAAGCAGGAATGCTTACGTAGCTAGAAACACGCTGTCCAAAATTGTGTGTGTGTGTGTGGGAGGGCTTAACTGGAAATTCACAGCAGAAAAACAAACTTGGGACTGAGGTCAGATGTTGCGCTGCATATGTCTTATTAGACAAAAAAATAAAACATGTTACAGACATGTTGACAACAGAAAAAAATCTTGATTTCAAGAAAAAACTTGAAAAGTAATTTTGCACGACTGCATGCTTTGCTGTGTATAGACTGAACAATAATAAAGCTGGCTTTCTTTCTTCATTATAAAAATTTTTAGAAAGCATAATTTTCACATCAGAAACCAAAGGTCTGCTCTGTCCTGCCAAGATTACTCAGTTTAACGTTCTGCAGATGTCACTCCACTGTGTAAATTACTGAACAGTGTCTGTTATGATGTCACGTTTTTTTAAAATAATACAATGTGTATGGACCTGAATTGTGAAGTCGTGACACTGCTCCAGTTTAAATGGCATACAAGTGCATGTTTTAATGGGTCTTCAGTCAAAATAAATTGTGTGTTCATGCATTGGTGGCCTGGCAGGTATAAATGTCTACGCTAACCTTTCCCAGTGAGGATGGTGATTGGGTCCACTATTGAATTTATAATTAACTTGTGAGGAAACGTGGGCATTTTTCTATTAAAAGAGACATCTTGTCAATTATAATCCTTGCAGAGATATTCACTGAGCTTCCTGTTGGAAGAAAGGTCAATAGCTGTGTGTAATGAGTAATTGACTCAAGGCAGAGAGCAGCTCAGGCTCAGAGAGTGGTTCTGATCAAGTAGCAAAATGTGATTTATTTCCATATCATTTTCTCTCTCATTTTCCAACGTGTTACAGAAAATCAGGCCTGATTGAAGTGCCACTGTTGGGGCCAATT
This sequence comes from Pholidichthys leucotaenia, assembly GCA_020510985.1. Lineage (NCBI taxonomy): Eukaryota > Metazoa > Chordata > Actinopteri > Cichliformes > Pholidichthyidae > Pholidichthys > Pholidichthys leucotaenia. The sequence continues at coordinate 411,552,552 of CM035840.1, read as the reverse complement.
CATCACGAAAAATGACTTAGGAAAATGGTGCTTAAATGGGCTGAATGATGAAAAGAACATGGGTTTTCAGAAATGAACAATGGTAAAGACAGGGACTGATGACCTCTTATGCTGGATATCAGACTGAAACAATGGGCTGGTGTTTGTGGGCCACTGATGACAGACAACGGAGCTAAAAGGCAAACAGGTATTCATAGCAGTCAGTGTGGTGATATATTCTGGAGGTATTGTGAAGGTATTCATAACCCAACTAAATGATACCTTGATGTGCTTCTCCGTGCAAAGGCATGGAGAAAGAAAAATAATAAATTCAGCCGATTTATTAATTAACAGTTTTCTTCTTCTTTTGGTTGAATGCATATGTAGACAAGCAGAATGCTCAAAACAGGCATAATTAAAAAAAATGAAAATCAGACCCATCAAAAGTGACACATTGCCGTAACTGTTCTGTAAACTGATATGGCATTACTCCAGAGTGATCATATTTTTTTAAGTTATATGAATATTTTTAGCATTCCAGTATAAATAGGAGAACATCGTTTTCTGTGTTGCAGGTATGTAAACATGCCTTTTAGTCTTTAATAAAGTATATACAAACTTTGGGAGAAAAATCCACATTCAAAGACACACAAAACATGAACTCATGATTCAATTCATGAGTCTAAAGCAGGCTTTAGATGTGACTTTTATTTTACTTCACTTTTTATTCTCACAAATAAAATGTGAAAAAAAAATAAAGACATGGTGTCATAAAAATAATACATAAGAGGGTTTAGAAATGAATAATTGAAAAGGTGGTGAAATTGTATTTTGAAGAAATAGTGTTGTCCTAGTCAGGTTGATTGAATATTTATAGAAATGTATGAGTAATGACAGATATAATACACACAAAGGGATTGATAATGGCTTTTGGGTATATGAGGCATAAGAGAATTGTGTATGTAGGAAATGTGTCAGCATGCATAAACAAGCGCAGGAGTGCACATACACTAACAAGGAGCATTATCTACACATCTGGTTGACTGCTACAGTGTTTTATGTATTTTAAAATTTGATTACAGGGATATAAATCAACCTGCTCAAAATAAAATTATTACCCAGTAAAAAATTTCAAACTGCCATAGAAGATGTTGCCTCAAGGCAAGATCATTCACTTTGGCCCCACATCCCCCAGATATCATGAAAAGGCGGAGGGGAAATGTCAAGTCCATACATTTCTAGCGGAAAATGAAACACTTGGCAGTTTTTCATCAGTGTGCAAAGGAATTCACTTGACGCTGGCCAGTATCACCCCAGCATCCCAAAGTCACACACTGAGACCTTAGCTTAGATGTTCCTCTCTGCGCTGAAGGCAAGATATGTAAACATATTTGCCAGCGTTAATCTCGACAACTGTTTAACATAGATGTATTAGGTCTGTATGATGTCGAGCCTACGCTGTTGAAAACCCCATGTATAATTCTCTGTGAAGTGTATGCTCTAAATCTCTAAATGCCTCTGACAGATCCCAGCAGGTAAAAGTTTGGAGAGCTTTTGGAAGTGGATTTTAGCAGCCTTGTTGAAGGCTGTGGCATATTTTCAGACTGTATCATAATGCTAATATTTTCTCCACCATCAAAGTTCTCCACATTCAGAAGGAGCACAATCCTCTGATATTCTAAAATTAACATTATTGAAATGTAGGAGCCCAAGCTTTTCAACCAAAGAGGCTAGCCATCATTATTACTGACTTGTTCACCTTTTTCGTTTACAGTATGGCACTTCTGACAATTATTTTATAGCATTAATGAAAAGTGAACTTTATTTTAATCAGCTCTAATTACTCACTTTGATCAATATGTATGTACAGTATCACAAAAAGAACTGAATTTTAAAGGACTGCGAGGCATGAAAATATTAGAATATAAAATGTGACTGTTTGGGATGCAAGGGTCATGTGCAGGTGACCAGGTCTTCCACTTTCAAACATGTCTAATATCTGAAAGGCTCTATTATCATTCCTTGTATTTAAAATAGTGGTGTCAAATGATTAAAAATGTTAATTGCAATTAATCTTTTGTAATTGCTTGTTAATAATAATGTACCTTAAAATGGTCGTTTTTCAAGCTTTTCATACTCTTATTACCATGGGAGTGGACAGATGTGCTTGCTTTCTGCAACTGCAGGTTTATTATTATTACCTCCACCAAGGAGGTTATGTTTTTGCCGGCGTTTGTCTGTTTGTTAGCAACATAACTCAAAAAGTTATGGATGGATTTTGATGACATTTTCAGGAAAGGTGTATCATGGCACGGGGAACAGATGATTAGATTTTGGTGATGATCTGAGAGTGCACACCTCCATCAAGGGCTTTGTTTGCATTTGTGCTGCAGGATTACACAAAAACTACTGGATGGATTTAGATGAAATTTTCACCAGAGTTGGTTCTTGGGCTAGAGGAGAAGCCATTACATTTTCTGAGATGATCTGAGAATGCATACCTCCACCAAGGCTCTTATATCCTCGCAGACTGTTAGCAACAATACTCCAAAACTACTGGATGGATTTGGATGAAATTTTCACCAGAAGTGGTTCTTGGCCTACACACGAACCCATTACATTTTAGGGTGATCCATGACTGCATACCTCCGCCAAGGCTCAATCTTCTTGCAGTGGTTTAGTAGGATTATGTAAAAACTACTAGATGGATTTTGCTCAAATTTTAACCAGAGATGGTCCTTGGCCTGCAGACGAACCCATTACATTTTGGAGCTGATCTGTGAGCGCATACCTCTACCAAGGCCCAATCTTGCAATGTATGGTGGGATGGAGACGGGGAGATACAAACAGATGGATGGACAAAGGGAGGGAAGGAAGGAGCCTTGGCGGAAGAATTAACTCTCTGAGTGCTTTTCTAGTTTCAACATGCAAACATAATGACAAATACTACTCAGAACATTCTCCATAAAACCTCTGAAATACTGCTTGTGCAAAACAGATGGGCAGGGCATACTGACCTCATTGTAGCAATATTTACAATACTAACACAATTTAGTGTCCACCTTTACTCTCGTTATCACTACATGAGAACAGAACTGCAACATGTGTGGGTTGCTTCCATTACTTCTTTGCGTTGAGCTGGTTGCTCAAACATAAGCTTGTTTACATTTTCACAAGACAGAGCAGCTCACTTCTTCAGTAATGGAATTGAATGACAATATACAATAATACTGCAATGATAGAGAAAACTGCTTCATTTAGGAGCTTTTTTACAATTATACATGCACATAAAGGAGAGTAGAAATTTCTGGTAGATGCTGATGAATAGGTGCTAAAGTGGAGTCAGGAGGGACTGCAGTTTGAACTGAAGAAGGAGACGGAGAATGTTAATGAAATAATATTACCTAAGTGTGTGGACTGCTGGGTTATTGTAAAACCACCATCAGCACCAGAGTGGCTGGACCACTGGGTTATTAATGCCATCTTTAGCACCGGGAGCAGCTAGGCTACTAGTTTGTGGGCCCACTTCAACACCACCACCAGAACCAGGGTGGCTTGGCTGCTGGGCCACTGCAGCCCTACCCAGCCAGCATGCCCATGTGGACCCCACCATAGGTTTAACCTGGGCTCTCTTATGGGCCCCATGTGGGTTTGTCCATGGGATCCACATTGGCCCCATCTGTGTTTGCCCACATGGACTTACCCACTTTAAACCCAACTGGGCCCCACATGGGTTTAATGCGTATGAGCACGTTTCAGTAACACTGGCACCATTGATAAAGTCTATGTGGACAAACACACCTGGGGCCAATGTGGAACCCATGGACAAACCCACATGGGCCCATGAGACAGCCCAGGTTAAACTTATGATGGGGCCCACATGGACATGCTGGCTGGGTAGGGCTGCAGTGGCCCAGCAGCATCTCTCCTAAGCTTTTGACAAAGTTAACTATAAAATTCTCATAAATATATGATCAACAGTATAAATGGTTTGACCAGTGTTGTTTTAAATTAATTTTAAAAATACAAAAATACAAATATAAAGATGCTGTAATCCTATGTGGGGTACCACAAGGTGTGGTGATCTGAGCACTGATCCCATCCGCGCTCGGATTACTCAGTATTTCCCCTTTTCTACCATATTTTGGGGTTTGTTATTAGGACCTCTCAAGGGCTCTTATTGTGACAGCGTCACGGCCGTACTTCCGGCTGTCAAAGCCAAGCTGGTGTCGTGACAGCTGTTTGTCATTTTTGTTAATTACATTCCCCTTTCCTGGTTGGTCTATGTCCAATATTTAAGGGAGCAGCTGAGGCTCACTCCTCGCTAGGACCTACACACACACACACAACTCCGTGTACATGGACTGGAGTTCCTACCCCTGACTCCAGTCTTCCTTCTCTGTTTTGGATTCATCGCTGCTCGTCTTTTGTAAGTGTTTTTGTACAGCGTAGGTTCCGTCCTTGCTGCATCTTCTCATTTGTCATCAGTGTTTATTATTTTGTGTTTTAGTGTATGTACGTGTTTTGCCCCACATGGCTTTTTACTTTATCCTTTTGTCCTTTTGTCAAATAAACAAGCAAACTTACTTCTGGCTCCTGGCGCCTCACAAATGCCCTGCAAGTGGCATTCATGACAGTAGGTCGCAGCCACATGAGACGCCAGCCACAGTAAGTTTGTTTTGGGCTTAAGTTTTCCCCTTTTTCCAGTGCCAGTGTACTTCAGGAGATGGCGTCATCAAGGACTGGTTATTCCTTGGACCTGGGCTACGAGCTGGTCATGGCTCTCATGGAGGTTGATGGCCTCTTCTCCAACGCTCGCATGCTTGCCACTCTCGAAAACTCATGCTGGTACCTGGATCTCGCAGAAGCAGCAATTAAGCGCAATCCTTGCCTTGCGGATCACGTTGAGGGCAGGGAGAGGATGGCCGAAATTATGGCACTTCAGCGGAGGATCCATGGGCCGGTGAAAAGTCCCAGCAGGAAGCTGAAGTCGGAGCCGATGGTGAGGCATCTCTGCTCCTCGCCTCGGGATCAGGTTCCTGCAACCCATCCAGCCCTAAGTTCTGCGTCACCGAAGGGCCATCTCCAAATGCTGCAGAGGAGGAGAACAGCCGGGGCCCCCTGTGAAGAGACCCAGTGGGCAGCTGAGCTCATCAGGGGTCATGTAGCTGAAGCACACTCTTCCTCTCATCCCAGCAGGATCCTGAAGAATGTGATGGTGGCAGTTAGACTGGTGGAGGCTAATCCCGAACTTAATAACTATCCTGAGTACGCCGAGCTGCTGGCCTCTGTTTCTGAGCAGCAGCGGTGCTTTCCAGACCTGAATCTAGCCTCGCCCTCTGCCAGAAGATGTCGTCGCCCTGCCTGCAATCAACCTCTGCGAGATCCCCTTCCGGATCCTGTCCCGGGCCGTTGCAAGAACTCTGCTTCCCAGCCAGCTGTTTCCCCCACACCACATCAGAGGGTTGAGACAGTAGCCCCAGCCTCCAGGTGATCCACTTAGCGTTCGTTTCCGTGTGAGTTTGTCTCAGGTCACCTCTCCCTGCTGTTCCGTCAGCTTCTCGTTCCTGGACTACCTCGGCTGCTTCTCCCTCCTCCTCAGCACTCTCTCCAGCTGCTGCGAATTCAGTGAGTCCTGCTCTGGCTCCACCCGGCACTAATCCCGTGAGAGCGGCTCCTCCTCATCTTCCCGGGGGTCCCTCCGTCACCATCCTTAGGGGAAAGGGGAGAACCAAGCCCGCTGCTGCAGGCATCATCGCTCCCCGGGGGAACAAGCAAGTGTTGTTTCATTCTCACTCTCAGTACAGTGAATTGCCTTGTCTGACTCCTGGGGGTGGAACTCGGGGTTCACAGTCCTCTGAGCTCCCACCACCTGCTGCAGCCTTTAACATTGAACCTGCAACCTCTGTGTCTCCTTCCCTTCTCTCTGAGCGTCCCCTGGTGCCAGGAGTAGACTGTCGGAAGGAGGAGGAGCCTGCGGCCCTGGAGAGCCTGGTTCCAGTTCCGCAGCCACGTCACGGGCAGATGATGAGGCCTGACTGCCGTTTGAACCCTGAGCTGATGATCAAGCGTCCCCGGGTCTCCATGGAGGAGCAGTCGGACCCAGCAGGTCACGGATCCCCTGCCACCACGCCGTGAGGGCCTTCACTGTGGGCTTCAGCGCCTGGGGGTTCCCAGACTGTGATGACCATCATGCCGGCTGTGGAGCCCGCCGCAATCAAGTTGGAACCAGGAATGGACCTCCAGATCATTGAGCCTGGATCGTCGGAGTCCTGGATGGCGGTGGAGCCCGAGATCAGGCAAGTGCTCTATTTTGTCTTCTTACTTTCCGTTCTGGAGCATTCTTGCGTGTCTTTTGGGGAGAAGAGCTGGGTGCAGCCGACCGCTGCATCTGAGCTCGTCTCGTCGGGTTCTGCCACTGCCGGTGATCCTGATCCCGGTTCTCTCTGTCTTTCTGAGCCTTCTCCCAGGGTCACTGGACAAGAGTCAGCTCCAGTCATTGCCGTCGAGGCACCAGGTTTGTGTTTGGAGGTCATCCCAGGTGCTGCGCTGGCCCAATCGGGGTCCGTCGTGGGTGCTGCGCTGGCCCAATTGGGGTCCATCATGAGTGCTGCACTGGCCCAATCGGGGTCTACCGAGGGTGCAGCGCCGGTTTGGTCCAAGGTCGGTGAGGGAGCTGCAGATCCCCTTCTGCCTGACGCTGGACTGGTTCCTCATCTTCCCCCCTATTCTTCTCCACCGGACGCCACTGGGGTCTCCCTTATTCGGATCGGCTTCCCCTCACTGTCCCTCTCGGTAGGGAGGCCGCCTCCGAGCTTCCCCATCTAGTGCTGGTGGTCTAAGGACGCAGGTCGGCCGCCTGAGAAACTGTCTCGCTGGTTCTGTGTCCTGGGTCAGCCGCCCGAGAAACTGTTTCGCTGGTTCTGTGTCCTGGGTTGGCTGCTCGAGAAACTGTCACTGGTTCTGCATCCTGGGTCAGCCGTCCAAGAAACTGTTTCACTGGTTCTGCGTCCTTGGTCAGCCGCTCGAAGAACTGCTGTGTTGGTTCGGCGACCTGGTCCGGCCATCTGAGGCACTGGTTCCCCGGGTCTGGCACTTGGGTAGGCCGCCCAAACTGTTGTTTTTTCTTTGTGTTAGGTGGAATCTGGATGAGGGTAGACCGCCTGAACTGCCTTTTTTTTTTTTCTCATCTCCACTCTCTACCCACCGGCGTCCCTGAAATTGCGTTTTTTCCATGTATATTGAAGGGATTTTCTGTTCTTTGCGCGTATTACCGTGTGCACCATGCAGATATTTTTTCTTACTTATTCTGTAGTGCTTGAAGGTTTCTTTTTCTAGTTGAAGTGTTATTGGGTATTTAGGTATTTTGAAGTGTACCTGTATTTTGTTTTCCTCTCGTTTTTCTTATCGGGTTGTACCTTACATATTTTTGTTTATACAGTCTGCTGCACTTGATTATTTCTCTAGTTGAAATGTTACATGGTACTTATGTATTTTGGAACGGTACCTGTATTTTGTTTATTCATCCTGTTGTACTTGATTTAGTTTTGGTCATTTCTGTGTGTAAGCCACACCATTTTATGTTATCCATATTGTTACCCATTCCTTGTGAGTTTTTTTTCCTCCTCTGGGTGTCACTGTAGCCTTTTTTGTTTTTTGGTTCTCTCCCTCTGGGCGTGTTTCCCCCTCCGTCCTCCCTGGGTCGGTCCTGGTAGCCTTCTGGTTGGGGGGGGGGGGGGCTTGGATGTTACGTTTGACGCTTGGAATGCGCCCTTTGAACGGGGGGTACTGTGGTGATCTGAGTGCTGATCCCATCCACACTCGGATTACTCAGTATTTCCCCTTTTCTACCATATTTCGGGGTTTGTTATTAGGACCTCTCGAGGGCTCTTATTGTGACAGCGTCACGGCCGTACTTCCAGCTGTCAAAGCCGAGCCAGCATCGTGACAGCTGTTTGTCAATTTTGTTAATTACATTCCCCTTTCCTGGTTGGTCTATGTCCGGTATTTAAGGCAGCAGCTGAGGCTCACTCCTCGCTGCGACCTACACACACACACACCTCCGTGTTCATGGACTGGAGTTCCTACCCCTGACTCCAGTCTTCCTTCTCTGTTTTGGATTCATCGCTGCTCGTCTTTTGTAAATGTTTTTGTACAGTGTAGGTTCCGTCCTCGCTGCATTTTCTCGTTTTTTCATCAGTGTTTATTATTTCATGTTTTAGTGTATGTACGTGTTTTGCCCCACGTGGCTGTTTACTTTATCCCTTTGACCTTTTGTCAAATAAACAAGCAAACTTACTTCTGGCTCCTGGTGCCTCACTAATGCCCTGCAAGGGGCATTCATGACACAAGGTTCCATATTGGGTCTGCTGCTATGCTTAATTTATATTCCTGATCTTTCAAATGTAGCCAATGTATTATTACTAGTGGTGTTTTGTGGTGTAGTGAGTGTGGTATGTGTGTGTGTTGTCGTACCCGCCCCTGGTCCGACATCAGGGGGGCACGGCCCACTGTGTATATAGTTCTGTTCTTCATAATAAAGTGTTGTTCGTTCCCTGAATGAAGAGAGACTCCAACTCCTTTCTTCATACATAACATTTGCTGACACAAAGAAAATTATGAGAGCGTATGAGCTACCTCAACCCCTAATACCATTTTTGGAGTACATGGGAGAGCCGGTGATCCTGTGGCTGAAGTGGCGGGCCATGTTTGAGGATTACATCGGGACGCTGGGCCTATGTTGACTCGATGGGAGATGACGACAAGCGCTTCTGGCCCACCATCTTGGCGCGAAGGGCAGAAGAATTCTCGTACATTGGGTGAGACCGAACGCTATGACGATGCTGTCGAGCGGTTGGCCAAATTCTTCGCCAGGCAGACGAGGACCACGAAGCTGTGGGTGGTGGGAGTGTTGGCTCCAAATGAGGCTAGGCTAGTTAGCTTGGAGAAGCTAACGGCACATTCAGTGTCTATGGACAAGCTAGCCACAAAGCTAACTGCGTGCAAAAAAGCAGGCTCCAGGCTACCAGCTAGGCATAAAGGTGGGACTGGGGCCGCAAGTGGAGGAGTCCCCAGTCACTGAAGATGGTGAGCCAGCCAAGAAGTGCAGAAAGGTACAGGACCGCAGCACTGCTGAGTTTGACTGCGCAGTGTGTAACAACAACAGAGAGGGAGAAGGGCATCAGGAGTCATCCCCACAGCTGGAGGCTGGGAAGCCGGAGAGCCAGACCATGAAGGCTGAGAGCCCTGGGAGGCAGCAGTGGCAGTCGGACGCAGAGACAATGCAGCAGAGTGCCTTGAAGGAGGGTGCTGGGAGCAGCGATGAAGTGCCTGGGTCGGAGAGTGAAGCCGACGAGAGCAAAGCGGAGAGCCCCAGGGAAGAGCAGCTACAGCCAGGCATGGAGACGACACAGAGGAGTGCTTGGGGCGAGGGTGGTGAGAGCAGTCACAAAGTGCCTGGGTCGGCAAACGACACCAACGAAAGTGGTGCTGTGAGCCCCAAGAGTGAGCAACAGCAGCCGTGCGCCACGGAGGTCCGGCAGTGTCTCAGTGTCTGATCTCAGGCTACCCTGGGTGTGGGTACTGGGTGTTATGATGAGGCACCCGGGTCAGTGAGCGGTGCCGACGAGCACGCTTCAGTTTTTCCAGGAGTGCAGCCACAGGGGGCCGGAGTGGTTGGGGCCACGACACTGGTGTTGAAAGCGGTCGGGGGCAGACCGACGAGTACAGAGGGATGGCGTGCAGGTCAGCAGCACTGCGGGTCCCCAGAAAAGAAGCAGACAATGTTGAAGAGGGACACTCTCACTGGAGAGATTGTTTTTGATCCCGGAGCAGACGGCGGCCAGGGGTGCACATTTTGTGAGGCTGCCTGGGGCCTCCGTGCCTGTCTTATCTTCGGTGGCCAAGGGTGTGGATGCTTTGGGGCTGCCCTGGGCCCCCGGGCCGGTTTTACCCCTAACTACTGATGGACATCGGTGTCACATAAACATTACAGTGTACATATGTACATATTCTGTTGGTGTGCATGTGAGTATGGATGTTATGGGATTATTTTATAAATTTTGAGAGACGTGGTCCAATTGTTTTAGTTGTTTCATGTGAATGTGATAGGGTATTTTGCTACAGTTCATGATTCCTTGTTTCCTTAGTGCATGATTCGGGTCCTTAAATTGGAGAGGGTCTCGATTGTGTGTGTGGTTTTGCATTTTTGTAAGGGGGAGGGGAATTGTGGTGTAGTGAGTGTGGTATGTGTGTGTGTCACCGTACCTACCCATAGCATGACGTCAGGCGGGCATGGCCCACTGTGTATATAGATCTGCTCTTCATAATAAGTGTTGTTGGTTCCCTGCATGAACAGAGACTCCGACTCCTTTCCTCATACAAAACATGTTGGACGATTAAAATTTTTAATTGCAATTAATCTTGTGGAATGTTGAGTTAATTGAGATTAATAATGTGTTAATCACACTTTTTTCATACAGATACAGTGTACCTTAACCCTTTAACTTTCCGGCTGTCATAAAACATGTGCGCCACCTGCTCCCTATGTCGCAGGTCCGCGCCTGTCACGTGATGTGTCCCAAAAGCACAGAAAATCCAGTTGTAACAAGCATTTTACATCACAAGATGTCAGACATGTATAGCTTACTGCTCTTCACTGGAGGACTGGAGGACTTCACCCAAACGAGCCACATCAAAACATCATATTTGGAAACGCAAAGAAGAGAATGTAAACAAAGGCTCCATCCCAACATATATTTCCACACAGAGGAAGCGTTTGCTCCAAATTTTACAAACTGTGATTCTAAAAAGAGATTATTTAGCTTCTGAGGGGAAATATTTACCTTTTGTGACAGCAGAAGATGTTCTGGAGTGTGTAGACTTTCATCTGCCATTGACAGAGCTGCACGTGATGACAGAGAACAATAGCGCAGGTTTAGAGGCATAATGTGACCTAAATTGAGGTGCAATAAATCATAAAATAAATGTCAGTTTCTGGATGTGGGAGAGAAAGCAAAAATGACTGGCAGAAGATGAAAAAAGGACCGTGAATGATGAAAATGGACGAATGAAGACACGACGAGTGGTAGGTCTGATGGGTTTTTATCGGTTTGTGTACATTCTACTGATTTTCTGGTTCATATACTTTGAAGATAAGATAACAAAAAAACAAACAAAAAAAAAACTGTGACAAAAAAACAAAAACATCCTTGGTGTAAATATGTCCAAAGTCGACTTTTGACCAAAAGTTATCTAATTTTATACAGCTGCTGTTGCATTATGCAAATTAGATGCATAAGTTTACTCCAATCTCAAACTTTGTATCATATTCTATATCTTTCTAATTGACAGTGAGTCATTATCTCTTACCACATTCAAGTTAGAGCCTTTGGAAGTTGTCATATCTAAACTGAATATTTTCTTGAAAAAAAACTTGACTGCCAGACGGAGGTGAGCTGACAGTTCCACTGCTGCGCCATAGACAGAAAACAGTTAAAGTTGGTAATTTTTCAAGTTTGTCATACTGTTATGAACATGGGAGTGGACAAATATGCTTGCTGTCCTCACCTGAGGTGTATTAAAGCTCTCAACATATCCAAAATTACAAAAACTCTCCAGAATATTCTCCAGAAAATTCTCAAAAGTAGACTGCATGTGCAAACAACAGAATGCAAGGGCTCATTAACGTCCCTGCAACACAACTCAGCATCCAACCAACCAGCAGCCACAAATGGAGCTTGCTTTTTCTCCCATTGCAAACATCCACAACTTTTAAGCAGATCAACACAAAACCATAGACCTTGTGTGTCACAACGGACACAATTTCCCTTTTAGCAGAAAAATTGGAAACATAAACAAACAACTATCTCACCTGTGATGACACCCCACCGTGCTGCAAAAAAATGGCGGGGGAGTGAATGGACATTATGAACACAGCTTGAGAATTTTTTTAGACTGGTACTCACCAAAGCTATGAGGATGAAAACAGGAAAATGTCTGTCAGTGTCAGCTGCTGGAGGTCAGCTACAACTTAGCATGTAGCTACTAGCCAGCTAGCCAGCTTCCACAGGTAAAGAACAACCCAACACCCAGACAAAGTTTTGGAGAAGGCTGTAGCAATTATCCAGGTGAGAGCTCCATCAGACAACGTTGTAAACTTAAACATGACAGCACTTTGGGGATTTCCATGGCTGTAATCAAGCTTGTTTGACTTCACAATGTCTGCATGGTGTGCACAGTGTCTGTGTCCAGACCAGCTTTAGTACAGAAAGCCACTAGGCCAAAAAGTACTGTTTGCGCTTTCTGCCGTTAAGATTAGATAAGATAAGATAAGATAAGATAAGCCTTTATTAGTCCCACAATGGGGAAATTCCAGGATTGCAACAGCACAGGGATAGCAACACTCAGAGCAACAATCAGAAGGCAAGAAAAAACAAGAGCAGCTAGTATACATATTAAAATATATATATATATATATATAGATAGATAGATAGATAGATAGATAGATAGATAGATAGATATAGATATAGACACACAGTGCGGAGCATTGTGGTTGGTGGATGTGCAGCAGAAAGTCTAAGCTCTCTCTCCACGGATGCGGCGGGCCAGCTGGATGTCTTTGGGCATGATGGTGACCCTCTTGGCGAGGATAGCGCACAGGTTGGTGTCCTCGAAGAGACCCACCAGGTAGGCCTCGCTGGCCTCCTGCAGAGCCATGACGGCGGAGCTCTGGAAGCACAGGTCGGTCTTGAAGTCCTGAGCGATCTCCCTCACCAGGCGCTGGAAGGGCAGCTTACGGATGAGCAGCTCCGTGGATTTCTGGTAGCGATGGATCTCTCTCAGAGCCACGGTACCGGGCCTGTAACGGTGAGGCTTCTTCACTCCGCCGGTGGCCGGGGCGCTTTTCCAAGCAGCCTTGGTGGCCAGCTGCTTCCTGGGGTGCTTTTCCTTCAGTAGATTTACGGGCGGTCTGCTTGGTTCTTGCCATCGCTCTTTATTATTCTGTCTTATATTTCTTGCATGCCGCCTAAACTAAAGCCCGGCACCCGTGTCGTTTTCGCTTCAGTTCCCCGGTATGTCGAGTTTCTCCGTTAGCACCAGGTGGCGGTTGAGTGCTAGCTAGCTCTTCCCTGCTGTATCGTCTCCTGCTGTAAACAGTGGCTCCGTCCGCCAACTCGGGAGACCTTTGGGGCGATCTGTGTGTCCGTGATATATATAGAGTGAAAGGTGTGCCGGATCAGAAAGTTATCACCGGATCAGAAAGAAGAAGGAAGATAAAAAGACTCAGAATTGAGCCGCTGTTGCAAAAAGCAGCCAACTTGTGTGGTGCCGGAACCATTAACTGCCTTTAACTGCCGTTATCTGTGATCACAAAATTTGTTGCCATTAACGGGGGCAAAGCATTAACGAGTGATTAACACAATAACACCAACACCACTAATTATTACCCATACCTTTTGCTGATGATACAAACCTGTTCATTTCTCACAAGAATCTGGACATTTTATTACTTACAGCAAATCAAAGTTTACAAAAATATGCAAAATGGTTTATGGTTAACAAATTATAATTAAATGTTAATAAATCAAAATTTATGTTGTTTAAAGGTAGTAAACATGTTGAGGATTCCTCATCACAACTCTGTATTGACAACAATAAATCAATAAAGTTAATATTACAGCATATCACTTCTTGGAGTTTTAATTGATAATAGTCTATCTTGGATTGACTTTGTGATGAGTAAATCAGATGAATCTCTGTATAATTTGTAAGATCTCATATGTTAAAAATCAGTCTTCTCTTATGGTTTTATACTACAGTTTATCAATATGTGAACTATTGTAATATTCTGAGTACATACTGTATACTACACACCTGTATGAACTACATAAAGCCACCATTTCCCAAATAGCAGGGTACATCTTACATATGTAAAGCCAACAAGGTTAAAAACTCAGACTCATGAATAATTGTGAGTAATTTTATTGACTGATGAAAAATGTACCCAAAATAGGTTTATGTCTCTTAAGCTGGGTTCACACTATAATGTTTGGATCGACTTTTACTGACGTTTTGAAAAATCAGAGAAATCAGTCCAAACGTTGGTCAAATTATGTTCGTGAGCACATACTAACTTTTACGAACTTTTACAAATTTTACAAACTTTTGCTAGCATTTGCCAGCGTTGCATTCTGCGTTGTCAAACTTTTGCCAACTTAGGCTAGCGTATGTGTAGCAGTTGCCAACTTAGGTTAACTTAAGCAAAGGAATACTCAGCGCAGTTCAGCTGACATCAGCGTCAGGCAACGCTCATAGAAAGATTAGCATTTGTGGAGTCTTCGTGCCATCCTGGAGCTGCTTTTTTTTGGTGGATTCACACTACAATGTTTGGACCAACTTTTACTAATGTTTTGGCAAATGTCTGGCTCTGCTGGCAAAAGTTGATAAAAGCTAATGATAGTTGGTGGGTTTTTTTGGCAAACGCTGACTAAAGTTGTATTTGTTTAGAATTTACAGCATGCTGAAAATCTGCTGATGTTTGGAAATAAATGCTGGTGAAAGCTATCCTCAATTTGTTATAGTTGCTGAGCACTGGGCTAAGTTTTGCAGAGTTTGCCTAAGTCAGCCTAAGGTAAGCTGCATTGGCAAATGTTGACTGAAGTGCTGGTAAAAACAGATATTTTTGGATAAAAACTCAATTCAGACATGCAGGAACGAAAACGAAATAGAGAGAAGGGGGGTTTAAAAAAATGAAAATATATATGTCAGAGGACAATGTAGAGTATGTGTTTGGTGATAACATGGTGTGTATGATTTTTTTTAATGTATGGAATACACACACACACACACACACACACACACACACACACACACACACACATATATATATATATATATATATACTACCGTTCAAAAGTTTGGGGTCACCCAGACAATTATTTTGTGTTTTCCATGAAAAGTCACACTTATTTACCACCATGAGTTGTAAAATGAATAGAAAATATAGTCAAGACATTGACAAGGTTGAAATAATGATTTGTATTTGAAATAATAATTTTTTCCTTCAAACTTTGCTTTCGTCAAAGAATCCTCCATTTGCAGCAATTACAGCATTGCAGACCTAACATGATTGCACAAGGGTTTTCTAATCATCCATTAGCCTTCTGACGCAATGAGCAAACACATTGTACCATTAGAACACTGGAGTGATAGTTGCTGGAAATGGGCCTCTATACACCTATCTAGATATTGCACCAAAAACCAGACATTTGCAGCTAGAATAGTCATTTACCACATTAGCAATGTATAGAGTGTATTTCTGATTAGTTTAAAGTTATCTTCATTGAAAAAAAGTGCTTTTCTTTCATGGAAAACAAAAAATAATTGTCTGGGTGACCCCAAACTTTTGAACGGTAGTGTATATATATATATATATATATATATATATATATATATATATATATATATATATATATATACATATATAATATGCTCTCCCAAAAACGTGACAGCACAAAAGAAAAAAAAATATCCTCATTGAGAAATTTACTGATCTTAATTTTCTGCTCCATGCGTAATCATTCTATTTATTGGTTCACCTCTACTGTGGGAATCAAACAGCGCTGATGTGGTGTCAAAAAGTAAATGACATTTAATGGGATTCAATGTTATTTTAATTGAGAGAGTTGTAACAGTCAAAATATCATCACCCATCATTTTATTTATAAGATGATTCTTTTTTTTTTTATTCCATCCACATTCACACCTTAATTGCGGACCTAGTGTTGAAGTCTATAATATTATTTTATCAACAGGGGAAAATGGTATGCAGAAGTAACTACATAGGAACATAAAACAAAAATAAATTTTGAAACGTATGCCCAAGGGAGATTTGTTCCCTCCATAAGCAGGTCCAAAACAGCAGGAAGCCTCCACAAACACTGATCTTTATATGAGCGTCACCTGACGCTGATGTCAGCTGAACTGCATTGAGTATTTCTCTGATTTTTCAAAACTTCTGTAAAAGTCTGTCCAAATGCTATAGAGTGAACCCAGATTTAACTTAGGCTGACTTAGGTAAACTGTGCATAAGTTTGCTCAGTGCCCTGGACCTTTTACAAAATGAGCACAGCTTTCACCAACATTTATTTCCAAAAGTTGGTGAAGCTGAAAATTTTCAAAGAACACAACTTTCGCCAGCGTTTGCCAACAAACACCAGCAATCACTAACTTTTGCCAGCAGAGCCAGACATTTGCCAAAACATCAGTAAAAGTTGGTCCAAACGTTGTCGTGTGAATCCACCTTTAACCATCCATGGACTGAAATGTATCACACTCCCACAAAGGAAGACATTCAGCATGAAATTCTGAGAAATTCTTATCCTCAAAGAAATCTGATGGCCAGAGAATAACAAAATTGAATCAAACTCAATCAAAAGAGTGAGGCATGATGGAGAATACATCAAACTTGAGTGTATTCCTGGAACTTTTTAATCAAGAAGGGTAACCTCTGCAATATTCACTCACCGCACTTACAATCCCCCTTACAGAATTAACAACTGTTGGAAAATGTCAAGATTGTCCGATGGACCGGTGCTGTCACATCTAAAATGTCATCACATAATCAAACTGACAAACTCTAATACAAGAATTTCCCCATTGTGGGACTAATAAAGTCTTATCTTATCTTATCTTATCTTATCTTATCTTATCTTATCTTATCTAAGGGATATATTTTCATATATTTTAGCATCTCAGAGACATGTCATAGGTGTTACATACAGATGACACTAACATCTAATACACAGCACTTGCTAAAACTGTAAGAGAGAATCCTTTCTCAATCACAAAAAAAGTTGTAAATTGGTGTTTAATGTTTTTAAGGGTGTATGATGCATCTTTGAAAATTCCTTGGAACAATAAAATTGCTTTTACATCAATACGTCTATGTTAACTAAAAGTTCAAGACAGGGTGAGAAACTTTAATTTTAAACGTTCTAATACACATATGTATTTAAGGCACAAGGTGATGTTTCATGAGCAGTTTTATCATGTCTCCTGGGCAATTCCATCGAAACACTAAATGATGGGATATGTTGTATGAATATAAAGGTGGATATTTGACATTCATTCAAAGGTATCCCTTTTACAGAACCAGCAGTGCTCTATCAGTAAAGCCTCATTAGAGCAGGAATCTGACTGTAGAAAGGGGATTTTTGCAACATTAACTTTAATATTGCCAATCTAGTAAATAATATTCTTGTTATAGCTTTGAAAATGTGAGAGGTAGGAAAAGTATTGAAAAAGGGAACCCATTTACTGCATATAGTGTGATGATCTAAAGCCTATTAAACCATACACTGCTGCAAATAACTGGATATTTTTCTGTGGTGGGTTTTGGGAGGTGGATTTTGATCTGACAAGATTGTTTTTACATATTTGGGACACAAAATGTTCTTTGGTCACAAAATACAGTGTGTCAGCTTCAAGTTTCAAGCTTCAAATTAGTTTTGTTTGTTTGTTTGTTTGTTTTTGCATGTGCCTTTCTGTGAAGCTGAAAAAAATAATTAGAACATAAAATGAGATGTGTTGATGTAGCAGGTTAAATAGTTTATTATACAATTATATGTTTACAAACTATTTTTTAACCAAAACTAGGGGGGGGGGGGGATTATAAATGTATTACAAAGAAAAACGTGGAATATTCTGAATAAAATCCATAATATATCAAATGAATTTCAGAATATATTGAAACTAGGAATATATTGAATGAACTTCTGAATATATTGAATGAAACTGGAAATAAATAGAATTAACTTCTGACTATACTGAATGGAAATAGGAATATACTGAATGAACTTCTGAACACATTCAGGGTTTAGAATTCATTATAGTACTGAAACAGCTTTAGTGAAGGTCACTCAAGATGTTCTTATAGCATCAGATAATGAACTTGTTCTGAACTTGTCCTTTCAGACCTTCGTGCAGCTTTTGATACTACCGATCATAATAATTTACTTGATAGATTAAAACACCTTGTTGGACTTAATGGAACTTCCTTGCAGTGGTTTAATTAAGCAATATTACAATAGAGAGAGTATGGTTTCAATGAAAATAGTAATTGCACGTGTGATACATATAATGCCCTATGCTACGCTGTACAATCAAATTGCTTGGCCAGAAGTAACTGTAGTATAAATCTTATTTATGTAAGAGCTTCCAGTTGTTTGCATCAATAATGTTACAATGTGTGCTGTGCTTAGGTCCTTGCCTTAGTTTATAGTTTGTATATTTTCTTGTGACCACCTTGAGTTTTATATTTTGCGATTCTCTCTGTTTTGTTTTATTAGTATCTTGGTAATGTTCTTATGTATTGATTCTCCCTGTCTTAGTCTTTGTTTAGTTCTTAACCATCTTGTTTATTAGTATTACTATTATTATCATGTTTTTGTTTTACGTATATTTATCCCTGCCTTGTCCTTAGTTCTGGTTATTGTTATTATTATTTTTCCTGTCATTATCTTCAGTTCTGGTCTAGCCCTTTGCTTTGACAGTGTCTTGTTTATTGCCAGTTTCCTTAGTGTGATCTTTGTTTGTTAATTGTCAATGTCTGCTGCAATTTTGGGTTGATTAGTCCTGCATTATTTAAGAAACGCCATCCCTTACCTGTTTGTGGCATCCTTATGCTTTTCAGCGTTTCACATACACATCTGTTCTGCCTTGTCGTTACCTTGTTTTAGTTTTACGAATCTAGCTGGTGTTTTTCCCTGCTAAGTTTTGCTTTTCTTTTCCAGCCCATGAGCGGACAGTTATTTTGGATTTTTTCAATTAATCTTGCAAACTATTAATCCAGCATTTGGGTACTCTCTTCGGCCCCAGAGGGGCTCAACCCTAACAGAAGGATGCCGCCAGCTGGACCCAGTGGACTGTAAAGCCGCTTTTCCACTAGCCCAGCTCGCCTCGCCTCGTTTCGTTTCGCTACTACTCGGTTCGGCCGCGGTTGTGTCTCCATAGCAGCCGGGTAAAGCGGGGTTAAGCTGTGGTGGGTGGGATTTTTTTTACAGCAAGGCGGCGCCACACTCCCGTGACGTAAAACATGTGACCCAAGCCAAATATAACATGGCGGCTGTACAAGGCGACTCCTCGGTCTCTGACTTTTTTCACCATAAATGCCAAAAAGGACCGCCAGACAAGGGTACAGGCAGTGAGACGAAACACTGTGGAATAATTCTGCAGCTTCTGGGAGAGCCAAAGATGTGAGGATACAAACTAGGTCATATATGACGGTAAGCTAATGTTGCTAATGCTAGTTTGCTATAAGTATGCCGTACTACACTGTAATGTGTGCAAGTTATCGCTGTTAGGTACTAAAATATATACGCTGTGTGTGTTTCAGATGGCTCTGTTGTGGGAAAATTACCGCTTCAAACGGTCGGTCTGGCGTTCAGCACAGCCTGTCACTGATGTCAACACAGCTTCACAAATGATCAGTGGTTGTAGAGCTTAAGAATGTCTGTAGAAACGTTTATTTCCTGTGCAACAAATTGCTCTGATCTGCGTGAAAATCATGGAGAGACTGTTGAGACATCATGGATGTACCTGCTCCAGCTGCACTGAGTCTGAGGTGGTGTCATAGCAAAAAATGATAAGCTGACACAACTTGATCGCCATGTTAATAATTATATTAGCCACAAAATGTATATTCAAAAAGTAAACAGTATTGAGTTAGGTATAATAAGATATATATTGACAGTTATGATGTATTTTAGGTTAAAACAAACTTGAGCTAGGATTTAAAGCAATTAAAATAATGCAGTCACAAGGTTACATGGAAAATGCTTGATTTACTAGATATACAGTATGTACTGTAGAAATATATATTCTCTGCATCAACAATGTACTATACATGCATTCATGTAGTATTGCACTGGGAATTGCACTGACAATAAACCTCTGAAGTTTTTGCAGATGTCTCTTTTTTATGTGTGAAGGTTACCACCATGTGACATAAATTTAATACTGACAGATTGGAAAAGCTGTCTAAGAACAATCCAGCAGTTTGAGAAATCACTTTTGGTTTGGTGTAAGTCTGTCAACAGGATTACAAACCATAAAGCAGTTTGTGTTAAAATGTTAAATCCCATTAAACTCTAACCCACAGGTGTCCAATCATGTGTCATGGAGGGCCAAGACCCTGCAGGTTCTCTCTTCTACCCAGTCTCTTCAGCAGGTGTTTTCACTGATCTGCAGTCAGTGGAAGAAGTTCAGTGGAATCTGCTGTTGAAGATACTGGTTGGAGGTAAAGCCTGCAGGGTCTTGGCCCTCCATGGCACATGACTGGACACACCTGCCCAAACCCATTATGATGAAGAGTAGATGGTAATATGACCCAGAATTCCTCCATATACTGGTACTATCACTAAAGTATGCAGGGTCTTCTGTGGTGGCACATCCACCAATACAATCTTCAGTTAATAAAATAATTGTTTTGGTTACTTTTCTTAAAAATGAGCCATTATTTTCAAGGTCACCCATTAATGGTTTGTACTATTGACTCTTTTCCCACCAGTGTGTTAACAGACAAAAATAGAAATCATGATGCAAACGCATAAGTCACTAAATTGTTTATTACAATCAGCAGCAAATTCCAGATTATTCAGAATGTGCAAAATTCAAACTGTAAGACTGGATCACTCAGCAGCTGGGATGTGCAGCTCACACTGGTCCCAGATCAGCAGATCTTAGGCCTGCATCTCTGTAAATAGTGACGCAAGGTCCAGTTGGGGTGGATCATTTGCCTCTTGCCTAGACAAAAGACAGAAATGGGTGGTGGTTAAATAAAGGAAGTTTAAAACATATTTGGGAAATACACTTGTTGCTAAAAGCCAGTGGTGGAATGTGAATGAATCTTTATTTCGGATAGATTAAAAGAAAATAGAATAATATAAAAAAGGGGAAAAAAATCTAACAAGGTCAAATTAAACAATAAGTCCTCTGATTATACAGTTCAGCATAGGTTATCTGAAATGGGTGATGGCTGAAGCTGCAGCTTATATTGCCCACCCATATTCCCTCCAAGAATTCAAAAGAAAAACAAAACAGGAGCGATTCCAATTCCAATGTCACAATAAAGTACTTCGTTGTTGTATTTAACCACAATTTTCATGTAGCTGCACTGATGTAAAGTAGATTTTATAAGGGCTGCATTACATTTAAAATCATCTGTTTTTACTGTGGCCTCAGCAATCAGAATGAATTAATACATTCACTTGAATGGAATCTAGTACTTTAACTGAGGGTGTGCATCACCGAGTATGGAGTCGCTCAGTCAAAATATGGAGTTTTTATCAATAAAAGTTTATCTTGAATGTAAAAGTGTCTCTTCTTGCCCTGGCTTCAAGTGTGGGCGGTGTTTTGTACTTTTATTGCTAAAATATAAAAGGATGCACAACAATAGTTAGTTAGTTAGTTAGTTAATCCCTTCACACCTGAAGGTGTATATGGGCGGCGCCTATCTCCGTTTCTCTGACCCTAGGCCACACAGCTACTGTAAGTAGTGAAAGCTACAGCGGGGGGTCAATCCTCTGGTAGCTCTGTGTGTAACTTTACTTTCCCCATTCCATTATGCGGAGCACCACGTTAGAAGGCAGAAAGCACCATTTTTATATGGTCTTTGGTATGACCCGGCCGGGATTTGAACCCCTGCCTCCCGGGTGTGGGGCGGATGCTCTACCAACTGTCTCAAATATTTGTAATGTGTCCTGTTACTGCATGAGTTTATTGATGATAGACTATAAACTACACATAAAAACTAAATTATATTGATGACTGAACAACTGCCATTCCCCAAAAGATACAGTTGTGAACATAACTCACAAAGGATCACACAAGTGATCTGACAAAAAAATAAATACATTAACAAGTGGTTTATTTTACAGTTGATGCGCCATTCTTTTTCAATTATTCTGTAATTAATACTCACACAATCAAATAAATCTCAGTTCAGTCCCTTTTATATTAAGTGGAAATTGTGCTACTTTGGTTTTGACACTTTACCTAAAAAAGCAAAGGATTTCAGTACGTTCCACAGTGGTGAGGTCCATTGAGGGGCGGCTGATTTCCTCTTGCCTAGACGAACGACTGGATGGTGGTTAGGTTCAAGCAAGTTCAACACATATACAGGCACATCTCAAAAATTAGAATATCATGAAAAAGTTCAATATTTTTGTCACTCATTTCAGAAAGTGAAACCCATATATAGATTCATTACAGGGACAGTGATATATTGCAAGTGTTTATTTTAATATTGATGATTATGGCTACAGCCCATATTAACCAACACCTCAGCGGCCAACATTTATGTTTAAAAATTATTTTTTAAAGTTAATTTACGTAATATTCTAATTTTTTGCCAAATTGAATTTGGGGTTTTCGGGGGCTGTAAGCCATAATCATCCAAATTAAAATAAATAAATGCTTGAAATATATCACTGTCTGTGTAATGAATGTATATAATATATGGATTTCTCTTTCTGAAATGAGTGTCAAAAAATATTGAATTTTTTCATGGCATTCTAATTTTTGGAGATTAGGGAAATACACTTAAAGTCGGTGGTGGGATGTGACAAAAATGCTTTGTTTCCCTGACAAGCACCGCAGGATCCACTCTGTCCATCTACAAGTACAGTATCAATTCTGGGATTTATGGTGGAACAGCACAACACTGTTCCAGCACCTTTTATGGAAAATCCGCAGAATACGTGTGTGGGTCTATTCTGACACTGTAGAAAATTATATGAATGACTTTATAAATCAATGGTTTGAAAAAGCACTTTTATATTGTTGAGATTTCGGCTCCTGGGCTCAACTTCACCTGTATCCACAATATAAACACTAAGGGAGGCTAAACCCTGGCATGTGGAAACACATTCTAGCATTAAATTGCACACAATTTAATGTGCAGCACCAAAGTGCAGCACGTACACAAACCAGGACTTTAACCAGGATTAACATATTTCATCGTTTTGCTCTCACAAGCGAATACTTAGGAGAAAACAAGCGCGAATCAGCAGTTGGTACTAGCTAGCTACTAGCTAAAACTCATTAGCCAGCATGCTCCAAAAAAGTGAGCTTACCACCAACAGGATAAATAAGCAAATAGATGCACATTATTACAAATCTCTCACCATCGATGGTTTTCTCACGTTCGTCTTCAGCTTGTCCGTAGTCCGGTTCTATGCTGGGCTGCATCTGTATTGGTGCGGGTCGCTCCTCACTGTGGATCTGGCACCAAGCAGAGAAAACCCCACACCTCTTCATTAGACCACGGTGTAGATTTCCGCAAAACCTACAACGCTGTCTGTATTAATATCGTATTTACTCCGTGACCGAGTTAGTCCGTGATATATTGCAAATGGCGGTCGTATAGATTCCACTGAAGACGGACGCTTTTGTGACGTTACGCCCTGACCAATCAGCGGCTCGCAGTCTGTTGATGTCACATCTCGGCTCGCTTCAGCACGGTTGTACCCTGCCCTCGATCAGGCACGAAAATAGCGCCTGTTAAACCGTGCTGGGTACAGTGGAAAAGGCTAGAAAGCGAGTCGAGTAGAAGTGAGTAAGGCCAAAGCGATACTAGTGGAAAAGGGCCATAAGTTTGCACAGGCATGAGGGACTGGTGCCTTAGCCAGAAGTAGCTGTGGGGCATGGTCACCGTGGCCCACAACTGCAGTAACAGAGAGAATGCTTTCAACTAATGGGGATCTGGGGAGTGGCAACCCAGGTGCTGGAATGCACTCCGGGTCTACGGGTGCTTCCTTTGGTACAGGAACTGCCCATCTTCCTCTTCCTGTCTACCGTTTTTAACTGACCATCTTCCATCTCTCCATCTGGCACCAGGAAGGAGGGGCAAAGGGAACAATGGAGAGCCCTGCATTAACACTGATCCTCTTGGCACTCTGCTCCAACACCAGCACCTTCACCACCTCATTGTGCCGTGGATTGGGCACCCGAAGCTCAAGCCCCTGCTCCACACCCAGTGCCTCTTCATCATCAGATGATCTCTGCAGCCACCCAGAGAGGGACATCTGGCTCTTCAATGACAACAGAGCGGGGCAGAAGGCAAGTACATTCTCATTTTTTAACACCTAAGCCCCTTTTCCACTAGTACCTATATTTTATTATTTATTTATTTTTATTTATTTATTTATGCAGGGACATGCACAATATACATTGACCTTAAAGAGGAAAGATGCATTGTACCAGGTTATAGCACAAGTGCTAAATATATATATTATAGTGCTAAAAATATATATATATATATATATATATACGGTGGGGTAAAAAAGTATTTAGTCAGCCACCAATTGTGCAAGTTCTCCCACTTAAAAGATGAGAGAGGTCTCCAATTTTCATCATAGGTATACCTCAACTATGAGAGACAAAATAAGAAAAAAAAATTCCAGAAAATCACATTGAAGGATTTTTAATGAATTAATTGGTAAATTCCTCGGTAAAATAAGTATTTGTTCAATAACAAAAGTTCATCTCAATACTTTGTTATATACCCTTTGTTGGCAATGACAGAGGTCAAACGTTTTCTGTAAGTTTTCACAAGTTTTTCACACACTGTTGCTGGTATTTTGGCCCATTCCTCCATGCAGATCTCCTCTAGAGCAGTGATGTTTTGGGGCTGTCGCTGGGCAACACAGACTTTCAACTCCCTCCAAAGATTTTCTATGGGGTTGAGATCTGGAGACTGGCTAGGCCACTCCAGGACCTTGAAATGCTTCTTACGAAGCCACTCCTTTGTTGCCCGGGCGGTGTGTTTGGGATCATTGTCATGCTGAAAGACCCAGCCGCGTTTCATCTTCAATGCCCTTGCTGGTGGAAGGAGGTTTTCACTCAAAATCTCACGATACATGGCCCCATTCATTCTTTCCTTTACATGGATCAGTCGTCCTGGTCCCTTTGCAGAAAAACAGCCCCAAAGTATGATGTTTCCACCCCATGCTTCACAGTAGGTATGGTGTTCTTTCTCCTCCAAACACGACAAGTTGAGTTTTTACCAAAAAGTTCTATTTTGTTTTCATCTGACCATATGACATTCTCCCAATCCTCTTCTGGATCATCCAAATGCTCTCTAGCAAACTTCAGACGGGCCTGGACATGTACTGGCTTAAGCAGGGGGACGCGTATGGCACCGCAGGATTTGAGTCCCTGGCGGCGTAGTGTGTTTCTGATGTAGCCTTTGTTACTTTGGTCCCAGCTCTCTGCAGGTCATTCACTAGGTCCCCCCATGTGGTTCTGGGATTTTTGCTCACCGTTCTCATGATAATTTTTACCCCACGGGGTGAGATCTTGCGTGGAGCCCCAGATCGAGGGAGATTATCAGTGGTCTTGTATGTCTTCCATTTTCTAATAATTGCTCCCACAGTTGATTTCTTCACACCAAGCTGCTTACCTATTGCAGATTCAGTCTTCCCAGCTTGGTGCAGGTCTACAATTTTGTTTCTGGTGTCCTTTGACAGCTCTTTGGTCTTGGCCATAGAGGAGTTTGGAGTCTGACTGTTTGAGGTTGTGGACAGGTGTCTTTTATACTGATAACGAGTTCAAACAGGTGCCATTAATACAGGTAACGAGTGGAGGACAGAGGAGCCTCTTAAAGAAGAAGTTACAGGTCTGTGAGAGCCAGAAATCTTGCTTGTTTGTAGGTGACCAAATACTTATTTTACTGAGGAATTTACCAATTAATTCATTAAAAATCCTTCAATGTGATTGTCTGGACTTTTTTTTCTCATTTTGTCTCTCATAGTTGAGGTATACCTATGATGAAAATTGGAGACCTCTCTCATCTTTTAAGTGGGAGAACTTGCAGAATTGGTGGCTGACTATATACTTTTTTGCCCCACTGTATATATCCCAACTCGCCTTAACACAGCCTTACACAGCTCAGCACGGTTTTGTTTCCATTACAGCTGAGTACCGCCTGAGGTGGGTGGGATTTTTTTATACAGCAAGTCACAGTTCCGTGACGTAAAACACGTGACACACAAGCAACACAAGCAAAACACAAAATGGAGGATCACGAGGCTATGATTTACGTACTGCTCGCTCTGTGGCTTTTTGTCACAGTAAAGGCCAAACAGGAGAGTGAGAGAAGGCTATGCGTGTTGAAACGAAATATGGTGGAAAAGTAAAGGGCAGTTTTGGATGCCATAGCGGAATATGAAGCCGAAAACGTTAGAATGCCAACTGCTACTAGAAGATGGATGAGGACGAGGATGAGGGTAAGCTAATGATTGCTAATGCTTGCTATAGTCATTATAATCCCACGCACTACGTTGTGATGGTGGCAGGTTATCGCTATTAAAGGTATTAAAATATGTATGCTGTGTGTGTTTCAGATGGCTGCTTTGTTGCGAAATAATCGCTGCAAACCGTCGGTCTGGACATTCAACTGTGCCTCGCAGTGGTGGGATCTCATTGTTCCTGGCTTCACAAACACGCAGTGGTTGCATACTTTCCGGATGTCTGAAAAGACTTTTACCTTCCTGTGCTGCAAATTGCCTCCAGCCTTGGAGCGACAAGATACGACATTCTGCTAATGTGTGCCCCTAAAGAAGAAAGTGGCTATTGCACTGTGGAAGCTTGCTACTGGCTCAGAGTACCAGAGTATTGGCCATCTGTTTGGGTCAGCATCACAACTGTGTGCAGGTGTGTGCAGGACTTTTGTGCTGCAGCAGAGTCATTGTTGGTGCCAGAACAAATCTGTTTTCCTGATGAAGGGAGGTTGAGAGAAATGTCTGTCTATATTGAGAACAGATGGGGGCTCCCACACTGTGTGGGGGCTATTGATGGCTCCCACATACCTATCATAGCACCACAACAATATCACACTGACTACTTCAATCCTAAAGGCTGGCACTCCATAATCCTTCAAGGTGTTGTTGATGGAAAGGAGCTGTTCTGGAATATGCTTGCTGGGCTGCCAGGGAGCATGCATGATGCTCAGGTTCTGAGACTGTCCACACTGTGGGAGTTAGCCGGCCGGGGAAACCTCTTCCCACCTCACATCAGGAACGCTAATGCGGTAAGTGTGGGCTATTACATCCTTGCGACTCAGCTTATCCCTTGCAAAACTGTCTCTTGAAGCCATTCCATGACACTGGATGACTGACAGAAGAACAGCACATGTTCAACCAAAACTTCAGTCGAGTACGGGTGGTTGTGGAGAATGCTTTCGGCTGGCTGAAGGGAAGGTGGCGCTGCCTTCTGAAAAGGAATGACTGTGACATTCAACTTGTGAAAGTTATGGTGTTGATTTGTTGTGCTCTGCATAATCTGTGTGAAAATCATGGAGAGACTTTTGACACTACATGGGATGATCCAGCAGCTGCAGCACGTGAACTGGTGGTGGCAGCGACACAGGGTGTAGAGGAGCAGGGCAGAGCTGTACAACATTCTCTGATGCAGTACTTGTGTAGCAATAATGACTAAACAGTGAGTGCTTTCCCATTCATGTGCCTACACATGTCCAACTTCTGCATTTTGAAAATACAATTTTGTACCTTTTTCAGATATGGCTCCTCTTTTGTTTATAAGGGTTATTTGTGAAGGTAAGAGTGATTTAATGCTAAAAGACGGGGGAAGCCATCTACGAATAATCCAGCAGTTAGATAAATCACTTTTGGTTTGATGCAAGTCTGCTAACAGAATTATGAACTATGTGCTGAAACATGTTAAGTCCCATGTAACCCTATCCTATTATTATGAAATACTTAAATGTTTTGTTTACTATTTTTAACCCCTTAGTATTCCTGCCAATTTTCCAGGGTGGAAAAGTAGAATTCTGATTAAGATCTTTCATTATTCACCATTACTCAGAGAGAACGTGGAAAATATTGCACAGGTGGATTACCAAAATGTGTCTAAATATTTTTTTTTTTTTTTTTTTTTAACTACAATGTAATGATTCACTGCATCTCAAGATTTTGATGGTCCAAAACTGCCCCCACAACCTACAACCTTACCTTGATCTATTGACGTTTATAGTTTTTAATTTGTTCAAGTAGGAATTCGCACTCTCACCTGATTTGGTCAGAAGAGAGGGTGTTTAAGTGATTAATAGACTCCATAATATACACACAAAATTGTACAGCAAACCTTTTTTTTTAAAACTTTGGCGAAAACTGCTAATGTACAACACACACGTAACCTCATTGACAGCTGAATTTGGGCAGAAGAGAGAATGTTTAAGTAATTATTAGACTCCATAATATACTCCAATAAAATTATCTAGCAACCCTCTTTCTCTTAAACTTTGGAGAAAATTGATAATATCCTACAGACACATAAGCTGATTTACAGCTAAATTTGGTCAGAAGAGAGGATGTGTATGTAATAATTGACTCTTTTCCCACCAGTTTCATAACAGACAAAACACAGTCATGATGCAAACACAGTCACTGGTTTATTACAAGAAGCAGCCCAATTACAGATTGTTTTGTTTTGCATGTGCACAAGACTGGGTAACACACACTGTCCACTCATCGCGTTCACAAGGTTGCCCAGTACAGCGAGGAAAGCCTGATTGAAGGCAGCAGTTTGAGCCATCTCATCCCTTCCGAGGGTGGCTTCTTACTCCCTTGCTTCATCGGCAAGTCGGTTGATGTTCTGCATGTGCTGGGCAAGTGATTCATGGTGTGTTCAAGCTGCTGTTCATGGAGCCGCACCTCGTCATCATGCATCTGGGTAAACACAGTGGCAAGGTCCATTGTGGGGTGGCTCCTTTTCCTCTTGCCTAGACGGAAGACAGAAATGGATGGTGGTTAGTTAAAGCAAGTTCAAAACATTTATTAGGGAAAAACACTTGTGAAAGCCAGTGGTGGGGTATGACAACAATGCTTCATTGTTGTATTTAAGCAAAATTTTCATGTTGCTGCACCTCAGTAAAGCAAATTTTGCAATTGTCAGGTTATGTTTAAAAATTTTTTTTTTTTTATTGTGGCCTCAGAAATCTGAATGAGTTAATACAGTCAGTTGACTTGAATCATTTCATCGAATCACGTTGACTGCAAGTACATTCAAAAGTGAGTTCTTGTGCTACATCAGTTTTTCAAAACTAAGAATTTTTTTTCAGTACTTTCTCCACCACAGCTAAAAATGGGGCCAGGTCGTGGACCCCTCACAAGTGAGCACCCCAGGATCCACTCTGTACATGTACAAGTACATTTTCAATCCAGTGATTTATGGTAGAAAAGAAACAGCACAACAACACTGTTCCAACACTGTTATTGGAAAATCCACAGAATAGGTATGTTGATCTATTATAAGGCTTTAGGAAATTAAATGAATCACTTTATAAATCACTGGTTTGAAAATCTGAGATTTTGGATCCTGGGGTCCACTTGACCTGTATCCATAAACACAGCAGGGTGTTAATCTTTTGTTTATTGTGCCTTACCAGCACTTGCACGTGTCATGCCAGATGTTGACGGAGCTGGAACTGGTGGTGGGGCTGCTACCGGTGTCGGATCTGATGCTGGTGCTACAACAGATGCAGGAGAGCCCGGGGTATTCATGCTGAGGGAGGTGGACACTTGGCATGTGGAAACAGATTCTAGAAAGAAAATACACGCAACTTTATCCATAGCACAGATTCATAGCTCGAAAGTGCAACATGTACACAAAACTTTTTAACAAAGATTAGCATATTTCGTTGTTTTGCTCTCACAAGTGAATGCTTCAGACAAAGCAAGCGCAAATCAGCAGAGTTGGCTACTAGTTAGCTAGCTAGTGCTAGCGCTCCTGGCTAACACTCATTAGCCAGGAGAGAACGGCGTTGTTATTTCTCAAAAAAGTGAGCTTGCCACCGATAGGATAAATAAGCAAAAAGATGCATAATATCACAAAGTACTCACCATCCATAGTTTGCAACAATGACGTGGCCCTGGCGGGGTCGACCCCAATCTCCCTGCCATTGCTGGCAGGTCGATGGCCGTAAATGGTGTCCATTTGGTTGAACCACTTCCATTGCTTTCTGTTCACTCCACTTTGACCATAGTGGTCCTTGATGGCCTGATAATCGCTTTTCATTTTCTTCAGCTTCTCCCTACATTGTTTTAATGTTCGGTTGTATCCGTTGCTGGCCATCTGTTCAGAGACCTTCTGGTAAATTTTTTCCTTGTGGGTCGCTCCATCTAACTCTCTCTGGATTCTATCGTTGGCCACTAAGCACAGAAAAGTCTGCACCTGCTCGCTGAACCACAGTGTAGATTTCTATGAAGCCAAAGCCATCTCCACCTTATTCTGCAAAGCCGAAGTCATCTCTACCATATATAGTGTTTACTCGCTAAAGAATTTTTGCAAATGGCAATTTTTGCAAATGGCAGTTGTAGATTCTGAAGAAGACAGCGCTCTCATGACATTACGCCCTGACCAATCAGTGGCCTGCAGTCTGTTGACGTCACATTTTCAGCTCGACTCAGTACGGTTTGAATCCAACTGCCACAGGGATGATTTTCGTACCTAAATTTAGTCCCAGGTACTAATGGAAAAGCCTACAAAGCGCACTGAGTTGAAGTGAGAAGGGCTAAGCAGGTACTAGTGGAAAAGGGGCTCGAGAAATGAAAGGTCTTGCCATGTTCTCAGTGGGGGTCTGACTGAAGTCATTCTAGTTGGCCCAAAAAACCTTAAAAATAATTTCCCAAATCAGACTTGTAGTTTGGATAGGGTTACTCTAACTCCTAATAGTTCTGAGGAACATTGGAGATATTTTTGATCAAGATCTGTTCTTTAATTCACATATTAAACTTTTTTCTAAGACTGCTTTTTATCATTTGCGGAATATCGCCAAGATTAGGAACAGCTTGTCACAGAGTGATGCTGAAAAACTAATCCACAGTTCTATTAGTTCTGGATTATTGTAATTCTTTATTATCAGGCTGTCTTAAAAATTCTCTAAAAAGCCTTCATTTGATCCAAAATGCTGCAGCTAGAGTTTTAAAGGTGCCTTCACACCAAATGCAAACGCACGGCGTGAATGCATACAAAGTAAATGGAAAGAGGCTAGCACACATGAAATCGCACATTCATGTGTTCACGTCCGAGGGATAGCGATAGCTTTGAGATTGTGCCATCATCAGAGTAAAAGTATCAACATTTGAGTGTAAACTAGTTTGAAAATAATACTGACACTCACCTGGAGACAGAAGGACTGGTATCTCTTAAGCTGAATTGGGATGTTGGAGTTAGTTACCCATGTGCTAACAAGGCTAGCAAGCTATCAACATAAACACCCATCAAGTTTTTGAGGCAGGGACATCTTTTTCAGGTGAGCCCCCCGTTGGATAATGGAAACCTAAGCATGACGTTATTTTGGAGATTTCCACAGCAGGTTGAACACTGCTGCAGAAGTTATAAAGGCAATTTCTCCTGCCTGCGCTCACCCAGACAGTGAATTCATGTCTATTTGTATGTTTTCATTGCATTATAATGTAGTTGTGCTGCACGAAAAATTTGCCTGTTCGCGTTTTGTGTGAAGGCACCTTTACAGGTACTAGAAAGAGAGATCATATCTCTCCTGTTCTGGCCTTCCTTCATTGGCTTCCTATAGAATTTAGAATTAAATTTAAAATTCTTCTCCTCACTTATAAAGCTCTAAATAATCAGGCCCCTTGTTATGTAAAAGATCTGACAGTGGCTTGTCATCCTAACACAGCACTACGCTCCCAAAGTGCATGATTACTTGTAATACCTAAATCTCTAAAAGTACAATGGGAGGAAGATCTTTCAGTTATCAGGTTCCTCTCCTTTGGAACCAGCTGCAAATCAGGATTTTGGAGACAGACTTAATCTCTGTTTTTAAGAATAGGGTTATATCTTTCCTTTTTGACAAAGCTTATTCCCAGGTTAAGCTCAATAAAATCCATCCATCTATCCATCTATCCAGCTATGGTTGGAACCCAGCCACAGGGGGTGCACAAGCCAGTGAACTCCTAGTGCCATTATACAGTAGTTAAAGTGGAATCAGGTGACCCTTAACCCTCCCTTAATTATGCTGCTAATAAGTTTAGACAGCTGGGGGACCTCCCACAATGCAGTGGGCTTCACTCCTTCACTCTCAATGTAGTAATTTTGCTGGCCATTAACATCTGTTTGTTCTCACCCATAGATTGAGTCCCCATTGTGCTGTTAGCCCTCTACATGTCTGTTCTTTTCATCTTCTTCTCTATCCCCTCATCCCCCACCCAGCAAATGGCTGCTCCTGCCTCAGCCTGGTTCTGCTGGAGGTTTCTTCCTGCTAAAAGGAAGTTTTCCTCTCCACCATCGGCAAGTGCTTGCTCACAGGGGATTGCCCGATTGCTGGGGTCTTTCTGCAATTGTGGGGGTTTCTCCTACAGTTTTGAAAGGGCTATGAGATGACTGTTGTTGTGAAATGTCACTACATAAATAAAGTTGATTTGAATTGGACTGAACATACTGAATTAATTTAAAAATATATTGAAATAAAATAGGAATACATTGAACAAAATTCATAATATATTGAATGGAAACAGAAATATATTTAATGAACTTGTGAATATACTGAATGGTGACAGCTTTAACCTCTTGCGCTCCGTTGTCCCACGGGTGGGCAAGTCTCTGCATCCTAGAGCGCACGAGAGCACACGAGGGTGCTCTCGTGCACTCTAGGATGCATGATGGAGATTGTGATGTAGGTGGTGTATGGCGTCCAAGCGAGCACTGAAAATAAAAGCTGCAGACACAGCCGCAAACAGATTAGTTCACCTGATTGACCTCTCATTCGACTAATAAGAGCCTTGAATTGGGTTTCTGAAACCTTGAAGAACCAATGACTGAAAACTTGGCAAGAAGGACCCACCTACCAACGCAGCGAGCCAATTGAAGCACAGAAGTTCGCTGAGCTGTTTTGTCTACAAAGGCTGGGTGAAGAGAGACTGCTTCAGCAGCCACAGGCAGTGCTTTATTATTATTATTTTTTAATTCCAGCAGAGTGTTTAGGATTCTCTTATATGGTCATCATAGACCAACGGAGGCCGACGACGAAGGTCGTAAATCATTCGCCAAAACCGCGATCATGGAATTATGTTTTGACCGGGTCGCGAGACCAGAACCACGAGCGGACCAGCGTCGCGTTCATCTGACAATGAGGAAGAGAAGTTGGCCAGGATAATGTGGCTGTGAAGAGGTAAAGTGTTATAAGCCAAATTATTTTTTATCCCTGAAAATTGTAATCAAAAATGACTTTTGACCGATCGGTAAATTACAACTGTGCGGCGCACGATGTCCGAAGTGCGTGCGCCGCGTTACACGGTTCGTTCGTCGCCTCCGGACCGTGAATGCCCCCCCCCCCCCGCCGCTACGATTCTGTAGCGGGGGGGTGGGGGGAGCCGCGGTGACAGCGTTGCTGTGGAAACATACCACATCCGAGTGTAATCCGTCATGTAGCGAGGGCCGATCTCCGTCCTCTGTAGCGGGGGGGTGGGGGGACAACCCCCCCACCCACACACACACACACACAGACACAGCCCTGAATGTGACCTTTCATTTGAGCCCAAGATGAAGCTTCTATGTTGAATCATTCAAAAGTTACAGACATTTTTCCAAACTGTGCCATTTGGCACAATTTGGCACAGTTCCAAAACGCCTGGGAACAGCCTGAGAACAAAGCTGTGCAATATATTCATTTTTTGTGGTATTGTTACAAAATTTGGACCTCAGCTGGATAACACTTGGTTCTACATTTCTGTTGCATTTTCCAGCCCGGATCTGAAGCTGTGTGTTATTTGCAAGCATTTGTATCCAAAAAAAACACCCAGGCCAAATTTATTTTCTTCAAGTTCACTATGTTTAGATGACTGTAACTCAGTGGCCGGAGCACTTAGAGAGATCATGTTTTTTTTTGCCAAAAAATTCAAAGTGTTTTCTTTTAAATGAGACCAACCCCATGAAGATGCTGCAAATGGTTGAATAACAGCTTTTGATTTACTTTGGGCACATTATTTTTTGGCATTTTCAGTAAAATTGACCGGAGTGCAAGAGGTTAATCGCATATAAATCAAAACACAAAAACCACACTCAGTGTTCAGTCACAGCATTACACAGATATTCCTTCTTGTGTTGGAGAGAAGGTCCTATCATTTTATCTTGTATTAAGTTATTAAAAAAATAAAAATGCTCAGAACCAGTCCTTAAATGATGCGTGCTTTTTTTCTTTACCCACACATCACTCCAGTCATGTAAACAGTGTGGTACTAACACACAAAGTAATATATGTACTCTCTGCACTGCTGTGACTGAATACTTTTTGTTTTGCTAAATACAAACAAAAGCTGCCACTTATTTATGTCGCTCAGTGTTGTATAGCTGTCATGAGTTCTATTCTTGTGTATATCTTCGATTTGTGGGTAGTATGACCAAAAATTTATATCATGATAAGTGTAGATTGTGACAGATTGACAGTATATTACTGTATTTTATGTATTTATTGGTGTCATAGGGACTTTCAGTAGGAATATGCTGTGCACAAACATGGCATCATTTGTAGTGCATCATGGTTTTTATCTACTTTGCTCCACAAACTGACACATCATATGAAGAACTCAATGTGACAGAAACAGTTAAAGAAGTTAAACTTTTTTTAATTATGCAAACATACATACTGTATACAATATAATAACATGTTAATAGATTTCCCTTTCAAAAAAATCAAAGAAATTAGCAAAATACTGCAGATTTCGGTGCCCCGTCTTTAAAGAGGTAAGTGAATAATTAATAGCAGCTGATCACTATATAAATCTACAGACATTTTCCTTTTGACAGAGATCTATGTGTTGTTCTCATACTGTCAGACAATTATGATAAGTGACCCTGGAGCACTTTCACCTGATTTTAAGCCTAAACTCCCAGTCTAAGTTACCATGGTGATCTAGCCCAATAAAAAAAGCTAGCCCAGTTTCATGACACAGAAAACTCTGACTGAAGTCTCCGGTTAACCAGATAAGCCACTACAGTCATTTCATAGTACATACCTCAGGAAAGGTAGTTTTGGCTTATAATCAAACCAGGTATCACTGCATTTGGGCAAAATGCTCTTATGATATGTACTGTAGCCATTAGGCTACCAGAATACCCCATAAATTCCTTCCTAAATCAAAAGTGTTATAGCTTCTGTCATATCCGGCTCTAGGGAGCCAGGCAATCAGAGCCGGGGACAAGCCAGTGAGTCGAGATGTTTTATTCTGGGTAAGGGATAAGGGATGAGGAGAGCACAGACACTCATACAGATGTACATTCTCAGGCTGCACAGCGCAGGGGTAGGTAGCTCGTACCGGACATGGGGGTAACAAGACGTGCATACTCACAGCGGGATACAAACACCGGAATGCTGCAAGGGGAGTTGAGGCTGACACCAGACGAAGGGGCTTCAGCCTAGCAGTGCTTATGTCGCAGCCCCGAATGATCGAAGCTGCTCCTCTTTATACTCATTAACAGCGCCCCAGCTGATGAGGATTAATTGGCCCCAGCCGTCTCGTGACACTGACAGCTGGGAACCAGCTGAGGCACTGCCCAATGAGAGGCAGGGATAAAAGGAGCATGGGCTGAGCGCCGAGCCGGCGTCTCACCCCATGGTGACAGAGCCTCCCCCTCACGGTCGGGCTCCCGAACGACCAGGAACATCCCAGCCCCCCCCCCCCCCTCCCCACCTAGGGTGGGCGGAAGGGAGGCAGGACCGGAGGGGAAGATGCAAAGGGAAGGACAAAAAAAAAACAATAGACCAATGTAGGGCAGCAGGGCAGAGAAAAAAAAACCCAAATACAATACCCTACAACACAGGGAAAAGGATTAACCCAGAGCACAGTTAGGGAAAAAACTGAGTTAGGACACAGGTAGGGAAAAATACCAAATATGACTACAGACAGCATACAAATAACGTATAGATCGGGGCAAGAAAAGAAAACCAAAAACCCACCAAAAAGGTGGCAGGAATGAATAAAGCAATCACAGAGTATAGTTAAGGGGAACAAAACACACTACTCCATAATGCACCAACAAGATAAAGGTCAGGACAAAAAATGATGAAAAACGCTGTGCATGGATACTAAAGAAAACAAAACACACAGCACTGAATATATAAAACATCACCTAAAGAAACAGAGGTGACAAGGACAAATGGGTAATAATGAAGTACGGTTAAGTGGGAATGAAACACATTACTTCAAACAATAACAAACACAGTCAATGTTAAAGTCTGGGCCAGGGAAGGCCCCCCACGAGGATAATAAGACAGAATGGGGTGATCACAGAGTATGGTTGAACAGGAAACCACACGCATACTCCATGATGCACGGACGAGGCCAAGGCTAAGGTAAGAAAACGCTGAGTAAAGATAAGAAAATGCAATACACAGCGCGATACATAAGGTGAGTCACCAAGAGGAAAAAAAGGTGACAGGGTAACAGGATAACAATAAGATAAAAATGCTGAGTATGGTTAATAAAAAAAACACACAGCACAAAAACATACATTCCCCTAATGGACAAAGAAACTACACCCCAGTGACCTCAATAATAATAAAAGAAGTAAAGGACACCTGAGGAGACGGCACGCAGAGTCCAAAACGGCCAGAATTGTTCTGGTAATCTCCCCGCCCATTGTCCAGTTGGCAACCCGGGGAAGAGAAATGTTCGGACGGCGAACTCTGGGCCCAGATCCCAGGAATCCAGTCCAACGGCTGCCGAACCAGGCCGCCCAAAGGCAAACACAGACCAGTGGGGGGAAACCAGATCGCCGAACCGAAAGTTTTGCGGGTCGGGTCGTCGACCCGCATCACTCAACCACCAGGACTGTTGAGACGGACGAAGGGTCAGAGCGGATCCCGGTGGAAGAGGCTCAGGGGAGAGCCGATGACGAGGGCGGCGGGCCTCAGGGAAACGGCCACCTCCTCACCGGACCTAGACAACACTGGGGCAGCACCCACGTCGGACCCCGATCGGGCCTCAGGTGAACCCACGTCGGACCCCGATCGGGCCTCAGGCGAACCCACGTTGGACACTGCACCAGAACCGACCTCCAACGTTGAACCCGGACCCTCCAGCACCACGAGGAACAGCAACTCCTCGCCGGTGACCCTGGAAGAAGGCTCAGAAGAGAAAACAGAACCGGGATCAGGATCACCGGCAGCGCCAGAACCCGGCGAGACGAGCTCAGACGCAGCGGACGGCTGCACCCTGCTCGTCTCCCCTGGAGATAGGCTGAAGTGCTCAAAGATAAAAAGAGAGAAAAGAAAGGAGAGCACTCGCCTGATCTCGGGTTCTGACGCCGTCCAGGACTGCGAAGATCCAGGATCCGTCGTCAGGAGGTCGTTGTCAGGCTCCCATCTAGCCGCGTCGGGCCCCGCAGCCAGCACGATGGTCAGCGCAGCTTGAGATCCCTCCAGCTCAGGTAACCCCGCCGACGACCCACTCGGCGTGAAGCCAGAAGAATCTCGTCCCGCTGGACCGAACCGCTCCTCCGTGGAGACCCAGGGACGCTCAGTCGTCAGCGTAGACTCCACGCAGCAGTCAGTCCCCCTCCTCCGTCCGCAATGTAGCTGCGGAACCACAGGCCCTCTCCATATCCCACCACGTTGACCCGGAGCCGGGGACCGCTCGGCGGAGAGAGACACAGAGGATGCGGGATTAGGAATACAGGTTACAGCAGGTGGGGAGAGTTCAGGGAGCTGCGAACCCTGAACTTCTCCTCCAGGGATGTGACAGAACAAATCATTAAGCAGGTGTGAAAAAACAATGACTTGCCTGCCCCCTGGAGGTTGAGTATCGCCTGCTGTAGTGGAATCTGCTTCTTCCTCTCCCCGCCCGGCGATAACGGAGGACCCCCCGGGAATTCGTCTGAGGATCGCTCGCGTTGTCTCCAGCAGAGAGCTCACCAGGACGGGATTCCAGGCACACACAGCGGTCAGGAAGCGCGTCGAGGAGGAGGGGGAAACAGCCGGGGTGAGCCAGCCCGAATGTCCAGGAATGACAGCGGGGGAACGAGGCTCAGGGGACGAGGCTGTAGAATCTCCACACTGACGAGGCGAAGGGATGACAGCTGCGTGGGAGGAACGGTCCTGACGATGACCCAGAACTGGATCCGGACGAGGTTCGTGCAGAGGTGACTCGGCGATGTGATGACGACTACTCCCAGGGGACGAAGCGAGGGGGAAACCCAGGATTCGCCGCTCCAGATCGGAGATCGAGACGAGGAAGGCGTCGAGCACGGGAAAGCTTCGTAGCCCTGAAGTCCTCACCATCAATCTCACTGCCGCCGCCACATGCCTGAAGGTGGTGACAGGGAACACAGTAGAGCTCGCGACAGCCACTCGACCCCGGACATAACTGCTGTCAGCTGCGGCTCCTTGAAGGGAATCCCGAGTGACGTGGCGCAGGTCGGGGGAAGTCCTCTGGTTGGCGCGAACTCCCGGACTGGAATAGCGGCAGGAACGGGACTCCGAAGCGGGGAAAGACGTCGCCCACTTCGACTCCCTGCCGGGATTTCCATCCACCCCGTGGAGCTTCTCTCGCTGTGTACCTGCAGCGTCTATCCTGGCACTGTCCTCCAGATGGTACAGAGAGTGAGGGTGACAGTCCAGGAGTTCCTCAGCACGGCCCGGATGCCAGCGTCTCGCGTTGGAGGCGTCGTGCAGGGTGAAGAACGTCCCGTCGACAGCCTCCGAGATGGACCTCAGCTCGTCGCCCTGGCGCCGGAAGTGACTCCTGGGAAACGGCATGCTAGCAGCGCTGACACCCGGACAGAAAGGTACATTTCCACGGCGACTCACGGCCGCCGGCAACTCTTCGGGCTGCGACATACTGTCATATCCGGCTCTAGGGAGCCAGGCAATCAGAGCCGGGGACAAGCCAGTGAGTCGAGATGTTTTATTCTGGGTAAGGGATAAGGGATGAGGAGAGCACAGACACTCATACAGATGTACATTCTCAGGCTGCACAGCGCAGGGGTAGGTAGCTCGTACCGGACATGGGGGTAACAAGACGTGCATACTCACAGCGGGATACAAACACCGGAATGCTGCAAGGGGAGTTGAGGCTGACACCAGACGAAGGGGCTTCAGCCTAGCAGTGCTTATGTCGCAGCCCCGAATGATCGAAGCTGCTCCTCTTTATACTCATTAACAGCGCCCCAGCTGATGAGGATTAATTGGCCCCAGCCGTCCCGTGACACTGACAGCTGGGAACCAGCTGAGGCACTGCCCAATGAGAGGCAGGGATAAAAGGAGCATGGGCTGAGCGCCGAGCCGGCGTCTCACCCCATGGTGACAGCTTCGTCTAATGCAAACAGTTGTAGCCCCTCCCTGTGAGTTGATTAAAAGAAAATGCCACTGTTGACATCAGCAATTTTACGTGTTGTGCTCATAATTTATCCTTCAAATATATCCCCAGCATATTTTTTTTTTCTTTTTGAAGATATCAGCACAAGACTTTGCAGCAGCCAAATTTTCATTTTATTTATTTATTTATTTTGCAGTTTTCACCCCCACCCCACACCCTTAACTAACCAACAGAAGTCAAACATTATTTCATTTTGCTCCTTTGCAAGCTGAAACACTGGTGCCGAGTGGCACATTTCATGACCTTGAATACAGCTGGACTGTTAGTAGTTGCTGCTTTAATAGCAACCAGTGTATTTGATTTGTTTTCTTTTTTTTAAGTTGAGTTCTTTTCCTGTAAAATTCAAGGTCGGTGGGATTTCTAATGAGTTTTAATTTCAGGAGTCAACAAATTCTTTGTATACATGCTGTAGTCTTATTTTCTCCTTGTCCAAATCAATACTGAGGAGGGGCAATTATAGATATTATTTCAAGACATCCTGCAGCCAGACAGCAAATCCATGGGTCAATTGTCAAAATACAGAAGGGCAAGAAATTATTTCCTGAGACAATATACAGGTGAATAAGCAAGAACTGCAGTTGGCATGTCTAGACCTAATAGCTTAAAATAGAGCCAGAAGTTATTTATTTTATCTTCCGTAGGTGCCTTCCTGTCTCTCCCTCTTCTCTCTTTGTATCTTTCCCTCTTTCCTTTTCTATCTTTTCTTCGATCTATGTGCTGAGCTAGCTAAAGTGGAGTTAACAAGGATAAGTGGACCACACATAGGCAAAATAGTTCAATAAAGAAAGCAAGAGCAGATGTTAATGATTATGGATTTACATGAATGGAGAAGAATACATAATCACTTCTCACCTAGATCTACAGCCTCACAAAGTAAATTTACGTTCTCTGAGAAAGGTTAAAGAAAACATTTTTAATTCATGGTTTAAAATGGTCTTTTTAGAACTAGAATAAATAGTTTCTCTTAGGTTGGCCTCATATCATCCTCTGTTGCTCTTTTAAAATGTTCCAAACAATACACAAACTTCCATCACTTCATATTTGGTATTTTTTTTTCCCTTCAATTTCAGTGCCAACACATTATAGAATACTATCAGTTCCACTACCTTCCCTCATATTAATTTTTCCCCTGGTTGGTTTTATATCCTTTCCCTCACCCCTAACTCTTAACTCTCCCACATTAAAGCTGCATACCAATCATTCCAGGTTTAACACCCCACTGAGATTAGCAGGTACAATAATATGGAAGACATCCACAGTTCTGTAGTACAATTGGCAGCAAAGTATCCAAACATGCATATAGTAGTTTCTGTTAGGACAAACTTGTATCAAACTAAAAGACCTGTATAATCATGCAAGTTTAATTTACAGTTTAAATTACCTTTATTTTCAACCACAAAACATATAGTTATTACTAAAGACATAAGTTGTTTCATGTCACAAGGTAAAGGTTATACATTCAGAGGTGGAGTACAAGTATCAAAGGGGTCCAACCTTTCCACAGTTGAGCTACTCATTAAGTAACAAAACAGGTCATTGATTTTACAGCTTTGTCCCAGGATTTTATGAGACATTAGTGAGTCTCATAAGATTTCACTATGCATCATTAAACCAGAGATGTAGATGATCTCGCAAACATTTTCACCATTGTAATGACAATAAACCAAAGTCATCCAAGTTGTCCTCAAAGAAGGTACATTATGTACCTTCTTTTATGATCTGAATGGATTTCAAGGTTATTTCAGTTTCATTAACATATTGCAGCTATTTGTAGTCCTGAGCTACGTATATTATGACCCAAAATTCTAATGGTAGATTCCCTGGTGTTTGTGTTAGATATGATTTTTTTAGATTAAAACGTCAGTGTGACATGTATAAATATTCAAGTGCAGAATGAGATAAGCGTGATTCCCTATCTTTAAAATTGATTTCATAATACATGAAAAAGCTTTTAAAGTGTTGCATAAATTAATGGGGGACTTTCTTAGAAGATAGTGGCACTGAAGTGTCAAATTTTTACTTTATCCCCAAGAGTACTGATAGCTGGGCAAATGATGCCATCTGTCCACTGTGGTGTCCTAATATATGAACAAAAACAATTTACTAAATATTAATGCTTTCCCATATTTTTAACATCAAAATTTAGATTTTTTTCATATAAAGTATACATTTTATATGTAAATATGACTATCAGGGGCAGCATAGTATGGTATCCTACGGTAGTTAGCACTGTTGCCTCACAGCAACAAGGTCCTGGGGTTTGAATCGTTGAGATGGCCAGCTGGGGCCTTTCTGCGTGGAATTTGCATGTTCGCCCTGTATCTGCATCGGGGTCCTTCCAGGTCCTCATGCTTCCTCCCACAGCCTAAAGAAGGTGGTAAATGGGGATTCTTAATTGTCAGTAGGCACTCAAAGACAGCAGCTCTGTTGGTCTGAAACCAGGCTGTCTAATCTGGCATCGTCACTGAAAAATGTCACTTTTCTGGAGGTTGGGATGTACTAGTCAGGCTCATTTCAACGCAAAGCTAGGGCTCTGAAACCAGTGTGCTAGACAGGAGCTGGATCTTGTACTTTTCTGGGGTTGACCAAGGGTGAGCAGGGGATGATTTATTCATTCTTCCGCTGTTTGGCTCCTGATCTGTTGGGATCAGTGAAGGGATTTTGACTGTACTTTGTGCCTTTGTGCCAAAGGTCAGTTGAGAATACCCAGATTTTTTAAAAGTCCCTGGGTGGAGTGCTGGAAATTGCTCCTCCTGAGAATCTGATTGTTCAACTGGGGGACCTCAGTGCCCTGGAAATGACAATGAAGCCTGAAGGGACCTTAAAACAGCAGCTGTTTTATTTTTTAAATAAAAGAAATCAAATCACACACATGACAAAACTATTTTTGCCTTGGCTCATAAACACATTAAAAAAATAGATAATATTTCTGTAATTAATTGCTTGTGTTTTCTTTCTCAGATCAAGTACAGGAAAAATATGAAATCATTCACCAAAAAACATCATAATTAGCACTTACATAGTTGCACCTTCTCTGGCTTGTATTCTTTGAGGCATAGAGTTCATTGATAAAAACAATATTCTCAGTCAGGTTTCAATTTTCTTATGGAGCAGTTGACAGACCAGCTTTGCATGATGCAGCCTTGTCATGGACAATTTTCTTTAATTTCCTCCATAAATTTTCATTCAGACTGTTTGTTGGTGATGTCACTGTGTTGATATGTCTGCTCTTTACTCTTTAGCAAGGTATATTTTCATCTTGAAAAATGACTTCGTTATCATCAAACCTACTTTAACTTGATATAACTAGTGCATACCCGTGCATGCCCGTAGAAAGCAAGTCATAAGCAAGTATTTCTGCATGCCTGTAGAAAGCAGGTGTAAGCAAGCATTTCTGCATGCCCATAGCAAGTTACTGTTACCATGACAACAGTAACCATGATGATGCCTGCCTTTGATCTTTGACATGGTTACATGTGAACAACTCCTTTTATGGTCACTCATACATGCCCGTGCATGCCCATAAAAACCAAATATAAGCAAGTATTTCTGCATGCCCATAGAAAGCATGTGTAAGCAAGCATTTCTGCATGCCTGCCTTTGAATTTTGACATGGTGCCTGTGCATGCCTGTAGAGACCAAGTATAAGCAAGTATTTCTGCTGCATGCCTGCCTTTGATCTCTGACATGGTTGCCATGGCAACAGTAACGACGGTGAAACTTGCCTTTGATCTTTGACGTCACCACTTGTTCAGTGATGCTGGCCATTGATCTTTGATGATGTAATGAAACAACAACACAACCCTAACTTGTACATATAACCAATTTCAGTTGGACACTGGTTGGTACAGGAATATATACAACTAAACACGTGGACTAGTACACCAGATGATCTAGATTCACTCACTGGAGAAAGGGGGGTCAGCAGTTAGCATTTGCATTGAGTAGCAGGAGTAAAGAAGACATACAGACCAATAGGTAAAGTCAAATAGCAGATGATTGTATTAAATTTCTTTGCTTTGCAAAAACAAAGGCGGAAACAACAACAACAACAACAATCAAATACAACTGTAATAAAAGAAAAAAAAAACAAAAAACAAAATTTCAGCACCAGCCTTATAGTGTCTCTTTAAGCACAACAACAGATTAAGGATTTTCTTTTCTTCCAAAAATGGTAATGAATTGGTCACTATTTGAATGCTAGGTTTAGCTCTCTCTCTTTTTTTTTTTTTTTACTTTTAACTGTCCTACATTTGGTGTTAATTTTAAGATTTTGCTATTTTGGTTATCCTACTTTAGTTGCCTTGTTTTGTTTTGTTTTTTTGTTTTTTTTCCTAAGTTGTCAATAAGACTGTTGTCTGTTTCTTTCTTCTTTCACCTTTAAGTTCAAAATTATGCAACAAAAATACCCTTGGATACCATAGTACAGAACATCCTTTAAAATATATATGAAATGTCAAATAGTACCAAAAATCACAGAAAACTTATAAAATACAGTTAACATCTGTTTTGAAAACAAATACTCTTTCATTCTGTCCATTTCTCACTTCTGTGAGATGTATGAGAATGTTCCCTCTGGAAAAATATATTGGTGGAATGTGTCCTTTATAGTTTGCACTTATATGGTCTTACCAGGAATGCAGGTGAAGCCCACTACATGCAAACTCTTAAGTTCCTCACTGGGTTGGCTCGCCACTACTGCTGAGCAACCACCACCGATGTAGCAGAAGGACCAGCCGTTGAACTCTTCACTTAAAAAGGCGGTGAACTCCTCTCACACACACACACACACACACACACACACACTGAC
This sequence comes from Pholidichthys leucotaenia, assembly GCA_020510985.1. NCBI lineage: Eukaryota > Metazoa > Chordata > Actinopteri > Cichliformes > Pholidichthyidae > Pholidichthys > Pholidichthys leucotaenia. The sequence continues at coordinate 411,508,350 of CM035840.1, read as the reverse complement.
CAGAAAGTTTCACTATTAATAATTTCTCCTAGTCTGTTGAAACCACGGCTTCCATCCGTCAGTTTTTTCATCCAGTCTTCCTCAAATTCACAACGAACGATGACTGCCCTTCCTTCCAGCCAATAGTCTGCAAAAATAGAGTAATTTATCCACTTCAACAAAAACAGGAACATTACGAGATGAAAAAGGAGTTTCTCTAGTCCAACATAGCTTTGAGCAGCTCTGGAATACATTTTCTTCTCATTAAGGTGGAAAAAAAAAACGAGACCTCCCTTAACCACTTGCACTCCGTTGTTCCGCGGGCGGGCAAGTCTCTGCATTCTAGGGCGCACGAGGGCGCACGAGAGCGCCCTCATGCGCGCTTGGACGCATGACGCATGATGGTGGTGATGGTGATGTAGTGGCGTCCAAGCGCCACTCAAAAAAAAATTGCAGAGACAGCCGCGATCAGATTAGTTCATCTGATTGACCTCTCATTCGACTAATAAGAGCCTTGAATTGGGTTTCTGAAACCTTGAAGAGCCAATGAATGAAAATCTAGGAAGGAGGACCCGCCTACTGTGAACGCAGGAGCCAATTGAAGCACAGAAATTCAGACTGGGTGAAGAGAGATTTACTGTTGCAACAGATGAAAACAAAGGACGCTGGACGAATGTACTACAGACCCAGCAGCATGGAGACCACCCACAAGTGGGACCTGCACTCATTCCAGCAGAATAGACGTTTAGGATTCTCTTCCGTCATCATAGACCGACGACAAAGGTCGTAAATCATTCACCAAAACCGCAATAATGGAATTATGTTTTGATCGGGATCCACGAGCCGAGCAGCGTCGCGTTCGTCTTACAATGGGGAAGAGAAGTTCGCCACGACTCTGCTGCTGTGAAGAGGTAAGGTGTTATAAGTTAAATTATTATTTTTCCCTGAAAACTGTAATCCAAAAATGACTTTTGACCGATCGGTAAATTACAACTGTACTGCGCACGAAGTACGAAGTGCGTGCGCCGCGATAAACGGTTCATTTGCCGTGTTCGGACCGTGAACGCCGCGGGGGGGGCCGTTCACGGTCCGAACGCCCCCGGTCCGCGGGGGGAAGTGTATGAGTCTATTCCTTCATGTAGCGATGGCCCTCTTCTGCAGCGAGGGGGGGGGGACAACCCCCCCCCCCACACACACACACAGTAGCGAGGGGGGGGCGCTGTGAAAACATGCAAGGAGTGTAATCCATCATGTGGCGAGGGCCGAACTCCCGTCTTTTTTAGCAGGGGGGTGACAAACTCCCCCCCCCACACACACACAGACACAGCCCTGAGTGTGACCTTTCATTAGAGCCCAAAATGAAGATTCTACATTGAATTATTCAAAAGTTACAGATGTTTTTCCAAACTGTGCCATTTGGCACAATTTGGCACAGTTCCAAAACGCCTGGGAACTACCTGAGAACAAAGCTGTGTAAAATATTCATTTTTTGTGGTATTGTTACCAAATTTGGATCTCAGTTTGATAACACTTGGTTCTACATTTCTGTTGCATTTTCCAGCCAGATCGGACAGCTGTGTGTTATTTGTAAGCATTTGTATCCAAAAAAACACTGTGTCCAAATTTATTTTCTTCAAGTTCAGTATGTTTAGATGACTGTAACTCAGTGGCCGGAGCACGTAGAGAGATTATGTTTTTTTTGCCAAAAAATTCAAAGTGTTTTCTTTTAAATGAGACCAACCCCATGAAGATGCTGCAAATGGTTGAATAACAGCTTTCGATTTACTTTGGGCATGTTATTTTTTGGCATTTTTAGGAAAATTGCCCGGAGTGCAAGTGGTTAAGAGACATTGAGTAGGCCAACTCATGTAACGTAGCTAAACACTGATAGGATGACAGCTCACGTGACTGCTGAGTATACTTTAATCTCACAATTAAACTCACGGATTTCAGAATTTCTTTTCCCAATGTTACCTGAAACTTTATAATTCCTACAAGGATTGTAACCCAAAATAAACATCTTGTTCAACTATGAAAATAATATATATTTTGTAAGTATATAATTTAGTGCTATTTTCATCGCTTTTATTTTAAAGTCACTATTCCTTTTGTTGAAAAAACAAAACAAAACTGCTATTAATTCAACTATTATTTAGTGATTAGATCATTTCTAATTTGTTCCCAAAACTATGACTCAGTAACATGGGACACATGAACATTACTACAAATACAGAGTAACAATAACTGGACAAAATGACAGAAACAAACAGGAAAAGAAAAAGAAAAAAAGTTAAACTGAAGACTGGGCATGGTGCCCACCCGTGCCCAGAATCATAACAGTGCCCCCCCCCCCCAAGGGGTGTGGTCCAGACACCCCGGGGCAACATCAAAAATGACAAAGAACCCCCTCCCTGCAGAAATGACCTCCCACAAGAAAATAACCAACCCCGAGGGGGAGGAGGGGAAACCCAGGCACAGAGGGACTGAGACAAAACAAAATAAAAAAAAAACACTCATGATCCACAAAACTGTGCAACAGGTGGTAGCATGGAACTCAAGCCTGACTGATTAGTGGATGAGATCGCTCGGGTGGCCTTCCTGAGTCTCAAGACCACCGGCGCCTGTGCTGGAACACATCAGGTGGCCTCCCCGTGTTCAAGGACCATCTAAGCAGGAGGGGCAGCCCATTGGTCAGCCTCCCAGCATCCCTAAGCCAGCGAGCCACGGCACACAACATGCCCCCCCTTCCCCCCCGGGGGCAGCAGCCGGACTAAGTACCCCCCACAGAGCACAGGAGCCGGGAGCCGTCATCCTCTTGAGATGGGCGGCCGATCAGCGGGAACCTCCAGCGATGACCGACAAACCCCGATGAAGGCGAGGGATCCATGGCGACCTCAGTCGAGGGCGTGGCACCTGCAATGGCCTCGGACAGGGACACGGCACCCACAGCAGCCTTGGACAGGGACACAGCACCCATGGAGGCCTTGGGCTGAGGCGACGTACCCATGGTAGCCCTGGACTGGGTCAACGCACCCACGACGACCCCGGACTGGGGCAACACACCCACGGCGGCCCATGGCTGGGGCTGTCGTAGGTGCTGTGCCCCAGCCTAGGGTGCAGCACCCACAACAGCCCAGACAGAGAGGGAGCAGCACCCATGGACACCTCAGACGGAGGGGCAGCAGCACCCACGGAAGCCTCCGATGGAGGGGGAGCGGCACCCATGGAGACTTTGGACGGAAGAGGAGCAGCACCTATGGTGACCCTGGAAGAAGGCTCAACCACAAGGGAAACAGGCACAGGGTCAGGGTCACCGGAAACAGTGGAGACCGGCGAAGAGAACTCAGGCGCAGTGGGTGGCTGCACTCCCCAATAAGAGCCAGGAAAGGTCTCTCTAGGACAGATAGAGTGAAAACAGAAAAGAGAACTTGCCTGAGCTCGAGCTCCACTGCTGTCCAGGACTCCAGCAATCCAGGCTGGGGTGTCTCAGCTCTCTCCGTCTTGGTGTCCACACCTGACACGGTCACCTCAGACATGGTGGGGGGGGGGGGGGTCTCAGTCCTCTCAGTCTGGACGTCCACACCTGGCAGGGCGACCTTAGATGGGGAGGAAGGGATAAACACCAGAACTGAGTTACTGGCAGTGGTGGATCTTGGCAAGGAGAATTCAGGAGGAGAGGACCTCTGCAGCCTGTTCTCCTCACCATAAGCCAGACAAGAGTCCTCTAGATCTGTGGGTGTTCAGACAGAGCAGAGTACTTGCCTTGACTCGCGCTCTACCGCTGCCCAGGACTCCAGCGACTCTGCTGCAACGACCCCAGCAGCAGGCGTGATGGTAGATGCAGCCAATAGGCCTCCAGGCTTGGTGCCCTGCACTGGTGGATCTCCCAGCAGGATTGCTGATGCTGGAGGTGACCTCACCGATGGTGCTGGCTCCCGTGCCATTGAAACCAGGGGACACACGACTGTCAGCTCAGGATTCAGAGCACGGGTGGTGCTTTCCTCCCATCCCGGACATAGCCGCAGGGCCGGAGCAGGAACTACCAGGACTGCAGGTTCCTCAATCGTCTGGCGGCTCCTTCCCAAGAGCGGCAGATTCTCGGAAGCCACAGAGAAACACACGAGAGAAGGAGGTGACGGTGAGTCAAGAGCAGCAGTTGATGAGGACTCAGCTGAATTTGGCTGCTGTTGCTGAGCCTCATCACTGGGAATAAGGCAAGGTATCTCATGATGGAAGAAGGAATGAAAACCCACTTGCCTTATTTCCCGGGGCATGATGGTTCCTGCTGCTGCACTGGGACCAGATGAGGCTCCTCTGCCAGCTGCTGACGTTGTCTGGGAAGGAGGGGGAGGCTTGGGTTTCTGGTGAGGGAGGTGGGACACCGGAACTCGGGGCCACTTCCACGTAGACCTGGTCCTCTGCGCAGATGATGGAAGGTCTCCACCCAGATTGTGAGGGTCCGTCCGGAAGATAGCGATGGTATAAAACAGACCCGTGTACCTGGGGTAGCTGCCCAACCCGGGATGCGCCTCCACAATAGCCACTGCCCCCTCCACACTCCTACGAATATCCTTCATCAAGCAGGAGGCGAGCGTAGCATCAGCAAAGTCCTGGGCTAGTTCCGCCACCCACAGTTCATCTGTAGTGAGGCTACCAGCTAACGATTTGTCTTGGATAGCAGGGACCCAACGCACCGGTAGCATGGGGAGGTGTGCGTAAAAGAGGAAAAGAAAATAGGGGAAAAAACGCAAACCCACAGAGGCTGGTGTCACACTGGTCATGTCCCTCTGTCATAAATCACCCTTTTCAAGGGCTAAACAGGACTCCAAACGCTCTCTGTGAGTTCATACATTTATTAACATAAAAACACAAAAATCAACACTACAAATAACACACACAAGTTGGTGCTGAAGGAGAAGGGGCTCAATGTCTACAGGAGGAAGAAACCTGGGAACGCCGGGCAAGGGGACAGAATCAGCCGTAGCACACCCAGAGAGATGCGAGGCTCACGGCTGAAAATAAAAGGGAAAACTAACCTGGACAGAGCACTCCTGTTCTCCTCGACAGCAAACAAAATACACTCAGCGCTTGGCACAGCAACTGAGGGAAACAGCATTGTAGAAGGACACAACAACTGGGAGAGATTGTCGCGCCCCTTAAATGTGTTTTCATGATGAGTAACAGGTGTGGATGCATGAGTGGAGAAAATGGCAGAATGATTGACAGCTTTGCAGCTCTGAACAGTTTTACAGCCGGAAGCTGCACAGCACTGTCAAAATAAAACATAACCCGGAAATTATAATGAAACAACAACACAACCCCAACATGTAAACATTACTACAAATACAGAGTAACAATAACTGGACAAAATAACAGAAACAATCAGAAAAAGAGTAAAGTTAAACTGAAGATTGGGCACGATGCCCACCTGTGCCCAGGAGCATGACACAATTGTTCATTGTATTCATGGTAATCATATAAGTGTGTATTTATGGTGATCATATAAGTAAGCTGTTTGTATGGAATGTTATGGATACAAATACAGACTCGTTTTTGCATTTGGTAGTGCATGTACAGAGCAGTAATGCCAATTGAGAGGGTAACCACTTGCCTATATCGCTCCACTCAGCCAGGATGACAGCAGTGGTCAGTAGCAGACACTGCCGTTTGATTCTTGAATGCCAACAGTCTCATCCTTTGTTGATTTCATCCTGGTGACTTTATTACTTTCTTATTTCAAACACAATTTATACAACTGCCTTACTGATATTGTCATTGTTTTATTAGGGCCCGACCCACTGACAATGTCAGTGGGTGAGAGCCCTACTGTAATTGTTAGTATTTTTCTGTCTTTCCTCCTTCTTCTTCATCTAAAATCTCATTTTTGGGGTAGTCAGCGTGCACCAAAACTCACCATTTTTTGCAGGGACCTAAAGACTGTCAAAAAATTTAATATTTTGGAGGAAATATGAATGACCCGCCCGACGCGGACGCGCGCGAGGCTCAGCGCGCGCTCGCAGATCACATTCAACATACGGAGCGGACTTTTCCAGACTCTCTGGTTATTGTGGTTGGCGACTTTAACCAGAGCAACCTAAGCCACGATCTCCCCCGATACAAATAGTTTATTAAATGCCCAACCAGAGGAAAGAACACGCTGGATCACTGTTACACCACAGTGAAGGATGCGTATCGCGCTGTTCCCCGCACTGCGCTCGGACTATCTGATCACGTGATGGTCCACCTCATTCCCACATACAGACAGAGACTGAAGCTCACTAAACCTGTTGTGAGCACTACGAAGAAATGGACCCTTGAAGCTGGGGAGAAGCTGAGCACGTGCATGGAAATAACTGACTGGGGCATGTTTAAAGGAGCCACGCATGATCTGGATGAGTACACGAACACTGTGAACTCATATATCCACTTTTGTGAGGAGAGCATTCTTCCATCGCGCACCAGGGTGAGGTACTCTAATGATAAGCCCTGGTTCACTGCTAAGCTCAGACAGATCAGGAAGGAGAAGGAAGCAGCGTTGAAAAGTGGAGACAGGGACTGCTACAGGGAGGTTAAATACCGGTTTAGGAGAGAGCTGAGGAGAGCTAAATATGTGTATTCTGAGAGACTCCAGCAGCAGTTCACTGCTAACAACTCGGCTTCTGTGTGGAGAGGACTGAGGCAAATCACCAACTATCGGCCTCAGGCTTCTAAAGGTCAGGATGACAAAGCCCTTTGTCAAAGACTGTCCGAACATTATGCCCGTTTTGACACCTCGTCAGCTGTGTCCATCTCCCCCCCTCCCCCCAGCTCCACTGCCTCCACGGTCCCTACTTCATCAAAGGCGGGCCCCCCCCTCCTCCCCCCCTGCCCTTGTCATCAGTGAGCAGGACGTGCACAGACAGTTCTCCAGACTGAACCTGCGCAAGGCCCCCGGTCCGGACAGCGTGTCTCCCTCCACCCTGAGACACTGTGCGAAAGAGCTGATTCCTGTCTTCACAGACATTTTTAACACCTCCCTTAAAGGGTACCTGTGGTGGTCGTCTAAACGCATTCAACTTGAAAATATTAGGCAAATTACTCGTTATTTGGTTAAATAATTATTGCCAGCCAAATACCACCAGAGAAATATGCAAATACGACCGCAGGCATGGCCAGCCAATGAAAACTCTGAGCGCAGCCATGACACATGCGGATGTGACGTCACTTCGTTGATACTCAACAGTCAATGCTCCGCCTGTATGAGAGACTAGGGTGCTTTTGTGAGTGTTTTTATTCTATTATGGCTGAATTGTCGGACTCTGGGGAAGAATTCATCCAACATGGCTACAGGTTTGAGCCAGAAAGGTCTTCTGAGGGTTAAAGTGACGAAGTGGTCCTTACACACAACGCAATTTCGTCTGAAAGGATTCGTATGTGCCCTGTTCCGAGATCACTTTTCCGCTCCGATCTTCTGACAAGTTTGGGCACACAAAAGAAGTGTTTATCTTTGTTTTTTCGCTTATTATTGAGACATCCAAAGGCTTTACATTCCGCCATGTTGCGATATCCATATCGCATTGTATGTTTTTGTTGTTACAAGAGCGCCGAGTGTCTGCTCCTCTGCTCTGCTGCTCTCTCTCTCTGCTGCTCCCGCGGCGAGGGAGGAGCCCAGCCCATCTCACGGCTGTTACGAGCTCAGATCAGACGAGACAAGCCGCTGAATTTAAGCATTTATTTATTTATTTATTTTCTACTCTTTTTAGTTCTGCATTTAATATGAACCCTGAGTTTGAAATAAACATTTGAATTTGAATTTGAATATCCCGAAAGCCACTGCACATCCGGGTACTCCAGGCTCAGCCAATATTGATCCAGATCGCATAGTTTTAGAATCATCGGCAGTTACGAGCTCAGATCAGACGAGATGGCCCGCTGAATTTAAGCATTTATTTATTTATTTTCTACTCGTTTTAGTTCCGCATTTAATATGAACCCTGAGTTTGAAATAAACGTTTGAATTTGAATTTGAATATCCCAAAAGCCACTGCACATCCGGGCACTGCAGGCTCAGCCAATACTGATCCAGATCGCGGTGTCAACGAAATTACGTCACAGGAAGCATCCTGGCAGGCCATGTAGCCGCTAATATGGCTGCACTCATGTTTTGCTGACATAGCTGAACCAGCACATCAGCAATGGATTTATATCAAATTGCTTTGAACATGAATTTCAACTTAAACTTGAACTAGAACGTGAGACAGGGGCTCAATATAATATCTTTTTTTTCACGACCACCACAGGTATGCTTTAAGCTATGCCACGTGCCGATCTGCCTCAAATCCTCCACCATCATCCCTGTCCCCAAGAAGCCACGGATCACTGGACTTAACGACTACAGACCTGTAGCGCTCACCTCTGTATTCATGAAGTCCTTTGAGCGCCTGGTCCTGCCCCACCTCAAGTCCATCACCACTCCCCTCCTGGACCCGCTGCAGTTTGCCTACCGAGCCAACAGGTCTGTGGACGACGCAGTCAACCTGGCCCTCCACTCCATCCTGCAGCACCTGGACTCCCCGGGAACCTACGCCAGGATCCTGTTTGTGGACTTCAGCTCTGCATTCAACACCATCCGCCCCGCTCTGCTCCAGGACAAGCTGTCCCTGCTCAACGTGCCTGACTCCCTCTGCAGGTGGATCACCGACTTCCTGACGGACCGGAGGCAGCATGTGCGGCTGGGAAAGACTGTCTCAGACTCTGTTAGCATCAGCACCGGATCACCCCAGGGCTGTGTACTTTCCTCCCTACTCTTCTCCGTTTATACCAACTCCTGCACCTCCAGCCACCAGTCTGTCAAGCTGATCAAGTTTGCGTACGACACCACCCTCATCGGGCTCATCTCCAACGGCGACGAGTCTGTCTACAGGAGAGAGGTAGCCCAGCTGGCGTCCTGGTGCAGCCACAACAACCTGCAACTGAACGCTCTGAAGACAGTGGAGATGATTGTGGACTTCAGGAAAGTCACAACCCCTCTGCCCCCCCCCCAGCCCACCCTCACAGGCTCTCCCATCACCACTGCAGATTCCTTCCGCTTCCTGGGCAACACCATCACCCGGGACCTCAAGTGGGAGCCGACCATCAGCTCCCTCATCAAAAAGGCCCAGCAGAGGATGTTTTCCTGCGGCAGCTGAGGAAGCTCAAGCTACCCACCAAGATGTTAGTGCAGTTCTACACGGCCATCATCGAGTCCATCCTCACCACCTCCATAACCGTGTGGTACGCAGGAGCCACTGCCAGGGACAGACTAAGGCTGCAGCGCGTCGTGCGCGCTGCTGAGAAGGTGATCGGCTGCAAGCTCCCATCTCTCCAGGACCTGTACATCTCCAGGACCCGGAGGCGTGCTGGCCGGATCATAGCCGATCCTTCACACCCTGGTCACGTACTGTTTGCCCCCCTCCCCTCAGGTAGAAGACTTCGGTCCATTCAGACTAAAACCTCCCGTCACATGAACAGCTTTTTCCCCTCTGCCATCAGACTGCTGAACACTAAGTGACTTATTGACTCTCGTGCACTATGTACAGCAGCTCAACCAGACTCATGTCAATCATCACTGTTTTCTTTTTGCATTACCGACTGCACTATGCGGTACTCCACAATATCTGCTGCTCGCTAATGTATTTAAAAACTGCTTTGACTAGTATTACTCATTCTTATTCTACACTTTATTGCATGTATAGTTTTTTATTTCTTTTATTTTATCATGTTTAATGTTGCAGCATTGCACCGAGACAAATTCCTAGTTTGTGTACTACATGAACAATGGCAATAAATCTGATTCTGATTCTGATTCTGATTCTGACCCCACAAAAATGGCTCTACAGTGCCACCTAACATGTGAAGTCAATGAGGAGTGGCCCATGCTTACTTTTGCGTAGAAAGATGAAAATCGGGTGAGATGTTTATCATGTCAAGACATGCAAAAAATTCAATGGAAGTGATGGTCTACACTCAACAGGAAGTCGGCCATTTTGGCAGAAGTGGCAGTGACCTGATTTCCACCTTGCGCATTTGACCAAAATCGTCCTAGGGTTTTTCTCTGATTCAGCTCATTTGTGGTGACAATCCTCTATACCCATGTGCCGTTAAAAGTTATTGAAAACTTTTCACGACACTTGACGGTTTGGCCGTAGGGGTGTGACAAAATTTGGTGCCTCGCCATGATCATTCTATGACCATTCTGATGGCAATAACTCTTGCCTGCATTGTTTCAACCAAATTCAATATTTCAATATTTCAACCAAATTCAATATTATGGATATTAGTCCAAGTCCAAACAGTTCTAACCAACAATATTCATTGAAATCTACAGTGCCACCTATAGGAGGCAGAAAGATTTGCATCAGAAAGTTTGCATCATGTTGTTTCTTTAATACCTTGGGAACGGGATTTCGGATAGGCACAAAGATAGGTATGATGTATATGGGTATGCCTCCGAACAATTACAGCTATGAATATTCATGAGTAGCAATAGCACCCTGTCTTGGAGACATGAAGGTTACACCAAAGGTTTTCTTCAATATCTCTGAAATAAATAGTCTGATTGGTACCATTTATGGTGACAACCATCTATACTCATGTGCCATCAAAGGCTGTTGAAAACTTTTCCAGATGTCCGATGGTTTGGCAGAAGGGCCGTTACCAAGTTTGCAGTATCGCCATCACCCTTCCAGTGGCTTTTACTCTGGCATACATTGATTGATTTCAATCAAATTTTGTGTGGTGAATAGGTAGCCAATACTGATAATTTTTATGAGAATGACACATAGCGACAGTGTCCTCAACCGCCAACGGACAGGAAGTTGTCATAACTCACATGCCACACTCACGACTGACTTGCAATTTTCTGAGGTTTATCAGACCTCCTGGTTGATCATAACTGTGCATCTCCTTTAGCATGGCATCACTGCTATTACCATGGACAAGCCCTCCTCGCCATTCAATCTATGATCTCTTTGGGAGGGTTGGGAACAACCTGCAGTCATGAAATCTGAAACATAGGTTGAGGTGACTGTCATATGTAGTCCTATATGGGTGGGCAACACATAACTGACAGGGAAGTGTTGCCATAGCGACATGGCGAAGGTTGACACCTCACCATGGAACATCGGAAAGTTGTGACTTGGAAAAACTTTATCCGATTTTCACCAAATTTTCTACGATTGATTTCAGTCCCACCCTGCACACTCCTCTATAAAAATAATTAACAAACATTATAGCGCCACCTAATGGTCAGACCAATGGACACTTGTAACTCGGACAACCTTTGTCCGATTTTCACCAAATTTTCTATGATGTTAGTAGTCCCACCCTGCACGTTCCTCTGTACAAATAATTTACAAGTTATAGCGCCACCATGTGGTTAGAACAACAGACACTTGTACCTTGGACAAACTTTGTACAATTTTCACCAAAATTTCTACGATCGAAATTAGTTCTGCCGTGAACACATCTATTTAAAAAATAATTAACAAAAGTTATAGTGCCCCTAGTGATTAAAGGAAGAACTGATGAAAACTGTTTTTTTTTTCTCTCTCTCTCTCACCAGATGCAAAAATGAAATGAAGGAATGACCAGGACTCATTGACAGCTCATGTACATAGTACAGAACTTTTCCCATGGGAACTGGCATGCTTCAGTGGTTTCCTCACCATGCAAAACATGAGTTACAGCTCAGACAATCCTTGTCTGATTTGGACCAAACTTTGTACAAATCATATTAATCCCACTTTAAACACATCTGTATTGCAATTTTCACAAAATTGTCACAGCACCACAGAGTGCTGACATGAGGAACTGCACAAAATTGTTCCAACTTTAGCAGTAGTCAGAATGACAGTAGTCAGAATGACAACATTTTCAGATGTTTCTCAGAGCGCACTGGATTACCATCAGTGGAAGTCACTCTTGTCCTGTAAGCATCACAGTTGCCATGGAAACCCACTCCTCGCCATTCAGTTTTTTTGGTTTTTTTTTTTTTACTGTGGAAAGTTGGGAAAGTCTGAGCATCACAAAATGGGGAACATAAGTCAAGGTGACTCTCTTTTGTAGTCCTATATGGGTCTGTAACATGTACCTAACATATATGCGCTGCCACTGCCACATGTTGAGGTTTCCCTTCTGGCAATACGTCGGAAAGCTGTAACTTGGACAAACTTTGTCCAGTTTACCCCATAATTGCAACGATGGATCTTAGACCCATCCCGCATGCTCCTACATAAAAATGATTGACAAAAGTTATAGTGCCACCTACTGCTCACAAGCAAGTACTTCACCAAATGGTTTTCTTTATTATTGAAGCAGGTCTTGCCACAACAACAGCAAATTTGCTGGGTCCAACGAGTAGCGGGGTCCGTGGGCAGGCAGGGGGTGCGGGCCCACTTACAGCTGCTTGCAGCTTTAATTGTTGTTGTTGTTGTTACTAAGGGAACAGGTGGTAAAGCCCATCTGATGATGTCTAATCAGGGGATGAAACTCGCAACCTCTTGCACTGGAGTTCTGTACTCTACTTGTGTCACCAAGAGGATCGAATGCTTTTTATTGACTTCATTACATTATTATTAAAAAGACGTTCTCAGGGAATTCTCAAATTACCTACCCTATGTGTTCTGACTTGCCATCATTACAACTACAATTCTACAAATAAATAAGTATCACAATAAAAAGCATTTGAATAAACAGAAGAAAGAGAACAAAGAAATAAAAACATTCACTTGCTTGCACAGGAGACATGCTTGAAAAATTGATCTTTGGGTGCTGAAAACAGTCACATCATGGTTTAAATCAAGTAAACATTTTTAAAACTGTACATATTTGTTCCTTAATTTTCTACCATGATCAGGTATTGAAAGTGAATTTGTGTGTATTTGTGTGTGTGTTTGTCCGACCGTCTTCCGTATGGATGAGGGTTTGTCTAGTATGCATATGTCTCTAAGTGTGCATTGTTGCTGTGTGATCACAGTAAATTTTATCAGCTATAGTGCATAATGATCTTCAATGAATCTAATGAAGAAGGAGTGGATGGGACACAATTTATGGACTATAATAGGAATATTAGCTGTGATCAGTATATTCCTGAGCAATTGACATCCTTTAAAAACCACTACAATTATTCTTTCATGCATTTAAACATCAGGAGCTTGAATAAACATCATTATGATCTAGTTACTTTACTTACCAGTACAGGCTGCAGCTTTGATGTAATTGATTGTATTGAAACTTGGCTGAACGAAAAGTCGTATATAGACATTTTAAACCTTGATGGTTATAAACTATTCATGAAGAACAGATGTGGCAGATCTGGTGGTAGTGTCTGTCTCTATATCTCTCTCTGCCTTCAACTTGTGCAAAATGCAGCGGCCGGTCTTTTGACCAACACAACTAGGCGAGAGCACATTACTCTGATCCTTTTTTCACTTCATTGGCTTCCAGTCCATTTTAGAATTAATTTTAAACTTTTGCTTTTTGTTTTAAAGCTCTTAATGGCCTTGCTCCGGTTTATTTATCTGAGATTTTGACCGTCCGTGACCAAGGCAGGGCTTTGAGGTCATCCAATCAGCTTTTGCTGGATGTGCCCAGGTCAAGGTATAAACATTGGGGTGACCGAGCCTTTTCTGTTGCCGCCCCCAGGCTCTGGAATAATCTCCCCCCTGACCTACGTGCTATCTCTGACCTGGCCCTTTTTAAATCAGAACTTAAAACATATTTGTTTAGGATGGCTTTTAATACCCAGTAGTGGTGATATTTGTCTTGGCATTTGCTTTTATTTTATTCTTAATTTTATTTTCAGGAATTTATTCTTATTTCTTTGTTTATTTGTTTTTAATCCTGTTTAATTTTCTGTAAAGCACTTTGGTCACCTACGGGTTGTTTTAACCCCTTGCACTCCGGTCAATTTTCCTAAAAACGCCAAAAAAAAATGTGCCCAAAGTAAATCGAAAGCTGTTCTTCAACCATTTGCAGCATCTTCATGGGGTTGGTCTCATTTAAAAGAAAACACTTTGAATTTTTTGGCAAAAAAACCATGATCTCTCTAAGTGCTCCGGCCACTGAGTTACAGTCATCTAAACATAGTGAACTTGAAGAAAATAAATTTGGCCTGGGTGTTATTTTTGGATACAAATGCTTGCAAATAACACACAGCTTCAGATCCGGGCTGGAAAATGCAACAGAAATGTAGAACCAAGTGTTATCCAGCTGAGGTCCAAATTTTGTAACAATACCACAAAAAATGAATATATTACACAACTTTGTTCTCAGGCTGTTCCCAGGCATTTTGGAACTGTGCCAAATTGTGCCAAATGGCACAGTTTGGAAAAACATCTGTAACTTTTGAATGATTCAATGTAGAAGCTTCATTTTGGGCTCTAATGAAAAGTCACATTCAGGGCTGTGTCTGTGTGTGTGTTTGGGTGGGGGGGGGGGGGTTGTCCACCCCCCCACCCCCCACCCCCCTACAGAGGACGGAGATCCGCCCTCGCTACATGACAGATTACACTCGGATGTGGCATGTTTCCACAGCACCGCTGTCACTGCGGCCCCCCCCCCCCCGCCGCTACAGAGGACGGAGATCCGCCATCGCTACATGACGGATTACACTCGGATGTGGCATGTTTCCACAGCACCGCTGTCACTGCGGCTCCCCCCACCCCCCTGCTACAGAATCGTAGCGGCGGGGGGGACGTTCACGGTCCGGAGGCGGCGAACGAACCGTGTAACGCGGCGCACGCACTTCGGACATCGTGCGCCGCACAGTTGTAATTTACCGATCGGTCAAAAGTCATTTTTTATTACAATTTTCAGGGATAAAAAATAATTTGGCTTATAACACCTTACCTCTTCACAGCCACATTGTCCTGGCCAACTTCTCTTCCTCGTTGTCAGACGAACCGACGCTGGTCCGCTCGTGGTTCTGGTCTCGCGACCCCGTCAAAACATAATTCCATGATTGCGGTTTTGGCGAATGATTTACGACCTTCGTTGTCGGCCTCCGTCGGTCTATGATGACCATATAAGAGAATCCTAAACACTCTGCTGGAATTAAAAAAAAATAATAATAAAGCACTGCCTGTGGCTGCTGAAGCAGTCTCTCTTCACCCAGCTTTAGACGAAACAGCTCAGCGAACTTCTGTGCTTCAATTGGCTTGCAGCCGTTGGGAGGCGGGTCCTTCTGGCTAGGTTTTCATTCATTGGTTCTTCAAGGTTTCAGAAACCCAATTCAAGGCTCTTATTAGTCGAATGAGAGGTCAATCAGATGAACTAATCTGTTCGCGGCTGTGTCTGCAGCTTTTATTTTCAGTGCGCGCTTGGACGCCATACACCACCTACATCACAATCTCCATGATGCGTCCTAGAGCGCACGAGAGCGCCCTCGGCCCTCGTGCGCTCTCGTGCGCTCTAGGATGCAGAGACTTGCCCACCCATGGGACAACGGAGCGCAAGAGGTTAACCACTTGCACTCCGGGCAATTTTCCTAAAAATGCCAAAAAATAAAGTGCCCAAAGTAAATTGAAAGCTGTTATTCAACCCTTTGCAGCATCTTCATGGGGTTGGTCTCATTTAAAAGAAAACACTTTGAATTTTTTGGCAAAAAAACCATAATCTCTCTACGTGCTCCGGCCACTGAGTTACAGTCATCTAAACATACTGAACTTGAAGAAAAAAAAATTGGACACAGTGTTTTTTTGGATACAAATGCTTGTAAATAACACACAGCTGTCCGATCCGGCTGGAAAATGCAACAGAAATGTAGAACCAAGTGTTATCCAGCTGAGATCCAAATTTGGTAACAATTCCACAAAAAATGAATATTTTACACAGCTTTGTTCTCAGGCTGTTCCCAGGCATTTTGGAACTGTGCCAAATTGTGCCAAATGGCACAGTTTGGAAAAACGTCTGTAACTTTTGAATAATTCAATGTAGAATCTTCATTTTGGGCTCTAATGAAAGGTCACACTCAGGGCTGTGTCTGTGTGTGTGTGTGTGGGCAGGGGGTCGTTCCCCCCCCCCCCCCCGCTACCAAGGACCGACTTCGGCCCTCGCTACAGACGGATTACACTCCTTGCATGTTTTCACAGCGGCTCCCCCCCCCCCTCGCTACTGTGTGTGTGTGTGGGGGGGGGGAAACCGTGAACGGACCGTGAACGCCCCCCCCCCCTTGCTACAGAAGAGGGCCATCGCTACATGATGGTATAGACTGATATGCTTTCCCTCGCGGACCGGGGGGCGTTCGGACCGTGAATGCCCCCCCCCCGCTCCTCTTCTGCAGCGGGGGGGGGGGGGGCGTTCACGGTCCGAACACGGCAAATGAACCGTTTATCGCGGCGCACGCACTTCGTACTTTGTGCGCAGTACAGTTGTAATTTACCGATTGGTCAAAAGTCATTTTTGGATTACAGTTTTCAGGGATAAATAATAATTTAGCTTATAACACCTTACCTCTTCAAAGCAGCAGAGTCGTGGCGAACATCTCTTCCCACGCGTCAGACGAACGCGACGCTGCTCCGCTCGTGGATCCTGATCAACATAATTCCATTATTGCCGTTTTGGCGAATGATTTACGACTTTTGTCGTCGGCCTCCGTCTATTCTGCTGGAATGAGTGCAGGTCCCACTTGTGGGTGTTCTCCATGCTGCTGGGTGAGCCTGGGTCTGTAGTAGATTCGTCCAGCGTCCTTTGTTTTCATCTGTTGCAACAGTAAATCTCTCTTCACCCAGCCTGAATTTCTGTGCTTCAATTGGCTCCTGCGTTCACAGTAGGCGGATCCTCCTTCCTAGATTTTCATTCATTGGCTCTTCAAGGTTTCAGAAACCCAATTCAAGGCTCTTATTAGTCGAATGAGAGGTCAGTCAGATGAACTAATCTGTTCGCGGCTGTCTCTGCAGTTTTGTTTTTAGTGGCGCTTGGACGCCACTACATCACCATCACCACCATCATGCGTCATGCGTCCAAGCGCGCACGAGGGCGCTCTCGTGTGCCCCCGTGCACCCTAGAACGCAGAGACTTGCCCACCCGCGGAACAACGGAGTGCAAGTGGTTAATATTAGTAAAACTAATTATATTGTATTCTGTTCCAATAAAAAGCCAGACACCAAGGAACTTTGCCCCCAAATTAATGGACAGAATATTACAAGAGTTAGCTCTATAAAATTCTTGGGGGTCCTCACTGACAAATTTCTCAATTTCAAATGTCACATTGACGATCTAACCAAGAAACTGGCCAAATACGTTGCTTTGTTTTTTAAAGTGAGACATTTTCTACCATTTTCAGCACTTCTCACTCCATATAAAACTTTATTTTAACCTCAGTTACATTACTGCAATATCATATGGGGTAACACATTTCCAACTCACCTAAAACAAATGGAAATTATCCAAAAGAAAGTCATATGTGCCTTATCATGGTCTGAATAAAATTCTCTTACTAGTCATCTTTTCCACTGTTATAATCTTCTAAGACTTGCTGAGCATAATTACTTCCAGAATGCCTGTAAAATGTATCAGGTTGTCCACAAACTCAGCTATAAATTATGTGAACTCATTCCAACCTTCCTTCCCATACACACCTATACCACTAGAAAAAAAAAAAATACTGGGAAAAAAACGAAGACTAAAATCCACCAGGTTCAGTATTGTGTGCAGAGGACCGCAGATTTGAAATGAGCTTGACGAGAATCTAAAAATGTCACCTTCGATCTCCATCTTCAAGAAAAACAACTAAAAATGCAACTCCTATCATTATACAATTAATCTGCTCTTTGTTACACAAAACTTGCTAACTGATGAGTTGCTACTCCATTGTAATTTTGTTTTATATGTTGATAATACTCCAATAGTATTTAATAACTTGACTATGTATCTTGAACTCACCTACTAATTCAATGTAAACAAATGCTGGGATTATGTGCTATATGTCTATTATTTGTTTGTTTGTTCCTGTACACAAAGACATCAGACTGATATCCGTCATCATTTTATTGCAGAAATGGGCTCCCTACTAAAAGCTTTAAATAGCTTACTTGGGATGACCCATTCACTCTCCAAATCAATGTGAAAAAAAAAGCCTATTGTATATACTGCTACTCATGCTATTGATAACACTGGTCAACACCAAATTTATTGTCTAAGTTTTTATTGCCTTATTTAGGACAATTTTGATGTGCTGAATCCAAAAATCACATTGGTTTTGCTCAAGGTCAACTTTTTGAATTATGGCCACATGTTGTTTTATACGTTTTTGTTTACATGTACGGGTATGTTCACTTTATATGATGCAATTTTTTTTTGTCTTGAAATTCTCTGAATTTTGAACAATGATGACATAACATTAAATATGCATGTACTTACCTTTATATAAAGGTAAGTACATGCACAGTACTAAGTAAGTACAGGTTTTTACTGAACACCTGATCGAGAGAAACAGATGTCATTTTCAGATTCAGTGGTGCAAAATTATCTTAAATCAGATGAAAAAACAGACAACTTACAAAAAAAAATATTTTTGTAATCCTGTGTAATTCATATTGCAATTCATTCATGCTGTTGATAATATGTGATGTGTGTGTTTGTGTGAATAAACTGAATAAACTAAACTAAACTAAGTGACAATGAGTGCTGTTTATTTCATATACAGTATTATTTATGTACTTTATGTTTATATTTATGTATTTATTTATTCATGTTTAATGTTGCAGCATTGCACCGAGACAAATTCCTAGTTTGTGTACTACATGAACAATGACAAAAAATCTTATTCTGATTCTGATTTAATTTTGTAGTGTTTCAGGTGAGCATCCCATTTAGTGGTGGTTTTGGGAACTGTTTACTAACATCTTTCACGGGACTTGGAGAGCTGATTATTGACAGTTGACTAATTACCACCACCTGGCCTTGATTGAATCCCAGGGTATATAAGGCTTCAGAAAAGACCAGTTCACTGTGGGATTGTTATGGTCAAGCTGTTGTTGCAGCACCATATCGGCCATATCTGCTAGTCTGCCAGCACCTCTCCTTGGTTGTGCACGCTCACCTGCCAACATCTCCCCCAGCTCTGTGTTCTGGACACCTATTTTATCTTGCTCTAGTCTGATCACTAGGCTGGTGAGTCAGTAGAGGCCGCAGTTAAATGCGGGAGTTGGTGTGGGTTGTGGTGTGCCTGTCCAGGCATTACTGACCACAATTGCCCCATTTCCACTAGTGTCAGTTTGGCACAGTTCGGTACAGTACGGTACACTTTGTAGGCTTTTCCTTTAGGGGCTGTAACAGTTACGGTCCGATTTTTCAGACCTGCTGGACAGGGGTTCTGTCCGTACCATACCGATATGAAAATGTGATGTAAAATCACTGCAGGCTACTGATTGGTCCGGGCATAACGTCATGACAGCAGCATTTGAGGCTGAGTTTACAGAACTGCGAGTCGCCGTTTGCAAAGATTCATCCATGCGCCAGCCAGCGAGCAAGCGATTATAAACAACAACGATAGAATGGCTTCACAGAGATCAACACAGTGGTCCAGCAGAGTTTTCTGTGCCTTTTGGCTGATCAGAGAATCCAGAGGGAAGTAGATGGAGACACTAACTAACTAACTAACTAACCTGCACTTATATAGCGCTTTTCTAGTCACAAAGACCACTCAAAGCGCTTTCACTAATACTAACCCTCTATTCTAAGGGCCTATAGGAAACAAATATCTAGGGACAATTTAGAACAGCCAATTAACCTAACATGCATGTCTTTGGATTGTGGGAGGAAACCGGAGCCCCCGGAGTAAACCCACGCAGCACAGGCAGAACATGCAAACTCCACACAGAAAGGTTCCAACCCCTGCCAACCTGGGGATTCGAACCAGGAACCTTCTAGCTGTAAGGCAACAGTGCTAACCACTGCACCACCGTGCTGCCCACCCGAAATGAATGACACCCGAAATGAATACGGCTGCAGCAGCACCCAACTTCAGCAGTTGAAAGCCGTGATATTCGGATATAGAGGATGGTGAGTGATGTGATATTATGCATCTTTTTCGTTATTTATCCCAGCAGTGGAAAGTTTACTTTGAACAGACCACAACAACGTTGTTTCTTGGGTGCAAACAAAGAGCTAGCTAGATAGCCATCAATGCTAACTCCGTACTCCATGTTCTCCTTTCTTGTGTTGACAATATCTGATGAAATAAGCTAGTTGCAATCCTGGTTAAAAAAAAGGTGGTTTTTTTACATGTAGCACTTTCGTGTTATGCATGTACTTAGGTTGTGTGTATTTTCACTCCAGTTCGCCTACCAGCATGGCATTGGGGTGGAGGATGCGGTGATCTTCCTCCTTCACCATTCTCTGTCCCACCTGGGGAAGCCCGGGAATATGGTGAGGATCACGTTCTTTGACTTCTCCAGTGCTTTCAACACCATCCAACCGATGATCCTGAAGGACAAGCTGCTGCGCGCAGGGGTGGACCAGCACCTGTCATCATGGATCCTGGACTACCTCACGAACCGGCCTCAGTTTGTGAGAACCCGGGACTGTGTGACCGACACGATCATCAGTAGCACGGGGGCCCCCCAGGGAACGGTGCTGCCTCCCTTCCTGTTCACTCTTTATACTGCGGACTTCTCACACAACACAACACACTGCCATCTACAGAAGTTCTCTGATGACTCTACGATCGTTGGCCTCATCTCCAATGGAGATGAAGCTGAGCACAGAGGGCTTATCCAGGACTTCGTGGACTGGTGCCATTGGAACTGCCTCCAGATCAACGCGAAAAAAACTAAGGAGCTGGTGGTGGACTGCCGCAGGCAAGGACAACCCCTCACAGCACCAGTAAATATACAGGGAACAGACATTGAGATGGTGACAGCCTATAAGTACCTGGGTGTTCATCTGAACAATAAACTAGACTGGTCACACAATACTGATGCACTCTACAAGAAGGGACAGCGCAGGCTGTTCCTGCTGAGGAGACTCAGGTCTTTTGGTGTACAAGGCGCGCTGCAGAAGACATTCTATGACACGGTGGTGGCATCAGCCATCACTTTTGGAGTGGTCTGCTGGGGCAGTGGCATTACCGCAGCCGATAGGAAGAGACTGAACAAACTGATCAAGAAAGCTAGCTCTGTCCTGGGGCAGCGCCTTGATCCGGTGGAGGAGATAGGAGAGAGAAGGACGGTGGCTAAACTGTCATCTCTGCTGGAGTCCGAGTTCCACCCTATGCAGGACATACTGAATGCACTGAGGAGCTCATTTAGCAGCAGACTACATCATCCCAGGTGCACAACCGAGAGGTTTCGCAGGTCCTTCCTACCAACGGCTGTCAGACTGTACAACCTAAGCAGGGCTGCTCGCAGAGATAGCAAAAAGACGTAACAAACTAATAGTTTTTTGAATGCAAAAGATGCAATAGACTTACACAATGGTCCCCTCCGGCATACAACTAGGAAAATACCGGTCGCTATGGAGAGTGAGAATATGTATGGGCACATAATCATACCATGTAGGATAACTAAGTAGACAGTTGTGCTGTTTCATCCCATCTAGCAACAATGCTCTGCACTGTGTGTGTTTATATATTTACATATTTATTCCATCTAGCTACAATGCTCCGCACTGGGTGTGTTTATGTTTATATATCTATATATTTATTCCATCTAGCTACAATGCTCCGCACTGTGTGTTTATATATCTACATATTATTCCATCTAGCTACATTGCTCCGCACTGTGTGTTCACATATTCATTTATTTATTCCATCCAGCTACAATGCTCTGCACTGTGTGTCTGTGTGTGTGTATATATATATTTTATAGTAATATGTACATATGTATATTAGCTGCTCTTGCTTGCTTGTTTTTTTTTTCTTACCTTCTGATTGTTGCTCTGAGTGTTGCTATCCCTGTGCTGTTGCAATCTTGGAATTTCCCCATTGTGGGACTAATAAAGGCTTATCTTATCTTATCTTATTTTCATTGTAGAGTCCGACCAGCATCTGTTGTGACAAAGTCCGGCACAACACAGCAATGTGTTTATGAGTGGTAAGTGGCACATCCCGTCATTTATACTCAAATCCTTTGTTTTTTAATATAAAGTATAGGTAAAGTGCCAAAATTAAAGTAGCACAATTTCCACTTAATATGAAAGGGACTGAACTGAGATTTATTTGATTGTGTGGATATTGATTACAGAATAATTGGAAATGAATGGCACATCCAATAGTAGCCACTGTAAAATAAACTGCTTGTTTATTTATTTATTTTTTATATCAGATCACTTGTGTGATCCTTTGAGCAGCTGCCATTCCCCAAAGTGCAAGATACACTATTATGAATATAACTCAGTCATCATTATAAGATAAGATAAGATAAGCCTTTATTAGTCCCACAACGGGGAAATTCCAGGATTGCAACAGCACAGGGATGGCAACACTCAGAGCAACAATCAGAAGGCAAGAAAAAAAAACAAGCAAGCAAGAGCAGCTAATAAACATATGTACGTATTACTATAAAATATATATATATACACACACACACAGACACACAGTGCAGAGCATTGTAGCTGGATGGAATAAATATATGAATATATGAACACACAGTGCAGAGCATTGTAGCTAGATGGAATAAATATGTAAATATATAAACACCCACAGTACGGAGCATTGCAGCTAGGTGGAATAAATATGCAAGTATATAAACACACACAGTGCGGAGCAATGTAGCTAGATGGAATAATATGTAGATATATAAATATATAAACACACCCAGTGCTGAGCATTGTAGCTAGATGGAATAAATATGCAAATATATAAACACACACAGTGCAGAGCATTGTTGCTAGATGGAATGAAACAGCATAACCGTCTACTTAGTTATCCTACATGGTATGATTATGTGCCCATACATATTCTCACCCTCCATAGCGACCGGTATGTTCCTAGTTGTATGCCGGAGGGGACCATTGTGTAAGTCTATTGCATCTTTTGCATTCAAAAAACTATTAGTTTGTTACGTCTTTTTGCTATCTCTGCGAGCAGCCCTGCTTAGGTTGTACAGTCTGACAGCCGTTGGTAGGAAGGACCTACGAAACCTCTCGGTTGTGCACCTGGGATGATGTAGTCTGCTGCTAAATGAGCTCCTCAGTGCATTCAGTATGTCCTGCATAGGGTGGAACTCGGACTCCAGCAGAGATGACAGTTTAGCCACCGTCCTTCTCTCTCCTATCTCCTCCATCGGATCAAGGCGCTGCCCCAGGACAGAGCTAGCTTTCTTAATCAGTTTGTTCAGTCTCTTCCTATCGGCTGCAGTAATGCCACTGCCCCAGCAGACCACTCCAAAAGTGATGGCTGATGCCACCACCGTGTCATAGAATGACTTCAGCAGCGCCCCTTGTACACCAAAAGACCTGAGTCTCCTCAGCAGGAACAGCCTGCGCTGTCCCTTCTTGTAGAGTGCATCAGTATTGTGTGACCAGTCTAGTTTATTGTTCAGATGAATACCCAGGTACTTATAGGATGTCACCATCTCGGTGTCTGTTCCCTGTATATTTACTGGTACTGTGAGGGGCTGCCCATGCCTGCGGCAGTCCACCACCAGCTCCTTAGTTTTCCTCGCGTTGATCTGGAGGCAGTTCCGATGGCACCAGTCCACGAAGTCCTGGATAAGCCCTCTGTACTCAGCTTCATCTCCATTGGAGATGAGGCCAACGATCGCAGAGTCATCAGAGAACTTCTGTAGATGGCAGTGTGTTGTGTTGTGTGAGAAGTCCGCAGTATAAAGAGTGAACAGGAAGGGAGCCAGCACCGTTCCCTGGGGGGCCCCCGTGCTACTGATGATCGTGTCGGACACACAGTCCCGGGTTCTCACAAACTGAGGCCGGTTCGTGAGGTAGTCCAGGATCCATGATGACAGGTGCTGGTCCACCCCTGCGCGCAGCAGCTTGTCCTTCAGGATCATCGGTTGGATGGTGTTGAAAGCACTGGAGAAGTCAAAGAACATGATCCTCACCATATTCCCGGGCTTCTCCAGGTGGGACAGAGAACGGTGAAGGAGGAAGATCACCGCATCCTCCACCCCAATGCCATGCTGGTAGGCGAACTGGAGTGGATCCATCGCTGGTTCCACCAGGGGGCGGAGGTGAGCAAGGAGCAGTCTCTCCAGGGTCTTCATCAAGTGGGACGTCAAGGCCACCGGTCTGTAGCTGTTCAGGTCTTTGGGGTGGGAAGTTTTTGGTACAGGTACCACACAAGATGTTTTCCACAGCTGTGGTACCCTCCCCAGTTTCAGGCTCATGTTGAAGATATACGTCACAATCCCACACAGCTGGTCTGCACAGGACTTGAGGAGCTTTGCGCTGATGCCGTCCGGTCCCGGCGCCTTCCTCGCCTTGATCTTCCTCAGCTCCGTCCTCACCTGGGTCCTGGTCAGGGTCAGGATGGGGGGCTGTGTGTTGGGAGTGGGGGGGTGTTGGTGGAGTGGGGAGTGGGCAGCAGGACTTGATTTCTTTAGAGGCAGCAGTGGTTGTTGTGCAGACAGGGGGGAGGGCGGTTGGTCAAATCTATTGAAAAACAGATTCAGGTTGTTCGCCCACTCCCTGCCCCCTGTGGCCTGGGGGGAGGTATTCTGGAGCCCCGAGATGGTTTTGAGGTTTCTCCAGACCCCGCTGATGTATGTGTAGTTTATAGTCTATCGTCAATAAACTCATGCTGTAACAGGACACATGACAAATAATTGACACCCATTGTAGTGCATCCTTTTATATTTTGGCAATACAAGTACAAAACACCGCCCACACTTGAAGCCAGGGCAACACAGTGGTCACAGAGCGGTGGCTAAACTTTTATTGATAAAAATTACATATTTTGACTGAGCAACTCCATAATCGGGGATGCACACCCTCAGTTAAAGTACTAGATTCCATTCATCTGAAGGTATCAACTAATTCTGATTGCTGAGGCCACAGTAAAAACAAATGATTTTAAACATAACCCAGCCCTTGTAAAATCTACTTTATTGAAGCGCAGCTACATTAAAATTGAGGTTAAATACAACAACAAAGTACCTTTTTGTCACATTCCACCACTGGCTTTTAGCAACAAATTTATTTTTCAAATATGTTTTAAACTTGCTTTAATTATCCACCACCCACGTCTTTTATCTAGGCAAGAGGAAAACGATCCACCCCAAACTGGACCTTGAGTTGCGATGGGTGGCCGGCGTGTGTGACACAGTCTCCCCACAAGTCTCTTTTAACATGTACACATGTAAAACAAAACTATGACTAATTTTGTTGAAACTTGTAATAAACCAGTGACCGTTAGCATCATGATTGTTTTGTCTGTTATTACCAATTTTTTCCAGACCTTTACCCAAACAACCATTGGAAGACTATGCCACTGGAGTGTGTTATGGAGTCTAATAATTACTTAGACATACTTTAAAAGTCAATAGGTCAAGCTCAAGGTTTACAGTCGTGAAATAATTAGGACACCATGAAACAGTCAGTACTGTATTAAGAAATGTTCATATCTATGTGTAACCCTGGTTATGTTTTTATTTGTACAAAATATTTAGCCATTTTAGGTGGGAATAAATGTGGGGGTGTCCTAAAAAAGCTGTGTGTGTGTGTGAGGGTATTTCTTTCCTCACTATTTGCAATTACATTTTACAGAAAATTTGGAAAAAGTCTTCATTTTTAATTGTTTAGTTGTATTACATGAATCTCCTAGCATTTTTAACAGCAATATTAAATATCCACATGTCCAAATTCCTCACCAAAAAAACACACAGGCTAATACAGCATGTGCAAATTTTTTCACATGACTATAGGTTGTGAGGGCAGTTTTGGACCAACAAAAACTTGTGATGCAGTGTATCCTGACATTGTGAATACAAACTATTTAGATACATTTTTGAAATCCAGCCGTGCAATGTTTTCGTGTTATCTGTGTGCAATGGTGAATAATAATAGTTCTTTCTCAACCAAAAGTCTATTTTTCCACACTGGAAAATTGCCAGAAATGCTAAGTGATAAGAAAAGGTTAACAAAACATTTAAGTTTTTCAGTATAATGGGATAAGGTTCCATGGGATTTAACTTGTTTCAACACGATGCATAATTCTGTTAACACACTTGCATCACACCAAAAGTGATATATGTAACTGCTGGACTATTTGTAGATGGCTTCCCCTGTCTTTTAGTATCTAATCACTCTTACCTTCATTATTAACCCTTAGCAATATTAGCATCTGTATTTTCTAATAATGGGTTAGGGCAGGCGTGTCCAATCATGTGCCATGGAGAGCCAAGACCCTGCAGGCTTTAAGATAAGATAAGATAAGATAAGATAAGATAAGATAAGATAAGATAAGCCTTTATTAGTCCAACAGTGGGGAAATTCCAGGATTGTAACAGCACAGGGATAGTAACACTCAGAGCAATAATTTAGCAGATAAGATAAAAAGAACAGTGAATATACATATGTACACATAAATATATAAACATAGCTACACACACAGTGCGGAGCATTGTAGCTAGATGGAATAAACAGCATAATGGTCTATTCAGTTACCCCACCTAGTATGAATATGTACCCATACAGCATATTTCGTATTTGAGTCAGCCTAGTTGTCACCCTCTGTAGCGACTGATATTGTCCTAGTTGTGTAGTGGAGGGGACCATTATTGTGCAAGTTTGTTGTGACTTATGCATTCAATGCTTATTAGGTCATAAAGTTTTTTTTTTTTACAACCTCTACGAGCAGCCCCGCTTAGGTTATAAAGTCTGACAGCTGTAGGTAGGAAGGACCTGCGAAACCTCTCGGTCACGCACCTAGGATGATGCAGCCTACCGCTAAATGAGCTCATCAGTGCATTCAGTGTGTCCTGCATGGGGTGGGACTCCAACTTCAGCAGAGATGACAGTTTAGCCACCATCCTCCTCTCTCCTGTCTCCTCCACTGGGTCGAGGCGCTGCCCCAGGACAGAGCTAGCCTTCTTAATCAGTCTGTTCAGTCTCTTCCTGTCGGCTGCTGTGATGCCGTTGCCCCAGCAGACCACTCCAAACGTGATGGCTGATGCCACCATCGAATCATAGAAGGTCTTCAGGAGCACCCCTTGTACACCAAAAGACCTGAGCGTCCTCAGTAGAAACAGCCTGTGCTGTCCCTTCTTGTAGAGTGCGTCGGTATTGTGTGACCAGTCTAGTTTATTGTTCAAATGAACACCCAGGTACTTGTAGGATGTCACCATCTCAATGTCTGTTCCCTGGATGTTTGCTGGTGCTGTGGAGAGTAGTCCTTGCGTGTGGCAGTCCACCACCAGCTCCTTAGTTTTCCTTGCATTGATCTGGAGGCAGTTCCGATGGCACCAGTCCACGAAGTCCTGGATAAGTCCTCTGTACTCAGCATCATCTCCGTCGGAGATGAGGCCGACAATTGCAGAGTCGTCAGGGAACTTCTGTAGATGGCAGTGTGTTGTGTTGAGTGAAAAGTCCGCGGTATAAAGGGTGAACAGGAAAGGAGCCAGAACTGTTCCCTGGGGGGGCCCCTGTACTGCAGATGATTGTGTCGGATACACAGTCCTCGGTTCTCACAGACTGTGGCTGGTTTGTGAGGTAGTCCATGATCCACGCTGACAGGTGCTGGTCCACCCCTGCGCACAGCAGTTTGTCCCTCAAGATCACTGGTTGGATGGTTTTGAAAGCACTGGAGAAATCAAAGAACATGATCCTCACCATGTTTCCAGGCTTCTCCAGGTGTGACAGGGAACGGTGTAGGAGGAAGATCACTGCATCCTCCACCTCGATGCCGTGCTGGTAGGCGAACTGGAGTGGATCCATCACTGGTCCCACCAGGGGGCGGAGGTGAGCAAGGAGCAGTCTCTCCAGGGTCTTCATCAGGTGAGAAGTCAGGGCCACTGGTCTGTAGCTGTTCAGGTCTCTGGGGTGGGAAGTCTTTGGTACGGGTACCACACAAGATGTTTTCCACAGCTGTGGTACCCTCCCTAGCTTCAGGCTCAGGTTGAAGATGTGCTCCACAATCCCACACAGCTGGTCTGCACAGGACTTGGGGGGCTTCGCGCTGATGCAGTCCAGACCTGATGCCTTCCTCACCTTGATCTTCCCCAGCTCCGCCCTCACCTGGGTCTTAGTGAGGGTCAGATTGGAGCTGGGGGGCTGTGTGCTGGGAGTGGGGGAGTGTTGGTGGAGGGGGGGTGGACAGCAGGATTTGATGATGGTAGAGTCAGCAGTGGTTGGTGTGCAGGCTGAGCGGAGGGCGGTTGGTCAAACCTGTTAAAAACAGGTTCAGGTTGTTCACCCACTCCCTGCCTCCCATGGCCTGGGAGGAGGTATTCTGGAGCCCAGAGACAGTTTTGAGGCTTCTCCAGACCCCACCGATATTGCTCTGTTGCAGCTTGTCTTCCATCTTCTTCCTGTAGCTGTCCTTACCCTCTCTAATCTTCCTCCTTAGCTCCCTCTGTATGGACTTCAGTTCCTCCCTGTATCCCGACCTGAAGATCCTTTTCTTTTCTCTCAGCAGGGACTTTATCTTGGGGTTGATCCAGGGTTTGTTGTTTGAGCAGCACCGTATAGTCTTGGTGGGTACGATGTTGTCCACACAGAAGCTGATGTAGTCCGTGATGGTGTGAGTGAGGTCGTCGATATCCTCACCATGTGGATCGCAGAGCTGCTCCCAGGCAGTCATTTCAAAACAGTCCTTTAGAGCGTTCATTGCCTCCTCAGACGATACCTTCACCGTGCACATAAGCGGAGGTTGTCTGTGTACTAGAGGTTTGTACACAGGCAGGAGGTGAACTAAGTTGTGATCCGATCTCCCAAGTGGGGGGAGTGGTGATGAGGTGTACACCTCCTTAGTATTTGCATAAAATAAGTCCAGTGTTTTATTGTCTCTGGTGTGGCACGTGACATACTGGGTGAACGTGGGCAGAATGGAGGACAATGAAATAGGGTTAAAAACCACCTCTTTACCTCCAACCAGTGTCTTCAACTGCAGATTCCATCGAATTTTTTCCACTGATTGCTGATCAGTGAAAACACCTGCTGAAGAGACTGGGTAGAAAAGAGAACCTGCAGGGTCTTGGCCCTCCATGGCACATGATTGGACACCTGTGGATTAGGGTTTAATGCGATTTAGCATTTTAGCGCAAACTGTTTTATGGTTCATAATTCTCTTGGCAGACTTACACCAAACCAAAAGTGATTTCTCAAACTGCTGGATTGTTCTTAGACAGCTCTTCCAATCTTTTAGTATTTAATTTGTGTCACTTGGTGGTAACCTTCACACATAAAGCTAAAGAGACACATCTGCAAAAAGTACAAAGGTTTATTATCAAAATCCCCAATGCTATATTACATGAATACATGTATAGTTCACTGTTGATGCAGAGAATATAAATACAGTATCTACATGTAGTCAGCAATACTCAATATGATATATATCCAGTTAATCCATGTATTTCTTCATGTATCCTTGTGACTGTGTTATTTTAATTGCTTTTAATCCTAGATGCATTTGTTTTGGCTTAAAATGCATCATAATTGTTAAATATATCTTATTATACCTCAGTACAGTTTACCTGTTGAAATATATATTTTACTGCTTATATACTACAATATGGCACCTGGCGATCAAGTTTGGCAGCTGATCATGTTTTGCCACGATACCACCGGCTGGAACAGGTAAATCCCATGATGTCTCAACAGTCTCTCCATGATTTTTATACAGATCAGAGCAATTTGTTGCACAGGAAGCTAAACATTTCTACAGACATTCTGCAGTTCTGTAACCACTTCACGTTTGTGAAGCTGGGGTGACATCTCATCACTGGGAGCCTGTGTTGAACGGCCAGACCCACGGTTTGAAGCAATAATTTTGCCACAAGAGAGCCATCTGAAACACAAGCAAACAGAAAACATATTTTAGTACCTAATAGCGATAACTTGCGGACAATACAATGTCGTACAGCGGACTTAAAACAAAGTAGCATTAGCAAACATTAGCTTACCTTCATATGTTGGACTTGGTGTACACAAACACAGATGCATATAAGGCAATACCTCGGCCTTTCTGACCACATATCCGTGATGCTGGTGCCTGCCTACAAATCTCTACTGAAGCGCAGCAGGCCAGTAGTGAAACAAATCAGGATTTGGCCAGAGAGTGCAACCTCTGCACTGAAAGACTGTTTTCTGCACACAGACTGGGAGGTCTTCAAAATAGCAGCCTCCCAGGAAGACAAGACAGATGTGGAGGAGTATGCTGAAACGGTCACCAGCTACATCGCGAAGTGCACAGAGGATGTCACTATAGTGAAGACCATCACTGTACAGGGAAACCATAAGCCCTGGATGACTGGAGAGGTGCGCTCGCTCCTCACAGCCAGAGATGCAGCCCTCAGAGCACAGGACAGGATCGCCCTCTGCTCAGCCAGGTCTGCGCTCTCTAAGGGTATTAAGACGGTGAAGCGCGCCTATGCGGAGAAAATCCAGGGACACCTCTGTGACACTAGGAACACCAAGCAGATGTAGCAGGGAGTTCGGACACTGACGGGCTATAAATCTAGGTAGGGGGTCGATGATGATGACGCTTCGCTTCCAGACAGGCTCAATGACTTTTTTGCACGTTTTGAAGCATCAAACCCGATAATCAGAGGGAGGGCTGGCCCATCCCCACCATCGGTTGGACCAGGCTATCACCATCAACACAGCGGACACACGGAGGACCCTAACCAAGGTCAACCCATGTAAAGCTGCACATCCAGACAACATCCCAGGACGTGTGCTCCGAGACTGTGAGAGCGAGTTGGCGGATGTCCTGACTGACATTTATAACATCTCCCTGAGTCAGGCCATCGTGTCCAGATGCTTTAAGACCTCTACCATAGTACCGGTGGCAAAGAAACCAGTTGTATCCTGTCTGAATGACTATCATCCTGTTGCACTGACACCAATTGTGATGAAGTGTTTTAAACGGCTTGTCAAACCACACATCACATCCTGCCTCCCTGCATCACATGACCCGCTCCAGTTTGCATATCGTTCAAACCACTCCACGGAGGATGCTATAGTCACCACCCTGCACTCTGTCATCACCCACCTGGATCAGAAAGACACTTACGCCAGACTCCTGTACATTGATTTCAGTTCAGCATTTAACACCATTATTCCCCAGAGACTGATGGAGAAATTACTCCTTCTTGGTCTGAACACCGCCACATGTCTCTGGATCCTGGATTTCCTGTCTGAGAGACCTCAGTCTGTCCGGGTTGGAAATAACATCTCCAACTCTATCACGCTGAGCACTGGATCCCCTCAAGGCAGCGTACTCAGTCCACTGTTGTTTACACTTCTAACACATGACTGTGTATTCAGACACGAGGGGAACCAGATTGTTAAGTTTGCAGACGACACCACGGTGGTGGGACTTATTCAGAGAGATGAGGAATCAATGTACAGGGAAGAAGTTAGCGACCTGGAGGGCTGGTGCAGGGAGAACAATCTGGTGCTGAATGCGGACAAAACGAAGGAGATGATTATCGACTTCCGGCAGTTACGGCCTGAACATGTCCCTCTCAGCATCAGCGGCCATTTGGTGGAGAGAGTGGAGAACATCAAGTTCCTCGGAGTGCAGATCTCGCAGGACCTGACCTGGAACAAGAATTCCTTGGGAATCAGGAAGCGGGCCCAGCAGAGACTGCACTTCTTGAGGAAACTCAAACAGGCCTCTCTCCCCATCTGCATCCTCAGGACCTTCTACAGAGGTGTGGTGGAGAGTGTTCTGACGTACTGCATTGCTACATGGTACTCCAGCTGCAGTATGTCAGACAAAAAAGCCCTGCAGAGGAAAGTTAAGGGAGCTGAGAGGGTAATTGGAGTCTCCCTCCCCTCTGTCCAAGAACTTTTTTCAGAACCATTATAGGAGCAGGGCACTGAACATTGTCAAGGACCGTTCTCACCCTCTGAATAAACACTTTGAACTTCTGCTATCTGGCAAATGATTCCGGAGCATCAGAGGCAGAACCACCAGACTGATCAACAGCTTCCTTCCACAAGCTGTTAGGATGCTGAACAGTTGATCCAGAATCTCTCATACATACTACTGCACCTACGGACATTATTATTATTTGTATATTATAGTCCTGGTTAGTTTTCAAGTATATCTCAGGGAAGTGTGAATGACTGTGGTGGGGTGGGGGGTGAGGGTATGTGTGAGTGTGTCTTAAATCATGTTCTTTTACTTATATGGATGCCGAGAGAAACGCAATTTCATCTTGCCTGCACTACAGTTGTACAGTATGTACAGCAATATGACAATAAAGGTTGATTTGATTTGATTTGATATGTGATGTAGTTCATTTCCTCATGTCTTACGCTTTATACTGCTCTATATAGTTTCCTAAATGCTCCAGTACTTTTCCAGAGTGTGTCGTCTCGCCGCTTATAGCCTTCTGTTCTCCTTTTTTGGCTTTACTCTGGCAAAAAAAAGCCAGAGAACGCAGCCACCTTGTACCCTGCCATCTTGTGTTTTGCCTGGGTTGCTTGTTTTACATAACGTTACACTTGTTTTACGCCCTTTATGCTTGTTTTACGTAACGGGAGGGTTGCACTGCCTCCCTGTAACAAATCCCACCCACATCAAGCGGTACTCTCGGTGTAATGGAAACACAAGAGTACCAAACTGAACTGTACTGTACCGTACCGAACTGGGCAAAACTGACACTTGTGGAAAAGGGGCAAATGTTACTGACCACTGTCACATGGCAGCTTTACTGATTCCTCACTCTGTGGTTCCGCCCACCACAGTCTGACAGAGGGAAGGGCAGTATTGGATGCATTAGAAAAAGCAGTACACCAATCCATGGGAAGGCAAGGAACAGCTGAAATCTATAAGCAGTTGCAATATACAGTCATGTGAAAAAATTAGGACACCCTATACAAGCCCGTGTTTTGTTTTTTTTAACATATTTGGACATATGGATATTTAATATCAATGTTAAAAATACTGGGAGATTCATGCAATTCAACTAAACAATTAAAATGAATTAAAGACTTTTTTCAAATTTTCTATAAATGTCATGAATTGCCTCTAGGGCAGAGAATTTAAGACCCATGCACCAACTGTGAGCTTGGATCGTTTATTAACAAAAGGAAACTAACACAAAGTACAACAGAACATTCAGAACTCAAAAAATAATGAATGAGGAAATGTTTACTTACAAAATACGCACCAGAGCGAGGCTGAGCTCTGGTGGAGATGAGGAGTAGACAAACAATTCCACGGAAAAGACAAAGTGAAAATATCACCCTTTATATGGACCAAAACCCATTAACATAAGCAACAAGTGTGGACAATCTGAGTGAGCAAGAGAAAAAGCAAAGAGGCAGTTAGGTCAGCTGGAGAAGATGAGGGATCAGTCGAAGCTGACAGCTAACAGGCCACGCCCCGCCGAGCAAAACCCATAGGCCATTGACAGCTGTCAACCCCAAGAGAGAAGAAAAAAGGAAGGATGATGATAAATAAGGGCAAGTAACTCCCAAACAAGTAACTAAACTACAGAGAACGTAAACAGGAAAATCAGTCATACAACAAAACAATACCAAATATGTGAAAACCAGATAAAGATAAGATAACAATTAAAACTCAAAAGTACAACTTTATACAAAAAAGGGAAAACGATGAGGAGACAGAGCACGGTGGAATTCCCCCCCGTGCTCAGATTGTGACAGTAAACTGTAATTCTAAACAAACAGTGAGGAATAAATTAGGACACCCCTCATCTTTTTTAGGACACCCCCACATTCATTCCCACTTAAAATGACTAAAATAAATGTTAAAAAATGCAAATAAAAACAAAATCAAGGTTAGCCATAGATATGTGAACATTTCTTAATAAAGAGCTGAATATTTAATGGGGTGTCCTAATTTTTTCACGACTGTAGTTCTATTTCTATGTTTGAAACGTAATATCAACTGGATAGGTACTTAGTGATCTGCTATTAAAAAAAAAAAAATTGTTACCAATGTGTCATACAACAAACATCTCATGATGAGTAAAATTCAAGTTTCCCCAAGAACTCTGCAATGTGATTGTTGCAAAACACACTGATGGATTTGGTTACACATCAGGTGAATGCTTTTTATAGACTCTGGCCATAGTTAGCATTTAAACCTTTTTTTTTTCTGATTGAGAGCAACAGAGTCCTGTTACCATTACAATAGACACTGTAAAATTTTAATAAAGACAAATGTTACTCTTTTTTTTTTTTTTTGCAGTGTGTTCTTTACCACTCCACAACCTAATTTATATATTACCACCCACCCCCAAGGGTCTTGGAAGGAAATATGGACCTTTTCTTTCCCCTACAAACTAAAACAGATGAATCAGCATCTGCAAAGTGTGACGTTTCTACAATTTTTGACAGGGGTTGTATGTACGCAAGAGGTATTGTGGTATTCTTTGTGAGTCACAATTTTTCCTTAACAAGTACTTTGTTCAAACATAAGGGTGCCCATGAGTGCATTTGGCTCACGACTAGGTCATTGGTCCATATTTGGTTTTATAATCCTGTCATGAGATCTGCAGTATTATGCAGTAAACACTCAAGGGGAGATGTGCAGACGTGACAACTGATTGCCACCTACTGATGAATAGGATCAGGTAATGGGTAGAACACCAGACAGGCCGAAACACATGCTTGGGCTATGCTGGGAAATTCTGCTCGAGGCTCAGTTCATGAGATCTTTAATTCCCACCTCTGGGCTGGTTTAGTGATTGGTTAGAAAAAAAAAAATCAATTTTCACCGTGGGAATAGAATTAAAATATCCAAACCTACCAAATATTGATTAGAACAGGTTTGAAATGTTCACAACATCTCTTGGGTGGGTCCACTTGAAACTCCCTCTAGGCAGCCCAGAAGCTCCTTCTAAAGTGATGCTTTTGACCTTGTTAAAATTTTCATTGGGCATAGCTGACACACTTGGGTGTGACAGTGGCTGACCTGCGACACAGACTTGCAAAGGAGTAGGAAAACAGATCCAAGTAAACACCACAAAATTATAAAATTACCTTTGCAACCAAAGGACTAGAATGTCATGTTTAATTAAGCTAACGGTGTGATAGGTCTTTGTTCAAATATACTGAATGTGACCCAGAACCCACATAAATGACAGGTGGAAATACTGTCTGCCTAACTTTGCTTCAAAGCTATTTGGTTAGAAAAGAGATGTGGAGATGGAGGTTTATAATTTCAGGCAATCACATATAGTACATGTATTTACTGCATTTCTAAACTGAACAGTGTCTTAATATCTGTGGATTTAAATTATATTTGATTTTTAGTCTTCCACAGCTGTTCAAAGAACTGAACTTTAGAATGAATAAAAATATAAAACAGCTCTTTTTAAATTTCCGTTCTTCGATCATGGCCTTCTTTGAAGTTAATTCAGGCGGTATGTACATCCATGTTCAGCCTTCATTGTGATATAAATGCTTGCATATCTAGTTGTGGTCATTTTATTATTCCCCTACTTTTGTCAATTACTTTCATTTGGACCTTTGCTTGATGAGATGTTCTCTTGTCCAAAGGGATTACATGTCTGGCTGGTGTTGCCAGTGGCTACACTGGTGTGTGAGGAGTGGCAGCGCAGTTACTCAGTGTGTAACTGGAAGATAGCATCTAAATGTTTGTCAGATCCATTTCCTACTGTTTAGGGCCACCATTACTTTTATTCTGTCAGGACTGTCACTTCAGATGGGGAACTGCATCAACTCACTGTTGTGCCCTAAAGCAGTATGAGTAGAGGAGACTTAGTTCTCCTAAAGATACAGGCTTAACATCCTAAGAGTCAAGTTCTCAAGCTGGAGCTGGAATTGAAATGGATGTAAATTTTTAGAGTAATTTTTTTAGAATATGGATTTTTTTTTTTTTTTGTAGAAATGAAAATAAAAGAATGTTTAGTTAAAATAAGGATAGCAGCTTTATTCCGTAACTAATTAGAATGCAATATGCCTCACATACATTGCCATATAGATCGCTCGGTTCATTCTATTAAATTAAAATGTTTCATGACAGGGCACAATGTGTCCATTTCTTTCTTAGAGAGTGAACTCTACCACAAGTAAAGAAGAGACAAAACAAACAAAATGGGAACATACCACATAATTGAATATGAAAGATTATTAAAGTATCTGATTCCCATGCAGCTTTATGCAAAAAGCTTTTCTTCCGGTTCATTAAAAGCCTGCAGCCATCATAAGGACAGATAATTCCCCCATCTCTTCTATCTATCTATCTATCTATCTATCTATCTATCTATCTATCTAGCTAGCTATCTATCTATCTAGCT
Source organism: Pholidichthys leucotaenia (assembly GCA_020510985.1). Taxonomy (NCBI): domain Eukaryota; kingdom Metazoa; phylum Chordata; class Actinopteri; order Cichliformes; family Pholidichthyidae; genus Pholidichthys; species Pholidichthys leucotaenia. The sequence goes on along the minus strand of CM035840.1, from coordinate 411,471,994 downwards.
AGCTATCTATCTAGCTATCTATAGTCATTGCTGTATTGTTGTTGTAATCTATTGTGACTAGTGCATGCCCGTAGAATGCAAGTATTCTTGTCTGAAAACAGGTAGGTCAATTAGGCTTTACAGGCCCAAATGTAGGCTGTTTTTGAAAGTGGAATAGAAAGCATATATAGTACTGTATGTAGGCAATCACACATGTTAGACTTGTCAAATATGAAAGGGACTGAAAAGTAGGATTTATTTGATTGTGTGAATATTAATTACAGAATTACTGAAAATGAATGGGACATCCATTAAACAGGGTTACAAAAAATATTTTTTTTGTAACTTGTTTTCAACAGATTTAAGACAATTTTGAACCACTGAATCCGAAAATGACATCTGTTTCTCTCGATCAGGTGCTAAGTTAAAACCTGTGCTTACTTAGTACTGTGCATGTACTTACCTTTATATAAAGGTAAGTACATGTAAATTTAATGTTATGTCATCATTGTTCAAAATTCAGAGAATTTCAAGACATAAAACAGAATTTTGCATCATATAAAGCAAAAATACCCATACATGTAAACAAAACCGTATAAAACAACATGTGGCCATAATTCAAGAAGTTGACCTGATTGAGCAAAACCAATATGATTTTTGGATTCAGCAAATTGTCCTAAATCAGTTAAAAAAACTTAGACAATAAATTTGGTGTTGACCAGTGTTATTAGCGACTGTTTAAGAACCCTTGTTTATTTATTTGTCAGACTTATTTGTGTGATCTTTTGTGAGTTATACTTATAAGTGCAGTATCTTGCACTTTGGGGAATGGGAGTTGTTCCGTCACCATTATAACTGTTTTAGTTTATAGTCTATCATCAATAAACTCATGCAGTACTATAACAGGACACAGTTATAAGACCCATTATATTATATACAGTTACTGACTCCCATTGCAGTGTATCCTTTTATATTTTAGAAATATTCAATTCAATTCAATTCAATTCAACTTTATTTATATAGCGCCATTTCACAACAACAGTCATCTCATAGCACTTTAATATTGTAAGTACAAAACACCCAACATTATTATACACAGCAGAATGATCTGTTTTGCTGCAGCTGTTGCATCAGTGTTGCCCATTTGTCTGTAAATGTTTAAATTAAAATGATTTATTTCATTGTTTGGGCATTTATGTGTCTTGTCATCATTTAGTCAAAGTGTGCATATGTGTCCACATATGATATGCAATTGATCTGGCCATTCCGCTCCACAGTCATGGTGGAATTATTATTAACTTTTATTTTTTTTTTTATTATTAACTTTTAATTTTTAGATAGCTGTGCCAACACGCCAGCGCTGGGAGGAGCGCCATGTTGAACCTGTGGTGTCACAAAGGACAGCGGTGGCACACGGGTGAAGCATGGGTGAAGCAGCAGTCGAGACTCCAGTTAACCGGGCAGGCTGGACTTGGCTCCCTGGGAACGATTGCGGTCTGGCTGACCCCACCCCCACCCCCACCCCCCACCCCACCCCCGCGTGCACCTTCACACCTCGTGTTCGCCACAAATGTTGAATCATCCGTTAGAGCTACACAGCCACAGCAACATTATAGTATAATTTTTTTAAGCATTGAAGGTGCAAGATATAGCATTCTGACCTCCTGGCCAGTAGATGCTGCATTCACTGTTGACTCACTATAGTCTCCTACTGGTTGCCAGGTAGAGAGATAAATGGCACTTCTTTGAGGCTAACATCAATATACTGCAGATTGCTAACATCTCAGACCTTTGGTCACTATAAGCCAGAAAGCGTGTCAAGCGAGGACTCTTGTGGTATAGAGTCATGAATTTAACATAATCCTGTTTGATGTGCATCTCTGGTAAACATATTTTAAATAATTATATCTTATAGTGTTATTGACAGTTATGCTAATGTAGCACAGCAGTGATCAAACAGGATTGCTCTCTAGTGTTGATACAGTAATTATGACAACACTTTAGTTCACATTGTAAAGACTGACTGCTGTTAGTTGTTTGTATAAATATGCTGAATCACACTTTTATGGTCTGTTTATTTTCATCTGTTTTAGCTACACATGCTTAATAAAAAGGTTGTTGCTATTAGGCTCCAGTAGTCATTTATGTCAGTTCCAGTTCATTTTAGATTGTAAATGTGTTTTGTTTTATTGTTTTAAAATATATAAATAAATCTTGAGAAACGTTAGATGTCTGAATTCATTTGTGCCCTTTCAGTTACCTGTAGAAGATGAAATCTATTGTTTATTCAGTGTAACAAATTCACAAAGAAATGGTTTACCTCACCTCTGCAAAACTAAAGTATTTTCAACCTTTGTATAACGTAATGATAAACAAGAACCTAAAATATACTATATTTATTAGATGTAATTAGATAATTATTAGATAATTATTATTAGTAGTAGTAATTAGATAATTATTCATGGCGGCGCGCAATGTTGCAGCGGTTCACGGCTCTCCTTTTCAGTGTTTTTTTTGGATGTTATGGTACTTCTTTTTTGTTTATTTGTGTGCTATCAGTTCGGCGAACATTCGCTACACCCGTCAGAGACTTCTCGAGATTGGAGACCAGCATCAAACACCAGTTGCGAGTGTTTTTAACCACAAGCATAACATCCCAGTCGACATAGCAAGACCACCGGGCTCTCCGTGGATTGTTGTCGGGTCGTGGAGGCACCGGAGACGGAGGAGGGAGAGGAAGCAGAATCGGGGCTGCAGGTCCGGTGTTATGCTAAGGCTAAGGAGACAACCACATAAGCCACCTCTACCGAGCCTGTATCTTTCCAATGCCAGATCCTTGGTGCATAAAACGGAAGACTTGGAATTACAACTTGCCGGTAATCGCTATGTTCGTGACTGTTGTGTTCTGATTATTTCCGAATCTTGGCTCCATCCGGACATATCTGATGCTAGCATGCAGCTAGCGGGCCGCACGTTGCTACGCTGCGACAGGACTAAGGACTCCGGTAAGAGTAGAGGGGGAGGGCTTTATATGTATGTGCATAATAACTGGTGTAACAATGGGACTATTACAGACAAATATTGCTTTCCCGATCTCGAGTACATGTCTGTAAGATGTCGGCATTTTTTTCTACCGAGAAAGCTAACAGTAGTGTTTATCACAGCCTTGTATATTTCACCCAGTACAAATGTAAATATGGCGCTCTCCCTCCTGCTTAACACCATTAACAAACATCAGCGGGCTCACCCTGATGGTGTCCACATAGTCGCAGGAGACTTTAATAAAGCCAATCTGAAGACTGTACTCCCAAAATTTTATCAACATGTTAAGTGTTCTACTAGAGGGGAGAACATTTTAGACCATGGTTACACTAACATCAAGCACGCATACAGAGCCATATCCCTCCCCCACCTCGGCCAGTCGGACCATCTTTCCGTCCTGCTCTCCGCAGCCTACACCCCCCTCAGGCGTAGAGACAGGTCTACTATAAAGACTGTCACAACTTGGCCTGACAACACTCTCTCCAAACTGCAGGATTGCTTCACAGAGACAGACTGGGATTTATTTGGACAACAGGGGTTGGAAACATCCACTGATACAACCTTGGACTACATTACGTTTTGTATCGGTAATGTGACTGTGGACAAAAATATTAGGGTTTTTCCAAACCAGAAACCCTGGATGACCAGCCAGGTCCGCACACTCCTCAGAGCCCATGATGCTGCCTTCAGAACAGGTGACAGAGACCTTTATAGGTCTACTTGAGCCAATCTGAAAAGAGGAGTTAAAAAAGCTAAAGCGGACTACAAGATGAAAATAGAGTCCCACTTGTCTAGTAACAACATACAGGAAGTGTGGCAGGGAATTCAAAACATCACAAATTACAGAGGCTGTGCTACAACATCAGAGAACCTGAGTGCACCGCTGGCAGAGGAGCTAAATAGCTTCTTTGCTCGCTTTGAAATAACTCAACAGCAGCACTCATCAGCCTCAGCCCTGCCCCCACCCCCACCCAGCAGCACTCATCAGCCTCAGCCCTGCCCCCACCCCCACCCAGCTCCTGCACCACCACATTCCCTGTCAGTGAGCATGACGCCAGACGGGTGCTCCTGACAGTGAACCCCAAGAAGGCTGCCGGCCCAGATGGAGTTCCTGGTAAGGTGCTTAGAGCGTGTGCCTCCCAGCTCACCTCTATCTTTACCAGGATTTTCAACCTCTCCCTGGCCCAGGCAGTCATCCCGTCCTGTCTGAAATCTGCCATAATCATTCCGGTACCAAAGAAGTCTCCCACCACCAGCCTAAATGATTACCGTCCTGTGGCCCTCACCCCGGTAATTATGAAGTGCTTCGAGAGACTGCTTCTTCAGCACATTAAGAGCCATCTTCCCCCGGACCTTGATTCTTACCAGTTTGCATATCGTGAAAACTGATCCACTGAAGATGCCATCACCGTAGCCCTCCATTTTGCACTGTCCCACTTGGAGCGGCAGCACAGCTACGTCCGAATGCTCTTCGTGGACTAGAGCTCGGCCTTCAATACAATTATCCCGGACATTCTCATTACCAAACTGAACACCCTTGGTCTCCCACCTCTCACATGTGCTTGGATAAAGAACTTTCTCACTAACCGGTCCCAGACTGTGAGACTTGGCTCCTACTTCTCCTCCACATGGGCGCTGAGTACAGGCTCCCCACAGGGCTGTGTGCTGAGCCCCCTCCTGTACTGTCTCTACACCTATGACTGTCGTCCGGCCTACAACAACAACCTCATTGTGAAGTTTGCTGACGACACCACGGTGGTTGGACTCATTTCTGGAGGGGACGAGACAGCCTATGGGAGGAGGTCCTGAAGTTGGCAACTTGGTGTTTAGAAAATAACCTGACTCTGAACACTAAGAAAACCAAGGAAATCATTGTCATCTTCAGGAGGACCAATACCGACCCAGCCCCCCTCTTCATTAACGGCGAGTGTGTGGAGAGGGTCCCCACATTCCGGTACCTCGGCGTCCTTATCTCCTCTGACATCTCCTGGACAGACAACATCTCGGCGATTATTAAGAAGGCTCAGCAGCGGCTACACTTCCTGAGAGTCCTAAAGAAGTACAACCTCAACTCCACCCTGCTGCTGACCTTCTATCGCTCATCCATTGAGAGTCTGCTCACATACTGCATTACAGTGTGGTATGGGAATTGCACAATGGTAGACAGGGAGAGGTTGCAGAGGGTAGTAAAGGCAGCACAGAAGATCATCGGCCGCGTTCTCCCCTCCCTGACAGACATTTACACCGCCCCCTGCCTTAGGAGAGCACAATACATCATCAAGGACATCTACCACCCTGGAACTGACCTGTTTGACCTGCTGCCCTCAGGGAGGCACTACAGGTGCATCAGAGCCAGGACAAATAGACTTAAGAACAGTTTTTTTTTCCAAAAGCCATCATGGCTCTGAATTCTCAGTCCAACCCTCCCTGACCATCTCAGTATACCACTAAACACATCACTGTGTAATTGACGTTTACGGTCCAGAATGCTGTGCAGTCCTTTTTAATATTTTTATTTTTATATTGTATATATGACTTATTTTATCTTAGATTACGTACATTGTACACATTATACATTATTTATTGCAGGAATTTATTGTTTTTATGCTTTTTATTTGTTCTCTTTTACATATGTTGCACTGAAGGAGATGCTTAAATCTCATTGTACATTTGTTTGTATAATGATAATAAAGGCTATCTATCTATCTATCTATCTATCTATCTATCTATCTATCTATCTATCTATCTATCTATCTATCTATCTAGCTATCTATCTATCTAGCTATCTATCTATCTATCTATCTATCTATGTATACATAACATTGTTATTAATATCCTTAGTGAAGTTGGAAAAAATTTATAGTGCAATAATAGTCTTTTTTCAAATAATATTTTGGAAAAACAGTTCTGCATCTCCAAAATTTAGCACATCACCATTCAGATTTATATCAAATAAAGTGGTGGGAAAAAGTGTTTCCCCCCTTCCTGATTTCTCATTTTTTTGTATGTTTGTCACACTTAAATGTTTCAGATCAGCAAACAAATTTAAATATTAGACAAAGTTAACACAAGTAAACACAAAATGCAATTTTTCATTGAAGGTGTTTATTATTAAGGAAAAAAAAAAATCCAAACCTACATGGCCCTGCGTGAAAAAAGTGATTGCCCCCTAAACTTAATAACTGGTTGGGCCACCCTTAGCAGCAACAACTGCAATCAAGCGTTTGCAATAACTGGCAATGAGTCTTTTACAGTGCTGTGGAGGAATTTTGGCCCACTCATCTTTGCAGAATTGTTGTAATTCAACCACATTGGAGGGTTTCCGAACATCCTATTTAAGTGAGTCCTTGATTAAGAACATGTGTGGCAGTAATCAGGCCTGGGTGTGGCTGGAGAAATGGATCTCAGCTTTCTAAAGATGTGATAAACCATAGTTAATTTATGTTTTAACCGGGGTGGGAGACAATCAGTTTTTCACACAGGACCATGTAGGTTTCGATTTTTCTTTACCCTTAATAATAAACATCTTCATTTAAAAACTGCATTCTGTATTTACTTGTGTTATCTTTGTCTAATATTTAAATTTGTTTGATGATCTGAAACATTTAAGTGTTACAAGCATATTTAAAAAAAATGAGAACTCAGGAAGGGGGCAAACACTTTTTCACACCACTGTAGCTCTGACATATTCGTCCAAATTTAAAAAAAAAATTAAAAAAAATCTTAAAATAGCTTAATTTATATGGGATTATTGTAAAATATGAAAGTTTTACTTTTTAGATTTGAGCTATTTCTAAAAATAAATTCACCACAATATTCACCACAAACACTAAGGAGGCGTACACCTCATCACAACTCCCCCCACTTGGGAGATCGGATCACAACTTGGTTCATCTCCGACCGGTGTACAAACCCCTAGTGCACAGACAACCTCCGGCCATGCACACTGTGGAATTATGGTCTGAGGAGACAATGGACACTCTAAAGGACTGTTTTGAAGCCACTGCCTGGAAGCAGCTCTGCGATCCACATGGTGAGGACATCGATGGCCTCATTCACACCTTCACGGGCTACCTCAGCTTCTGTGTGGACAAATCCGTTCCCACCAAGACCATACGGCGTCACTCAAACAACAAACCCTGGATCAACCCTGAGATAAAAACACTTCTGAGAGAGAAGAAGAGGATCTTCAGGTCGGGGAACAGGGAGATGCTGAAGTCCGTACAGAGGGAGCTGAGGAGAAAGATCAGAGAAGGCAAGGACAGCTTCAGGAAGAAGATGGAGGACAAGCTGCAACAGAGCGACATCAGCGGGGTCTGGAGAAACCTCAAAACCATCTCGGGGCTCCAGAATACCTCCCCCCAGGCCACGGGGGGCAGGGAGTGGGCGAACAACCTGAATCTGTTTTTCAATAGATTTGACCAACCGCCCTCCCCCCTGTCTGCACAACAACCACTGCTGCCTCTAAGAAATCAAGTCCTGCTGCCCACTCCCCACTCCACCGACACCCCCCCCACTCCCAACACACAGCCCCCCATCCTGACCCTGACCAAGACCCAGGTGAGGACGGAGCTGAGGAAGATCAAGGCGAGGAAGGCGTCGGGACCGGACGGCATCAGCGCAAAGCTCCTCAAGTCCTGTGCAGACCAGCTGTGTGGGATTGTGACGTATATCTTCAACATGAGCCTGAAACTGGGGAGGGTACCACAGCTGTGGAAAACATCTTGTGTGGTACCTGTACCAAAAACTTCCCACCCCAAAGACCTGAACAGCTACAGACCGGTGGCCTTGACGTCCCACTTGATGAAGACCCTGGAGAGACTGCTCCTTGCTCATCTCCGCCCCCTGGTGGAACCAGCGATGGATCCACTCCAGTTCGCCTACCAGCATGGCATTGGGGTGGAGGATGCGGTGATCTTCCTCCTTCACCGTTCTCTGTCCCACCTGGAGAAGCCCGGGAATATGGTGAGGATCATGTTCTTTGACTTCTCCAGTGCTTTCAACACCATCCAACCGATGATCCTGAAGGACAAGCTGCTGCGCGCAGGGGTGGACCAGCACCTGTCATCATGGATCCTGGACTACCTCATGAACCGGCCTCAGTTTGTGAGAACCCGGGACTGTGTTTCCGACACGATCATCAGTAGCACGGGGGCCCCCCAGGGAACGGTGCTGGCTCCCTTCCTGTTCACTCTTTATACTGCGGACTTCTCAAACAACACAACACATTGCCATCTACAGAAGTTCTCTGATGACTCTGCGATCGTTGGTCTCATCTCCAACGGAGATGAAGCTGAGTACAGAGGGCTTATCCAGGACTTTGTGGACTGGTGCCATCGGAACTGCCTCCAGATCAACGCGAGGAAAACTAAGGAGCTGGTGGTGGACTGCCGCAGGCATGGGCAGCCCCTCACAGCACCAGTAAATATACAGGGAACAGACACCGAGATGGTGACATCCTATAAGTACCTGGGTATTCATCTGAACAATAAACTAGACTGGTCACACAATACTGACGTACTCTACAAGAAGGGACAGCGCAGGCTGTTCCTGCTGAGGAGACTCAGGTCTTTTGGTGTACAAGGGGCGCTGCTGAAGTCATTCTATGACACGGTGGTGGCATCAGCCATCACTTTTGGAGTGGTCTGCTGGGGCAGTGGCATTACTGCAGCCGATAGGAAGAGACTGAACAAACTGATTAAGAAAGCTAGCTCTGTCCTGGGGCAGCGCCTTGATCCGATGGAGGAGATAGGAGAGAGAAGGACGATGGCTAAACTGTCATCTCTGCTGGAGTCCGAGTTCCACCCTATGCAGGACATACTGGATGCACTGATGAGCTCATTTAGCAGCAGACTACATCATCCCAGGTGCACAACCGAGAGGTTTCGTAGGTCTTTCCTACCAACGGCTGTCAGACTGTACAACCTAAGCAGGGCTGCTCGCAGAGATAGCAAAAAGACGTAACAAACTAATAGTTTTTTTGAATGCAAAAGATGCAATAGACTTACACAATGGTCCTCTCCGGCATACAACTAGGAACATACCGGTCGCTGTGGAGGGTGAGAATATGTATGGGCACATAATCATACCATGTAGGATAACTAAATAGACGGTTATGCTGTTTCATCCCACCTAGCAACAATGCTCTGCACTGTGTGTGTTTATATATTTACATATTTATTCCATCTAGCTACAATGCTCTGCACTGGGTGTGTTTATATTTATATATCTATATATTTATTCCATCTAGCTACAATGCTCCGCACTGTGTTTTTATATATCTACATATTATTCCATCTAGCTACATTGCTCCGCACTGTGTGTGTTTATATACTTGCATATTTATTCCACCTAGCTGCAATGCTCCGTACTGTGGGTGTTTATATATTTACATATTTATTCCATCTAGCTACAATGCTCTGCACTGTGTGTTCATATATTCATATATTTATTCCATCCAGCTACAATGCTCTGCACTGTGTGTCTGTGTGTGTGTGTATATATATATTTTATAGTAATATGTGCATATGTATATTAGCTGCTCTTGCTTGCTTGTTTTTTTTCTTGCCTTCTGATTGTTGCTCTGAGTGTTGCTATCCCTGTGCTGTTGCAATCCTGGAATTTCCCCGTTGTGGGACTAATAAAGGCTTATCTTATCTTATCTTATCTTATCTTATCTTATATTCAACTTTTGGAGGTGCATGAGTAGAATGTAAAAGAAAATCAACCTCAAATCAAGTCAGTCAACATATAGCAAACACAAATTAGTTTTGGGGAAAATATTTATTAAAAAATAAACACTGGACGCCTCCCACTTGAGGTGTTTCAGGCACGTCCCACTGGGAGGAGACCCCGGGGCAGACTCAGGACTCGGTGGAGAGACTATGTCTCCCAGCTGGTCTGGGAACGCCTTGGTATCCCCTCTGAAGAGCTGGAGCAGGTGGCTGGGGAGAGGGAAGTCTGGGCTTCTCTGCTTGAACTGCTGCCTCCGCGACCCGGACCTCCGGAAAAGCGGTAGAAGATGGATGGATGGAAAAAATAAACAGTCCAGATGCAGGGTCCATGGGGCAGATCTGGAGGAGCAATAGAGAAATTAATTAAATCAGGATTACAACACACTCTGGAAAGCTTCTGTTGTTCCGCTAGTCAGTGTTGACCTTTTTTACTATAGTCAGGTACAAACTGTTGATGTAGAAAGGTCAGCCTCTAAGAAAATGTCATCACAGACTAACGTGATGAAAACATGACAGTATGCGAAGTACTAGACAGTTTTAGGACTACAGCAGTGCTGCAACGAGTTTGCTTGGCCTACATAATGTGAATTACAATATACTGTAGGTGAAGGAAAGACCAAGTAGAGAAATGGAATTACTTTTTATGTGTGTGTTGTGGGAGGAGGGAGGAGACCCTGGGGCAGATCCAAGACATGTGAAAGAGACTATTTCTCCCATCTGGTCTGAGAAGGTAAGATAAGATAAGCCTTTATTAGTCCCACAGTGGGGAAATTCCACGATTGCAACAGCACAGGGATAGCAACACTCAGAGCAATAATTCAGAAGATAAGATAATAAAAGCAGTGAATATGCATATGTACACAGAAATATACACAGTGCGGAGCATTGTAGCTAGATGGAATAAACAGCATAATGGTCTATTCAGTTACCCCACCATGTATGAATATGTACCCAGACAGTATATTACGTATTTGAATCAGCCTAGTTGTAACCCTCTGTATCTGTTGCTATTGTCCGGGACCATTATTGTGCAAGGGGACCATTATTGTGTAAGTTTGGTACGTTTTGTGCATTCAATACGGCCTCTAAGAGCAGCTCTGCTTAGGTTATAAACTCTGACAGCTGTGGGTAGGAAGGACCTGCGGAACCTCTCGGTCGCACACCTAGGATGGTACAGCCTTCTGCTAAATGAGCTCCTCAGTGCATTCAGCGTGTCCTGCATGGGGTGGGACTCGGACTCCACCATCCTCCTTTCTCCAATCTCCTCCGCTGGGTCGAGGTGCTGCCTCAGGACAGAGCTAGCTTTTTTGATCAGTCTATTCAGTCTCTTCCTGTCAGCTGCTGTGATGCCGTTGCCCCAGCAGACCACTCCAAATGTGATGGCTGATGTCACCGCTGAATCGTAGAAGGTCTGAAGGAGTGCCCCTTGACCACCAAAAGACCTGAGCCTTCTCAGGAGGAACAGCCTCGGTCAGAATTGTGTGACCAGTCCAGTTTATTGTTCAAATAAACACCCAGGTACTTGTAGGATGTCACCATCTCAATGTCTGTTCCCTGGATGTTTACTGGCACTGTGAAGGGTTGTCCTCGCCTGTGGAAGCCCACCACCAGTTCCTTAGTTTTCGTCGCACTGACCCTATTGAACGTCTTGGTGTCCTCTCTGAAGACCTGGAGGAGATGGCTGGGAGAGGGAAGTCTGGGCTTCTCTGATTAGAATGCTGCCTCCACAACCTGGACCCCCAGAAAAGCCATAGAAGATGGATGGATGTGTTGTATATTCATTCCTGCTGCACGACTGGACCTGAATAAAGAAGAGGAACATGTTTTCTAATTCCACTTTCTTGGAACACCAAGTGCACAGGCAGGTTGTGGTTTTAATAAAAATGAAAAGTCTAAGACATTTTAGCTGCCAAATTTTGACTGTTGTGTTGAGAAGTTTTTCAAAAAAGAAAGAAACAAATATCTGTTGCATCTACTTTTGGCAAAATAATCCATAAATATGACTGGTTGACAAGGTTACTAAATTAAAAAAAAAACACTCCTTAGCATTTCAAAAACAGTTTAAAAAAAATTCCTAAACCCATTTAAAAATTCAAAATAAAGGATTTGGCTTTATACATTACTGTGTGTAAAATGTTTACTAAACTTACACTGGTGTGCTACCGACTGTCTTCCTCACTGGATGGTTCCTCTGATGGTTGTGGTCCTGAGCTCTAATAGAGTCCAGTCCTCATACACAGGTGGGGTGGAGGAGAAGCTTCTGCTGACATAATCAGAATGTGGTTTTTAAATGTTGATCTGTGAGAACACAATCATATCAATAGTCCTTTTTGTGACTTTTTACATGTAAAACTTTGCATCATAATCACCTAAAGGTCATATATTGATATTCTGTCCTAAACCTCCACTGGTCCATCACATCAGTGAGGGCTTCAGAAGCTGCTGACCCTCTCTCCAGTCATTGTTTGGTGGAGCTCTTCTCTGCTACATTATGATGGTATTGTCCAGACACCCATCTATGCTTATTCAGCTAATAATGGAGGAAGTCCTCACAGAGGGTGAAAAAATGTTTTGGTTTATTACTTGGATAGTAAAAAACCTGACAAATTTCTACATACATAATTACAGCTACTTCAAGGACTCAAGAAATTGCGTGGCTAATGCTGTGCAGTAACATTAGTCAGTAAGAAAATAAATTAAGGCCTATTTATTCTATTATTAGAACTTAAACTATTTTTAACCTCAATTCCCACCTTGGTGATCAATAAAGTTTTACATTATTATCTTAAACTGTAATAACAATAAACAACTGTAACTTTTTTCACTGTTCACCAAATTATAAAACTAAGCAGCTGCACATAAAAGCTGATAATTAAAAAAAAAAAAACTTTATGTAAAACATGAGTGCTGCACAATTACTCTGCGCTGTTACATTCACAGATGCAAATGTTGGTCATATCATGAACCTGTAATATGTGTCAGCTTGGTAAGGAGCAGTTAGTTGGGTCTATACCACACCAGATACAGTACTGGCTGATATTATCATACACTCTTAATTATAATACAAACATGTCTATCCACACAATCCATCAATTTTCTACCATTTTTCTAGAGGTCCGGGTCGCGGAGGCAGCAGCTCAAGCAAAGAAGCCCAAACTTCCCTCTTCCCGACCACCTGCTCCAACTCTTCAGAGAGGATACCAAGACATTCCCAGGCCAGCTGGGAGACATAGTCTCTCCATCGTGTCCGGGGTCTGTCCAGGGGTCTCCTCCAAGTTGGACGTGCCTGAAACAACTCAAGTGGGAGGCGTCCAGGAGGCATCCTGATTAGATGCCCATACCACCTCAGCTGGCTCCTTTCAATGTGGAGGAGCAGCAGTTCTACTCTGAGCCTCTCCCGGATGACTGAGCTCCTCACCCTGTCTCTAAGGGTGAGTCCAGCAATCCTATGGAGAAAGCTCATTTAAGCCGCTTGTATCCGCAATCTCATTCTTTCGGTCATTACCCAAAGCTCATGACCATAGGTGAGGGTAGGAACGTAGATTGACCGATAAATTGACAGCTTTGCTTTAGAGCTAAGCTCCCTCTTCACCACAACAGACCAGTACAATATCTGCATCACTGCAGATGCTGTTCCGATCAATCTGTCAATCTGTCGCTCCATTCTCCCCTCACTCATGAATGAGACCCCAAGATACTTAAACTCCTCCACTTGGGGCAGGAGCTTGTCTCCAACCAGGAGAGGACAATCCACCTTTTTCTGGTTGAGGCCCATGGACTTGGACTTGGAGGTGCTGATTCTCATCCCAGCCACTTCACCCTCAGTAGCAAACCGCTCCAGCAAGGCCTGTAGGTCATTGCTTGATGAAGCCAACAGGACAACTTCATCTGCAAAACAGCAGAGAAGAAATCCTGTGGTCACCAAGCATGACACTAGCCAATCATTGGCTGTTCCTAGATATCCTGCCTATAAAAATTATGAACAGGATCGATGACAAAGGGCAGCCCTGGTGAAGTTGAACTCTCACAGGAAACAAGTTTGACTGGGTGTTGGCAATACAAACCAAACTTTAGCAGTGGTTGTATAGGAACCAGATAGCTCCTAACAATCAGCCCAATACCCCATATTCCCACAGTACCGCTCACAAGAGACCATGAGGGATGCAGTCGAATGCTTTCTCCAAGTCTACAACACACATGTAAACCAGTTGGGCAAACTCCCACGAACCCTCGAGGATTCTTGAGAGGGTAAAGAGTTGGTCCGATGTGCCATGGCCAGGGCGAAAACCACACTGCTCCTCCTGAATCTGAGGTGTCGACCAGCGGTTGGACTCTCCTCCCAGTACCCTGCCATAGACCTTTCCAGGGGGGTTGAGAAGTGTGATCCCCCTAAAGTTGGAACACACCCTCCGGTCCCCCATCTTAAAGAGAGGAACCACCACCCCAGTTTGCCATGCCAAGGGCACTGTCCTCAACCTCCACACAATGCTGCAGAGGCATGTTAACCATGACCGCCCTACAACATCCAGGACCTTGATGTACGCATGGCGAATCTCGTCCACCCCTGGGGCCGGACCATCAAAGAGATTTTTAACCACTTTGGTGACCTCAATCCCTGTGATGGGCGAGTTGTCCCCCTCGTCAACAAGGTCTGCTTCCTCTGTGGAAGGCGTGTCAGTGGGATTGAGGAGTTCCTCAAAGTATTCCTTCCACGGCTCGACGATGTCCCCAGTCAAAGTCAGCAGAGCCCCATTCGCACCATACAAAGTGTGGACGGGGAGCTGCTTTCCCCTCCTGAGTCGCCGGACAATTTGCAAGAATCTTTTTGAGGCCAACCAAAAGTTTTGTTCCATGGCCTTGTCAAACTCCTCCCACATCTGATATTTTGCTTCAGCAACTACCTGAGCTGCACTCCGCTTGGCCTGCCAGTACACCTCAGCTGCTTCAGGAGTCCCACAAGCCAACCAAGCTCAATAGGACTTCTTCTTTAGCTTGATGGCCCCCCTCACCACTGGTGTCTACCACTTGGTTCGGAGATTGCCACCATGAGATGCACCAACAACCTTTCAGTAATAGCTCTGGACAGCTGCTTCAATAATGGAGATGGAGAACAAGGCCCATTCAGACTCCATGTCTCCAGACTCCTTCGTAATGTGGTGGAAGTTCTTCCGGAGGTGGGAGTTGAAGACCTCCCGGAAAGGGGCCTCAGCCAAACATTCCCAGCACACCCTCACTATACGTTTAGGTCTACTGGGTCTGAGTGGCATCCTCCCCTGCCATCTGATCCACCACACAACCAGGTGGTGATCAGTTGACAGCTCTGCACCTCTCTTTACCCAAGTGTCCAAGACATGTGGTCGCAGTTCTGATGACAAGATAGCAAAATTGATCATTGACCTGTGACCTAGGCTGACCTGGTGCCAGGTACACATATGGACACCCTTATGCTTGAACATGGTGTTCGTTATGGACAAACTGTGGTTGGCACAGAAGTCCAATAACTGAACACCACTCAGGTTCAGATCGGGCAGGCCATCCCTCCCAATCATGCCGCTCCAGGTTTCACTGTCATTGCCCATGTGTGCATTGAAGTCCCCCAGAAGGACAATGGAGTCTCCAAGGGGAGCACTCTCCATCACCCCAGTCAGAAACTCCAAAAAGTGTGGGTACTCTGAACCATCATTTGGTACATAGGCACAAATGATGGTCAAGACCCATTTCTCAACCAGAAGGTGCATGAAAACTACTCTTTCATCCACCAGGAAGAACTTCAATGTCAAGGCAGCAAGGCGGGTGGATATAAGAATACCCACCCCTGCCCATCGCCTCTCACCATGGGTAACTCCAGAGTAGGCCAAGTTCCAGCCCCTCTCCAGGAAAGTGGTTCCAGAACCGGAGCTGTGCATTGAGGTGAGCCCAACTATATCTAGCCGGAATCTCTCAACCTCGTGCACCAGCTCCAGCTCCTTCCCCACCAAAGAGATGACGTGACGTTCCATGTCCCAAAAGCCAGTTTTGAAAACCTGGGATCAGACCACGAAGGTGTCTGCCTTTGCCTGCCACCTGTTCCACATAGCACTGGACCCATGTAACTCCCTTGGACTGAGCCAGGCTGGGTCCCATGGGCAGAAATCAGGCCACCAGGCACTCGCCATTGAGCCCCTTCCCCGAGGCCTGGCTCTAGGGCTTGGCCCTGGTATTAGTGGGAGGGGTACACTGAATCCTTGATTTTTTTTTATAATTTTAAGGATTCAGTGTACCCCGTCCTAATATGAACATGTCAGAAATAAAATTTAGTTGGTTACATAGAATTTAGACTGCTGCCTCCCCACGACCCTAACCATATAATAATAATAATAATAATAATAATAATAATAATCAGACATCAAAAGCAGAACCGATATTTATCCTGCTCCTTTGTTTGTCATGCCATACTTGAGAATGATTGGGAAACTGATGTCTGCCTTCAGACTCAGGCATTTAATTCACTACCTGGCAACCCCTTGAGGTCACGAATAGATGGCCCGGACATTCTCCTTCAGGATTTTTTTGGTAGACAGCAGAATTCATAGTTCCATTTATCACAGCAAGTCCTCCAGGTCCTGAAGCAACAAAACAGCCCCAGACCACCACACTACCACAACCCTATTTTACTGTTGGAATGATGTTCCATTTCTGAAATGCTGTGTTACTTTTACGCCAGATGTAATGGGACACACATCTTCCAAAAAGTTCAACTTTTGTCTTGTCAGTCCACAGAGTATTTTCCCAAAAGTCTTATGGATCATCAAGATGTTTTCTGGCAAAACTGAGAGGAGCCTTTATGTTCTTTTTGCTCAGCAGTGGTTTTCGTCTTGGAACTCTGCCGTGAAGGCCATTTTTGCCCAGTCTCTTTCTTATGGTGGAGTCATGAACACTGACCTTAACTGAGGCAAGTGAGGCCTGCAGTTCTTTGGTTATTGTTGTAGGGTCTTTTGTGACCTCCTGGATGAGTTGTTGCGTTGCTGCACTCTTGTGGTAATTTTGGTCGGCCGGCCACTCCTGGGAAGGTTCACTACTGTTCCATGTTTTCACTGTTTGTGGATAATGGCTCTCACTGTGGCTCGCTGGAGTCCCAAAGCTTTAGAAATTGCTTTGTAACCTTTTCCAGACTGATAGATCTCAGTGACTTTGTTTGTCATTTGTTCCTGAATTTCTTTGGATTACAGGATAATGTCTAGCTTTTGAGAATCTTTTGGTTTACTTTATTTTGTCATGCAGGTCCTATTTAAGAGATTTCTTGATTAAGAACAGGTGTGGCAGTGATCAGGCCTGGGTGTGGCTACAGAAATTTAACTCAGCTTTCCAAAGCTGTGATAAACCACAGTTAATTTATGTTTTAACTGGGATGGGGGGGGGGGCAATCACTTTTTCACACAGGACCATGTAGGTTTGGATTTTACTTTACCTTTAATAAAGAACACCTTCATTTAAAAACTGCATTTTGTGTTTACTTGTGTTTTCTTTGTCTAATATTTAAATTTGTTTGATGATCTGAAACATTTAAGTGTGACAAACACAAAAAAATGAGAAATAATTAAGGGGGAAACACTTTTTCACACCTCTGTACATTCTACACGTTTCTAAACACTTTGTTGATGTATTTTTTTTTGTCTTTGCTATCATAAAAATGTTGTCTCTGGCATCTTTAACTCTTCAGTATTCTCTTTTTCTGGTCAAATTTATTGCTTTTTATTTCCTTGTTTTGTTTAGGGAGCGCTCTGGCAACTGGTTGTGATGTTGCATATTATCCAATCAGTACGGAGTCAATCCGAAACCCCACCCACCCTTCTAGAAGCCAGAGAATGAAGAAACTGTGCAATGGTTAAACTTTTATGGATAAAAATTACATATTTTGACTGAGCAAGTCCATACTCGGGACTGCACACCCTCATACCCTCAGCAAAGCATTTATAAAATCTGAGGCCAGTGTGACAAATGGTTCAAGAGATATGCAAAGAACACACACACACACACACACACACACACACTCTCGCTGGTAGTCCATCGATTTAATGATGACCATCTTCTTTATTTGTCAGTCTGCTGGTGTTTGAATAGTCCGATTCTGGATCTGCAGATTTGGTTACAGACCGGGCATGTGAAGGAGGTGCTGGGGGGAGCAGGGGGGACTTGGCGAGCATGCCTCTTTGCACGCTTTGCTGTCCAGTGTTGTGTGTGCTGTTCCTCCATATAATCCACTCCCTGTGAGGAGTGGAAGCACCAGATGTCTCGGTAGGAAGCGAGTTCCTCCAGTGAAGAGGGGTTGATCCGACATCTCTTCAGGATGGACTTCATTTGTTCTTTGAAGCGCTTCTTCTGCCCACCAGCACTGCGTTGGCCATGGTGTAACTGGCCATACAGGATTCTGCATGGGAGTCTGTGGCTGGGCATCTGGATGACAAGCCCCAACCACCTGAGTTGATGTTGGGCCATGATGGACTCCACGCTGCAGCTGCCAGCTCTCACCAGCACTTCTGTGTGTGGCACTCTGTCCTTCCAAGTGATGCCAAAGATCTTCTGGAGACATCTTACATGGAAGGTCTCCAAGCTTCTCAGATGGCGGCTGTAAATAGTCCATGCCTCACATCCATACAGTAAGGTGGTGATACATACAGCTCTGTAGACAAGCACTTTGGTGGGGAGTTTGAGGTTGCTGTTCTCAAGAACCCTTCTCCTTAGATGACCAAAAGATGCTGATGCTTGCTTGAGGCGGTTCTGGATCTCGTCATCCATTGAGCAGGTGTCAGACATTATGCTCCCCAGGTATTTGAATGTGGGCACTGTGAGCAGCTGTTGCCCTGCTGCTGTGAGGGTTATTGGGTTTTGTGGGGGGTCAGTACTGGACTGACAGAGTACCTCTGTCTTCTGGGTGTTGATTGTCAGTCCCATTCTGGTGTATGCAGTTACAGCTGCCGAGAGGATGTTTTGTAGAGCGTCTGGTGTATGGGCAACCAGGGCACAGTCATCGGTGTATTGTAGCTCAATGATGGTCTCTGATGTCAGCTTGGAAGTTGCCTGTAGCCTCCTGATGTTGAACAGGTTACCATCAAGCCTGAAGTCAATGGTAACTCCAGCTTGCTTCTCCACCCTCCTACGTAGCAGAGTTGTAACACAGACAAGGAAGATGTTGAAGAGGACTGGGGCCAGCACACAGCCTTGCCTCACTCCGGTTTGCACTCCAAAAGGTTCTGAGTTGTGCCTTCCCACTACCACTCGGGCCATCATCCCAGAATGGAACTGCACAAGGATGGTGAGAAACTTGGGTGGACACCCAAATCTCTTCAGGACTTGCCACAGTAGTTCCCTGTTCACTGTGTCAAATGCCTTTGACAGGTCGACAAAGGCAATGAACAGGTCCTTATGCTGCTCCTGACATTTCTCTTGGAGCTGACGCGTCACAAAGATCATGTCAACTGTCCCCCTGTCCTTCCGAAAACCACACTGTGACTCTGGGGTGACCCGCTCTGATATTGCAGAGATAAGTCTGCGGAGCATGACCTTAGCAAGGACCTTTCCAGCAGTGGCCAATAGAGAGATACCCCTACTATTGGAGCAGATGGATTTGTCTCCTTTGTTCTTGTAGATGGTCACAATGTTGCCGTCTTTCCACTGTTGTGGGACACACTCTCATCTCCACACCTCTGAGATATAGAGATACAGTGTCCGAGTACAGAGGTAGCCTCATTCCTTGAGAAGTTCAGCTGGGATGCCGTCAGGTCCAGGGGATTTATTGTTTTTCAGGGTTTTTACTGCATGCAGGATTTCTTTGAAGGTTGGGGGGAGGTCGAGATCTGGCAAGGTAGGATGTTCAGGGAGCTCTGCAAGGACAGTTGGGTCCACTGAGGTGGGCTGGTTAAGCACGATGTTAAAATGCTCAGCCCACCGCTCCACTATTATGGCCTGATCCTTGATTAAAGAAGATCCATCAACAGATCTCACAGGTGCCAGGGAGCAGTTTCTGGGGCCGTAGATGGTTTTGACTGCATCATAGAAACTGTGCATATCGTTTCTATCAGCATGAGTCTGGATTTCGTTGGCCTTTGTGATCCACCACTCATCTTGCAGTTTCCTGAGAGTTGTTTGGACCTCAGAACGAAGGGCTTGCCATTGCTTCTTATGGAATTGGGATTGTGGGTTGTTCAAAGTGGCTCTGTGTGTCCTGTGCATTCTATCCAGGAGGGTGGAGATCTCTCCAGCATTCTGGTCAAACCAGTCCTGATGTTTCTTGGTTTTGAAACCGATGGCTTGGGCTGCAGTGTCAAAGAGGATGGTGGATAGAGCGGTCCACTTCTCATCCATCCCAGACTCTGAGATGATCAGTTGTTCAATACCTGCCAGCCTCTCAGCTAGGCAGCGACGGAAGTTGTCACAGATGTCACTGCTGGAGAGTCTGGCACAGTGGAGTGTTTTCCTCTTTGGGCCACCGTGGCGAGCTAGGGGCCAAACATGCATTCTGACCTTTGTCAGAATCATGCGGCGGTCGGTCCAGCAGTCTGCCCCTCACATAGCTCTTGTGATGAGCACGTCCTTGAGGTCAGCCCTCCTCAAGATCACATAGTCGATCAGTTGCCAATGTTTGGACCTGGGATGCATCCAGGATGCCTTATATTTGTTCTTTTGCTGGAAGATTGTGTTAGTGATGGTAAGATCATGTTCCGCACAGAGACTTAGAAGTCTCATGCCATTGGGGTTGATATATTTATATATATTTATTTATATATAATGACGGAGTGAGTGGTCTCAGTCTTGCAGGCTCAGCTTAAATAAATTTTTTTAGTTGTGGTTCAGCCGGTCTGGATTCGGGGGTCAGACTCGATCTCTGTTTTTTAAGAGTTGTTTTGCGCTCGCTGTGAGAATTGGACTTTTGGAACTGCTCTCATTCATGAGTAAACTGATTGGCGTTTCTTTTCGTGGTTCGCTGCTACTCTTTACCTGAAGCGTTTGCTAGGCTAACGCTATCGATATAGCTAACGCTGTAGCTAGTCGTTGCACCTAGCACCGACACGGAGAAGTGACTCTGTCCTCGGTGATAGGGGCTCGCCGGAGGAACTAGCCGAGGCAGCAGATGGATGGGAGCCGGATCGGAGCTCAAGTGCAGCGGTGGTGGGAGACGGGGACCAGTGGAGGACCACCGGGGCCCAGCCAGATAAGAGCCGGAGTTGGAGCCCAGTTGCAGCGGCGGGGCGCGGCGGAGGAACTCCTGAGGCAGACGACGGCAGGTGGCGGGGCTCAGCGGAGGATCTACCGGGACCCCAGCTGGACGTTGTTGTTGTCAAGTTGTCACAGATGTCGCTGCTGGAGAGTCTGGCACAGTGGAGTGTTTTCCTCTTTTGGCCACCGTGGCGAGCTAGGAGCCGAACATGCATTCTGACCTTTGACAGAATCATGCGGTGGTCGGTCCAGCAGTCTGCCCCTTGCATAGCTCTTGTGATGAGCACGTCCTTGAGGTCAGCCCTCCTCACGATCACATAGTCAATCAGTTGCCAATGTTTGGACCTGGGATGCATCCAGGATGCCTTATATTTGTTCTTTTGCTGGAAGATTGTGTTAGTGATGGTAAGATCATGTTCCGCACAGAGACTAAGAAGTCTCATGCCATTGGGGTTGACTTTTCCAATGCCATGGGCACCGATCACACCATTCCAGTTTTACAAGTTCTTTCCAACTCTTGCATTGAAATCACCAAGCAGCATGATTTTGTCACCCTTCGGGATGTGTCTGAGGATGTCATCGAGTGCTTGGTAGAAGCGGTCCTTCTCTTCAGCGTTCGATGGCAGAGTTGGTGCATAGGCACTTACCAAAGTGACATACCTGCATTTTGCAAGGGGGATGCGAAGAGTCATGAGCCTTTCACTGACACCCACTGGTGATTCTGTGAGCTTGTGCAGGAGGCTGTTTTTGATTGCAAAACCAACTCCAGGAAGGAGTTGACCGCCAATGGGGTATCCTTTCCAAAAGAATGTATAGCCCTCTCCTACTTCATTGAGTGAGCCTTCCTCGAGGAGTCGAGTCTCACTGAGTGCTGCCACATCCACATTGTAACGCTTCAGCTCGCTGGCAACGAGCGCTGTTCTGCGCTGTGGTCTGTCCGGACTGGCATCCAGGAGTGTCCTTATGTTCCATGCTGCAATTCTAAATGGTATTGTTTTTATTTTTTGACCGCATAGTGGAATGTCCCGACAGGTGCGGTTTCCTATCCGGGTGCTGTGCTGAGTGGGCAATGTTTAGGCCACCTTTTCTAGGCCTTTCCCCAGTTGGGGTGAGCAGTGCGGTCGCTAAATAGGGCTGCTCAGATGCACAGGAGTCTGCCGGAAGCAGCTGCCACTCAATCCCAACTGCTAACGACCGTTGTCCTGTGCCGCTGACGTGCAGAGTTCCAGCTAGGAGCTTCCAGCTCATTCAAACCTGCCCCCGTTACTGGATGCTCCATCGCCGCCAGACTTTAGAGGTCGGAGACTCAAGTAAAGAAGATACCTGCGCAGTGATGGTTTTTAGAGTGGCATGGGGGGTGCGCTTTTCCCGATGCCACTACCTTGATTGTAGAGAAGATGATTCCAGTGACAAGGGAGACCCTAGACGACCGGCATCTTCTCACAACTGCAGGAGGCTGCCGGAATCCAGATTTTTGGGAAACCGCCTCAAAGCGTGCCACCACCAGCTTGCTTTTTGTCAGGGTGTGCTCCCTTAGCCTTCATCCGCTTTTACAGCCATTGTGGTGTTTATCATTACTACCAGCTTTTGCCTGCTCTACCGCTGAGGTCTTCAACTTCGGGATCACTCATAGTCTGGCCTCTACCCTTCGAGTCTCGTACTCCTGGCAGGGTCACCCAAGCCGAACACACACACACACACACACACACACACACACACACACACACACACACACACACACACACACACACACACACACACACACACAGATTTGGTGCCTTTATAGATAGGTAACCTTGGCTCCAGACACTTTGTTGATCATTTTATTTAATCCTAGGTGTTCAAATTAGTTTGCTGGAGTATCGCCGTCATATTATATGAACATTTTCACCGCAGATTATATTTAATTATACACTGAAACGTGCTACCATGGTGGCTAACTTAGCCTACCATGGCTTAAATTTCCCAGCAAACAGCGGCATCATATTGGGTATATGTAATTCCTGTTTTGACAGCTCCTGCAGTATTGTGATAGGGTGTGACAGGATATACAAACAACTGTTTTTTGCATTTATTGTAATTGTATACAGTATGTGGTGTTGTGTTCCGACACATCATTGTGAAGTGCGGTGTAGTGACATGCACTTCCAGTCATGTCACTGCACTGCCCTATAAATACCAGAGGACGTCAATCTTATGGTCTCTTTGCCAGATGACCACGCTGGTGCATAACATGTATCTGCTGCCCTGTACATAGTTCAATGAAGCTGTGTTCGCCAACCATCATCCTGCCTCTTCCTTCACCCAGATATTTCCATACATAACACAGTAAGCTACAATAATGAAAATAATACTAATTGAAAGACTAACCTCTTGCCTCTATCCTGGACTCCTGTCTTCAGCCAGCATGTCAGCAGTGGTCAATACCTAACACTGGTGTTTTTTTCTTGAATGCCAATGAGCTCACCCTTTGCTTTATTTCCTCGTGGTAAGTTTATCACACTCCCATTTCCAAAACAATTTAAATAATTGCCTTTCTACTGATATTGTCTTTTTTTTTCTTATTTATTATCAGCACATTGGAATCAAATGGGCATGATCAGTTTAGTAGGTTTTTTAAAAATATTTCCCACTGGATTATAGTAAATTTATGCAACAGTAATAAATAAAACATTAGGCTTAGGATAGTTAGCAACACTACATCAGTGTTTCTCACTGTTTTGTCACTCCAAAATAAGGAAAATTGTGCCAATATATTTTGACTCCTTTCAGATTTTTAAACAATAAGAGCCCTCAAGGCAGCACTGTCAAGTTATGGTCTAGGCTGATTACCATGGCAAGCAGAGTGAACATATTCTGAGGTAAAGAAGTTTTTGTGTTGAAAACATTTATTGTTTATGTGCAACTTTTTTGCCTATGCACACTCACTCCACCTGTACCCCTCAGTTTTCCTGTGATTAATCCCAGTTAACTTGATAATTAGTTAAAATTCTTTAATTGGAATTAATCAATTTTTGAAAATGGGTATGATTAATTAGTTAAAATTTTTAATTTATTTCCAGCTCCTATATAAAATAACAATGCATTAATTGCATTTGCTTTGCTGACATTGACAAAAAAATAGAATTTTTGAAATTTTATTTAATTAAAAGTTAAATGTTAGCTTTATAACTGTTGTCTCATTCTAAATAAAGCACAGGATCTCTTTGAATATTAATTCACTCTCATAATCCTCTTTATTGACAGTGTAAATAAATTTATATTTTTTTTTCTGTGAATTTAAGAGATATATGTCAGTGCATGATAAGCATGGCCACAACAACCATACATCAAGAATGAAATATGCTTGGGCCATTTATGTAGCTTTTATTCGCTGATATATGTAGTTCTGTGGCCCCTGTAAATTAATTTTGTCTGCTCAGTTGTCAAGACTTTGTTAAGAGCCAGCTCATAAAAATGATGAATCTTCTGACCCAACATTAAAATCTATTTGAGAAAACTAATAATATTGAACTCTGTTCAAGCGACAAGGGAACAGGAAAGCAGAAGAGGTAAATTTAAAAGACTCTGTACAAAATAAACTATTTTGGACTGCAAAAAAGAAAGGGTGATATGAATACTGAAATATGATTAAGTTAAAAGATGGGCAATTACTTATCTCATTTATGAATTCATTAATATGTTTTTAAGTAAAAAACATGTCCAAGCCATCAATATCTTAAATAAATTATGGGGATAATAAGATCCATATATTGCATAATGCAGTGCATGTATTCATGCTGCTGCAGAGATTGTTAAGTTTATTCCATATGACTCCTCAAGGTTACTGATTCCACTCACAGTAGTTAACATTACAGTATTTTTAAAGTTTTTATTAACAACTGTGTTTACTTAATGGAATTATTTCTTATACTGTAAATCTGCTAAAGATGGACTCCGGTGCATATAAATCCCGTATAAAAACAAATCTACGTTGTCTGATGTCAATGTAATGCCCTTCTTTTCTACAAAACAAAAAAAAACAAAAAAAAAGGTTTCATTGTCGTCATTTCATGTCAAAAGCTTTTCACTTTTCCTTCTAAATGCTGGGATCTGTGAATAGGCCCACCCACATCTCACAAGGCTAACAGTGGCTAGTGCTACAATAAATAGAATAAATCCTGTGATAAAAAGACTTATCCTTGATTCTCAGTGACTCCGGATGCAGTCTGTTGCAGATGCACTGCAGATGAAGCCTTGCAGCAGTCCCTAGACACTTGGTTTGTGTTTTGATCTGGCATGGATCAGAGTAAGGTTCGGAATACAAGTTTGTGTAAGAATGATCACATGATAACAACAAGGAAGCATGATGTACCGGCTTTCCACCTGGAATTTTGTTCTCTAAATAATACAAAAGTAGCCCATTAATTTTAATTCTATGAAGTGTTTGTATGTTATGTCAAAGTTTTTACCTTCTCTGACACAATGGTGGAGGAATAGACCTCAGAAAATAATGGATGATCCTTAAATCATTTTTAATGAACAAACAGCTATTATATAATAATAATAATAATAATAATAATAATAATAATAATAATAATAATAATAATAATAATTATTATTATTATTATTATTATTATTATTATTATTATTATTATTATTATTATTATTATATTAATTAACAGCTATATATATATAAAATTAGGGAGGGATCATGTGTTTCTGAACCCTCCCTTAGGTATGTTGCTAATAGGTTTAGTCAGCCGGGGGACCTCCAATAATGCACTGGGCCTCACTCCTTTCTTCACTCTCAATGAAATATTTTTTTTTTTTGCTGGTCATTAACATCTATTTGTTCTCTCCCATAGACTGAGTCTCCATCGTGCTGTTTGCTCTCTACATGTCTGTTCTTTTCATCTTCTCTGTCCCCTCACCCCCCAGCCAGTCGCAGCAGATGACTGCCCCTCCCTGAGCTTGGCTCTGCTGGAGGTTTCTTCCTGTTAAAAGGGAGTTTTTCCTCTCCACCGTCGCCAAGTGCTTGCTCACAGGGGATCGCCTGATTGCTGGGGTCTTTCTGCAACTGTGGGGGTCCCCCCTACAGTTGAAAGTGCTATGAGATGACTGTTGTTGTGAAATGGCGCTATATAAATAAAGTTGAATTGAATTGAATTTAATTGAATATACCATGAGACTATATTATATACCACTGGTCCTGGGTGAAGGGCCAGACTAAGAATGATCCAACAGACTCTCATGAATTGTATATCAAGGATTCAGTGTACCCTTCCCGGTATGGGGTTACCGGGGCCCCACCCTGGAGCCAGGCCTGGGGGAGGGGCTCGAAGGCTAGCGTCTGGTGGCCGGGTTTCCACCCATGGGACCCGGCCGGGCTCAGCCCGAAGGAGTTACATGGGTCCGCCCTCCAGTGGGCTCACCACCTGCAGGAGGGATCATGGGGGTCCGGTGCTATGTGGATCAGGTGGCGGTCAAAGGCGGAGACCTTGGTGGACTGATCCCAAGCTTTCTAAACTGGCTTTTGGTACATGGAATGTCACATCTCTGGTGGGGAAGGAGCCTGAGCTGGTGTACGAGGTTGAGAGATACCGGCTAGATATAGTCGGCCTCACTTCAACACACAGCTCCGGTTCCGGAACCAGTCTCCTGGAGAGGGGCTGGAGCTTGGCCTTTTCTGGAGTTGCCCCGGGCAAGAGGCGACGAGCAGGGGTGGGTATTCTTGTATCGCCCCACCTTGCTGCCTCTATATTGGAGTTTTCCCCGGTGGACGAAAGGGTTGCTTCCCTGCGCCTTCGGGTTGGGAAACGGGTCCTGACCATCATTTGTGCCTATGCACCAAATGATGTTTCAGAGTACCCACCCTTTTTGGAGTCTATGACTGGGGTGCTGGAGGGTGCTCCTCGTGGAGGCTCCATTGTCCTACTGGGGGACTTCAATGCGCACGTGGGCAACGACAGTGAAACCTGGAGGGGGGTGATTGGGAGGAACGGCCTGCCCGATCTGAACCCGAGTGGTGTTCAGTTATTGGACTTCTGTGCTAACCACAGTCTGTCCATAACGAACACCATGTTCAAGCATAAGGGTGTCCATATGTGCACCTGGCACCAGGACACCCTAGGTCGCAGGTCGATGATCGATTTTGTTATCGTATCATCAGACCTGCGACCGTATGTCTTGGACACCCGAGTAAAGAGAGGTGCAGAGCTGTCAACTGATCACCACCTGGTGGTGAGTTGGATCCAATGGCAGGGGAGGAAGCCATTCAGACCTGGTAGACCAAAACGTATAGTGAGGG
Organism: Pholidichthys leucotaenia; assembly: GCA_020510985.1. NCBI lineage: Eukaryota > Metazoa > Chordata > Actinopteri > Cichliformes > Pholidichthyidae > Pholidichthys > Pholidichthys leucotaenia. The sequence continues at coordinate 411,444,757 of CM035840.1, read as the reverse complement.
TGTGCTGGGAGCGTCTGGCTGAGGCCCCTGTCCGGGAGGTCTTCAACTCCCACCTCCGGAAGAACTTCAACCACATTCCGAGGGAGTCTGGAGACATGGAGTCTGAATGGGCCATGTTCTCCACCTCTGTTGTTGAAGCGGCGGCCCAGAGCTGCGGCCGCAAGGTGGTCGGTGCATCTCGTGGTGGCAACCCCCGAACCAAGTGGTGGACACCAGTGGTGAGTGGGGCCATTAAGCTGAAGAAGGAGTCCTATCAAGCTTGGTTGGCTTGTGGGACTCCCGAAGCAGCTGAGGTGTACCGGCAGGCCAAGCGGAGTGCAGTTTGGGTGGTTGCTGAAGCAAAAACCCGGGTATGGGAGGAGTTCGGTGAGGCCATGGAACAAGACTTTCGGTCAGCCTCAAAGAGATTCTGGCAAACTGTCCGGCGGCTCAGGAGGGGAAAGCAGCTCCCCGTCCACACTGTGTATGGTGCGGATGGGACACTGTTGACTTCGACTGGGGACATCGTCGGGCGGTGGAAGGAATACTTCGAGGATCTCCTCAATCCCACTGATACGCCTTCCACAGTGGAAGCAGGGTTTGGGGACGAGGGGGATGACTCGCCTATCACAGGGGCTGAGGTCGCCAAGGTGGTTAAAAATCTCCTTGGTGGCCGGGCCCCGGGGGTGGACGAGATTCGCCCTGAGTACCTCAAGGCCCTAGATGTTGTTGGGTTGTCATGGTTGACACACCTCTGCAACATTGCGTGGAGGTCGGGGGCAGTGCCTTTGGCATGGCAAACCGGGGTGGTGGTTCCTCTCTTTAAAAAAGGGGACCGGAGGGTGTGCTCCAACTTTAGAGGGATCACACTCCTCAGCCTCCCTGGGAAGGTCTGTGCCAAGGTACTGGAGAGGAGAGTCCGGCCGTTGGTTGAACCTCGGATTCAGGAGGAGCAATGTGGTTTTCGTCCTGGCCGTGGCACATCGGCCCAGCTCTTTACCGTCTCGAGAATTCTCGAGGGTTCGTGGGAGTTTGTCCAACCAGTTTACATGTGTTTTGTGGACTTGGAGAAGGCATTTGACCGCATCCCTCGTGGATTTTTGTGGGGGGTGCTTCGGGAGTATGGGGTATCGGGCTTGTTGTAACGAGCTATTCGGTCTCTGTATGACCGTTGTGAGAGTTTGGTTCATATTGCCAACACTCGGTCGGAGTCATTCCCAATGAGAGTTGGACTCTGCCAGGGCTGCCCTTTGTCACCGATCCTGTTCATAATTTTTATGGACAGGATTTCTAGGCGCAGCTAGGGAATGGAGGGTGTCATGCTTGGTGACCACAGGATCTCATCTCTGTTGTTTGCAGATGATGTTGTCCTGTTGGCTTCATCCAGCAATGACCTACAGCTCTTGCTGGGACGGTTTGCCGCTGAGTGTGAAGCGGCTGGGATGAGAATCAGCACCTCCAAGTCCGAGTCCATGGTCCTCAGCCGGAAAAAGGTGGATTGTCCTCTCCGGGTTGGGGACAGGCTCCTGCCCCAAGTGGAGGAGTTTAAGTATCTTGGGGTCTTGTTCACGAGTGAGGGGAGAATGGAGCGAGAGATCGACAGACAGATTGGAGCAGCATCTGCAGTGATGCGGACGTTGTACCGGTCTGTTGTGGTGAAGAGGGAGCTTAGTTCTAAGGCAAAGCTGTCGATTTACCAGTCAATCTACGTTCCTACTCTCACCTATGGTCACAAGCTTTGGGTAATGACCGAAAGAACGAGATCGCGGATACAAGCGGCTGAAATGAGCTTTCTCCGTAGGATTGCTGGGCTCACCCTCAGAGATAGGGTGAGGAGCTCAGTCATCCGGGAGAGGCTCAGAGTAGAACCGCTGCTCCTCCACATTAAAAGGAGTCAGTTGAGGTGATACGGGCATCTGATTAGGATGCCTCCTGGACGCCTCCCACTTGAGGTGTTTCAGGCACGTCCCACTGGGAGGAGACCCCGGGGCAGACCCAGGACTTGGTGGAGAGACTATGTCTCCCAGCTGGTCTGGGAACGCCTTGGTATCCCCTCTGAAGAGCGGGAGCAGGTGGCTGGGGAGAGGGAAGTCTGGGCTTCTCTGCTTGAACTGCTGCCTCCGCGACCCGGACCTCCGGAAAAGCGGTAGAAGATGGATGGATGGATGGATGGATACCATGAGAAACCATAACATTTTCTTGTGGATTATATCTGGGACTCATTGTGTTTCCTCCATTGTTGAAGTAGCTGCCTAGAGCTGCGGCCGTAAGGTCATCAGGGCAGCTTGTGGTGGCAACCCCCAAACCAAGTGGTGGACACCAGTGGTGAGAGGGGCCATTAAGCTGAAGAAGGAGTTCTATCAAGCTTGGTTGGCTTGTGGGACTCCCGAAGCAGCTGAGGTGTACCGGCAGGCCAAGCGGAGTGCAGCTCGGGTGGTTGCTGAAGCAAAAACTCGGGTATGGGAGGAGTTCGATGAGGCCATGGAGCAAGACTTTCAGTCGGCCTTGAAAAGATTCTGGCAAACTGTCCAGTAGCTCAGGAGGGGGAAGCAGCTCCCTGTCTTCACTGTGTATGGTGCGGCTGGAGCACTGCTGACTTCAACCGGGGATATCTTTGGGTGGTGGAAGGAATACTTCGAGGATCTCCTCAATCCCATTGACATGCCTTCCACAGAGGAAGCAGGGCTTCTGCCACAGAGGAAGCAGGGCTTCTGCCCTTCAGAGAGAACAGACGCCTTTTTCTTTGCTCCCTCTTTTACCCTCCTTCCCTCCCTAACTGAGAATCCCAGCTTGCTGTCTTGTCTGCGTTGCTGTCTTCTGGCTGAATCTTGAACCAAATGGAAAAAATGGATTTGGTGAGCGGCTTTAATAAAATTAACAACATTTTATATAAATTCGGGCCAGGGGGAGCCCCTATGGAGAGACCCATGGATTGGAACGCATGTGTCTGCACGATTCGACTGAGGATGTGGAAACATCTACCTGGTTTGGCTAGGATCACAGGATTTTCTGCTGATTGGCTCTGGAGTTTTTCCTGGTGTATCGAAAAATTAACTGGAAGAGCTAATTAAAAGCGGTCCCGGCATAGCTGCTTCTCAGCAATTCGACTAGACGGGGGAGTGCACTATCTATCGGCAATGATAACATGGAAATTACCATCTGCATGCACTGTAGAGGGATGGACTCTACCGGACATGTTTACCCATGTTCTAGAAGGGAAACATCTGGAGTCGTCTTTGGTGCCTCCAAGGAATGGATTTAAAGCCTATGTATGGAAATTATGAAAACAGGATTGCTGGAGATGTTAAATTTTATGCTCTGAGTGATCTGTGTCTATCAGACCTTGAATTCGATGCCCTGTTGTCTATTTTCCTCCTGGATTAAGACAAAACAGAAGATTGTGCTTCACTTTCATAAACATACTGGGACTGCATCTGAACTCTCATTGACATGTGACTGGCTCAGGAATTTCCATCTGCCATGCCTCAAGGACATGCTTCCGAGTTTCAGACACTAAGACATAACATCTCGGCTGGGAGAGATTTTGCTGCCTCCAGTAACTGATAAACACCCACCTGCATTCAACATACACGAACACACTGATTCATAATACTGAATTACACCCATCCATTCACTGATTCTCTCTGACTTTTGGTCTTTTGGTTTTTTGTGGTTGATTGTTGCTCTGTGCTATTGAGAGATTTTTTTTCATTGTAATCATAATCTGCTTAAATATTTATAAACTGTATTCTGATAATGAAGTTTTTTTTTCTCTCCTCCCCCCTTGTGTCGTTCCCTCCCCTTCCCTCCCTTTCTTATCTATCTCTGTTTGATGAGGCGCCTATTATGGCTGCCGTGTCGTTGTGTCGCGCGCATGCGCACCAATGTCAAGTCAAGTTCCTCGTGTGTTTTTTACATGCTTGGCAATAAAATTTATTCTGATTCTGATTCTGATTCTGATTCTGGGCTTGTGGATGAGGAGGACGACTTGCCTATCATAGGGGCTGAGGTCGCCAAGGTGGTTAAAAATCTCTTTGGTGGCCGGACCCCGGGGGTGGACAAGATTCACCCTGAGGACCTCAAGGCCCTGGATGTTTTAGGTCTGTCATGGTTGACACGCCTCTGCAACATTGTGTGGCAGTCAGGGGAAGTACCTTTGGCATGGCAAACCGGGGTGGTGGTTCCTCTCTTCAAAAAGGGGGACCAGAGGGTGTGCTCCAACTTTAGAGGGATCACACTCTTCAGCCTGCCTGGGAAGGTAAATGCCTAGGTACTGGAGGAGGAGAATATGGCCGTTGGTCGAACCTCAGATTCAGGAGGAGCAATGTAGTTTTCAACCTGGCCGTAACACATCGGACCAGCTCTTTACCTTCTCGAGAATCCTCAAGGGTTCGTGGGAGTTTGCCCAACCAGTTTACATGTGTTTTGTGGACTTGGAGAAGGCATTTCGCCACGTCCCTCATGTTTTTTTTTTGAGGGGGCTGCTTCGGGAGAATGGGGTATTGGGCTTGTTAGGAGCTATTCGGTCTCTGTATGACCATTGTGAGAGTTTTGTTCATATTGCCAACACTCGGTCGGACTCATTTCAAGTGACAGTTGGACTCCACTAGAGCTGTCCTTTGTCACCGATCCTGTTCATAATTTTTATGGACAGGATCTCTAGGCGCAGCCAGGGAATGGAGGGTGTCATGTTTGGTGACCACAGGATGTCATCTCTGTTGTTTGCAGAAGATGTTATCCTGCTGGCTTCATCCAGCAATGACCTACAGATCTTACTGGGATGGTTTGCCACTGCATGTGAAGCGGCTGGGATGAGAATCAGTACCTCCAAGTACAAGTCCATTGTCCTCAGCCAGAAAAAAGGTGGATTGTCCTCTCCGGGTTGGGGACAAGCTCCTAGCCCAAGTGGAGGAGTTTAAGTATCTTGGGGTCTTATGCGTGAGTGAGGGGAGAATGAAGCGAGAGACTGACAAACGGATTGGAGCAGCATCTGCAGTGATGCAGACGTTGTCCTGATCTGTTGTGGTGAAAAGGGAGCTAAGCTCTAAGGCAAAGCTGTCGATTTACCAGTCAATCTATGTTCCTACTCTCAGCTATGGTCATGAGCTTTGAATAATGACTGAAAGAATGAGATTGCGGATACAAGTGGCTGAAATGAGCTTTCTTCGTAGGATTGCTGGACTCACCCTCAGAGATAGGGTGAGGAGCTCAGTCATCCGGGAGAGGCTCAGAGTAGAACCGCTGCTCCTCCACATTGAAAGGAGTCAGTTGAGGTGATACGGGCATCTGATCAGGATGCCTCCTGGACGCCTCCCACTTGAGGTGTTTCGGGCACGTCCCTCTGGGAAGAGACCTTGGGGCAGACCCAGGACTCACTGGAGAGACTGTGTCTCCTAGCTGGTCTGTGTCACGCCGCGCCGCTCATCAGCGGCGCCACCTGCACGCACACCTGCACATCATCAGCGGCGAGGGATTTAAGCCGCCTCACCCTGAGCTTCGGCCTGAAGCCGTCAGACTTCCCTACGCATCGCTGTGAGTTCTGTTCACCCTCAGCTGATCATTCTGGTAAGAAGACCTTACCTCCTTTCCCTTCCTAGTCTGCTCCCCTGTGCACAGGTGGATTTCCCGGCGGCGGACAACGCCTCTCCATCGCCTGTTCCTCGCTGCTGCACCGGGCTCTCCAGGTGGCTGTCTACCGGACCTCGTCCCTTGCTGTGCCAGTCATCTGTCCTATCCAAGTAAGCTCCTCTCTCGCTCATATATCTCCTGTGTTGGTGTGTGCCCGTCACCCTTCTCCTTGTGCTTTTCCCATAGAGTTGTCCGGCTGTACGGCCTCCTGCCTCTGTGCCCGAAGCAGACGCCGCCGCCAACACATTTACATCTCGCAGACACACATTCATACACTCCTGTTGTTAATAAACTATTTGAACTACTCTGAGCCTGTGTGTGTGCGTCTCCTGAGCCGTGCGTTATGTCAGTACGGCTTCAGCAGAGCTGCTCGGCAGACGGCGGGCTCGCACACCGGCTTACCACTCTCGAGGCTCGGGTGGATCAGATAGCTTATCAGCAACAGGTGATGCTCAATCAATTAATAAATATAACTAACCGATTGGACCGCTTGGACCCCCAGCAGCCGTTCCCCCCGGCTCGTCAGGGTGGCACGGCTCCTGCCGCTCCAGTGGCCGTCCAGCAGGCTCTGGCGGCACCGACTCGGCTCACGCCCATTCCGACCCCCGCCCACTTTAGCAGAAAGCTCGGCGGAGCGCGGGGGTTCATAATGCAATGTGAGTCCGTGTTCCACCGTGTGCCCGGAGACTTTCCCTCAGATCATAGCCGAATTGGTTATATCGGGAATCTCCTGGAGGGGCGAGCATTATCTTGGACCTACGCCGTAATGGCGAGGCCCAGTTATGCCACCCTCACATATGACCAATTCGTGAGACGCTTCCTGGAAGTCTTTGACCATTCTCGTACCGAGACAGTCCAGGTCGATCGGCTTCTCGCCCTCCAGCAGGGAAGCCGGTTGGCAGCGGACTACGCGGTAGACTTCCGGGTAGTGGCGGAGGAATTAGGCTGGGAGGAATGCTCCCTCTGTGGCCTTTTCCTCCGCAGTCTCAATGATGATCTGAGGGATGAACTGGCTGGGCGGGATATCCCTGAGACGCTAGCGGAGCTAACATCTCTAGCCATCAGTTTGGACAACAGGCTGCGCGAGCGCTCCTCGGGACGGAAGTCGTCTTCTTCTCGCCCTTGCGGAGCCTCGTCGCGCCTGCCCCAAGCTCGCCCCCTGGCGACACCGCCACCATCGCGCCCCGAGGAGTCGGAGCCGATGGTGACGGGCTGGACAAAGCTCTCCCCGGCGGAGAGACAATGCCGCCGTGAGTTAAATCTCCGTATGTATTGCGGAGATAGTCAACACATGGTAGAGCTTTGTCCACAGAAGCCAAACGGCGGGGTCCGCGAGTCACTGTAGGGGGCCTCGCGGACGTCAATCGGTGAAGTCCCCTCACACAATTGAAACTGCCCATCCGTTTCTGCCACAACTCCACTGGGCATCTCACCCACGCACTGGTGGATTCGGGCGCGGAAGGCAGCTTTATTTCTCAAAGCCTGGCAACCCGATTGGGCATCCGCTGTCAGGCACTAAAGAACCCTATCTCCCTGGTCAACCTCTCTCGTGCCTCCCTTGGGAGAGTTACGCACCAGACCATCCCCGTCCCGGTCATTATCTCTGGAAACCACCGGGAGGAGATAACCTTTTACGTCCTGCCCAACTCTGTGTCGCCCGTCATCCTGGGGTATCCCTGGCTGCGCCTCCACAACCCCGTTCTGGATTGGAAGTCCGCCGGGGTGTCGGCATGGAGCACGTTCTGCATGAGCACCTGTCTACAGTCCGCTGCCTGCTCTCCGTCCGCTTCTCCCTCTCTTACAGACGCTGCACCCCCGGACCTGTCCCTGGTGCCACTGGAATTTCACGACCTGGGTATGGTATTCAGCAAATCCAAGGCGATGTCTCTCCCTCCTCATAGGCCCTATGACTGTGCAATCAATCTCCGCCAGGGGGCACCCTTACCTTCTGGACGACTCTACAGTCTATCGGCGCTGGAGAAGGAGACAATGAACTCATACCTCAAGGAGTCGCTGAGTGCTGGGATAATCCGCCCATCGTCATCACCTGTGGGGGCAGGATTCTTCTTCGTCGGTAAGAAGGATGGATCCCTCCATCCTTGCATTGACTATCGTGCCCTTAATGACATAACGGAGAAGGATCGTTACACCCTGCCCCTCATGGACACCGCTTTCCACTCCCTCCAGGGGGCGACTTGGTTCACCAAGCTGGATCTACGCAGCGCATACCACCTCGTCCGGATCCAGGAGGGAGATGAATTCAATTCAATTCAATTCAATTCAACTTTATTTATATAGCGCCATTTCACAACAACAGTCATCTCATAGCACTATCAACTGTAGGGGGGACCCCCACAGTTGCAGAAAGACCCCAGCAATCAGGCAATCCCCTGTGAGCAAGCACTTGGCGACGGTGGAGAGGAAAAACTCCCTTTTAACAGGAAGAAACCTCCAGCAGAACCAGGCTCAGGGAGGGGCAGTCATCTGCTGCGACTGGCTGGGGGGTGAGGGGATAGAGAAGAAGAAAAGAACAGACATGTAGAGAGCAAACAGCACGATGGGGACTCAATCTATGGGAGAGAACAAACAAATGTTAATGACCAGCAAAAAAAAAAATATTTCATAGAGAGTGAGGAAAGGAGTGAGGCCCAGTGCATTACTGGAGGTCCCCCGGCTGACTAAACCTATTAGCAGCATAACTAAGGGAGGGTTCAGCCTTCCGTTCAGCCTTCCGTACCCCGAACGGCCACTTCGAATACCTGGTGATGCCGTTCGGGTTGACCAACGCTCCAGCCGTCTTTCAGCGCCTCATCAATGACGTCCTCCGGGATTTCATCGGCCTTTTTGTGTTCGTCTACCTGGATGACATACTCATCTTCTCCAAGTCCAGGGATGAGCACCAGGTCCACGTGAGGCGGGTCCTCCAAAGGTTGCTGGAGAACCGGTTGTACGTGAAGGCCGAGAAGTGCGAGTTTTACGCGAAGACAACATCCTTCCTCGGGTTCATCATCTCACATGACCAGGTGCTTCCGGACACAGAGAAGGTGACGGCGGTGGTGGAATGGCCCACACCTGCGTCAAGAAAGCAGGTGCAGCAGTTCGTTGGGTTTGCGAACTTCTACCGCCGCTTCGTCCCAAATTTTGGCACCATCGTCGGCCCGCTGACCCGCCTCACGTCCCCTAAGGTCCCGTTCTGGTGGACCGAAGAGGCCGCGGCTGCCTTTCAGGCGCTGAAGGCGGAGTTCTCCTCCTCCCGGGTCCTTAGCCAAGTCAACCCTGCGCTGCAGTGCATCGTGGAAGTGGACGCTTCGGACACAGGAGTGGGGGCGGTGCTATCCCAGCGGTCGCCAGATGACGGAATCAAGCGGCCCTGCACCTTCTTCTCCCGGCGCTTGTCCCCGGCGGAGAGGAATTACGACGTGGGTGACAGAGAGCTCCTCGCCATCAAGCTCGCGCTACAGGAGTGGCGTCACTGGCTAGAGGGGGCGGACCTGCCGTTCGTGGTCCTGACGGACCACAAGAACTTGGAGTACCTTAGATCTGCCAAGCGCCTGAACGCCCGCCAGGCGCGCTGGTCCTTGTTCTTCGCCAGGTTCCAATTTACCATCACCTTCAGGCCTGGCTCCAAGAATGGCCTGCCCGACGCCCTCTCTAGGCAATTCACCCCTGAGGAGTCGGAGGACACGGTCCACACCATCCTACCCAGGTTGTGCGTCGTGGGAGCCATCACCTGGGACATTGAGAGCAAGATCCGGAAGGCGCAGGAAGTGGAACCTGACCCTGGTGGCGGACCGGAGGGGAGGCTGTTCGTGCCATCCACGGTTCGGGGGGAGGTCATCCACTGGTTGCACACTTCCAAGCTCACCTGTCACCCTGGCTCCTCCCGGATGATTGACCTCCTCCAGCGGTCCTTCTGGTGGCCGGGCCTGCGGAGGTACGCTGCCCGCTACACCCGGGCCTGTCCAATGTGTGCCACCAACAAGTCGGGAAATGCCCCTCCAGCGGGTTTGCTCCAGCCTCTGCCCGTCCCTGGCAGGCCCTGGTCGCATATCGCCCTGGATTTCGTCACCGGACTCCCAGTCTTGAACACCTACGACACTGTCCTGACCATCGTGGACCGCTTCTCCAAGGCGGTGCACTTCGTCCCCCTATGAGGTGTCCCAACTGCCCTGGAGACGGCGGACCTCCTAATCCAGCACGTGGTCAGGCTGCATGGGATTCCGGTGGACGTGGTCTCGGACCGAGGGCCCCAATTTTCCTCAGAAGTTTGGAGGTCGTTTTGCAACGCCTTAGGAGCCAAGGTGAGCCTCTCCTCCGGCCATCACCCCCAATCCAACGGGCAGTGTGAGCGGACCAACCAGGAGCTGGAGGCTGCACTCCGCTGTGTAACGGCGTCCAAACCAACGTCCTGGAGTAACCATCTCGCCTGGGTTGAATACGCCCACAACACCGCCTGCTCTTCTGCTACAGGGATGTTCCCCTTTAAGGCGTCCCTGGGTTACGACCCCCCGCTGTTCCCGGCGCAGGAGAGTGAGGTAACTGTCCCCTCAGTACGGGCGCATCTCAGGCAGTTCCGCTCCATCTGGGCGTCAGCGCGCAATGCGCTTTTACGCACGGCGGAGCGCAACAGAGCCGTGGCGGACTGGCACAGAAGACCTGCCCCGGCGTACAGAGTTGGTCAGCAAGTCTACGTGTCGACCCAGGACGTGATTTTAAAGGGCGAGAGGAGGAAGCTGGCACAGCGCTTTATGGGCCCATACCCCATCACCAGGATCATCAACCCGGTGACTGTGCGTGTAGCTATTCCTCCCTCCCTCCGCATCCATCCCACCTTCCACGTGTCCAAGGTGAAGCTGGCAGTCTCCGACTCCCTTTGCCCTCCTCCTGCTGCGCAACCCGCGCCCCGGATGATTGATGGCCATCCGGCCTGGCCCGTCTCCTCCATCCTGGACTCCCAGCGCCGGGGTCGTGGGTTGCAGTACTTGGTGGACTGGGAGGGCTATGGGCCTGAACATCGGCAGTGGGTACCCTCGTCGTTTGTGTTGGACTCATCGCTCATCGCTGATTTCCACCGAGCACACCCAGAGAAGCCATCGCCAGGAGGCGCTGCTAGAGGGGGGAGTACTGTCACGCCTCGCCGCTCATCAGCGGCGCCACCTGCACGCACACCTGCACATCATCTGCGGCGAGGGATTTAAGCCGCCTCGCCCTGAGCTTCGGCCTGAAGCCGTCAGACTTCCCTACGCATCACTGTGAGTTCCGTTCACCCTCAGCTGATCATTCTGGTAAGAAGACCTTACCTCCTTTCCCTTCCTAGTCTGCTCCCCTGTGCACAGGTGGATTTCCCGGCGGCGGACAACGCCTCTCCATCGCCTGTTCCTCGCTGCTGCACCGGGCTCTCCAGGTGGCTGTCTACCGGACCTCGTCCCTTGCTGTGCCAGTCATCTGTCCTATCCAAGTAAGCTCCTCTCTCGCTCATATATCTCCTGTGTTGGTGTGTGCCCCTCACCCTTCTCCTTGTGCTTTTCCCATAGGGTTGTCCGGCTGTACGGCCTCCTGCCTCTGTGCCCGAAGCAGACGCCGCCACCAACACATTTAAATCTCGCAGACACACATTCATACACTCCTGTTGTTAATAAACTATTTGAACTACTCTGAGCCTGTGTGTGTGCGTCTCCTGAGCCGTGCGTTATGTCAGTCTGGGAGCGCCTTGGTTTCCTCTCTGAAGAGCTGGAGCAGGTGGCTGGGGACAGGGAAGTCTGGGCTTCTCTGCTTGAACTGCTGCCTCCGTGACCCAGACCTCCGGAAAAGCGGTAGAAGATGGATGGATGGATGGATGGATGGATGGATGTGTTTCATTAGAGATCCGAATGTGACGAGCTGCATTCGTTCTGCAATGGTCCGAGCCAGGTGAGGATTAGAACATTGACAATAATGGAAACTATATGCTATGGAGTCAGGATCACAGCCATAACAGACTGGATCCGGAGTCAGTGTAAATCCAGGGTTACATGCACTCCATTATGGATGCAGTGTGGATGGATTTTTGTGCTCTAAATAATACATAAGTGGCCTGTTAATTTCAATTCTATGAAGTGTTTGTATGTTATGTCACAATTTTTACCTTCTCTAATGCAGTGGTGGAGGAGTAGACCTCAGAAAATAAAGGATAACCCTTAAATCAATTTTAATGAAAAAAGCTACTAAATACTGCAAGATACTGCGGCATATACGTATATACATATATATATATATATATATATATATATATATATATATATACAGTATATATATATATATATATATATATATATATATATATATATATATACACTACCGTTCAAAGGTTTGGGGTCACTCGACAATTATTTTGTGTTTTACATGAAAAGTCACACTTATTTACCACCATGAGTTGTAAAATGAATAGAAAATATAGTCAAGACATTGACAAGGTTAGAAATAATGATTTGTATTTGAAATAATACTTTTTTCCAGATACTCAACCTGCTCAAAGGAAGTTCAGTTTTATAGCTTCTCTAACCAGCTAAACTGTTTTCAGCTGTGCTAACATGATTGCACAAGGGTTTTCTAATCATCCATTAGCCTTCTGATGCAATGAGCAAACACATTGTACCATTAGAACACTGGAGTGATAGTTGCTGGAAATGGGCCTCTATACACCTATGTAGATATTGCACCAAAAACCAGACATTTGAAACTAGAATAGTCATTTACCACATTAGCAATGTATATTAGATATTAGAGTGTATTTCTGATTAGTTTAAAGTTATCTTCATTGGAAAAAAACAGTGCTTTTCTTTCAAAAATAAGGAAATTTCAAAGTGACCCCAAACTTTTGAACGGTAGTGTATATATATATATATATCTTCTCTTCTGGTAGTCCATCAATTCAATGAAGACCATCTACTTTATTTATGAGTCTGCTGGTGTTTGAATAGTCTGATCCTGGATCTGCAGATTCAGTTACAGACCGGGCATGTGAAGGAGATGCTGGGGGGTGCAGAGGGGACTGGGCGAGCATGCCTCTTTGCACGCTTTGCTGTCCAGTGTTGTGTGCGCTGTTCCTCCATATAATCCACTCCCTGTGAGGAGTGGGAGCGCCAGATGTCTCGGCAGGAAGCAAGTTCCTCCAGTGAAGAGGGGTTGATCCGACATCTCTTCAGGATGGACTTCATTTGGTCTTTGAAGCGCTTCTTCTGTACACCAGCACTGTGTTGGCCTCGGTGTAACTGACCATACAAGATTCTGCGTGGGAGTCTGTGGCTGGGCATCCGGACGACATGCCCCAACCACCTGAGTTGATGCTGGACCAAGATGGACCCCACGCTGCAGCTGCCAGCTCTCACCAGCACTTCTGTGTGTGGCACTCTGTCCTTCCAAGTGATGCCAAGGATCTTCTGGAGACATCTTACATGGAAGGTCTCCAAGCTTCTCAGGTGGTGGCTGTAAATAGTCCATGCCTCACATCCATACAGTAAGGTGGTGATACATACAGCTCTGTAGACCAGCACTTTGGTGGGGAGTTTGAGGTTGCTGTTCTCAAGAACCCTTCTCCTAAGACGACCAAAAGATGCTGATGCTTGCTTGAGGCGGTTCTGGATCTCGTCATCCATTGAGCAGGTGTCAGACATTATGCTCCCCAGGTGTTTGAAAGTGGGCACTGTGAGCAGCTGTTGCCCTGCTGCTGTGAGGGTTATTGGGTTTTGTGGGGGATCAGTACTGGATTGACAGAGTACCTCTGTCTTCTGGGTGTTGATTGTCAGTCCCATTCTGGTGTACGCAGTTACAGCTGCCGAGAGGATGTTTTGTAGAGCATCTGGAGAATGGGCAACCAGGGCACAGTCATCGGCATATTGTAGCTCAATGATGGTCTCTGATGCCAGCTTGGAAGTTGCCTGTAGCCTCCTGATGTTGAACAGGTTACCATCAAGCCTGAAGTCAATGGTAACTCCAGCTTGCTTCTCCACCCTCCTACATAGCAGAGTTGTTACACAGATAAGGAAGATGTTGAAGAAGACTGAGGCCAGCACACAGCCTTGCCTCACTCCGGTTTGCACTCCAAAAGGTTCCCACTACCACTCGGGCCATCATCCCAGAATGGAACTGCGCAAGAATAGTGAGGAACTTGGGTGGACACCCAAATCTCTTCAGGACTTGCCACAGTAGTTCCCTGTTCACTGTGTCAAATGCCTTTGACAGGTCGACAAAGGCAATGAACAGGTCCTTATGCTGCTCCTGACATTTCTCTTGGAGCTGACGCATCACAAAGATCATGTCAACTGTCCCCCTGTCCTTCCGAAAACCACACTGTGACTCTGGGGTGACCCGCTCTGATATTGCAGAGATAAGTCTGCGGAGCATGACCTTAGCAAGGACCTTTCCAGCAATGGCCAACAAAGAGATACCCCTACTATTGGAGCAGATGGATTTGTCTCCTTTGTTCTTGTAGATGGTCACAATGTTTCCATCTTTCCACTGTTGTGGGACACACTCTCGTCTCCACACCTCTGAGATATAGAGATACAGTGTCCGAGTACAGAGGTAGCCGCCTTCCTTGAGAAGTTCAGCTGGGATGCCGTCAGGTCCAGGGGATTTATTGTTTTTCAGGGTTTTTACTGCATGCAGGATTTCTTTGAAGGTTGGGGGGAGGTCGAGATCTGGCAAGGTAGGATGTTCAGGGAGCTCTGCAAGGACAGTTGGGTCCACTGAGGTGGGCTGGTTAAGCACGGTGTTAAAATGCTCAGCCCACCGCTCCACTATCATGGCCTGATCCTTAATTAAAGAAGATCCATCAGCAGATCTAACAGGTGCCAGGGAGCAGTTTCTGGGGCCGTAGATGGTTTTGACTGCATCATAGAAACTGTGCATATCATTTCTATCAGCATGAGTCTGGATTTCATTGGCCTTTGAGATCCACCACTCATCTTGCAGTTTCCTGAGAGTTGTTTGGACCTCAGAACGAAGGGCTTGCCATTGCTTCTTATGAAATTGGGATTGTGGGTTGTTCAAGGTGACTCTGTGTGCCCTGTGCATTCTGTCCAGGAGGGTGGAGATCTCTCCAGCATTCTGGTCAAACCAGTCCTGATGTTACTTGGTTTTGAAACCGATGGCTTGGGCTGCAGTGTCAAAGAGGATGGTGGATAGAGTGGTCCACTTCTCATCCATCCCAGACTCTGAGATGATCAGTTGTTCAATACCTGCCAGCCTCTCAGCTAGGGAGCGACGGAAGTTGTCACAGATGTCACTGCTGGAGAGTCTGGCACAGTGGAGTGTTTTCCTCTTTGGGCCACCGTGGCGAGCTAGGGGCCAAACATGCATTCTGACCTTTGTCAGAATCATGCGGCGGTTGGTCCAGCAGTCTGCCCCTCACATAGCTCTTGTGATGAGCACGTCCTTGAGGTCAGCCCTCCTCAAGATCACATAGTCGATCAGTTGCCAATGTTTGGACCTGGGATGCATCCAGGATGCCTTATATTTGTTCTTTTGCTGGAAGATTGTGTTAGTGATGGTAAGATCATGTTCCGCACAGAGACTTAGAAGTCTCATGCCATTGGGGTTGATATATTTATATATATTTATTTATATATAATGACGGAGTGAGTGGTCTCAGTCTTGCAGGCTCAGCTTAAATAATTTTTTTTAGTTGTGGTTCAGCCGGTCTGGATTCGGGGGTCAGACTCGATCTCTGTTTTTAAGAGTTGTTTTGCGCTCGCTGTGAGAATTGGACTTTTGGAACTGCTCTCATTCATGAGTAAACTGATTGGCGTTTCTTTTCGTGGTTCGCTGCTACGCTTTACCTGAAGTGTTTGCTAGGCTAACGCTATCGATATAGCTAACGCCGTAGCTAGTCGTTGCACCTAGCACCGACACGGAGAAGTGACTCTGTCCTCGGTGATAGGGGCTCGCCGGAGGAACTAGCCGAGGCAGCAGATGGATGGGAGCAGGATCGGAGCTCAAGTGCAGCGGTGGTGGGAGACAGGGACCAGTGGAGGACCACCGGGGCCCAGCCAGATAAGAGCCGGAGTTGGAGCCCAGTTGCAGCGGCGGGGCGCGGCGGAGGAACTCCTGAGGCAGACGACGGCAGGTGGCGGGGCTCAGCGGAGGATCTACCGGGACCCCAGCTGGACAGGAGCAGGATTGGAGCTCGGCTACAGCGGCGGCGGGACTTGGTGGAGGAGCTGCTGGTACCCCGGCTGGACAGGAGCTCGGTTACGGTGGCGGTAAACAGCGGGACTAGCAGCGGAGGGGGCTAGCTGAGGCCCAGCTAGATTCGAGGTTGGTCGGATCGGATAGTGGCGACACCAGCAGAGATTGTTTTACTACCCACAGGTCAGTAAAAATGCCACCAAAGAAGGAGGAAATGGAAGAGATCAAAAAATCTCTGAACTTCTTGTCAGAAGAACTGTCCAAAGTGGCTAGTCAGCAGGCTAAAA
Source organism: Pholidichthys leucotaenia (assembly GCA_020510985.1). NCBI lineage: Eukaryota > Metazoa > Chordata > Actinopteri > Cichliformes > Pholidichthyidae > Pholidichthys > Pholidichthys leucotaenia. The sequence continues at coordinate 411,428,696 of CM035840.1, read as the reverse complement.
TATTAGGGCTAATGGAAGAAGTCGGATAATTAAAATTAACAATTAAGGAAAAAGACAAAAAAATTGCAGACTTGGAGTGACGCGTCGAGGATCTTGAACAATATTCTCGTATGGATGATCTAATTATAAGTGGACTAGACATCACATATAAATCATATGTTCATGCTACAACAGGAATGAGAGGTGAGGATGCTCCCCTGGCCGAATCCAGATTTTTGGGAAACCGCCTCAAAGCGTGCCACCACCAGCTTGCTTTTTGTCAGGGTGTGCTCCCTTAGCCTTTGTCCGCTTTTACAGCCATTGTGGTGTTTATCATTACTACCAGCTTCTGCCTGCTCTACCGCTGAGATCTTCATCTTCGGGATCACTCTTAGTCTGGCCTCTACCCTTCGACCTGTCCGGCTTGGGTGACCCTGCCAGGAGTACGAGACTCCGGCTGACATAGCTCTAGGGGTCATGGAGACGCTCAAAGTGCCCCACCACGATAAGGTGGTGATCCCATCGGGACACCCTCAGGACATGTCCCGATGTCCCATTGGGACACACACACTCACACACACACACACATATATATATATATATATATATATATATATATATATATATATATATATATATATATATGGGTTGGTATGTGGGTATGTACATATAATATATGTATATACCCAAAAAAGAAAACAAGAGGAAAATAGCAACCTTGTGTGTGGCAGAATGGAATGTACGCACTCTGTTGGACAGAACAACATAACAGCGCCCAGAAAGACAGACCGTGCTTGTGGCCCTGGAAATGAACAGGTACAATGTAGACATAGCTGCACTTAGTGAAACAAGATTGCCTGGATATGACAGCTTGGAAGACCATGGGTACATCTTCTTTTGGAGTGGGAGATCAACTCAAGAAAGGAGAGAAGCAGGAGTGGGCTTTGCAGTTAGAAAGGAGATAGCAGCAATGCTTGATGAGGAACTGGTGCCATTCAACGACAGGATAATGACTATGAGACTCCCACTACAGCTGAAGATGTATGCCACTCTCATCAGTGTATATGCCCCAACAATGACCAACATAGAGGAGGTGAAGGAAGAGTTCTACAGTGATTTACGTGAGACTATCAGGTGTGTACTGACTGAAGACAGGCTGATACTCGTTGGAGATTTTAATGCTAGGGTTGGTTCTGACACCGAGAAATGGAAAGGAGTGCTAGGCAGTCATGGAGTAGGCAAGTGCAATGCTAATGGAGAACTTCTACTTGCACTATGTTCAGAGTACAACCTTGTGATAACCAACACTCTATTTATGCACAAGGACACACACAAGAAGACATGGATGCACCCAAGATTAAAGCACTGTCACTTATTAGACTATATCATAGTCAGGCAGAGAGACAGAAGGGATGTATTGGACACCAGAGCAATGAGAGGCGTGGACTGTGGCACTGATCATCAGAATCAGAATCAGAATTAGAATCAGGTTTATTGCCATTGTTCATGTAGTACACAAACTAGGAATTTGTCTCGGTACAACGCCGCAACACCAAACATGACAAGATAAGAGAAACAAACCATACATGCAATAAAGTGCAGGACAAGATTAAGCGATACTGGCCAACAGTCAAAATATATATTAGCCAGCAGCAGACACCGTGGAGAACCACATAGTGCAGCCGGCAATGCAGGAAGAAAACAGCGATGACTGACATGAGTCTGGTTGAGCTGCTGCACATGGTGCACGAGAGTCACTTAGTGTTCATGTTATGCTGAGATCTAGATTAAAGATTTGCAGACAAAAACAGCACTGCAGGACGGGTGCAAAGCCACCACGGAAGCTAAACACTAGTGCACTGAAAGGCCAAAAGAAGCAGGAAGAACTTACACAGGAAATGGATGAAAACTTGAAAGACTGGGACAGCAACAACTCAGAGAATGACATAGAAGAGAAATGGGCAACACTGAAGGATACGGTGTATCAGACTGCGAGTGATGTATTAGGCTACCCTGAGAGGAAACATCAAGATTGGTTTGATGAGCATGATGAACACCTGAAGAAACTACTAGAAGTGAGGAATACAGCTAGGCAGGAAAACCTACAGTGTAACACAAGGTTGAAGAAGAAGAAATACTCAAAGGCTCAGAGTGAGCTACAGAAGTACACCAGAGAGATGAAGTCCAACTGGTGAGATGAAAAAGCGGAGATACTTCAAACTGCAGCAGACAGGAAGGACATGAAAACATTCTTCACAGGTTTGAGAGAAATCTACGGCCCTAAACCAAGATGATTGATCCAACTAAAGGCTATGGATGGTGAAACGGTTTTGCAGGAGAAAGACAAGATCCTGGACAGATTTGCAGACCACTTTGACCAGCTACTAAACAACCCTGGATATCTCACTGAAGAGGCTAAAGAAGCTCTAGTGCAGCGACCAGCTGTATCAAGTCTGGATGAACCACCAAATTTTGATGAACTAATGGCAGCTATCAGGACAATACAGGATGGTAAAGCTCCAGGAAGGGATGGAATTCCAGCAGAAGTGTGGAAATTTGGTGGTGTTCAGCTAACCAACTGCCTGCACAAGCTCATCCAAGAGATATGGGATGCCCAGAAAGTACCTCAAGACTGGAAGGATGCAAGTATTGTGTCTTTGTTCAAGAAAGGTGACAGGAAGGATTGAGGAAATTACCAAGGTATATCACTACTAGCCACTGTTGGTAAGATTCTCTCACGTGTACTACTTAACAGACTCAGTGAACACATCTTGCAAAATGTACTACCGGAAACCCAGTGCGGCTTTAGAAGTGGAAGAAGCACAATGGACATGATTTTCTGCTTGAAACAGGTTCAAGAAAAGTGTATCGAACAGAACATGCCGCTTTATGTAGTCTTCATAGACTTCAGTAAAGCCTTCGATACTGTATCGCGACAAGGACTTTGGCAGGTGCGCAAGAAATATGGTTGTGCAGAGAAGTTTGTCAGCCTGATCGAGGCACTGCATACAGGTATGCAAGCAAACTTGGCAATGAGTGGTTCAGTATCTAAAGACTTTTCAGTAAGCAATGGGGTGAAACAAGGGTGTGTGCTGGCACCTACACTCTTCTCGCTATATTTGGCAGCCATGCTTGAGGTGGCCTTCAAAGACACTTCAGAAGGAGTATACATTCAAACAAGGAAAGAAGCAGACTTGTTCAATGTGGCACAGTTTAAAGCCAAGAGTAAGACATCGATAAAGATAGTAAGAGAAATGCTCTTTGCCGATGACAGTGCTCTAGTTGCACACAGCTTGGAAGATATGCAATCTTTAGTGGAGAAATTTGCAAGAGCAGCTAGCCAATTCAGCCTCCAAATCAACATCAAGAAGACAGAGTGCCTTTATCAACCACCAAACTTCTAATTATCAACATCACTACCAGAAGAGATCAGCATTGGTACAGAGCCACTAGTCAAGTGCAAGACTTTCAAGTACCTAGGGAGAACTGTTTCAGAGAATGCTAGGCTGGAGGATGAACTATCTCTCAGAATGGGAAGAGCGAGCGCTGTGTTTGGAAACTTGAGGGAGAGACTGTGGAACAATCGACATGTGTCAATCCGTGTGAAATGCAAAGTGTACAGAGTGACAGTACTGGCTACTCTATTGTACGGTGCTGAAACTTGGACTGTCTACAGAGTGCAGGTGAAGAAACTCCACGCGTACATGATGAGACACCTTCGAGCCATAATGAACATCTCAGGGAAAGACAAGATAACCAACATAGAAGTGTTGAAACGAGCTGGCCTACCATCAATGGAGGACATGCTAATACAGATGAACCTGAGATGGCTTGGACATGAGAGGATGGACCACCAGCGTCTCCCTTGGCAGTTACTCTACTCACAGTTATGGAAGGGCAAATTCTATTCAATTCAATTCAATTCAACTTTATTTATATAGCGCCATTTCACAACAACAGTCATCTCATAGCACTAACAACAGTAGGGGGAACCCCCACAGTTGCAGAAAGTCCCCAGCAATCAGGCGATCCCCTGGGAGCAAGCACTTGGTGACGGTGGAGAGGAAAAACTCCCTTTTAACAGGAAGAAACCTCCAGCAGAACCAGGCTCAGGGAGGGGCAGTCATCTGCTGCGACTGGCTGGGGGGTGAGGGGATAGAGAAGAAGAAAAGAACAGACATGTAGAGAGCAAACAGCATGATGGGGACTCAATCTATGGGAGAGAACAAACAAATGTTAATGACCAGCAAAAAAAATATTTCATTGAGAGTGAGAAAAGGAGTGAGGCCCAGTGCATTACTGGAGGTCCCCCGGCTGACTAAACCTATTAGCAGCATAACTAAGGGAGGGTTCAGAAACACATGATCCCTCCCTAATTGTAGGCTATATCAAAAAGGTAGGTTTTAGCCCTATTCTTAAAAACAGAGATCGAGTCTGACTCCCGAATCCAGATTGGCAGCTGATTCCACAGGAGAGGAGCTTGATAACTGAAGGCTCTGCCTCCCATTGTACTTTTGGAGATTCTAGGTATTACAAGTAATCCTGCATTTTGGGAGCGTAGTGCTCTGTTAGGATAATACGGTAGTATCAGATCTTTTAAATAAAAAGGAGCCTGATTGTTTAGAGCTTTGTAAGTAAGAAGAAGGATTTTAAACTTAATTCTAAACTCTATGGGAAGCCAATGAAGGGAGGCCAGAACCGGAGAGATATGATCTCTCTTTCTAGTACCTGTTAAAACTCTTGCTGCAGCATTTTGGATCAGCTGAAGACATTTTAAAGATGTTTTAGGACAGCCTGATAATAAAGAATTACAATAATCTAATATCGAGCTAACAAAAGCGTGGATCAGTTTCTCAGCATCACTCTGAGACAAGATGCTCCTAATCTTGGCAATATTAAGCAAATGATTGAAGGCAGTCTTAGAAACAAATTTAATATGTGAATTGAAGGACAAATCCTGATCAAAAATGACTCCAAGGTTCCTCACAGAGAAAGAGTAACTGCATCCAAACTGAAAGTTTGATTTGGAAAGGAATTTCTAAGGTTTCTAAGGTTTTTTGGACCAACAAGACTGACTTCAGTCTTATCTGAATTTAATAGCAGGAAATTACAAGTCATCCAAGCTTTGATTTCCTTAAGACAGGCTTCTAACTTGGCTAATTGATTACTATCATCTGGCTTCATTGACAGGTATAATTGTGTGTCATCAGCATAACATCAGCATAACAATGAAAATGTATACAGTGCTTTCTAATAATGTTGCCTAACGGAAGCATATATAAACTAAAAAGAGTAGGGCCTAGCACAGATCCCTGTGGAACTCCATGACTGAGCTTTGAGTTGAAAGAAAACTCATTATTTACATGAACAAACTGGAACCTATCAGATAAATAAGATGTAAACCACTGCAACGAAGTTCCATTAAGTCCAACATAGTGTTCTAATCTATCAAGTAGAATATTATGATTGATAGTATCAAAAGCTGCACTAAGGTTTAAAAGAACAAGTACAGAAACTAGTCCATTATCAGATGCAATGAGGAGGTCGTTAGTGACCTTCGCTAAGGCTGTTTCAGTACTATGATGGATTCTAAACCCAGACTGAAACTCTTCAAGTAAACCATTTCCCTGTAGGTGGTCAAATAATTGCGTAGCAACAACTCTTTCTAAAATTTTTGAAATGAAAGGGAGATTAGAGATTGGTCTATAGTTAGCTAAAGCTCCTGGATCTAGCGTTGGCTTTTTGAGTAAGGGTTTAATTACAGCCGTTTTAAAAGCCTGCGGTACATGGCCTAAAGTTAATGAAGAATTGATTATATGAAGAATAAGGCTACCAATAAGTGGGAAGACTTCTTTAAATAACCTGGTAGGAATAAGATAAGATAAGATAAGATAAGATAAGATAAGATAAGATAAGCCTTTATTAGTCCCACAACGGGGAAATTCCAGGATTGCAACAGCACAGGGATAGCAACACTCAGAGCAACAATCAGAAGGCAAGAAAAAAAAACAAGCAAGCAAGAGCAGCTAATATACATATGTACATATTACTATAAAATATATATATATACACACAGACACACAGTGCAGAGCATTGTAGCTGGATGGAATAAATATATGAATATATGAACACAGTGCAGAGCATTGTAGCTAGATGGAATAAATATGTAAATATATAAACACCCACAGTACGGAGCATTGCAGCTAGGTGGAATAAATATGCAAGTATATAAACACACACAGTGCGGAGCAATGTAGCTAGATGGAATAATATGTAGATATATAAAAACACAGTGCGGAGCATTGTAGCTAGATGGAATAAATATATAGATATATAAATATAAACACACCCAGTGCTGAGCATTGTAGCTAGATGGAATAAATATGTAAATATATAAACACACACAGTGCAGAGCATTGTTGCTAGGTGGGATGAAACAGCATAACCGTCTATTTAGTTATCCTACATGGTATGATTATGTGCCCATACATATTCTCACCCTCCATAGCGACCGGTATGTTCCTAGTTGTATGCCGGAGAGGACCATTGTGTAAGTCTATTGCATCTTTTGCATTCAAAAAAACTATTAGTTTGTTATGTCTTTTTGCTATCTCTGCGAGCAGCCCTGCTTAGGTTGTACAGTCTGACAGCCGTTGGTAGGAAGGACCTACGAAACCTCTCGGTTGTGCACCTGGGATGATGTAGTCTGCTGCTAAATGAGCTCCTCAGTGCATCCAGTATGTCCTGCATAGGGTGGAACTCGGACTCCAGCAGAGATGACAGTTTAGCCACCGTCCTTCTCTCTCCTATCTCCTCCATCGGATCAAGGCGCTGCCCCAGGACAGAGCTAGCTTTCTTAATCAGTTTGTTCAGTCTCTTCCTATCGGCTGCAGTAATGCCACTGCCCCAGCAGACCACTCCAAAAGTGATGGCTGATGCCACCACCGTGTCATAGAATGACTTCAGCAGCGCCCCTTGTACACCAAAAGACCTGAGTCTCCTCAGCAGGAACAGCCTGCGCTGTCCCTTCTTGTAGAGTGCGTCAGTATTGTGTGACCAGTCTAGTTTATTGTTCAGATGAATACCCAGGTACTTATAGGATGTCACCATCTCGATGTCTGTTCCCTGTATATTTACTGGTGCTGTGAGGGGCTGCCCATGCCTGCGGCAGTCCACCACCAGCTCCTTAGTTTTCCTCGCGTTGATCTGGAGGCAGTTCCGATGGCACCAGTCCACAAAGTCCTGGATAAGCCCTCTGTACTCAGCTTCATCTCCGTTGGAGATGAGACCAACGATCGCAGAGTCATCAGAGAACTTCTGTAGATGGCAATGTGTTGTGTGAGAAGTCCGCAGTATAAAGAGTGAACAGGAAGGGAGCCAGCACCGTTCCCTGGGGGGCCCCCGTGCTACTGATGATCGTGTCGGAAACACAGTCCCGGGTTCTCACAAACTGAGGCCGGTTCGTGAGGTAGTCCAGGATCCATGATGACAGGTGCTGGTCCACCCCTGCGCGCAGCAGCTTGTCCTTCAGGATCATCGGTTGGATGGTGTTGAAAGCACTGGAGAAGTCAAAGAACATGATCCTCACCATATTCCCGGGCTTCTCCAGGTGGGACAGAGAACGGTGAAGGAGGAAGATCACCGCATCCTCCACCCCAATGCCATGCTGGTAGGCGAACTGGAGTGGATCCATCGCTGGTTCCACCAGGGGGCGGAGATGAGCAAGGAGCAGTCTCTCCAGGGTCTTCATCAAGTGGGACGTCAAGGCCACCGGTCTGTAGCTGTTCAGGTCTTTGGGGTGGGAAGTTTTTGGTACAGGTACCACACAAGATGTTTTCCACAGCTGTGGTACCCTCCCCAGTTTCAGGCTCATGTTGAAGATATACGTCACAATCCCACACAGCTGGTCTGCACAGGACTTGAGGAGCTTTGCGCTGATGCCGTCCGGTCCCGACGCCTTCCTCGCCTTGATCTTCCTCAGCTCCGTCCTCACCTGGGTCTTGGTCAGGGTCAGGATGGGGGGCTGTGTGTTGGGAGTGGGGGGGTGTCGGTGGAGTGGGGAGTGGGCAGCAGGACTTGATTTCTTAGAGGCAGCAGTGGTTGTTGTGCAGACAGGGGGGAGGGCGGTTGGTCAAATCTATTGAAAAACAGATTCAGGTTGTTCGCCCACTCCCTGCCCCCCGTGGCCTGGGGGGAGGTATTCTGGAGCCCCGAGATGGTTTTGAGGTTTCTCCAGACCCCGCTGATGTCGCTCTGTTGCAGCTTGTCCTCCATCTTCTTCCTGAAGCTGTCCTTGCCTTCTCTGATCTTTCTCCTCAGCTCCCTCTTTACGGACTTCAGCATCTCCCTGTTCCCCGACCTGAAGATCCTCTTCTTCTCTCTCAGAAGTGTTTTTATCTCAGGGTTGATCCAGGGTTTGTTGTTTGAGTGACGCCGTATGGTCTTGGTGGGAATGGATTTGTCCACACAGAAGCTGAGGTAGCCCGTGAAGGTGTGAATGAGGCCATCGATGTCCTCACCATGTGGATCGCAGAGCTGCTTCCAGGCAGTGACTTCAAAACAGTCTTTTAGAGTGTCCATCGTCTCCTCAGACCATAACTCCACAGTGTGCATGGCCGGAGGTTGTCTGCGCACTAGGGGTTTGTACACCGGTCGGAGATGAACCAAGTTGTGATCCGATCTCCCAAGTGGGGGGAGTTGTGATGAGGTGTACGCCTCCTTAGTGTTTGCGTAGAACAAATCCAGTGTTTTATTGTCTCTAGTGTGGCATGTGACATACTGGGTGAAAGTGGGCAGAATGGGAGACAGTGAAACGTGGTTGAAATCGCATGAGATGAGGAGAAGAGCATCTGGGTGTTCTGTCTGCAGCCTGCTGGTTACTGAATGGATGACGTCACGCGCTGTCCCAGCGTTCGCCGTCGGATTTGCATAAACAACAATGCAGATCACGTGTGAGTGTTCTCTCGGGAGATATGTAGGCCTCATGCTAACAGCTAGCAACTCAATGTCTTTGCTGCAGTGTCGTTGTTTAACAGTGATATGTCCCGGTCTGCACCAGTTGTTGTTAACATACATTACCACTCCACCGCCCCTAGCTTTGCCACTCTCTGGTGTTCGGTCAGCTCGTATCATGTGAAAACCCTCCAGCTCAATGTTAGCATCTGCTGCTAGTTCAGTTAGCCACGTCTCAGTAAACAAAAGGAGAGAGCACTCCCGGTAAGTGCTATCATAACGGGAGATAGCCGCTAGCTCATCTAACTTTCCCAGTATCGACCGTACATTTCCCATGACAACAGATGGAAGGGAGGGTCTGTACCTTATATTTTTTGTCCTCCGCCTTACTCCAGCCCGGCAGCCGCGACGCTTTTGCCTCAATTCTCTCGGTATGTCGAGTTTTTCCAGTGGGACCGGGTGGCGGTTAAATGCTAGCAGCTCTTCCCTGTTGTATCGTATCCTGCTATAAACAGTGGCTCCGTCCACCGGCTCAGGAGACATTTGGGACGATCTGTGTGTCCGTGATATAAGTGGGGTGAAAAAAAAAGTGATCAAAAGAGAGAGGAAGGGAAAAAAAACTCGGAATCGAGCCGCTGTTGCAAAAGGCAGCCTACTGGTGTGGCGCCGAGAGGACATAAATAGGGTCTAAAAGACAAGTTGAAGGTTTGGATGAGGAAACTATTTTGTCTAACTCACAAAGGTCGTGAAATTTAATCAGGGTAGACCAAGGCTCAGATTTAAAGACACTGTAAAAAGAAACTTGAAGATGTTGGACATAGACAGGAGTTCCTGGCAGCAGAAAGCTAAGGACAGAGCTGTGTGGAGGAATCTGATCAGACCTAAATGAAACAGTCATTGTCACCCATGACAGACTGCTATGATGATGATGACATATAATATATATACATACCCATCCATCCATCCATCCATCCATCTTCTACCACTTTTTCGGAGGCCCGGGTCGCGGAGGCTGCAGTTCAAGCAGAGAAGCCCAGACTTCCCTCTCCCCCGCCACCTGCTCCAGCTCTTCAGAGAGGATACCAAAGCGTTCCCAGACCAGCTGGGAGACATAGTCTCTCCACCGAGTCCTGGGTCTGCCCCGGGGTCTCCTCTCAGTGTGACATGCCCGAAACACCTCAAGTGGGAGGCGTCCAGGAGGCATTCTAATCAGATGCCCATACCACCTCAATTGACTCCTTTCAATGTGGAGGAGCAGCGGTTCTACTCTGAGCCTCTCCCGGATGACTGAGCTCCTCACCCTATCTCTGAGGGTGAGTCCAGCAATCCTACTGAGAAAGCTCATTTCAGCCGCTTGTATCCACAATCTCGTTCTTTTGGTCATTACCCAAAGCTCGTGACTATAGGTGAGAGCAGGAACGTAGATTGACTGGTAAATTGACAGCTTTGCCTTAGAACTCAGCTCCCTCTTCACCACAACAGACCGGTACAATGTTCGTATCACTGCAGATGCTGCTCCGATGCGTCTGTCAATCTCTCGCTCCATTTTCCCCTCACTCGTGAATAAGACCCCAAGATACTTACATTCCTCCACTTGGGGCAGGAGCCTGTCCCCAACCCAGAGAGGACAATCCACCTTTTTCCAGCTGAGGACCATGGACTCGGACTTGGAGGTGCTGATTCTCATCCCAGCCACTTCACACTTAGCGGCAAACCATCTCAACAAGAGCTGTAGGTCATTGCTGGATGAAGCCAACAGGACAACATCATCTGCAAACAACAGAGATGAGATCCTGTGGTCACCAAGCATGATGCCCTCCATTCCCTGGCTGAGCCTAGAAATCCTGTCCATAAAAATTATGAACAGGATCGGTGACAAAGGGCAGCCCTGGCGGAGTCCAACTCTCACTGGGAATGAGTCCGACCGAGTGTTGGCAATACGAACCAAACTGTCACAACGGTCGTACAGAGACTGGATAGCTCGTAACAACAAGTCCGATCCCCCATACTCCCGAAGCACCCCCCACAAAAAACAACATGAGGGACGCGGTCAAATGCCCTCTCCAAGTCCACAAAACACATGTAAAATGGTTGGGCAAACTCCCACAAACCCTCGAGAATTCTGGAGAGGGTAAAGAGCTGGTCCAATGTGCCACGGCCAGGACGAAAACCACATCTTCCTGAATCCGAGGTTCAACCAACGGCCGGACTCTCCTCTCCAGTACCTTGGCATAGACCTTCCCAGGGAGGCTGAGGAGTGTGATCCCTCTAAAGTTGGAGCACACCCTCCGGTCTCCTTTTTTGAAGAGAGGAACCACCACCCCAGTTTGCCATGCCAAAGGCACTGCCCCCGACCTCCGCGCAATATAGCAGAAGCGTGCCAACCATGACAGCCCTACAACATCCAGGGCCTTGAGGTACTCAGGGTGAATCTTGTCCACCCCCGGGGCCCAGCCACCAAAGAGACTTTTAACCACCTTGGCGACCTCAGCCCCTGTGATAGATGAGTCATCCCCCTCGTCCACAAACCCTGCTTCCTCTGTGGGAGGCGCATCAGTGGGATTGAGGAGATCCTCAAAGTATTCCTTCCACCGCCCGACGATATCCTCAGTCAAAGTCAACAGCCCCCCATCCGCACCATACACAGTGTGGACAGGGAGCTGCTTTCCCCTCCTGAGCCGCTGGACAGTTTGCCACAATCTCTTCGAGGCCGACCAAAAGTCTTGTTCCATGGCCTCACTGAACTCCTCCCATACCCGGGTTTTTGCTTCAGCAACCACCCAAGCTGCACTCCACTTGGCCTGCCAGTACACCTCAGCTGCTTCAGGAGTCCCACAAGCCAAACAAGCTTGATAGGACTCCTTCTTCAGCTTAATGGCCCCCATGGATCTCATGGATCGTCACCTTATCGTGGTGGGGGGTTTGCGTGCCCCAGTGATCCCAGGAGCTATGTTGTCTGGGGCAATTTGCCTCTGATAGGGTCACTCAAGACAAACTGGTCCTGGGTGAAGGGCCAGACTAAGAACGATCCAACAGACTCTCATGATAATTTCTAGATCATGGATTCAGTGTACCCCACCCGGTATGGGGTTACCGGGGCCCCACCCTGGAGCCAGGCCTGGGGGAGGGGCTCAATGGCTAGCGTCTGGTGGCCGGGTTTCCCCCCATGGGACCCGGCCAGGCTCAGCCCGAAGGAGTTACATGGGTTCGCCCTCCAGTGGGCTCACCACCTGCAAGAGGGATCATGGGGGTCCGGTGCTATGTGGAATAGGTGGCAGTCAAAGGCAGAGACCTTGGCGAACTGATGTACATACCCACTCATATATAAACATATTGTAGCGGTTTGATTAAACCCCCCACAACACACAAACAGAACACAGAGACAGTCAGCTCGCACTCCTGGGGTTTGTTCCGCTGCACGCTGAGTTTACAGCCTTGAAGTTAAAGTGTTCATGCATTTTGCCCTTACTGTGACCTAGAGACTCAGATCAATATGTAGATGTGCTGGTTAGCCTCTTTGTCTGACACTTGGAGCGAGGTCTAGCTAATCTGCCCATTGTGATGTATGTCTTACAAATGCAAATACCTCCTGCCTGTTCTGTTGTCCCTTTGATCATTCTAAACTGTGGGGTACGTCTCTTTGATGTATTGTTATGATCAAGTATTTAAGGTGCAACTCTGTAACGCAATCCCTCTCTCTCAATCTGACTTCAACCCTGCTGCAGGACACAGATTTTGTGTCCCCTCTTCACTGAGAGCCTGAGGAATTCGGCTTCAGCCCGCTCACGCTATGGCTGGAGCCGAGTTCCCGTGACGGCGGTATGATTAATAAAACCTGCTTAAAACCACAGCATCGCTGCTTATTTTTTCATGCCGCCTCACTGGTGACCCCTCGAACACGCACACGTTTTGTGCGAAAGCAACCTTCCGAGCTGGACAGCCACACAGCTGCGTTGGTGGCCCCTTGAAGACGCACACGTTTTGTGCAACGCAGCCTTCTGTTTTGGATGGCCACGCTGGCGAACCGACGCTGAAAAAAACGAGCAGCCAGCGAACGCAACACCCGGGCGTGAATGCTCCGTCGCCTGAGATCTGCACAACCACGCTGGACCGGCCGCTCTCACTGAGAGCGCACGCACCTCGTCCTCTCTCCACGACGGCAACCTCCAGGGCCGACGGGGAGCGCAGCGCGTGGAACTGAACGCACCATGGCCGCACGAGCGACAACGATCGTCTCCTCCCTCTCACCGCTCCAACGCTGCTGCACGAGCCCGGGGCACAAAGATCGTCTATTGCCTCGCACCGCTCCAACGCGCCTCCACGAGCCCGAGGGACGGAGATCGTCTACTTCCTCACACCGCTCCAACGCAGCTGCATGAGCCTGAGGAACAAAAGATCGTCTATTCCCTCCCGCCGCTCCAACGCCTCTGCACGGGCCTGAGGGACTAAAGATCGTCTATTTCCTCTCAACGCTCCAACGCACCATGGCCAAATCTACAGCAACAGCTCAACCTGGATTTTATTGGCGCCGTCTGCGCTGATCTCCACCAAGTTTCTGCACCCTGACTCACCACTCCAGCGGCCCACCCACGCACTGAACCCCCGCGCACGCATCGGGGAGTTACAAGGACGGCGCATCACGCACGGGACAAGTAATGGCTCCACAGACTGCCTTCCTCCTTTGCCGCTGCCTTTCAGGGCTGCTCGCTCACCTGAGGCACGCATGCAGCATACTGGAAGGATTTGTTAACAGTCTCAGCCACGCCACAGACCGCCATCGTCCTCCGCCGCTGCCCACAGAACCTTCAGGGCTGCTCGTTCACCTGAAGCAAGCACGCAGCTCGCCACTGGATTTTTTTAATGGTCTTAGCCACGGCACAACGGGATTTCAGCCGTCAGCTGTTCCCGGGAGCTTTGGGGTTGCTTCAGCACCCAAAGCCAACAGTCCCCCTGCTTTGTTTACTTTTTCTCTTACAGCCGCTCCTGCTTTTCTTCATGGCCACAAGAGGAGTCAGAGACTAATTTTTCTTCTTGTGATCTCCGCACGTGCAACGGGACAAACCCTCGACGTCACGGAGCAGCAAGCAATTTTTGCACGGCTCAGGACGATTTCACAGCTCCTGCCGGCACTTACTACCCCTCCCCTCCCTCCCCCTCCGCCTGCAGCGAGCTTCTCCCACAGCTCGCTCACACAGATGGATTATCGAGGTCGCGACCCCCTGCCGCGTCCTCTGGGGGGGAGCGTGTGTGGCGGTTCGTTTTAACCCCACAACAGACTAAGGACACTCAGCCCTCTTTTCTCTGTTTTCCTGCTACACTACTGAGATGCAATGTGCCATTCATGTATTTGTGATGCAAACATGCATGTATTGTGATGTAATGCGCCATTCGGTATAGTGTGCATATGGCTTGTCCTTACTGTGCTTTTTCTGAGCATCTTACATATATAGATGTGCTTTGGTGTATTAATGTCTACAGGTAGACGAGTTTCTTCTGTCTCACCTATGTGATGTTAATCGTTGCCTTTCATGCATGGTATTCACATCGCGGAGCAGCAAACACTTTTGGTGCGACTACCCCCCCCCCCTCCTGCACAGAGCTTTTCCCTGCTCGCTGCCCAGACTGCAACATCGAGGTCACGGTCCCCTACCGTTTCCCTCTTGGGGGGGGCAGTGTAGCGGTTTGATTAAACCCCCCACAACACACAAACAGAACACAGAGACAGTCAGCTCGCACTCCTGGGGTTTGTTCCGCTGCACGCTGAGTTTACAGCCTTGAAGTTAAAGTGTTCATGCATTTTGCCCTTACTGTGACCTAGAGACTCAGATCAATATGTAGATGTGCTGGTTAGCCTCTTTGTCTGACACTTGGAGCGAGGTCTAGCTAATCTGCCCATTGTGATGTATGTCTTACAAATGCAAATACCTCCTGCCTGTTCTGTTGTCCCTTTGATCATTCTAAACTGTGGGGTACGTCTCTTTGATGTATTGTTATGATCAAGTATTTAAGGTGCAACTCTGTAACGCAATCCCTCTCTCTCAATCTGACTTCAACCCTGCTGCAGGACACAGATTTTGTGTCCCCTCTTCACTGAGAGCCTGAGGAATTCGGCTTCAGCCTGCTCACGCTATGGCTGGAGCCGAGTTCCCGTGACGGCGGTATGATTAATAAAACCTGCTTAAAACCACAGCATCACTGCTTATTTTTGCATGCCGCCTCAATATTATGTTTGTATGTGTGTATGCATGCGTGTGTGTGTGGTAATCCTAGGCTAACCTAGCCTCAACACAACACAGCATATGTTGCAGCTGTACAAAAATTCTACTTTTATGTTCTGTTAGCTGTATGAATAGTATATCACTTCTTTTGTATTTTTTTTCTCTCTCTCCTCTCACCCCAACCAGTCATGGCAGAAGATTATCCCTCCCTGTGCATGGTTCTGCTGGCGGTTTCTTCCTATAAGGGAGTTTTTCCTTCCCTCTGTCGCCTAGTACTTGCTCATAGGGGATTGTTCAATCGGTGGGGTCTTTTCTGATTTATTTATGATTTGTGGCTTGTGTTTCTAGTGCTTACCTTTTTATGTTTGTGTTTTTTGTTGCAAAGAAAATTAATTAGAAAAAAAAAGAATTAATGATTTGTTTGTCTTTAAAACAGCAGTGGCACATACAAACAGACTTGCCGGGATACAGCTTCTCTTGTCTGTTTTCGACAGTTTTTGTAACTTCCAAGAGTGAGCTCTGTCCTCCTTGGTAGAGCTCTCTCATTCCCTCATCAAGAGGATATAAAGCTTATCAAAAGCATTACATCAAACATTTTACTTCTTGTCAAAAATGTTTTATTCTAAATCCCATTAAATAATGAATTCCCTAAAATTTCAGTTGGTGGGAAAAAAAAAAAAACCTTCTTGATTACTCATGTAACAATTGTCACATCAGAAATGTTATCACTGCAGATGGGAGCTGCTCTCTAAATTCTTTAACTTTATGGAAGATAGCTTTCCTTCATATAAATACAAAAAATATTTGGACAGACCCATACAAATTCCTTATCCCTAATAAAATCAAAGAAATGCACTTTAAAATTCTACACAGATTTTATACCTGTAACAAATTCTTAAGCAAATTTACAGATCTCTCCCCTTTATGTTCTCTTTGCAATAATAAATTTCACACTTATTTTTTTTTTTAATTGCACATTTCTTTTGTCTGTGAATGTGTCAAATTTTTCTGTCTGGTTGGAAAATATCATATTCATGAATCAAAGTTATTGCAATCCACCCCAACTATTGTGATTTTTTAGAATTAAAAAAATACAGAATGATGTATACAGAAATACAATTTCTGTATACATCATGTTCCAGTATTATTTTAAACAAAAAATCAGCAAAAACTCTACATATTGTTAAGAAAATCCTGAAGAAATGAATGGACTTGTGTCTTCTATAATGTGAAAATTTCAATAGTAATTGATTTCCCTCATACATTGTGATTATGAATACTCAAATTTATTGTATTTTTTGTTTGTTTTGTTTTATCTTTTTCCTTATTATCTCTCATGTTGTTTTCTTTATTATTGTTTGCTCTCTTAAGTTCTAAATAAAGCTGAGTAAAAAAAAGCACTCTCTCAGGCGAAATGGATTACGGGATACATGATGGCCGCAAGTCTGCACAAGTCACCTCTCTATGCATCCCCGGTAAAATGGGAAGAGCGGGAACACATCTGGGCATTTGGATTGAATTTGGCTTGATGCGAACGTTTAATTGGAACAGGACTTGGGCTGTGACTCATGACATTTCACAGATTCACAAGAACACAAGTACACATAAGTACACATATTGAGAAATGGCCAAGGTTTCAAAGGAGCTGTTCAAAAATGCTAATTGGAGCTGGAGACTAACTTCAGTCAGGCCAGAGACAGTTCTTAGTGCTAACCGGCTCAACACGATGCACCCGTTATAGTGATGTCACCAAAATCACTCAGTCTATTCTTGGCTTAGTCGAAAGGGAGGAGCTTAACTGAAATTTCATAGAAAAAAAAATGACTGAAAATTTGACTGATGTTGCTCTTGATATGTCTTGTAAGTCATAAAAAAAACCAAAAAACATGTTAAAGACAACTCTAAAGTTGTAGTTCATTTGTATTTCCATATTAATGCATCAGATTTACATAGTGCTTTTCATAGACACTCAAAGACGCTTTACAATGGATACATTATTCATTCACTCCACAGACAATGGTAGTGGTAAGCTACTACTGTAGCCACAGCTGCCCTGGGGCAAACTGATGGAAACGTGGCTGCCAATCCATGCCAACGGCCTCTCCGACCACTACCGAACATTTATACACATTCATGCCCAGTGTCATGGACACTGGAGGCAAGGTGGGTAAAGTGTCTTGCTCAAGGAATCAACGGCAGGATGTCTGGTGAGGGCAGGACTCAAACCGCCAACCTTCCGGTTATTAGATGGCCCATTCTACCTCCTGAGCCACTGCTGCCCATATTTCCCTTCTCCATTCCATTTTTGCTGAGCACCGAACTGGATTGCAGGAAGTTTCATTTTTAAATGGTCTTTGGCATGACCCAGCCGGGACTTGAACCCCAACCTCCCGGTCGTTGGGTGGATTCTGTACCTCTAACCCACCACTTCAGTTTTGCTTTAAGATTTTCTACTTGAATATTTAGCAAAGTAATCAATTAATCCATTGCTGGTGGTCACTTTTCTTACCAAGAAGTTAAGGCAAAAATATCTACTTAATTCACCATTTCATCTTTCTCATCACATAATGAGCACATCAGGAAAATCAATCTAATATGATTACTTAATTTGTTGAATGTCACAGATTTTCAGTTGGGTAATTTTTTATCAATAAACTAAAGTTATACTGCATCACAAAGGCCTGGAAGATTGGACATTTTATGGCTTCAGAAATTCCTCATTTTGGGTTTGTTTATCAGTGTTTGCCACATCAATTTAAAGTTTATACACACAATCACAAAAATATAACAAATGAATATTACAGAATTTCAGTGAATAAGTCATCCATTTATTGGACACATTTGTCAGCTCTTTGCAATAAGATGCTGTCATTGTCACTGTATGAGGAAAAATGTGATATGTCTTAATGAATGCCCCTTCTTTTGGAGGAAAATGTGATGTAATACCATACAACACCACCCAGTGGATGTCCATTTGATGGAAAACGTACCATTGTGAAGTGACAGCCATGACTACATGACTTTCCCAAACTGTGCCCTTTCCACTAGACAAAATGAGATGCAAAACTGTAGGGTACTCCTGTGCCCAGTTAGGCGTCTCACTAATAGTGAAGTGCCCCTGCGGTAAGAAATTTCTCCATACTCTAAAACATGCCACGACATGCTTTTGGGGTAGCCCTGGAAGTGTTTCTGAAATAAACATTTGAAAGGCTGACATTCATTCTGTGTAATAGTTATTGTGGATGTGTCACATTTTTCCTTAAATGGGGATCTTGAAGTTGATTTTGGGTGAATTTTAAAACTGCTGGTCCCACAGCTTTGGTGATGTTTTCACTGGTTCTGGCCATAAAACTCAGAAAAGGCATCAACCCATGCATGGGTCTGAGACCATCGAAAACCAGTCTGAGCATATAATACAGAATCCTGTTTTTAGGATGAATTAATTTCATTTTTTTTTTTAGGAATTATTTCTACACAGTATTTTTAAACAGTTTTTTTCACACAAAAATGAAATATTCCCTCTTGTTGCACTGAAACAGCACACATCTTAAGCCACATCAATTTTAATTTCTCTCTATAGAAAATTAAAAATATGTTTACTAATGAAATTTAGTTTCAAGCTAACTGAACTCACTGCAGTGTCCACAGTAAAACAGAAAACAGAAACACTGACTCCAACACCTCTTAAAAGCAGCTTTTCTTGCAGCAGACTCTGGACTAATAGCCCTTCATTTAAACTGTGTTTAACTCAATTTTACTTCACTTAGGAAGGAGCTAGAAACTCTACAAACACTTTTTTCATAATGTCCCTCCTTTATTTTTCTACCTGGTTTAAACAGAGGAACATGGTGTGTGTGTGTGTGTGTGGGGGGGGGGGGGGTTACCTGTTATGTTCAGGGTAAAAACACACACTAAGTGGAATAAATAATTTCAGTGCTCATATGCTTTTAAGTGGGTTACACCCTCCCCCTTAAAATATCAGAAGTCCCTTCAAGTGCTTTGAAGTTCAGGTCTAAACATCAGGGACGAAATAATCATTTTGATCACTAAAAGAATCAAGAGCTTAATTAAAAGCATCAAGAAAACTTTGGACAAAGGAAATCTATTTTTTTTAATTCAATTATTTCTCAAACCAAAAACAGTTTGTGTGTATAAGGGGTTTTGAATCTGATCCAGATCATTTGATGTGTGGTGCTCCACAGGGGTCTGTGCTTGGGCCTTTATTATTTCTGATTTACATTAATGATTTGCCTAGTGTCAGTACCACCCTGACTCCAGTTATGTTTGCTATTGACACTACTTGTGATGTCTCAGTCAGCTATTATGATCAGACAAAAAAGCCCTGCAGAGGATAGTCAAGGGGGCGGAGAGGGTAATTGGAGTCTCCCTCCCCTCTGTCCAAGAACTTTTTCAGAACCATTGTAGGAGCAGGGCACTGAACATTGTCAAAGACCCTTCTCACCCTCTGCATAAACACTTTGAACTTCTTCCATCTGGTAAACGATTCCGGAGCATCAGAGGCAGAACCACCAGACTGATCAACAGCTTCCTCCCACAAGCTGTCAGGATGCTGAACAGCTGACCCGGAATCTCACATACACACTACTGCACCTATGGACATTTTGTATATTATAGTTAGTTATTCTTTTTCCCCAAGTATGTCTCAGGGATGTGTGAATGGATGGGGGGGTGGGAGCTATGTGGGAGTGTGTCTTAATCATGCTGCTTCTTATATGGATGCCGAGAGAAACGCAATTTCATCTTGCCTGCACTACAGTTGTATGTACAGCAATATGACAATAAAGTTTGATTTGATTTGATTTGATTATTTTAAGGACAGAGGTAAACATTTGCCTGGCCCGATATGATGAATGGTTTAGGTTAAATAAACTGTCTCTAAATATAAGAAAATCAAATTATATAATATTTAATGGAAATAGAAATTACACTATAAATTTGACATTGACACTTGACAATATTGACATACCTCTGGCTCAGTCTACAAAATTCCTTGGAGTAATTATTGATGCTTAATTAAATTGGAAAGAGCACATTGCTTTTGTTAGTCATCAAATATCTAAATCTGTTGATATAAGAAAGGTGAGACAGTTTATACATGATAGATATTTATGTTCTCTATATTTTAGTTTAATTTACCATTATTTGTTATCTTATTGTAGCTTAGTTTGGGCCAGTACATATTCTTCATCTCTTCATCAACTGTTCTTATTGCAGAAACGTTTTGTCAAGGTAGCAACTTGCTCAGAGCTTCGTGCTCCATCAGCTCCACTGTTCCTTAAAATGCAGATCTTTTCCATTTATATCAGTAAATAGCAGATATTTGTCTTTGTTTATAATGCTGTGTATGTCACATTTAATCTTCCTCATCATTTTACTTCATTTTTCTGTCATGGACTTCAAAAACATCATTTAGATTTAGATTTAGATAGACATTCAGCAAATCTTATATTACACAGGTCTCAGACAAATAGAAGTCAATTTTCTATCAGGTTTAGAAGATCCATGTTCTGGAACTCTTACTGTCTTCGGATTGGAACTGTACCATCCTTAAATGTTTATTAAAATAATTTAAAATTAATTTTGATGACAGAAGAATGACTGCTTTTGTTACAGCTTTTGTTAAAGTTTCTTTTCTGCTTTTTAATCTTGTTTTTTTTTAATCTATTTTACCTTCTATTGCTTTGGGAAGGGCCTTGATAAACCTTGGTACTTTCTTTCCTTCGCATTGATTTGTTTTTGTTTCATCTGTGATATATGTTGTATTGTTATGTGTAAACAAATAAAATAAAAATAATTAAAAATAACATTACAGGCATGTACTTCTAGTCTTAGATGAAATATTTGATGGTGAAAAGGCAATGCAAAGGACACATACTGTATGTAGCTTGAGTAGGTTCATTTTGTCTTTTTTTTAATTATTTACCTTTTGTTCTTATTAAAGACAAAAATAGAAAGGAGATGTTTTTACCTTCTTTAAATGTTTTGACTGTTCACTGCAGCCTTCGTCAGAAGTGTCCAAAAGGTAATAAGAACAAAAGGTAAATAAAGGACACATATGAACAGAAAGGCTGAACAGTTCCTCATGCCCTCTTTGCTCTGCTGAGCTGAGTCAAATTTGCCTACTTTGAATGTTTACTGTGGGAGTGACGCTCCCAGTGGTCACCTCCCCCATCTATATAGAGAAATGAGTGTATGTTTGACAGACAGCAGTGATGTCCGAGTTGTAGCTGGAATCCCTATCCTTATAACTCACCTGCTGGCACAGCTTTCCTAGTACCTTCATGGTAATTGACACATCCCTTTGTTAATTATCAAGGTGATATGACACATGTACTCATAGAGATCAGTGAATCTGCTTTGTAGACACATTTGCTGCTCAGCATGTCGGCAAGGTGTCCTTTGGAAGCAACCTTCTGTCTCTGGTGATAAAAGAACCTATCCCATTATTTCTTCGAGGGCCAATAATTAAATCAGAAACACAAAGCAGCATCTAATGAAGTGCAGCTTGATGATTACTTATCAATAACTATATAAGATTCCCCCCTGAGTTAGTATGCTTACTTGCACTTTAGTGATATGCCAATACATAAAATGTAAATTTGCATTTGCAGTCATGCCGGTGGTTAATTTAAATAAACAAACATGCAAGTTTTTGGACTGTGGCTGGAAATAGAGAATCAACGTGGGGAAACATGCAATCTGCACAGATTATAGTAAAACCACATGCACTGAGGTGACATTGACAAATAGTGCAACATTGTGTGTGCTTGAGATCTTACATTTTGTCATTCAGAGTATTGAAATTTAAGGTAAGTACATCCTCTAAGTGCCATCAATAGCTGTTCTAGTCAAGGCTAAACTTATCCATTATTCTCATCCAATACACTCAACATTAAACACAAAATACATGACATTGGGCGCATGCGCACTCAGCGATCGGCAGCGACTGAAAAAAGTTTGACATTTGTGTCTTTGTTTTTATGCACTTTAATGTGTTTCAACATAATTCTCTGTGTCGTTTTTGTCCTTGAATATTTGTGGACTATATAACGAAGAGCTCCCTGGTTCCAACAGTAAGGATTTCCTTCTTGTTTTTGCACTGTGGTTTCTTTCCTACCGGCCCTTTGTCTTGGAGGTAAGCGCGATCGCGGTCACGCCGGGAAGAATGCAGTATTCCAGAGAAATGTTACTGCATTTAAACATGGATAATGCAGCATCTGTGTTTGAGTCTGTTCCACAACTGCCGGACTTTATTTTAAAAGATTTTCATGGACACAGCAATGAAAAGAGAGACAAGAGGAGGAAACGAGGAAAGCATGGAGGCGTAAGATTAAACCTGAGGAGGCGTCAGCTTAACCGCATTCCTCTTCCTTCCATTATTATGGGGAACATTCAATCCCTGAGAAATAAAGTGGATGAAATTCAAGGGAATGTACAATATCAGAAGGATTTCAAGAACTGCTGTGTCATGGCTTACACGGAGACGTGGCTTACGGCGCGTGACCGGGATGCGGACCTGTGGGTTGATGGCTTTGGAGCCCCACTTCGCTCGGATCGGCAGGAAGAGGTAACGGGGAAACGTCAGGGGGGCATTTAAATATTATGTTTATATATTAATAAACAGTACTGTACATCGTCATGGTCAGAGAGCGCATCAGTACACCAGATGTGGAGCTTCTGTCTGTGTCACTAAACCCCTTTTATCTACCCTGCGAGTTCCCCCAACTTTTCATAACGACTGTGTACATTCACCTGAAGGCAGATGCTGACTCCGCCTCCAGCACCGTCTTTGATGTGGTACAGCGGTTGCAGTTGATTTCCCCAGAGGCTCCAAATTTTATCCTTGGTGATTTTAACCATGTTTTTTTTAAAGAAGACACTTAAAAAACTTTTATCAGTATGTCTCCTGCCCAACCAGGCAAAAAAAAACAAAAACAAAAAAAACATTGGACCTGCTCTATGGAGCCATTAAGAGGGCCTATAAATCTATTCCCCTTCCCCCTTTAGGATCCTCAGATCACAACTTTCAATTCAATTCAATTCAACTTTATTTATATAGTGCAATTTCACAACAACAGTCATCTCATAGCACTATCAACTGTAGGGGGAACCCCCACAGTTGCAGAAAGACCCCAGCAATCAGGCGATCCCCTGTGAGCAAGCACTTGGTGACGGTGGAGAGGAAAAACTCCCTTTTAACAGGAAGAAACCTCCAGCAGAACCAGGCTCAGGGAGGGGCAGTCATCTGCTGCGACTGGCTGGGGGGTGAGGGGATAAAGAAGAAGAAAAGAACAGACATGTAGAGAGCAAACAGCACGATGGGGACTCAATCTATGGGAGAGAACAAACAAATGTTAATGACCAGCAAAAAAAATATTTCATTGAGAGTGAGAAAAGGAGTGAGGCCCAGTGTATTACTGGAGGTCCCCCGGCTGACTAAACCTATTAGCAGCATAACCAAGGGAGGGTTCAGAAACACATGATCCCTCCCTAATTGTAGGCTATATCAAAAAGGTAGGTTTTAGCCCTATTCTTAAAAACAGAGATCGAGTC
This sequence comes from Pholidichthys leucotaenia, assembly GCA_020510985.1. Taxonomy (NCBI): domain Eukaryota; kingdom Metazoa; phylum Chordata; class Actinopteri; order Cichliformes; family Pholidichthyidae; genus Pholidichthys; species Pholidichthys leucotaenia. Next base: position 411,404,973 of record CM035840.1, on the reverse strand, counting down.
TGACTCCTGAATCCAGATTGGCAGCTGATTCCACAGGAGAGGAGCTTGATAACTGAAGGCTCTGCCTCCCATTGTACTTTTGGAGATTCTAGGTATTACAAGTAATCCTGCATTTTGGGAGCGTAGTGCTCTGTTAGGATAATACAGTAGTATCAGATCTTTTAAATAAAAAGGAGCCTGATTGTTTAAAGCTTTGTAAGTAAGAAGAAGGATTTTAAACTTAATTCTAAACTCTATGGGAAGCCAATGAAGGGAGGCCAGAACCGGAGAGATATGATCTCTCTTTCTAGTACCTGTTAAAACTCTTGCTGCAGCATTTTGGATCAGCTGAGGACTTTTTAAAGATGTTTTAGGACAGCCTGATAATAAAGAATTACAATAATCTAATCTCGAGCTAACAAAAGCGTGGATCAGCTTCTCAGCATCACTCTGAGACAAGATGCTCCTAATCTTGGCAATATTAAGCAAATGATAGAAGGCAGTCTTAGAAACAAATTTAATATGTGAACTGAAGGACAAATCCTGATCAAAAATAACTCCAAGGTTCCTCACAGAGCTATTAAGAGAAAGAGTAACCGCATCCAAACTGAAAGTTTGATTTGGAAAGGAATTTCTAAGTTTTTTTGGACCAACAAGAATGACTTCAGTCTTATCTGAATTTAATAGCAGGAAATTACAACTCATCCAAGCTTTGATTTCCTTAAGACAGGCTTCTAACTTGGCTAATTGATTACTATCATCTGGCTTCATTGACAGGTATAATTGTGTGTCATCAGCATAACAATGAAAATGTATACAGTGCTTTCTAATAATGTTGCCTAACAGAAGCATATATAAACTAAAAAGAGTAGGGCCTAGCACAGATCCCTGTGGAACTCCATGACTGAGCTTTGAGTTGAAAGAAAACTCATTATTTACATGAACAAACTGGAACCTATCAGATAAATAAGATCTAAACCACTGCAAGGAAGTTCCATTAAGTCCAACATAGTGTTCTAATCTATCAAGTAGAATATTATGATTGATAGTATCAAAAGCTGCACTAAGGTCTAAAAGGACAAGTACAGAAACTAGTCCATTATCAGATGCAATGAGGAGGTCGTTAGTGACCTTCGCTAAGGCTGTTTCAGTACTATGATGGATTCTAAACCCAGACTGAAACTCTTCAAGTAAACCATTTCCCTGTAGGTGGTCAAATAATTGCGTAGCAACAACTCTTTCTAAGATTTTTGAAATGAAAGGGAGATTAGAGATTGGTCTATAGTTAGCTAAAACTCCCGGATCTAGCATTGGCTTTTTGAGTAAGGGTTTAATTGCAGCCGTTTTAAAAGCCTGCGGTACATGGCCTAAAGTTAATAAAGAATTGATTATATGAAGAATAAGGCTACCAATAAGTGGGAAGACTTCTTTAAATAACCTGGTAGGAATAGGGTCTAAAAGACAAGTTGAAGGTTTGGATGAGGAAACTATTTTGTCTAAGTCACAAAGGTCGAGTGGAGTAAACTCATCAAGACAGACATCAATAGAAGGAGTTGTAGTAGTTACAGTATTTAAGTTAACTGTGGGAAGAATCTGATTGATTTTATCTCTGATGGATGAAATTTTATTATTGAAAAAGTTCATAAAGTCTTGACTAGTAAGCTCTAAGGGAATGCTAGGATTGACAGAGTCCTGACTCTTTGTCAACCTGGCTACAGTACTGAAAAGAAACCTGGGATTATTCTTGTTCTCTTCTATTAATGCAGAGTAATAACTCGTTCTAGCTTTTCTAAGAGATTTTTTATAAATTAAAAGATGATTTCTCCAAGCTAAATAGATTTCATCTAAATTAGTGGAGCGCCATTTTCTTTCTAATTGATGAGTCTTCTGTGTTAAGCTACGAGTTTCTGTGTTGAACCAAGGAGTTAGAAATCTCTGATTAGACTTTTTCTTTTTTAAGGGGGCCACCAAGTCTAGAGTCTGATGCAGAGAAGCTGAAACACTATCCACCATGTTATCAATTACAGAAGGAGCAAGCTGTCTATAGCTTATTTCCGTTGTGTTGACACATGGCATAGAGGAAAGAATCTGCATAAATTTGGTAACAGCATCATCTGAGAGGCATCTACTGTAATAATATTTTTCTTTAGGAGCCAAATAGTCAGAAATAGTAAAATCAAAGGTTAACAGACAATGGTCTGACAGTACAGGGTTATGAGGAGACACTACAAGATTTTCTATTTCTATGCCATATGTCAGAACAAGGTCCAATGTATGGTGGAGGTAATGAGTAGAATTTCCTACTTTCTGAGAAAACCCAATCGAGTCTAATATTGAATTAAATGCCACATTAAGGCAGTCACTATCTACATCCACATGTATATTAAAGTCCCCTACTATAATTATTCTATCAGATTTCAGCACTAAATCAGCTAAGAAATCAGCAAATTCGGATAAAAATTCTGAGTAGGTTGATGGGGGACGATAAACTATGGCAAATAAAATTGGGTTTAACCTAAAATTGCTAAAGTGCCCAATACTAAGGACCAGGCCCTCAAAGGAATTATAACATGTTTTTTGCTTTACATTAACTAGTAATTTGGAATGGTAAATTGTTGTTACTCCTCCTCCACGACCAGAATTTCTGGGATTTTGACAGTTTAAATAACCAGAGGGAGTTGATTCATTTAAACCAACATAATCCTCTTGCCCTAACCAAGTCTCTGTAAGGGAAATTAAATCAATCTGATGATCAATTAACAGATCATGGACTAACAGAGACTTGGGAGTTAGAGACCTAATATTTAATAAACCACATTTAATTTTTAAATTATGAGGAGGAACAGAGGCAAATTCATTCAATTTAGAGGCTTTATGTTTAATTTGAGTTTTACCAATATTTTGCTTTATCACTTTGGGATGCTTATGCATTATATTTTTATTTACTTTGGAGGGAGCAGACAACGATTCTCTGATGGGGAAGTCAGGGGCTAAGTTGAGGGGTGGCGGATGAAGAGGAGCTGCACAGAGGCGTGTAAGACTGCGACTCTGCTTCCTGGTCCCAACTCTGAGTAGTCAAGGTTTTGGAAATTTGGATAAAAAAGATGCCAGATTGTTAGATAAATGAGAAGCACCATCCAAAGTGGGATGAATGCTGTCTCGTCTCATAAGACCAGGTTTTCCCCAAAAAGAGCTCCAATTGTCAATGTAGCCCATGTCATTTGCAGGACACCACACAGACAGCCAGCGGTTCAAGGATGACGAGCGGCTAAACATGTCATCACTGGTCAGATTGGGGAGGGGCCCAGAGAATACTACAGTAGCAGACATCGTTTTTGCAAAGTCACACACTGATTCTATATTAAGTTTCGTGACTTTCGACTGCTGGAGATGGATGTCATTAATGCCGGCGTGAATAACAATTGTGGAATATTTACAGTTACTTTTAGCCAGCATTTTCAAATTTGACTCGATGTCGCCTGCTCTGGCCCCAGGAATGCATTTGACTATGGCCGCTGGAGTCTCTAGGTTCACGTTTCTGACTACAGAGTCGCCAATGATCAGAGTTTTTTCCTCAGCGGGTGTGTCGCTGAGTGGGGAAAAACGATTAGAAACGTGAACAGGTTGGTGGTGTACCAGGGCTTTGTGACAAGGCTTCCTTCTCACCGTCACCCACCCAGTCTCCTCGCTGCTGAGGAGAGCCGGGGAACCGCTAACAGGGGGGCCTAAGCTATCTAGCTCCGCTGCAGCTAAGGGCCGTCCGTCGAGATTAACTGGCGCAGACGGTGTTTCAATGCAGCGGAGCCGGGATTCCAAATCAGACAACCTCGCCTCGAGCGCCTCAAAAAGACAACATTTGTTACATTTACCGTTATCACTAAAAGAGGCAGAGGTGTAGCTAAACATCTGACAGAGAGAGCACACCAGAGGAGGAGAGGAAAGAGAACTAGTAGCCATAGCTAGTGGCTAGCTAGTGGCTGGAGAGCAAACCAAACAGGCAGACAGCAAAACAGGAAGTGACGATACGTTACCACAAGGAAGTGACGATTCCAGATCCCCAAGTGACGATCCCAGATCCCCAAATGTACACAACTGTGTACATTTGCTGCCCACATATAAAACTGCTCTCAGAAGAGACAAGGCGAAGACCAGAGACATAAACGTGTGGACAGAGGATTCAGTGCACTGCTTCCAGGAATGCTTTAACTGTACGGACTGGGAGGTGTTCATGCTAGACTGCGGAGAAGATTTGGACTCTTAAGTGGACGTGACATGCTCATACATGGCTTTCTGTAGAGACATGATCGTTCCATGTAAACGTGTCAAAATATATCCCAACAACAAGCCATGGGCTACAAAATCAGTTAAATCCTGCTTACAGAGGAAAGCACTTGCCTTTAAACAGGGGGTTGTTTCTGAGCTGCAGGTTGCCACAAAATAGCTGAAGGCCAAAATTTTAAGAGTAAAACAGAATTATAAATCAGAATTGGAAAGTAAGATGGCAACAAAGAGACTTGGTTCAGCCTGGGCCAGTATGAAAACTATTGCAGGCCTTCAGAGCACAGAGTGTGTTTTTAGATGGTTTTAATTCAGACACAGAGCTGGCTAATGCTCTTAATTGTTTTTATGGTCGTTTTGATTCCTTTGATTTTAGCACAGAAACCCAAGGTTTGAAATAGAAACTCAAAGACAATAAGCACTTTAATATTGAGGTGCAGGATGTTAAAAGGGCGTTCTGTGCTGTAAAAGTGAACAAAAGTCAGGGCCCTGATAATATATGTGGGAGCTTGGTAAAGTCCTGTGCACATGAATTGAGTCCTGTATTTCACTACATTTTCAATAAGTCCTTACAGACACAACATGTGCCTAAGATCTGGAAAGATGCTGTGGTTGTCCCCGTTCCAAAATCCAGCTGTCCTAAAACGGTAAATGATTTTAGACCAGTTGCTTTGACTTCAATTTTAATGAAAATTTTTGAAAAACTGGTCAGATGTGAGGTCCTAAAGCAGACTGAGCATGCCATGCATTGGATCCTTTGTAGTTTGCCTATAGGCCTCACAGAGGAGTGGAGGATGCCACTGTCACTCTGCTTAACATGCTTTTGAACATCTGGATTTTAATGGGATACTCGCCAGGCTTTTATTTGTGGATTTTTCTTCCGCCTTTAATACAATCCAACCTCATATTTTAGTTGAAAGGCTCCTGCAACAATTTGACTTGAGTAATAATCTGATGGGTTGGATTATGGATTTTTTAACCAACAGGACACAGAGAATAAGGGTCAATGGTACTTTGTCTGACCAAAAGTGTTCTTCTACTGGCTCTCCGCAGGGGTGTGTGTTGTCACCACTACTCTTCATCCTGTACACAAACATGTGTCGGAGCATACACGACAACAGACACATTATAAAGTATGCTGATGATTCAGTTGTTATCAGTCTCCTCCAGGATGGTAAGAGTGGCCACGGCCCAGTAGTTGATGATTTTGTTCACTGGTGTGAGGATTCCTACCTGCAGCTGAATACGACAAAAACTAAAGATATGATTACTGACTTTAGGAGGAAAACTCCCAGGCACGAAGTCACCGTACTAAAAGGCCAGACCACTGAATGTGTACAATCCTACAAATATTTTGGGATGATTATTGATAGTAATTTAAACTTTGAAGAGAACTGTGAAAGGGTGTGCAAAAAGGGTCAGCAACATTTGCATTGTTTAAGGAAAATTGCATGCTTCCAAACTGACCAAACCATAATGACAATGTTTTGTTGGGCTTTTATTGAATCTGTTTTATCCTTTTCTTTAGTGGCATGGTTTGGTCAGATAAAACTGAAACAGAGGAAATCCTTGGATCAGGTAGTTAGATGGTCCAGTCGTTTGCTTGGTGAGTCACAGCTGAACCTGACATCCCTGTACACCAGACAGGTACAGAGGATTGCTACCTCCATTTTTAAATGATGATTCCCACCCTTTGCACTGCAACTTTCAGCTTCTTCCCTCAAGATGGAGGTTTGCTGTCCCAAAAAGTAAAACCCAGCGCTACAAAAGCAGCTTTGTTCCTGCTGCTGTTAAAGAGTTGAACAAGATGTAACAATATATTGCACATAATTTAGTTACCTATTTATTAATTTTATTTTATATTTACTTATTTTTGTAGGTTTTTTATTTGGGTTCTAAATCTTTTATTTGGTTTTAGACTTTTGAGTTTTTAACCTCTTTGACTAGTCTTTAACTTTTTAATATAACTCTTCTCTCTTTTCTCTTTGTTTTATCTCTTATCTCTTTGTCCTATGTCCTGATTGGTGGAGCCTTGAATACTTTTATCATGTTTATAGTCAGCTTCATGTGTGCCTGTGTTTGTGTTCATGCTGAATGTAATTGTGGTTTGTAAATATGGATGTCACCTGACTGCAAAACAAATCTACCTATGGTACAAATAAAGTAACCTGAACCTGAACCTGAAAATAAATACAAAAGCATGAAAAATACTTACAAGTATTTTTTTGTTTGTTTGTTTTTAATGGGCATTACTGTTAATGGTCAGAATTTTTTCATTCACCTGAAAGTATTTTCATTGGCTAAATCTCTTGTAAAGCATTTTTTGCTTAAAATCTCCTGCAGTTATGAGTTATAGATCATTGAGTTCCAATTACAATTGTCTCATTTACATAGAAATGGTTTTTGTTGTTACTTCTGTATGTTAGTATTTAAAAGATTTGCAAGTTTACCCACCTAGCAGCTATGTTCACTCCTCCTCAAACAAAGAATGAGCAGCTGGCTTACAATCTGCCGTTTTCACTAGTTTAAGATGTTTCTTTTAAGACTCTGTAAACTTTTCAGCCATGTGCTAGTATGGTTGATGTTTTGTTTTAAGGTGCAAGAGAGAATAGGGGAGTGCTCTCTAAGCACTGACTTTTGAAAATCTTCATATCCGCTCGATTTCTGATGATATTGTTCCCACTAACAGGAGAGTTCTTTTTAAATGATGCCTTTGCAAACATTTTGGTGGAAAACACACCATTTTTCTTAACTATGTGTTTAGGCAGAAAAAGGTGGGTGTTAAAATTGTATTGTTCAACTAGAAATGCACTCAGAGTGCATACCTCCACCAAGGCTCCTTCCGTCCTCATGAATTACCTCCAAAATGTAATGGGTTTGTGTGTTGGCCATAGGGCAATTCTGGTGAAAATTGCATCAAAGTCTATCCAGTAGTTTTTGAGGATTCTTGCTAACACACTGTGAAAAGATAACAGCCTTGGCGGAGGTATGCATTCTCAGATCATCACCAATATGTAATGATTCTTCTCGAGCACAAGGACCACCTCTGGTAAAAATTTCACCAAAATCCATCCAGTAGTTTTGGAGTATTGTTGTTAACACACTGAGAGAAGATAACTGCCTTGACAAAGGTATGCATTCTTGGATCATCACCAGATTGCAATGGGTTAATATCTAGGCCAAGGACCACCTCTGGTGAAAAGTTCATCAAAATTCACCATAACCTCTGTTCAGATAAAAGCAAATTTTGCATTTCATTTGGAAATCAAAGTCCCAGAGTCTGGAGAAAGAGTGTAGAGGCACAGAATCTAAGTTGCTTGAGGTTTAGTGTGATGTTTCCACAGTCAGTGATGATTTGAGGTACGATGTCATCAGCTGGTGTTGGTCCACTCTGTTTTATCAAGACCAAAGTCAGCGCAGTCGCCTTCCAGGAAATTTTAGAGCACTTCATGCTTCCCTCTGCTGACAAGCTTTATGGAGAAGCTGATTTCATTTTCCAGCAGGGCTTGGCACCCCCCACAATGCCAAAAGTATCAAAACCTTGTTTAATGACCGTGGCATCACTGCGTTTGATTGGCCAGCAAACTCTCCTGACCTAAACCCCATAGAGAATCTATGGAGGATTGTCAAGAGGAAGATGAGAGACACCAGACCCAACAATGCAGACGAGCTGAAGGTCACTATCAAAGCAACCTGGACCTTCATAACACTTCAGCAGTGCCACAGGCCGATCACCTCCGTGACACGCCACATTGATACAGTAATTAATCCAAAATTTGCCCAGACCAAGTATTGAGTGTGTACATGGACATACTTTTCAGTTGGCCAACATCTCTATTAAAAAACTATTTTTTAAAGTTAATTTTATGTAATATTCTAATTTTTTGAGAAACTGAATTTGGGGTTTTCATGGGTTGTAAGCCATAATCATCAAAATTAAAATAAATAAACACTTGAAATATATCACTCTCTGTGTATTGAATCTATATAATATATGGGTTTCACTTTCTGAGATGAATGGCAAAAAAATATTGAACTTTTTCATGATATTCTAATTTTTTGAGATGTACCTATATATATATATATATATATATATATATATATATATATATATATATATATATATATATATATATATATATATATATATATATATATATATATATATATATGTACCGTATGTATATGTATATATGTATATATATATACAGTATATACACTACCGTTCAAAAGTTTGGGGTCACCCAGGCAATTATTTTGTGTTTTACATGAAAAGTCACACTTATTTACCACCATGAGTTATAAAATGAATAGAAAATATAGTCAAGACATTGACAAGGTTAGAAATAATGATTTGTATTTGAAATAATATTTTTTTCCAGATACTCAACCTGCTCAAAGGAAGGTCAGTTTTATAGCTTCTCTAACCAGCTAAACTGTTTTCAGCTGTGCTAACATGATTGCACAAGGGTTTTCTAATTATCCATTAGCCTTCTGACGCAATGAGCAAACACATTGTACCATTAGAACACTGGAGTGATAGTTGCTGGAAATGGGCCTCTATACACCTATGTAGATATTGCACCAAAAACCAGACATTTGTAGCTAGAATAGTCATTTACCACATTAGCAATGTATATTAGATATTAGAGTGTATTTCTGATTAGTTTAAAGTTATCTTCATTGAAAACAACAGTGCTTTTCTTTCAAAAATAAGGACATTTCTAAGTGACCCCAAACTTTTGAACGGTAGTGTATATATATATATGATGACTATGGAAATTCATGGTTCACCCATTAAAGGATATATAATTATGGATTTTAACTACACATTTTTTAAAGGTAATCTTTCGCTAAGTTTAATGCATATTTTGAATAAGCAGTATTATACAACAGTTATTTCCCTATAGCGATTCCTGGAGTTACTATATTTCCTGATAATCACGCTTGGGCATTCTCACAGAATACATTACTCTGCTTTGGTGGTGTTCTAATATTCTTTAAATTATAGTTAATATCAGTGGATTCTTAGATGTGAGAATTGTAATACTGTGTTGGATACCTTAATTTCCACAGGGAGGCGCTGTTTAAACAGAGGCAATCCTAAAAATCCAGACCTCCTTGACCCGGGAGTCCCAGCATTGTTATCATCTGTCTAGATATTTCACAATTGTATACAACAAATTACAGTGTTACAGTTGGATTTATTGTCGTCAACTAGCCAAGCATATTACCTTTATGGTGATGGACTCTTTATGTCATCTGAAAAATGCCAAGAAAATGTGAGCAGAATGTGCAGAAACTAGAACAGAAATGCACTAAAGCTAAACCTCTAACTAGTCGCCGGTGCAAGTAATGTGACCCACAAACCCAACTGAACAATGGTTGATATGTACGTAAACTATTCTGAATAATATTTGGTTTAGTTACATGTGTGTGAAGTAACAATATGCCTATTCTTTTCTTTAATATGCCCATTGAGGTGCTTAGCAACAGTTAATTTGGTACCTTCGGAATGGAATGCATTTCTTGGTGGAGCAAAATAACTGGTTAAAAAAACAAAAATCATAATATTTTGTACTCTATTACTATCATTTAATAAACTGTGCTTGTGGAACTGTTGCATAAAAGCAATATTACACTCAAGGTTGTACGGTATCATGAAGCTATAACTGCAGTTATGTCTACTACCAAATCACCACAGTTATATATTCACCGATACCAAATTCCATCTCATGTAATATTGTTTAATTTATTAACAGTGAGAGTAACTTTGCGATATGGATATAGTTATATTATTTACAAGAACAAAAGAAAGTATAATTGTAACAATAGAGCTAAAGACAGCTAAAGATATAGGTAATGTGATCACATTAATAATAATGATAGAGGTAAAGAAAGATGAATTCTGTGCAAGTGGTTTGAAAGGCTGCAAGCACGTCACCTAAAATGATAACTGCAAACAGCAGTTTTAAAATATGCCAGAATTAAAGAAAATAAATTGAGTGTAACTATATGAACACATAAACCCGAGAGTCATCCCTGCAACTATGTACAAAAAGTATTTTTTTGTCCTTGATAAGCATACAAATTTTAATTATTTTTAAGATAGATGATAGATGATACCAGAATAGAAACAGTACAGGAAAAAAAGTTTCTGGGGGTGACGCTAGACAATAAAATCTGCTGGAAACCTCACATCAGTCACATCCGGGCCAAGCTGGCAAAATGTATAGGCATACTGGGGAAGACAAGACACATCTTGGACTATAAATCATTGGTCTTACTGTACAATTCACTGTTTTTACCTTATCTTAACTACTGTGTAGAAGTCTGGGGGAACACCTACAAGACCAACCTACAGTCAATATGCACATTACAAAAAAGAGCTATAAGGATAATAAACAATGTAGGATATAGAGACCATACCAATTCGTTGTTTTTAAAGTCACATGTCATAAAGTTCATCGATTTAGTTAAATTTAAGACAGCACAAGTCATGTACAGGGCAATTAAAAATCAACTCCCAACTAATATACAAAAAATATTTAAAAAAAGAGACAATGATTATAATTTGAGAGGAGACTTAAACTTTACAAAACCCAAGATATGAACAACCAAGAAAAGTATGTGCATATCTGTCTGTGGGGTGGATTTGTGGAACAGTCTGGAGCCGGAAATGAAACTATGTACAAACAGAAATCAATTCAAAAAGAGGTACAAACATTATTTGCTGAAAGGATATATGTTAGAAGGGTAGTATTTATATGTACGATTCACTGTGCTCACTCTGGGACACTATGGGACACTATGGAATGGTGGGTGGGACAGCATTGTGTATATCTGTGTTGTTTGAGGCTGGTTTTGATGTATGGACATCAATGTATGTTAGGATGGATGGGTGTTAATGTTGATATGTACAAAATACAGTTAATTGTTTACTTGGGGTCTTAAATGTGGTAATTTGTATATAATTCACATGGGTGTATTTATGGAAAAGAGGAGATGGAATTAATAAGTGTTCACTTCTTCCTTCTCCCTTTCGAACACTGTATACTGTTTCTTTATTGCATTTGTCATTTGTTTTGTTTTTGTTATACTTTTTTGTTCAAAATAAAGTATCTATCTATCTATCTATCTATCTATCTTAAGTGTAGGTTAGTAATGACAATGTCGGCCTTTCCCATTTCAAAACAGGAAATTTCATGTTTTAGAATGAAAGAAATGCTAACGGTCAAAGAAAATAAAGGCAATTTTATGTTCAATATTTCATTCAGCGACAGGATACATTATGACAAAAAACTGCTTAAAACTAGTAATTATCAATCCCTGCTTCATCAACAGTGGAGTGTCTTTACTTGTCAGTAACATGCATTGTCTCTCATTTGGAATTTACAGACAGGCTGGCATGCTTCATTCAGTGGAAGACATTACATGATAATAAGGTTCTGGAGACTGGCGACTCGGCTGGTGTCAGACAAAATGACTCCCTTTCCTAATTAAGACCATTTTCTTCCCATCTCTCATCATTGTTCAGTAGCATTAATGCATGTGTAGCCTATAAGAAGGTCATAGCCTGCTCTGCACACATCGTGGCTGGTATTTTAGGACATCATCAGACCTCAGGCACAAAGCTAAACACCACAGGCTTGTCCATTCCACTAACGACAACAAGTCACATGAATTTTTACCTCCACCAAGGAGATAATGTAATCGAGGGGGTTTGTCTGTTTGTCTGTTTGTGTGTCCCTCTGTCCATTTGTTAGCAGGATTACGCAAAAACTAATGGATGGATTTTTATAAAAATTTCACCAGAGGTAGCCCTTGGGCCAAGGATGAACCTGTTAAGTTTTGGTGATGATCTAAGAGTGCATACCTCCACCAAGAACCTTGTTTGAATTTGTGCAGCAGGATTACACAAAAACCACCACATCGATTTGGATGAAATTTTCACCAGAGGTGGCCCTTGGGCTAAAGAGGAACCCATAACATTTTGGTGATGATCCGAGAATGCATACCTCCGCCAAGGCTCTTATCTTCTCACAGTGTGTTAGCAAGAATACTCCAAAACTACTGGATAGATTTGGATGAAATTTTTAACAGAGTTGGTCCTTGGGCTAGAGTGCAACCCATTACAATTCATTGATGAGCTGAGAACGCATACCTCTGCCAAGGCTCTTATCTTCTAACAGTGTGTTAGCAAGAATCCTCCAAAACTACTGGATAGACTTTGCTGCAATTTTCACCAGAACTAGCTCGTGGCCTACATTTAAACCAATTACATTTTGGAGGTGATTCATGATGGACAGAAGGAGCCTTGGCGGAGGTATGTGCTCTCCAAGTGCTTTTCTAGTTGTGTAAAAGGTCAAATTTCTTCACATTTTAAGACCTATGTACAGCATATAGTATCGGCAACAGTCTTAGAGGTGGCATAGTTGTGTTTTCTAAGACAAGTTTTCAACCTTTTTTTTTTTTTTTTGGTGGGTAGGATCAGGTTGAAGGAAGGGAAATTACAGATTCCATTTCTTGGCACAGAGACAGAGCAAAGTTTTGACAGAACTAACTGACTGGAATACTGTAAATTTGCTTTTTTTTAGGAGTGAAGCAGCTTTTCAGAATACAGAGCTTTTAGTCATCAAATACATGTTCAGTGTCCTGCTTGTACCATTCAAACACCACAGGAGCAGGCAAACATGGTGTTAGATAAAATAAATAAAGAAATAAAGGTAGCCTGTATAGTTGGTTCAAGTGAGTATGCTCAACGGCTAACATGGTGCTGTGGTAAAGAGGGAAAAGATAAGGGCTATGGTGTTTTCGCACAGCTGAGGGCTGTGAGAAGGCTCAGGAGTGATATGTGGTGACAGCACGGTGCCACGCTGTTGACACAGCCTACATCTCTTGGGTACTGAGGGCGGGATTGCCCCAGGCTGGATTATTTACCGGCCTGTGAGCCTTTAAAAAATGTTCTCTGAGGACACTCTGAAAAACCTTCTTTTCCAAGGCCTTTTAATTGGATCAGAGCTATCATTTATTAATGGGGCCGACTATATGCAAGTCTAGTTTTTTCATGCTCCATGATTATTAATAGCGAATGGATCAAAAGACTGATATGACCTGTGTGATGTTCCTTGTCAGCCTGAAAGAGAAATACATTTTCATCATTGAATTGCAGGGGGTGGAAGGGAAAATCTGCCGCTCACACGGCCAGAGAAAGTCTAGGATTTTGGAGTATGTTGACCCTGAAAGACATGCATGGTAATATTAGTGAAATCCCCTAAAATATTGACTTGCATTGCATCATACAGTCAATTTGAGTGGGGTGTTTGATAGACGCTCATCTATACTGAAGGTTCAATGCAGCCATCCACTTCCAAAATCATAGCAAAAAAGATTGTTTCAAAGAATAAAGGATGGTTCGAGGGAAATTCACTGTGGAAGACAGTGCAAGCAAGCTAATAAAATTTGTTTGGACAAGTCTTGATTCAAAGATTTCAGATTGTTTTATATAATATTACCACACTGTTATATTATTGCTTTGCAACATGTCATATTATTATATAGCTATATACTGTATATGCAGTTCTAATTAGTTTAGAAAACTAATAGCCAGTGAAGTATACAGACCACTTTTAAACTCTTATCACCCTAATCTGAAATGACTATTTCACAGATCATAAATCTGTCTCTTGTTTTAAATTAATTTTTGCTTTCTTTAGAAGTCTCAGTGGGTATATTCACTCCTTCAAATTCAAGTGAGAGTGTACTTGAAATATTTAACAAATGTTTCGTATGAACTGGCAAACTTCACTTCAAAATCTTCTCATCGAACCTCACAATATCTCACTGAGGTTTCTAAGCACATTTCATCACAAGGAAAGGGGGTATCACCTTCCAATAATAGTCTGTATGTCCCATGTTAGCAGTGCCATCATTATCTCACGGGACAACCAAAGGAGACATGACATTCCCTTTGACTATTTACTTCATCAAATTCATTATTTACAACCTGAGTGGAAAAGCGCACCAATGCTGAATTTGACTGTCAGAGTCTAATTATGCTAAAGGGCATGTTGTTACTCACTGGACTAAATTGTCTGTGCACTCTTGCCGGGACTGTCATCAACATGAGAATATCACATCACACTCACACAATGTGGCCAATGTGTGTGTTTCTTTGCACTTCCACATAAAAAGAGACCACTCAAAGAGCACTTACCAGTGGTGTGAAAAAGTGTTTCCCCCCTTCCTGATTTCTCAATTTTATGTATGTTTGTCACACTTAAATGTTTCAGATCATAAAACAAATTTAAATATTAGACAAAGAAAACACAAGTAAACACAAAATGCAGTTTTTAAATGAAGGTGCTTATTAAGGGAAAAAAAAAAATCAAACCTCCATACCTGTGTGAAAAAGTGATTGTCCCCTAAACCTAATAACTGGTTGGGTCACCCTAAGCAGGAACAACTGCAATCAAGTGTTTGCAGTAACTGGCAATGAGTCTTTTACAGCACTGTGGAGGAATTTTGGCCCACTCATCTTTGCACAGTTGTTGTAATTCAGCCACATTGGAGGGTTTTCGAGCATGAACTGCCTTTTTAAGGTCATGCCACAGCATCTCAATTGGATTAAGGACTAGGTCACTCCAAAGTCTTCATTTTGTTATTCTTAAGCCATTCAGAGGTGGACTTGCTGGTGTGTTTTGGATCATTGTCCTGCTGCAAAACCCAAGTATGCTTCAGCTTGAGGTCACGAACAGATGGCCGGACATTCTCCTTCAGGATTTTTTGGTAGATAGCAGAATTCATGGTTCCATTTACCACAGCAAGTCTTCCAGGTCCTGAAGCAGCAACATGGCCCCAGAAAATCACACTACCACCACCATATTTTACTGTTGGTATGATGTTCTTTATCTGAAATGCTGTGTTACTTTTACGCTGGATGTAATGGGACACACACCTTCCAAAAAGTTCAACTTTTGGAAGGTGTGTGTCTTGTCTGTCCATAGAGTATTTTCCCCAAAGTCTTGAGGATCATCAAGATGTTTTTTGTTTTTTTGGGGGGAAAAACTGAGATGAGCCTTTATATTCTTTTTGCTCAGAAGTGGTCTTTGTCTTGGAACTCTGCCATGCAGGCCATTTTTGCCAAGTCTCTTTCTTATGGTGGAGTCATGAACACTGACCTTAACTGAGGCAAGTGAGGCCTGCAGTTCTTTGAATGTTGTTGTAGGGTCTTTTGTGACCTCTTGGATGAGTAGTCGCTGCACTCTTGGGGTAATCTTGGTCAGCCGGCCACTCCTGTGGAGGTTCACCACTGTTCCATGTTTTTGCCATTTGTGGATAATGGCTCTCACTGTGGTTCGCTGGAGTCCCAGAGCTTTAGAAATGGCTTTATAACCTTTTCCAGACTGATTGACCTCAATTACTTTGTTTCTCATTTGTTCCTGAATTTGTTTTGATCGCAGCATGATGTCTAGCCTTTGAGGATCTTTTTGGTCTCCTTCACTTTGTCAGGCAGGTCTTATTTAAGTGGTTTCTTGTTTGAAAACAGATGTGGCAGTAATTAGGCCTGGGTGTGGCTTTAGAAATTGAACTCAGCTTTCCAAAGATGTGATAAACCATGGTTAATTTATGTTTTAATTGGGGGGGGGCACTTTTTCACACAGAACCATTTAGGTTTGGATTTTTTTTACCCTTAATAATAAACACCTTCATTTAAAAATTACATTTTGTGTTTACTTGTGTTATCTTTGTCTAATATTTAAATGTGCTTGATGATCTGAAACATTTAAGCGTGACAAACACACAGAAAAATGAGAAATCATTAAGGGGGCAAACACTTTTTCGCATCACTGTACATCTGCAAAGGCTCTGTCCCTCCCTCCCTTTGTCTTCACCAGTCCGTATGCATCCATCTCTGTAACCATCCCTCTGTGTCGTTGTCCTTCCATCCATATGTACATTGTGAGATGGGGCCTTGGTGGAAATATGTGCTCTCAGATCACCTCCAAAATCTAATGGATTTCTCCATAGCACAAGGGCCACCTCTTGTGAAAATTTTATCAAAACCCATCTTGTAATTTCTGCATAATCCTGCTGGAACTTTGCAAGAAGAAAGGGCCTTGGCAGAGGTATGTATTCTCATCACCTCCAAAATCTAATGGGTTCCTCCTTAGCCTAAGGGCCACCTCTAGGGAAGATTCCATCAAAATCTGTTGAGTAGTTTTTGTATAACCCTGCTAACAGACAGACATTCTAATGGATGCAGCAAAAAGTATATTGATAACTAGAAAAACACTCAGAGAGTGCATATCTCCACCAAGGCTCCTTCTGTCCATCATGGATCACCTCCAAAATGTAATGGGTTCATGTGTAGGCCACCAGCCAGTTCTGGTGAAAATTGCATCAAAGTCTATACGGTAGTTTTAGAGTATTCTTGCTAACACAGTGTGAAAAGTTAAGAGCCTTGGTGGAGGTATGCATTCTCGGATCATCACCAAAATGTAATGGGTTTGTCTCTAGGCCACGGACCACCTCTGGTAAAAATTTCATCTAAATCCATGCAGCAGTTTTTGTGTAATCCTGCTGCACTGGTACAAACAAGGTCCTTGGTGGAGGTATGCACCAAAATTTAATGGGGTCATCCTTGGCCCAAGGGCTATCCGTCACCAAAATTTCATCAAAATCCGTCCAGTAGTTGTTGCGTAATCTTGCTAATAGACAGACAGACAGACAGACAAACCACCCCGATTACATTACCTCCTTGACAGACGTAATCAGAAAAAAAGAGAAAAACCCAAATGGTTACTATGGGCACAATATTGCATCTGGCCATTGACCAAGCATTTTTGGTTGTCATAGAAATATGTCAGTGTCAAACAGATATCAGTACTGCGAAACAAGGCGGCAGCTTCCAGTGATGTGCTGTCCCTATTAGTTAAAAATGAAGAGTGCACTGAGACTGCCACTGGCCCTCTTTAGAATGCCACCGAGGATGATAACACCATACGTCAATCACTTTTATGAAAGATGCATTAGTGTGACAGTTACAATTTAAAAAGGGAAAAAGAGGCAAGCACTCACTTTAAAAGCTGATCCATTTGTGTAACATGCATTGTGTCATCGTATTGCCATCTACACACCGCAGTGAAGAAGCATCAGTATATTTTTCACAACTGACCTTTTATGACCGAACACAAGCCCGGCACAAACACATGATTATATTGCCCTTACGTTCTGCTCCTCTTTTTAGTACCAAAGCATGAAAGATTTTTTTTTTTTTTTGAAGTCTGAAGTTCAACATGATTGTTTGATGTGACAGATGTGAGAATTTGAGTGGGTGGTCTTGGCTGATTTTGAGCTCTCTGCGCTGTTGTGATTGAGTCTCGAATTACAGCTGCCCCAATGAGAAAACACTTGCTCACTTTTGACTGACATAGGCGTACATGTTTTTTCTTCAATATGTAATGGGCAACATGTTAAGCATAATGATAATCCATGCAAATATTTATATTTATAATCGAAATGGTCTGTGTATCGAACCATTTGTGCTGATCTGAAAGCATGGATAATATTCTTTTTTCCCTCTAGAAGGATCAATAAACAGCAACCTTTCATAAAGATTAGCTAATTTCCAATTTGGAAATTTTCCCGTGATTTTTTTTTTAATTGAATCATGAATGAATCTCTTCTTCGCTAAGGGGGTCACCATCATGCCCAAAGACTTCCAGCTGGCCCGCTGCATCCGCGGAGAGAGAACTTAGACTTTCTGCTGCACATTCACCAGCCATAATGCTCTGCACTGTGTGTCTACAGTATATATATATATACATTTATAGTAATATGGACATATGTTTACTAGATGTTGTTTTTTCTTGCCTTCTGATTGTTGCTCTGAGTGTTGCTATCCCTATGCTGTTGCAATCCTGGAATTTCCCCATTGTGGGACTAATAAAGGCTTCTCTTATCTTATCTTAATTGAAATAATCAACCCTTTAACATTAGCCCTTAGTGATTACAGTAGCTGTCCTCCATGCAGCATGGCCCAAATGTGCTAATAGGTTCAAAGAGGCAGTTTAGCACAAGACTGTCAATCAAGCCTTTGGCATTTTGTCATCTGACAGCTGGGTCATGTGTTCCTCTGAGGGACACCAGCACTTTACCCATATTAGACTTAGCCTGTTTTTTAGGTCCTGAAGGAGAAGACTTGTATGCAAAATAATGACAGACATTATAATGTATGTTAATGTCCTTTTAGCATAATCAGTTTGTATTCTGTTGTTGTCTGTAACCAGACAGCAGGCAGCATAATTGAAATATCCAGTACAATTGTGATGAGCTATCACAAGCATTATGTGGAGTCATGTGTTTGTCTATGTCTCAGTTGCAGTAATTACCTTGACTCAGGTCAGAAAAATGAACAGTGTTTTACCCTTAGAAAATCAAGTGATTCTAATTTTAATTTCTAAAACATTACATTTACTAATACGTATTTTAAGTAGCCACACTTTGCATGAAGTACTAAAGTTTAATGTATTTTGCTTACATTAAACAATGATTAGTATTTAAGTTTAATGTTTATTTTGAAAGGGACATTGCATACTAATGAACGTTAATACATTCCAGATTTAGCGATACTGAAAATTTGCATCTGTAGTCCCCCGGCAGGTCACAAAAACACACGAACAAGCAATCATATGCAAGGAGAACAACTGCAATAGATAACAAATTGGATATGCTAAAGTGCAAGAGTTAAGGTGCTACAAAACAATACATTCAAATGTCACATGTCAAATGTGCACACACATCTCACTCATTCTCACTTTTACATTCATAGTCTGTAGAGGTTATTGTGAATTACTTATTTGTAGTAATTTACTGGATTGATGATGTATCTATAGCTTGCTTTTTTTTTTCATTTACAGTAAAGGCGCGCTCAGACCAAATGCGAACAGGCAGCGCAAATCCATACAAAGTGAATGGGAAGACGCGAGTATGCGTGAATTTGCACAGTCACACGTTCGCTTCCCAGACTAGCTGCTAGCTTTGAGATTCTGCCATCACCGGAGTAAAGGTATCACCATTGCAGAGTAAACTAGTTTGAAAATTTGACTCACCCACCTGGAGACTCAGGAGGACCGAGAGACCTTCAGCTGAATCGGGATGTCATTGTTATTTACCCACAGTGTCCTGTCATGGACAAGCTAGCAAGCTAGCAATGTAAACACCCCTCATCTTGTGAACTTTTGGAGGCTTGAGACAACATTTTCAGGTGTTGGATAATGTAAACATAAGCATGACGTTATTTGGGGAATTTCCACAGCAGGTTGAACACAGCTGCAGAAGTTTTAAAGGAAATTTCGCCTGTCTGCATCTAACTCAGAAGGGGGATTCATGTCTGTTCACATGTTTACATTGAGTTATAATGTAATCGTGCCTCGCAAAAAATTTGCCCGTTCGCGTTTGGTGTGAACGCACCTTAATGGCGCATTCTCACTGGGACCAGTTCATCCTCGACTTGCCAAAGGCAATTCTCCTTTCCCCCACATCCCCAGTCATTTCACTTGCATAGCTTTTGGTGTAGCCACACCTAAGCACTGTTGCCTTTTGTAGATACACAACATTTGCGTGCATGTGCTCATACACAAGAAAATTAGCCAGGGCAGAAGCACTCTTTTTTGGCAAGTCACTGTCAAGGGCTGTGGTTGGTTGACTTAGGATCAGGACAAGCTTTATAGTCTGAGAAGGTTTTAACCTCAAATAGGGTTTCTATTTGGGAGTCAGTGTGTTAAGTCTCAGTGCAGCTGAGAAGTGGGGGTTGCCTGTATCATGACACTTGGACCCCATGTACACAGCAATATTTTTACCCCAAACTGACAAACTCCTTTTACAGTTTGGCTGTCTGTGCATGTGACGTCGGGATTTCTGAGGTGTGAAAGTGTTTGAAAACCAGTCACCAGAAAGAAAAGGTTTCACTAGTGTGTTTTTTTTTTTTTTTTTTACCCCTCCTCAATGTGCATGGAGGAAAACGGCCAATTAGCACATACATACATCAATCACACCCCTTTCACACTCCTGTGACCCTGATGTCACCATTTCAAAACAGGTGAGCTGCGCCTCATTGGGTGACACTCCCCCATGGTTTGTTAAAGTCTGGCCATCCCCAGACTGGATGGTGTTGGGACAGTCAACTTTTGCCTACTGTATATCTTCAAAACTAAACAGCTCAACATGGTTCTGAAAACAATTGTGGTGTGAATGGTAAATGGTGTAGTTGCTGAATTGACAGGAAGTTGTGCGTGCTGTTGGAAAAAAAAATTGCACTGCTACCTTCTGGCTGGGCACAGTTACAACACCAGTTTTCACATCTTCACTGGATCCATGCATATGCATAGTTGTTTCTGTGATGTAGACATCTGCATGGAGATATTTTTTTTTCTAGTTTTGATGAAAATGTGTACAACCCCTTGGTGTCTGTATGCCAAGCATTTTTATAAAGAGCTTAGCAAATTCAGTGAAATTGTGATGATGAGAGAATCAGAATCAGAATCAGAATCAGAATCAGGTTTATTGCCATTGTTCATGTAGTACACAAACTAGGAATTTGTCTCGGTACAATGCTGCAACATTAAACATGATAAGATAAGAGAAATAAACTATACATGTAATAAAGTGTAGGATAAGATTAAGTGATACTGGTCAACAGTTAAAATATATATTAGCCAGCAGCAGATACTGTGGAGAACTATATAGTGCAGTCGGTAATGCAGGAAGAAAACAGTGATGATTGACATGAGTCTGGTTGAGCTGCTGTACATGGTGCACGAGAGTCACTTAGTGTTCAGCAGTCTAATGGCAGAGGGGAAGAAGCTGTTCATGTGACGGGAGGTTTTAGTCTGGATGGACCGAAGTCTTCTACCAGAGGGGAGGGGGGCAAACAGTACGTGACCAGGGTGTGAGGGATCGGCTATGATCCGGCCAGCACGCCTCCGGGTCCTGGAGATGTACAGATCCTGGAGAGATGGGAGCTTGCAGCCGATCACCTTCTCAGCAGTGCGCACGACGCGCTGCAGCCTTAGTCTGTCCCTGGCAGTGGCTCCTGCGTACCACACGGTTATGGAGGTGGTGAGGATGGACTCGATGATGGCTGTGTAGAACTGCACTAACATCTTGGTGGGTAGCTTGAGCTTCCTCAGCTGCCGCAGGAAGAACATCCTCTGCTGGGCTTTTTTGATGAGTGAGCTGATGGTCAGCTCCCATTTGAGGTCCCTGGTGATGGTAGTGCCTAGGAAGCGGAAGGAATCAGCAGTGGTGATGGGAGAGCCTGAGAGGGTGAGGGGGGGCAGAGGAGTAGTGACTTTCCTGAAGTCTACAATCATCTCCACTGTCTTCAGAGCGTTCAGCTGCAGGTTGTTATTGCTGCACCAGGACGCCAGCTGGGCCTGGGAAGGTTTGAGAAAGGTTTTAAACCTGAGAAAGGTTTTAAAGTAAAATATAGGACACATTTATCCACGGTATTTATTTTATTTCCTACAACTTACAAGTCTTCTTATGTAAAAATATACAGTTTTACAATTTTGCACATGTACGTATTCTAACAGGAAGAAATAAATGTGAGACTTGTAAATACAGAGTTTTGTGAAAATCAAACAGGGGATGCTATGATTGATAAACACTTGAATACAAACATTACTGCTTATGAATGGAAAGAACGGGAAAATAAATGTGACAAGATATAATAAATCCAAACTTTTTTGTTATTTTCTAAATTGCAATGCTTTTAATCAACTTAATTGGACAAGAAATAATGAGAAAAATATGGTGGCACCTGGCAGTGAAAGTGCTTATCTGTCAAATGCTGAATTAGTTTTAAACCTTAGAAAATGAATGGATGGGGAAAATGACCCTAGTTCCTAAATGGTTTATGCAGTATATTTATAAAACCCACTGTTAAGTCACAGTCTGAGAGTTTTAATTCCAACACTGTTGTTATATTGTAGAGAAGGAAATGAATAAAGCTGTGCTGCTTTCCAAATACTAACAATTAGTTTCTTTTTCAGAAGTATGAATTATTTTTAAGAATGGAATATAAACTGGATTGATGCCTTTGACATGTAAATCTCTGCTCTGTTGCCTATACTTTCCTGACAATAAAATTTCTCTGAGTTATTGTTTTTTCCAATAATTGTCATTATTTCACTCATGTCATTTTCTCCAGCTGAGGAGAGAAATGAGGAAACTCCATGGGAAAGTTGGTCAGAAGGCTAGTTATTTTGAGCCTATGAAAACAAAAAAAAAGAGGCGAAAGCACATCAATACTTTGTCCTGTCACAAGGGTCTCAAGAAAGTGACTGAAATTTTATTTTTGGAGTCACTAACGTTTGACTTGTCAGATTCTTGCAACCTGTCATCACTTAAAATATGTCTGTGGGTCTCCAATGCTACCTTAAAACTCTGACTTGAGTCCTGTATAATTTCCCCATCTTCCCAGCTACCTCTGTGCTAAATTGCATTGGAAGATGGATTTTTGGCATCTGAGGCTGTCAGGTCTCAGCCATGGAAGACTTTATGCACTGGTACACCCGTTATGAAAGTGAATTCTGGAGGGATGGAGGGGAATAACAGCGGCGAGTCAAGTACTGCCACTCCAGCAGGTCTTTGGGCAAATTTTTAGGCCGTGATTGTATGTATTTAACAATAATGTCCATGCTGCATATCTCCCTTTTCTCCTTCTCATCTTTCCTTTCTCATTTTCTCTGTTTCTCCAAATCTATTTCTCATGCATTACCTCAAACATCTTCTAGGTTTCATAATAGCGATAGGGATCCAGTCCAGCAGCAATCTGAAGGCCGTCTTCATCACAGATTGAACCATTTTCTTCATTTTCATTACAGTTATTAGAGCGTGCATATGCATGAATTGTAGAACATATTTTACATTATAACACGGCCTGGGTGAATATGGTGCTCGGATTGGCTGAGGGGTGTTCATTAATTTTCAATAACTGGATCCTTCCAACAAAGTAAAGCTATCATCAAGATGGGAATTATACTTGTCTGCTGGAGGAAAAGAAGTCATGTCAAGGCGAGTTGAATTCAAGCTTGCCCGTGCTTAGAAATAAAGGTTTCTTTGCTTTGTCCTCACTTAAGGCATTGCACTTGGTAACAGTGTAGTTAACATGTTCAAATCCAAATAATGCTGTCTTTTTAATTCAGCATGTGCATGTTTAAATTGAATTAGTAAACTTCATCAGTACTGTATGAATCTGAATGAGTGACTACCTTTAAAAAACAACAAAGAAAGAGAGTATCAGCATAACTTGACTGCCAGTATTTGCTGACAGTTCCTTGGCAATATTAGCGTAGCATTGTTTAAGAGAAAAGGTTTCAAAGCGAGAACCTAGTCGCTGTCAAGAGGCCAGATAGCTGTTCCAATGGCTGTCTGTGTGCTGGTTCTTTGCCAACCTTTTTATCCCATGTACTTCAGCTTTGGAAGGGTGTATTGCTGGGGGTTCAAATAAATCCTGTGTCAAGTTTGAGGTTGTTTGGACTAGTGGTGGTTTTATTTTAGGGTTTTTCCCTTGTTGCCAGGCAACATTATAAAAGCACTGTGACGTAACCTGTAACCTCAGAGTTACTGACATTTGATATAACACTCTCCTGTGACCTCATGATCATTTCAGCAGTTTAGAAAACAGTTTATAAATAAAGCCCCTCTGACTGTGACATCTGCCTTTGCTGATGCCAACTTGTCTGGAGCAACCAGCTCTGCACTAGTCTCATTAAATTTTTAAAATACCATACTGTGGGGCTGACAGAATTAATGCTATATTGGAATAAAATATTTAGACTTTATAATAACATGTCTTTTAATTTCAAAAACTGGTCTCAGGGAGTGACTCTCCTAGATCAAGGAGTACTGGTTAAAAGCTTACAACCATGATTAGAATTTTGATTGAGAGGTTTTTATACTGTAAATGACAAATCAAAGGATTCAATGGATTCAGATTCAAAGATTTTATTTGTCAATTCTTCATATGTACAGGACATACAGCAGAATTGAAATGTCATTTCTCTGAGGGCTGTTCATTAAAGATTAACAGCCGTCATGAGGGCTGTTCATTAAAGATTTTCCCTGACTTATTTCTCATGGACTGAAAGGAACAAAATTTGGCACAGTTATCAGTCTTTCTCTACATAGGTACTATCAAGGGTCACACACTTCTCCCATTGCTTTATGCAGCTGTGGAGAACTCATTTGTTGAAGTTTTCAGATTGTGCCAAAATCCACAACTTGACCTTGAAAATCATTGTTTTATTATCTTGGAAGTGCCCACCCTTCAAAAATGACTTCATGATTGGAAAGAGGTAGAAGTCAGATGGTGCAAGGTCGAGAAAGTAAGGGGGTGAAGAAAGATTTCATAGCCGCAGGACTGTGCTTCCATTTGGACAACATGTGAGTTGTGAAATGCGGCATTGTCTTGCATAAGGTGGACACCATTGGTCAGCATGTGACGCCTTTCAGACTTGATGGCTTTCAGCAATTTCTGCAGCAGTGAAGCATAGTACATCCTGGTAATTGTGGTACCCTTTGCCTCAGAATCCATCATCAATAATCAATGCTGGTCCCAAAAGACTGCTAACATGACCTAACTTGCCGAGGGTTGATGCGTGCCTTCTTCAGAGGTGGTGAGTCACAAAGCTTCCACTGCTTTGACTGGGCTTTAGTCTCTGGATCATAGTGATAGACCCATGTTTCATCCTGCATGACTAGGCTGTCAGAGAAGTCCACCTTGTTTTCTTGGCACATGGCCTAATGAGCCACATGTGAATTGTTCCTGCTTAGGTGTGAGCAACCAGGAAATCCATTGTCCAGACAACTTCCGCAGGTGCAAATGGTCATGGATGAGTTTTTTCCACAGACCCCACACTGATCTTGACATCTTGGACTTGTTGTTGAACAGTTATGTGGTGATTTCACCAAATGGTGTCCTCCTCGTGCTAGATGGTGTCTTCATCAATGGGTGTCTTCATCAATGTGGTCCCCTGGGAATGGGAACGATGACCGATCACGCTTGAACTGTCTATGCCAGTGCTTGACTACATCATACAATGGGACATCCTCCCCATAGGTTTCTTTCATTTCACTGAATGTCTCCAGTGGTGTGAGATCCACTCTCTAGGCTGCACGGTGGCGCAGTGGTTTAGCACTGTGGCAGCACAGTTTTACCCTCGGCCGGGGGACCGCGGGGATCATGAGATCGTGGGTTCGATCCCAGCCCCCGACCAACAGTGAGCTGTGTGGAGTTTGCATGTTCTCCCCGTGTTGCGCGGGTTTACTCCGGAATTTCTCCGGTTTCCTCCCGCACACCAAAAACATGTAGGTTTAGGGCGCTCGCGCACGCAGCGACCAGCAGCTGGTGGCTTGTCACCAGACTGCAAACCAAGTCTACCTACGGGTACAAATAAGTAACAAAAAAAAAAAAAAAAAAAAAAAAACCCTCTGCATTCAACTGTCTCAATAATTACACCTTAGCCCACCTTAGCACCTGTTAAAGAGAAAGTCTAAGGAGTTCAGAGCTGCAATTTACCACATGATCTACAGCGATATGTATTATTATGCATGTGCAGTTTCACCCTCCTACAATAACAAAAAGAGGGCCAGGGGAAATCTTCACTGAGCAGCCCATGTATCATGTGAAAAGTAACTCCAATCTATTTTTTGTCCAAAATACAGTACCCTACATTTTACATCAATTGGGGTTCCATAAATGAATGAATTTGGATAATTAAATCCAACTTGATGACCACTTTTAAGGAACGTCAGGGGAATGTTTGCATGTGCATACTAGTACATCATAAATCCTTGCATGCTCCTTTATCCCCTTTGAACATTCAAATGGCTCTTTTCCTCACTTCGCTGTGGACTCCTTCTGTGCTCTGAGGGTTTTTCTCTCAATGGCACACACACTAACAAAGACTGATGGGTAACAAAGCTTGCTAGTAAATGTCACTTTCTGTTCCACTCGTGTGTGGCGAGGGGGAATGGAGCGATGGGGGCCAGTCAGGTTAAGTAGGATGTAATGTACATGTCCAAATGATGTAATGTGTATGTTTAAATGTATTCAATAAATATAGGAATGTTAAAGGGGGTTAATGTTTTCTGTTTAGTCACAGAGGGTTGTATTTTTTGTATTTTCTGCAGTTATTGCACAAAATACAGATTTCTGAGTTCTTCCTAAGAATTTCTTAAAAATCCAGTGTTCTGTCCATGGGATATTTCAAGTTTTCTACTATCACTCAGTGAAGAAAATTTTTGATTTACTACATGTATACTATCTTTAGGCATTTTTAGGGAAATTGGCTGGGATGCTAAGGGGTTAATATATAAGCATTGTAGTGTTTAAGAATGAACATGAACTTGTTTTCCTTTGTATTATTTGATCTAAAAGCAACATCTTTTTTATAGTTTTGGCCAGTTGTCATTTTCTGTAAGTAAATGCTCTAAATGATTATATTTTGACTTGAAATTTGGGTGAGTTGTTTTCAGTTGGTTAGAGAATAAAACAAAATTGTTCATTTTATTCAAACATATAAATAATAAAACCAGATAAAGTAACAATTTTGCAGTGGTCTCTTTGGTCTCTTAATCTTTCCAGAGCCGTATGTGTGATACATGGTCATGCAGCTAGATTGAGAATGGTTAAATAAGAATTCATATGACTTTTTACCTCTGCATATCTGTGGTACAAAGATGTCAACACTCAGTATCAGTACTACCAGTTGCTGGTAAAACAGCTTGCAGCACTCGCATCAGACTTTCATTCTTCTTCTGGACCTCATCACAAGCAGCTGACTAACTATATGTAGTAGTTCATAGTAAAATTTCAAGCATATGTTTTGTTAAAAATGCATTTGTTTCCTTTGTTTACAGTGAAGGAGTGGTTGCAGAAATGCACTAACTTTTATTGTTATTGATGCGGCAACGAAATTTGAATTGACCTTGGGTCTCTTTTTGTAACTGATGCACACAAGTACCGTATAAGGTGACAGATGAGTTCATATTTGAGTCAGGGAAAATCATTTGTTACTGTGAATGTGAACCGTCAATGACAGGCAAATGTGATAAGGAAAAAATGAATCAGAGTTGAAGAGTGTGGCTTGTAATATGAACACAGACTTAGTGATGTTCCAGTAAACTGTGCGGGATGTGCTCTATTTCTCAACCTTCAGCTGCTGAGAGTGGCACAGCTCCACATTTTCTTCAGAGTTGCAGCTATTCGGTTTGCCAGATAAACCCTGAATGTTAACAGCAATCTAACAGCTGTATTTTGGTATAATAGTGAATTTCTTCCTCACATCTGTGTTTAATTTCCTGTTCCATTTATCCTAATTGACTATGCTCTATGTCCTCACACACTGTTTTCTTGTGTAGTTACAAGGATTTTTCTGTAATTGTGAAATGTAATATTTCTGTAATTGATAGCTTGGTAGATAGTGTGAAAGCTTCACTGCATCAGACCCTAGACATGGTGGTCCCTTTAAAAAAGAAAAAGTCTAATCAAGGATTTCTAACTCCTTGGTTCAACACAGAAAGTCGTAGCTTAAAACAGAAGACTCGTCAACTAGAAAGAAAATGGCGCTCCACTAAAATAGATGAAATTTATGTAGATTAGACAAATCAACTTCAAATTAAAAAAAAAAAATCTCTTTGGAAAGCTAGAACAAGTTATTATTCTACATTAATAGAAGAGAACAAGAATAATCCCAAGTTTCTTTTCAGCACTGTAGCCAGGCTGACAAAGAGTCAGGACGCTGTCAAATCTACCATTCCCTTACAGCTTACTAGTCAGGACTTTATGAACTTCTTCAATAATAAAATTTCATCTATCAGGGATAAAATAAGTCGGATTCTTCCCACCGTTAACTTAAATACAGTAACTAGTACAACTCCTTCAATTGATATCTGTTTGGATGAGTTTACTCCAACTGACCTTTTAGAGTTAGATAAAATCATTTCCTTATCCAAGCCTTCAACTTGTCTTTTAGACCCTATTCCTACCAGGTTATTTAAAGAAGTCTTCCCATTTATTGGTAGCGCTGTTCTTCAAATAATCACTTCTTCATTAACATTAGGCCATGCACCACAGGCCTTTAAAACTGTTGTACCTAAACCCTTACTTAAAAAGCCAATGCTGGATCCCGAAGTTATAGCAATTTATAGTTTGTTATTCACCAATCTCTAATTTGCCTTCCATTTCAAAAATCTTAGAAAGAGTTGTTGCTGTACAATTACTGTATTTGACCACCTGCAGGGAAATTGTTTATTTGAAGAGTTTCATTCTGGGTTTAGAGACCATCATAGGACTGAAACAGCTTTATTGAAGGTCACTAATGACCTCCTTATCGCATCTGATAGTGGACTTGTTTCTATACTTGTCCTTTTGGACCTTAGTGCAGCTTTTCATACTATTGACCATAATATTTTACTTGATAGACTAGAACACCTTGTTTGACTTAATGGAATTTCGTTGCAGTGGTTTAAATCTTATTTATCAGAATCAGAATCAGAATCAGAATCAGATTAATTGCCAGGCACATTTACAAGTAAACAAGTAAACATATGAGGAATTTGACTTGACATTGGGCGCGCACGAAAGGCGTATCCCAATGACGCGGCAGCCATGACGAGGTGCCTGTCATATGGGGGGGGGGGGGGGGGGGGTGAAGAGGGGGGAGGGGGGGAAGGATAGGGAAAAACACAATAGGAGAGAGAAAAAAGCATTGTTGATCAAAATAGAGATCATTTTATGACCAACATTTTGATTACAAGAAAAAAACTCTCAAATGCACAATTAGCAGACAATCGATCACACAATGACAAAGCAGTAGTTGAGAGAGTCAGTGTATTGTGAATATATCAGTAATTGTGTCAGTAGTGTAATTTTGAATGCAAGTGTAGGTGTGTCAATTGCTAGTGAACAGCAGAGGGCGCCTCTTGGCAGTGGATAGATGTTAAAGTCATGTGATCTAAGCAGTCTAGAGTCTCTTGCTCTTGCTTGCAGATGGTAAATTGTCACATGGTGCACTGTCCTTGAGCGTTCATCTGCTGAAACAACAACAACTGTGTCGATTGTTTGGGTTAGCAGGCAGAGCCGCTCCTTCCGCTTATCTTCATCAGGAGGAATGTAAATACAGGGCACCAAGACAAGGTCAAATCAAATCTGCACAGTGCACTCAGAGAATAGATTTTTCCTCACCCGTGCAATTCTGTGCTTTCATAATTTCCATGTGCAGGCTTAAACTTTATTCCATGGAGAGCACAGGGCTCCAGATGTATTCCTCTGCTGAATCACTGTCTTTCAGTTCACCGTTTGCCGCTACTCGTGCCCTCCCCAACTGGTCGAATTTGATGAAGGAGCTTGCCGGGTCCGCTTTGATCAGCTCTCTCACCTTCCTTCAATTTCTGATACATCAGGGAACTTCACAGCCAAAAAATAGAAGTCCTGAGATCATAACCAATAATGTTTCCACAGACGCATGAATTCCAATGTCCATGAGTCTCCTCGCAGGTTCCAATTCTTGGGCTCCCCCTTGGCCCGATTCTTGTTGAAAAATAGTGACAATAGCACATTTAAGCCACTTCCAAATCCATAATTTCCGTTTAGATTAAGATTCGGCAGAAGAAGAGCGACTGAACACAGACAAAAAAGCAACATTGCAAAGCTGGGAATAGATCAGGAAGGAAGACAGGAGGAGGGAAGAAAAATGCGACTGCTCTCTCTCAGAGCAAGAAGAAGAAAAAAATCTGATATCTGATAGGTTCCAGTTTGTTCATGTCAATAATGAATTTTTTTCCAACTCAAAGCTCAGTCACGGAGTTCCACAGGGATCTATGTGAGGCCCTATTCTTTTTAGTTTATATATGCTTCAACTAGGTAACATTATTAGAAAGCACTGCATACTTTTTCATTGTTATGCAGATGACACACAATTATACTTGTCTATGAAGCCAGATTACAGTAATCAATTAGCCAAATTAGAGGCTTGTCTTAAGAAAATCAGAGCTTGGATGGCTTGTAATTTCTTGTTATTAAATTCAGATAAGACTGAAGTCATTCTCACTCTTTCTCTTAATAGTTCTGTGAGGAACCTTGGAGTTATTTTTGATCAAGATTTGTTCTTTACTTCACATATTAATCTTGTTTCTAAGACTGCCTTCTATCATTTGTGTAATATTGCCAAGATTAGGAGCATCTTGACTCAGAGTGATGCTGAGAAACTGATCCATGTTTTTGTTAGCTGTAGATTAGATTATTGTAACTCTTTATTATCAGGTTGTCCAAAAACATCTTTAAAAAGTCTTCAGCTGATCCAAAATGCTGCAGCAAGAGTTTAAACAGGTTCTAGAAAGAGAGATCACATCTGTCCGGTTCTGGCCTCCCTTCATTGGCTTTCCATAAAATTTAGAATTAAATTTAAAATCCTTCTTCTCACTTACAAAGTTCTAAATAATCAGACCCCTTCTTATTCAAAATATCCAATACTACCCTATCATCCTAACAGAGCACTACACTCCCAAAATGCAAGATTACTTGTAATACCTAGAATCTCCAAAAGTACAATGGGAGGAAGAGCCTTCAGTTTTCAAGCTCTTCTCCTTTGGAACCAGCTGTCAATCTGGATTCGAGAGTCAGACTCTATCTCTGTTTTTAAAAATAGGGTTATATAGCCTATAGTTAGAGTGGGATCGGGCGTCCCTGAACCCTCCCTTAGTTATGCTGCTAATAAGTTTAGACAGCTGGGGGACCTCCAACAATGCACTGGGTTTCATTCCTTTCTTCACTCTCAATGAAATATTTTTGCTGGTTGTTAACATCTATTTGTTCTCTCCCATAGATTGAGTCCCCGTTGTGCTGTTTGCTCTCTACATGTCTGTTCTTTTCTTGTTCTTCTCTATCCCCTCACCCACAAGCCAGTCACAACAGATGACTGCCCCTCCCTGAGCCCGGTTCTGCTGGAGGTTTCTTCCTGCTAAAAGGGAGTTTTTCTTCTCCACTGTCACCAAGTGCTTGTTCACAGGGGATCTCCTCATTGCTGGGGTCTTTCTGCAATTGTGGGGGTTTCCCTACTGTTGAAAGTGTTATGAGATGACTGTTGTTGTGAAATGGTACTATTTAAATAAAGTTGAATTGAATTGAATGATATATACATACATACAGCAGTATAAAAGTGTTTGTCCCCTTCCTGATTTCTCACTTTTTTGTATGTTTGTCACACTTCAATGATGTTTCAGATCATCAAACAAATTTAAATATTAGACAAAAATAACACAAGTAAACACAAAATGCAGTTTTTAAATGAATATGTGTATTATTAAGGGCAAAAAAAAAAAATAATACAAACCTACATGGCCCTGTGTGAAAAAAGTTATTGCCCCCTAAACCTAATAACTGGTTGGGCCACCCTTAGTTGTCATGAGTCTGAGCGTGGTGTATCACCGGGCTCAGGCCCTTAAATTATTTCTGAGTATTTTCTGTATTTTTCCAGTGTTGTGTCATTTTCCTGTGTATTGAGTTATGATATCTCCTTGGTGGTTTATTGTTCTGTTAGTTATTTATGTCTTTAGTATTACTATTATTTTGTCAGTTTCTGTAGTTTAGGATTTATATTTTGTTTCTTTGTGACATGAGTGCCTTTCCTCCTCTTCCACACACTCCCACCAAATCATCATCTCACTGTCTGTTCCCTAGTCGTCTCAGCTGTGAGTTGTTGTTTAATTAGGTCACCTGCCCGCTCATGTAGCCCCTACCTGCCGCCCATTTGTTTCATCTTGTTCCCCAGCTATTTAAAGACTGTCAGGTTGTTTTCTCTCTGTGGCAGTCTTAAGATTATCTTCCTCCTCACCACCAGAGCCCTAACTCTGCTCTGGTGAAGTTTGTCTCAAGTCATTCCAGTTTGTAAGTTTTCCACAGTATCTGTTTTTTGATTTTGTGTTTCTCACTTTTCTGGGACTTTGTGTTTTTGTGTAATAAATTCCACAAACTGCAGTCGGCATCTGGGTATGTCTCTTTCTGCCCTGAGCGGCAAATTATAACAGAAGACTGCCGCCAGTAAAAAGACCCAGCCGCTGCAGTCTGTGGATTTTCAACTTTTTTTGTTTTCACTCACCTGTCCTGTGGAGTAATTATGTCCCCAGCACGCCGAGCTCCGTCAGCCAAGGGAAGATCGACAGCGGGATCTTCGAGTGTCAAGGAGCAGTGGGCCGCCTAGTTCATTCAGAGCTTTGTGGACGAGGCTCTTGCCTCCCGCAGCCCAAAAAAGATCTGGAAGAGCGTGGATTCAGTGACTGCCATAGTCAAGGCGCATCTGGGGTTGTGGAAACATACCCAATTCATGGACTTGTTGGCCACACTCTCAGTCCTTCAACAATCTTTATCGGGGCTGACATGGGGGCCGTCTCCAACGAACCTGGCACCCACATGGAAGTGTGCTCCGTGGAAGATGCCCTGCTTCGCTTCCAGTGTGCCCATTCCTGCTCCTGCTCCGCCGGCTTCATCCGCTCCAAGGTGCTGTCATCCAGCTTCAGACTTCCGGAGGGTTACTCCCGCCTCTCAGACAGCAACTCCCCCTTCACTGAGGCAGAAGACTCCCGCAGCAGTGCCCCCTCCATATGTTTCCTCTCTGGCTGTTTCATCAGCTTCTTCTTTATCCACAGCTGTTGTCCTCATTTCTCCTCGCCTTTCTCTCTTGCTGCTGAGAGGTGGGTTGTTCTCTCGCCGGCTCCACCCATCGCTGGAATTGCTGGGGCAGCTCTTCAAGGTTCTCCATTTTATGATAATATGCTTTGCCTAATTCCTGGTGTTGAGGCTCAGTGTTCACAGTCCCCTGAGCCCTCACCGCCTGCTGCAGCCATCAATTTCTCACCTGCCCTCTCCATGTCTCCTCCAATTCTCTCCGAGTGTCCACCCACACCAGAACCAAGCTGCCGGATGATGGAGGAGCCTGCGGCCCTGGAGGACCTTGTTCCAGCCCTGCAGCAACACCCTGGGTGGAGGAAAAGCATTGAGACTGAGCTGATGCCTGAGATGATGAAGGAGCATCCCTGGGCCTCAGCTGAGCAGGATCCAGCACTAGCAGGTAGTTGACCTCCAGAATCCACACCGGATGAGCAACCTGCATGGGTCACATTGCTGGGGGGGGGGGGGGGGGGTCTCAGGACTACACCAACCACCATGCCTGCTGTGCTGCAGGGGCTGCCGCAGCAGAGTTGGAGCTGGACCTCCAGAGGGCCGATCCCGAGGAATCATCGCCTGGATTGATGGAGTCCTGGATAGTGGTGGACCTGGAGCTCATGCAAGTTCTCTCCTTTGTTTTTCTTGTGTCTATTTTGGAGAGATCTTGTCTGGCTCATGATGGGGGGAGCTAGGTGCAGCCATCAGGTGCACCTGAGCTTGCCTCGCCGGGCTCCACTGCTGCCGGTGACCCTGACCCTGCCTCTCTGCCTGTCTTGTCTGAGCTTTCCCCCAGGGTCACCAAAGATGTTCCAGCCTTGCCAGATGTCTCCGTGGGTCCAGGCTCACTGCCCCAGATTTCCGTGGATCCAGGTCTCCCTACTGAGGTCGTCGCAGGTTCTCCGTCCAAGCCTGTGACCTCCATGGGCGCTGCTCCCCCTCCTGCTGAGGACGTCATTGGTGCTCCATCCCACCCCAGGACCTCCGTGGGTGCTGCTCCCCCTCCTGCTGAGGTTGTTGCGGGTGCTCTGTCCTGGCCCGGGACTTCCGGGACTTCCGTGGGTGCAGCTCATCCTCAGTCCGGGTCTCAGTGGGTGTTGTGTCCCAGTTTGGTACCATTGTGGGTGCTGTGCCCCAGCCTAAAACCAACTTGGGTGCTGCGCTCCAGTGTGGGCCTGCCATTGGCGTTATGCTCCAACCCAGGGGATATCGTGAGTGCAGCTTTGGCCCAGTCTGGGTCCACCAAGGGTGCAACTTTGGCCCATCCCTGGCCCACCTTGGGTGAAGCTTTTGCCCAGTCCAGGCCCACCATGGGTGCAACTTTGAATCAGTCCAGGTCCACCGCAGGTGCTGTTTTGCTCCAGCCCAGAGAAACCACGGGTGCAGCTTTGCTCCAGCCCGGAGCCACTGCGGGTGCTGCTTTGCTCCTGCCTGGAGCCATCACTGGTGCAACCATGACCCAATCCAGGTCCACCGCAGGTGAAACCTCGCTCCAGTCCAGAGTCTCCATGGGTGTAACCATGTCCCAGCCCAGGACCACCACGGGTGCAACCTTGCTCCAGTCCAAAGCCACCATGGGGGCTGCTGTATCCCAGTCTGGGACCACCGAGAGTGCTGTTGGCCAGTCCAAGGGCGTTGTTGTTCCCTCTCTTTCACCAGACACCATTGTGTCCTTCCTCTGCCAAACGCCATCGTGGTTCCCCCTCCGGTGCTAGACGTCGCTGTGGTTCCCCCTCCTCAGCTCTCCTTCCCTTCGTTGAGCCTCCCCGTGGGGGAGTGACCTCCTTGGCCACCCCTCCTGTTCAGGCGGCTAAAGAACTCTGGTCGACCACCTGACAGACTGTGCCGTTGGTTTGGGTGGCCCTTATTCTCCGGTAGGCCACCCGACTCGTACCACCTTGCTGTCTGTCAGGTCTGGGGCTTCGGCCAGCCAATCAAACTGTTTAGTTCTTTGGCCTTGGGGCCTAGGGGCTAGGGGCCTGGTTTTGATGAGTATGGGTCCTGAGCGGGGTTTTTGTTTTTGTTCCCTCCTGTCCTGTTCTCCCCCACCTCCCACTCTCTGTCATGAGACTGGGCTCTGTCATGAGACTGAGCGTGGTGTATCACCGGGCTCAGGCCCTTAAATTGTTTCTTAGTATTTTCTGTATTTTTCCAGTGTTGTGTCATTTTCCTGTGTATTGAGTAATGATTTTTCCTTGGTGGTTTATTGGTCTGTTAGTTATTTATGTCTTTAGTATTACTATTATTTTGTCAGTTTCTGTAGTGTAAGGTTTATATTTTGTTTCTTTGTGACATGAGTGCCTTAACTCCTCTTCTAGACACTCCCACCCTGTCATCATCTCACTGTCTGTTCCCTAGTCGTCTTAGCTGTGAGTTGTTGTTTAATTAGATCACCTGCCCGCTCATGTAGCCCACACCTGCCGCCCATTTGTTTCATCTTGTTCCCCAGCTATTTAAAGACTGTCAGGTTGCTTTCTCTCTGTGGCAGTCTTAAGATTCTCTTCGTCTTCGCTATCAGAGCCCTAACCCTGCTCTGGTGAAGTTTTTTTTTAATTTTTTATTTTGTGTTTCTGCACTTTTCTGGGACTGCATTTGGTGTCTGGGTCTGTCTCTCTCTGCCTTAAGGGGCAAATCATGACATTAGTAGCAACAACACCAATCAACTATTTGTGATAACTGGCAATGAGTCTATTACTGTGCTGTGGAGGAATTTTGGACCACTCATCTTTGCAGAATTGTTGTAATTAACTCACATTGGAGGGTTTTTGAGCATGAACCACCTTTTAAAGGTCATGCCACAGCATCTCACTTGGATTCAGGTCAGGACTTTGACTAGGCCACTCCAAAGTCTTCATTTTGTTTTCTTTAGCCATTTAGAAGTTGATCGCTGGTGTGTTTTGGATCATTGTCCTACTGCAGAACAAAAGTGAGCTTCAGCTTGAGGTCACGAACAGATGGATGGACATTCTTCTTCAGGATTTTTTGGTAGACAGCAGAATTCATGGTTCCATTTACAACAGCACGTCTTCCAGGTCCTGAAGCAACAAAATGTCCCCAGACCATCACACTACCACCACCATATTTTACTGTTGGTATGATGTTCCTTTTCTGAAATGCTGTTTTACTTTTATGACTGATGTAATTGGACACACACCTTCCAAAAAGTTCAACTTTTGTCTCGTCAGTCCACAGAATATTTTCCCAAAAGTCTTGGGGATCATCAAGATGCTTTCTGGCAAAACTCAGTTGAGACTTTATGTTCTTTTTGCTCAGCAGTGGTCTTTGTATTGGAACCCTGCCATGCAGGCCATTTTTGCCCAGTCTCTTTCTTATGGTGGAGTCATGAACACTGACCTTAACTGAGGCAAGTGAGGCCTGCAGTTCTTTGGATGTTGTTGTGGGGTCTTTTGTGACCTCTTGGATGAGTCGTCACTGCGCTCTTGGGGTAATTTTGGTCGGCCAGCCACTCCTGGGAAGGTTCACCACCGTTCCATTTTTTCCCATTAGTGGATAATGGCTTTCACTGTGACTCACTGGAGTCCCAAAGCTTTACAAATGGCTTTATAACCTTTTCTAGACTGATAGAGCTCAGTTACTTTGTTTCTCATTTGTTCCAGAATTTCTTTGGATCACAGCATGATGTCTAGCTTTTGAGGATCTTTCTGGTCTATTGTAGAGGATGTGCTCAAGGATGAGACTGAGTTTATTTCTCAGGTTCAGCTTTATTGTCGGAACACATGCTCTATCAACCTCTCAACAAGAAAAGAGGTTGATCAATGTAACATCACACTTTTATACTCTTGGAGCATCGAAACCTAAGTCACATGGTTCTTTAGCAAACATACAGTCACATGGCACTTAATCCCAGTCACAATGCAACACTTTGATCTGTCACCATTGTCTCTCATTCTTCAATGATCCGGAACTCCTTCTGGGGCCTCTTCTCTGAGACAAAAGGCCAAATCTCCCACCTCCTCGTTATCTCCAGCAGATCTCTGCCGATACAGACCTTCTTTGTCCCGCGAGACGTGAAGCACCCAATACACATACAGCAATACATTTGTGGAAAATATGAACCCAACATATGTGCCACATAACCCCCCCCCCCCAAACGTCTACTAAGGGACAAAACATCATCAGAAATGAATGACAGAAAACATAACCACATATCGTCAGGATCGTCACTTCCTTGTGGTAACGTATCGTCACTTCCTGTTTTGCTGTCTGCCTGTGTGGTTTGCCTGTGTGGTTGCTCTCCAGCCACTAGCTATGGCTACTAGCTCTCTTTCCTCTCCTTCTCTGGTGTGCTCTCTCTGTCAGATGTTTAGCTACACCTCTGCCTCTTTTAGTGATAACGGTAAATGTAATAAATGTTGTCTTTTTGAGGCGCTCGAGGCGAGGTTGTCTGATTTGGAATCCCGACTCCGCTGCATTGAAAAACTGTCTGCGCCAGTTAATCTTGACGGACGCCCATTAGCTGC
Source organism: Pholidichthys leucotaenia (assembly GCA_020510985.1). NCBI lineage: Eukaryota > Metazoa > Chordata > Actinopteri > Cichliformes > Pholidichthyidae > Pholidichthys > Pholidichthys leucotaenia. The sequence continues at coordinate 411,367,506 of CM035840.1, read as the reverse complement.
AGCGGAGCTAGCTAGCTTAGGCCCCACTGTCAGCGGTCCCTCGGCTCTCCTCAGCAGCGAGGAGACTAGGTGGGTGACGGTGAGAAGGAAGCCTAGTCGCAAAGCCCCGGTTCACCACCAACCTGTTCACGTTTCTAATCGTTTTTCCCCGCTCAGCGACACACCCGCTGAGGAAAAACTCTGATCATTGGCGACTCTGTAGTCAGAAACGTGAACCTAGAGACTCCAGCGGCCATAGTCAAATGCATTCCTGGGGCCAGAGCAGGCGACATCGAGTCAAATTTGAAAATGCTGGCTAAAAGTAACTGTAAATACTCCACAATTGTTATTCACGCCGGCATTAATGACATCCGTCTCCGGCAGTCGGAAGTCACAAAACTTAATGTAGAATCAGTGTGTGACTTTGCAAAAACGATGTCTGCCACTGTAGTATTCTCTGGTCCCCTCCCCAATCTGACCAGTGATGACATGTTTAGCTGCTCGTCATCCTTGAACCGCTGGCTGTCTGTGTGGTGTCCTAAAAATGACGTGGGCTACATTGACAATTGGAGCTCTTTTTGGGGAAAACCTGGTCTTATGAGACGAGACAGCATTCATCCCACTTTGGATGGTGCTTCTCATTTATCTAACAATCTGGCATCTTTTTTATCCAAATTTCCAAAACCCTGACTACTCAGAGTTGGGACCAGGAAGCAGAGTCGCAGTCTTACACGCCTCTCTGCAGCTCCTCTTCATCCGCCACCCCTCAACTTAGCCCCTGTCTTCCCCATCAGAGAATCATTGTCTGCTCCCTCCAAAGTAAATAAAAATATAATGTATAAGCATCCCAAAGTGATAAAGCAAAATATTGGTAAAACTCAAATTAAACATAAAGCCTCTAAATTGAATGAATTGGCCTCTGTTCCTCCTCATAATTTAAAAATTAAATGTGGTTTATTAAATATTAGGTCTCTAACTCCCAAGTCTCTGTTAGTCCATGATCTGTTAATTGATCATAAGACTGATTTAATTTCCCTTACAGAGACTTGGTTAGGGCAAGAGGATTATGTTGGTTTAAATGAATCAACTCCCTCTGGTTATTTAAACTGTCAAAATCCCAGAAGTTCTCGTCGTGGAGGAGGAGTAGCAACAATTTACCATTCCAAATTACTAGTTAATGTAAAGCAAAAAACATGTTATAATTCCTTTGAGGGCCTGGTCCTCAGTATTGGGCACTTTAGCAATTTTAGGTTAAACCCAATTTTATTTGCCATAGTTTATCGTCCCCCATCAACCTACTCAGAATTTTTATCTGAATTTGCTGATTTCTTAGCTGATTTAGTGCTGAAATCTGATAGAATAATTATAGTAGAGGACTTTAATATACATGTGGATGTAGATAGTGACTGCCTTAATGTGGCTTTTAATTCAATATTAGACTCGATTGGGTTTTCTCAGAGAGTAGGAAATTCTACTCATTATCTCAACCATATGTTGGACCTTGTTCTGACATATGGCATAGAAATAGAAAATCTTGTAGTGTCTCCTCATAATCCTGTACTGTCAGACCATTGTCTGTTAACCTTTGATTTTACTATTTCTGACTATTTGGCTCCTAAAGAAAAATATTATTACAGTAGATGCCTCTCAGATGATGCTGTTTCCAAATTTATGCAGATTGTTTCCTCTATGCCATGTGTCAACACAACAGAAATAAGCTATAGACAGCTTGCTCCTTCTGTAATTGATAACATGGTGGATAGTGTTTCAGCTTCTCTGCATCAGGCTCTAGACTTGGTGGCCCCCTTAAAAAAGAAAAAGTCTAATCAGAGATTTCTAACTCCTTGGTTCAACACAGAAACTCGTAGCTTAAAACAGAAAATTCGTCAATTAGAAAGAAAATGGCGCTCTACTAATTTAGATGAAATCTATTTAGCTTGGAGAAATCATCTTTTAATTTATAAAAAATCTCTTAGAAAAGCTAGAACGAGTTATTACTCTGCATTAATAGAAGAGAACAAGAATAATCCCAGGTTTCTTTTCAGTACTGTAGCCAGGTTGACAAAGAGTCAGGACTCTGTCAATCCTAGCATTCCCTTAGAGCTTACTAGTCAGGACTTTATGAACTTTTTTAATAATAAAATTTCATCCATCAGAGATAAAATCAATCAGATTCTTCCCACAGTTAACTTAAATACTGTAACTACTACAACTCCTTCTATTGATGTCTGTCTTGATGAGTTTACTCCAATCGACCTTTGTGAGTTAGACAAAATAGTTTCCTCATCCAAACCTTCAACTTGTCTTTTAGACCCTATTCCTACCAGGTTATTTAAAGAAGTCTTCCCACTTATTGGTAGCCTTATTCTTCATATAATCAATTCTTCATTAACTTTAGGCCATTTACCGCAGGCTTTTAAAACGGCTGTAATTAAACCCTTACTCAAAAAGCCAACGCTAGATCCAGGAGCTTTAGCTAACTATAGACCAATCTCTAATCTCCCTTTCATTTCAAAAATCTTAGAAAGAGTTGTTGCTACGCAATTATTTGACCACCTGCAGGGAAATGGTTTACTTGAAGAGTTTCAATCTGGGTTTAGAATCCATCATAGTACTGAAACAGCCTTAGCGAAGGTCACTAACGACCTCCTAATTGCATCTGATAATGGACTAGTTTCTGTACTTGTCCTTTTAGACCTTAGTGCAGCTTTTGATACTATCGATCCTAATATTCTACTTGATAGATTAGAACACTATGTTGGACTTAATGGAACTTCGTTGCAGTGGTTTAGATCTTATTTATCTGATAGGTTCCAGTTTGTTCATGTAAATAATGAGTTTTCTTTCAACTCAAAGCTCAGTCATGGAGTTCCACAGGGATCTGTGCTAGGCCCTACTCTTTTTAGTTTATATATGCTTCCATTAGGCAACATTATTAGAAAGCACTGTATACATTTTCATTGTTATGCAGATGACACACAATTATACCTGTCAATGAAGCCAGATGATAGTAATCAATTAGCCAAGTTAGAAGCCTGTCTTAAGGAAATCAAAGCTTGGATGACTTGTAATTTCCTGCTATTAAATTCAGATAAGACTGAAGTCATTCTTGTTGGTCCAAAAAACCTTAGAAATTCCTTTCCAAATCAAACTTTCAGTTTGGATGCGGATACTCTTTCTCTTAATAGCTCTGTGAGGAACCTTGGAATTATTTTTGATCAAGATGTGTCCTTCAATTCACATATTAAATTTGTTTCTAAGACTGCCTTCTATCATTTGCGTAATATTGCCAAGATTAGGAGCATCTTGTCTCAGAGTGATGCTGAGAAGCTGATCCACGCTTTTGTTAGCTCGAGATTAGATTATTGTAATTCTTTATTATCAGGCTGTCCTAAAACATCTTTAAAAAGTCTTCAGCTGATCCAAAATGCTGCAGCAAGAGTTTTAACAGGTACTAGAAAGAGAGATCATATCTCTCCGGTTCTGGCCTCCCTTCATTGGCTTCCCATAGAATTTAGAATTAAGTTTAAAATTCTTCTTCTTACTTACAAAGCTCTAAACAATCAGGCTCCTTTTTATTTAAAAGATCTGATACTACCGTATTAGCACACACACACTGCACACACACACTGACATCATCATCATACTGATATACACACACTGCTCTCCCTCCCTCTGCTGTGTGATTTGTCTACTAAATGTCTGCTAAATATGCATTGAGGGTTTTTTTGCCTGCAATCAAAATTTTGCTTACTCATTAAGCTTATTCATTAAGCGTCAATTTGATAAAACATGGTTTTTTCTCTCGCCTATTGTGTCATATCCTCTCTCTTTTCTTTTTTTTTTTTTCTTTTCTTCTTTATGACTGGCGCCTAGCGGCTGCCCCGGCCTTGGATGCGCTCTGCAGAGCGTGCCCAAGTGCCAAGTCACGTTTCGTTACCTTGTATTCATACATGTTGTAATGACAATAAAGTTGAATCTCATCTCAATCTCATCATCTCATTATCCTAACAGAGCACTACGCTCCCAAAATGCAGGATTACTTGTAATACCTAGAATCTCCAAAAGTACAATGGGAGGCAGAGCCTTCAGTTATCAAGCTCCTCTCCTGTGGAATCAGCTGCCAATCTGGATTCGGGAGTCAGACTCGATCTCTGTTTTTAAGAATAGGGCTAATACCTACCTTTTTGATATAGCCTACAATTAGGGAGGGATCATGTGTTTCTGAACCCTCCCTTAGTTATGCTGCTAATAGGTTTAGTCAGCCGGGGGACCTCCAGTAATGCACTGGGACTCACTCCTTTCCTCACTCTCTATGAAATATTTCTTTTTTGCTGGTCATTAACATTTGTTTGTTCTCTCCCATAGATTGAGTCCCCATCGTGCTGTTTGCTCTCTACATGTCTGTTCTTTTCCTCTTCTCTATCCCCTTACCCCCCAGCCAGTCGCAGCAGATGACTGCCCCTCCCTGAGCCTGGTTCTGCTGGAGGTTTCTTCCTGTTAAAAGGGAGTTTTTCCTCTCCACCGTCGCCAAGTGCTTGCTCACAGGGGATCGCCTGATTGCTGGGGTCTTTCTGCAACTGTGGGGGTCCCCGTCTACAGTTGCTAGTGCTATGAGATGACTGTAGTTGTGAAATGGTGCTATATAAATAAAGTTGAATTGAATTGAATTGAATTGAATATCAAAAATCAATCCACCAATTGTTTAGGTCTTAACCACTTGCACTCCGGGCAATTTTCCTAAAAATGCCAAAAAAAAAACGTGCCCAAAGTAAATCGAAAGCTGTTATTCAACCCTTTGCAGCATCTTCATGGGGTTGGTCTCATTTAAAAGAAAACACTTTGAATTTTTTGGCAAAAAAAACATAATCTCTCTACGTGCTCCGGCCACTGAGTTACAGTCATCTAAACATACTGAACTTGAAGAAAAAAAAATTGGACACAGTGTTTTTTTGGATACAAATGCTTGTAAATAACACACAGCTGTCCGATCCGGCTGGAAAATGCAACAGAAATGTAGAACCAAGTGTTATCCAGCTGAGATCCAAATTTGGTAACAATACCACAAAAAATGAATATTTTACACAGCTTTGTTCTCAGGCTGTTCCCAGGCGTTTTGGAACTGTGCCAAATTGTGCCAAATGGCACAGTTTGGAAAAACGTCTGTAACTTTTGAATAATTCAATGTAGAATCTTCATTTTAGGCTCTAATGAAAGGTCACACTCAGGGCTGTGTCTGTGTGTGTGTGTGTGTGGGCGGGGGGTCGTTCCCCCCCCCCGCTACCAAGGACCAAATTCGGCCCTCGCTACATGACGGAATACACTCTTTTTTTTTTTTTCCTTGCATGTTTTCACAGCGGCTCCCCCCCCCCTCGCTACTGTGTGTGTGAGGGGGGGGGAACCGTGAACGGACCGTGAACGCCCCCCCCCCCCTCGGTACAGAAGAGGGCCATCGCTACATGATGGAATAGACTGATATGCTTCCCCCCCCCGCCGACTGGGGAGCGTTCGGACCGTGCCCCCCCCCTCCTCTTCTGCAGCGGGGGGGGGGGGGGGGCGTTCACAGTCCGAACACGGCAAATGAACCGTTTATCGCGGCGCACGCACTTCATATTTCGTGCGCAGTACAGCTGTAATTTACCGATCGGTCAAAAGTCATTTTTGGATTACAGTTTTCAGGGATAAATAATAATTTAGCTTATAACACCTTACCTCTTCAAAGCAGCAGAGTCGTGGCGAACAGCTCTTCCCACGCGTCAGACGAACCCGACGCTGCTCCGCTCGTGGATCCCGATCAAAACATAATTCCATTATTGCCGTTTTGGCGAATGATTTACGACTTTTGTTATCGGCCTCCGTCTATTCTGCTGGAATGAGTGCAGGTCCCACTTGTGGGTGTTCTCCATGCTGCTGGGTGAGCCTGGGTCTGTAGGAGATTTGTAAAGCGTCCTTTGTTTTCATCTGTTGCAACAGTAAATATCGCTTCACCCAGCCAGAATTTCTGTGCTTCAATTGGCTCCTGCGTACACAGTAGGCGGGTCCTCCTTCCTAGATTTTCATTCATTGGTTCTTCAAGGTTTCAGAAACCCAATTCAAGGCTCTTATTAGTCGAATGAGAGGTCAATCAGATGAACTAATCTGTTTGCGGCTGTCTCTGCAGTTTTTTTTTGAGTGGCGCTTGGACGCTACTACATCACCATCACCATCACCACCATCATGCGTCATGCGCACGAGCGCGCTCTCGCGCGCCCTCATGCGTCATAGGGCGCAGAGACTTGCCCGCCCGCGGAACAACGGAGCGCAAGTGGTTAACCTCCTGCCATATCTGCTGTAAGTCGGCATTGTTCCTTCAGCAGCGTCCTCCTGCACCTGTGGATCAGAACTGTTAGCACATCTCTGTGGGGGGTCTGAAGAATGCCTTCTCGGCGGCCTGCCACGGCGGGGGCCCCTCGCCAACTGCACGTGTTCATCAGCCAGGACAAAAGTGGGTTTGAGTCTGTTTATGCAAATCAACTCTTCTCTGCTTCCTAAATCTAGCAAAAAATGCTTCTCCCCTGTTTCCAACACTCTGAAAGGCCCGTCATAAGGCGGCCGCAAACCTGGGCGTTGTGCATCATGTCTAACAAAAACAAACTCCGCATTTTTCAAAGCCTTCAGCACAAAAACGCTTGGAAAACTGTGATGAACTGGGCCAGGAAGGGTGTTTGATCCTGTGCCACTCTGCAACAGTTGATCGGGGGGGCAATTTGGCACAGGATTGTTGGGAAGGAATTCTCCTGGCAAACGGAGGGGTTGTGCAAAAACTAATTCAGCTGGTGAGGCCTGCAAATCCTCCTTAGGTGCAGAGCGCAACCCCAATAAAACCTTTGGAAGTTTATCCACCCAATTTGTATCCGTAAGAGACGCTTTGAGGGCTGCTTTCAATGACCTATGAAAGTGTTCGCACAAACCGTTAGCCTGGGGGTTATACGCGGTAGTGTGGTGAATCTTCACCCCTAGGCTGTGGGCCATCGATGACCAGAGTTCAAAAACAAATTGGGGACCCCTGTCGGACGTTATGTCCGATGGAACTCCAAAACGCTCAATCCAAGCTGTTAAAAACACGCGTGAAACTTCTTCTGCTGTAGTTGACGCCAGAGGAACCACTTCTGGCCAACGCGTGGTGCGGTCTACCATCATCAAAAGGTGTGTGCACCCCTGCGACAACGGAAGAGGACCCACCAAGTCCACATGCACATGATCAAATCGCTTAGCCAGAATGTGAAAAGGCTCCAAAGGAGCTCTAGTGTGCTTGTGTATTTTGGCTCGCTGACACGCTACGCAGGCTGCTGCCCATTCCTTGACCTGTTTACGCAACCCCGGCCAAACAAATTTCTCCCCCACCATCTTAATCGATGCGCGGACCCCCGGGTGGGCCAGAGAATGGATTGAGTCAAAAACACGGCGGCGCAATGCAGCTGGAACGCCCCGTGGAGACGTCGCAGATTAGGGGGGGCATACCTATTTGCTGCACCCTGTGCTCCAGCCTTAACCCTGTTGGTCCAGACTGGAGCGCACGCACATCCGCATCGCTAACCTGCTCCGCGGCCATGGCTGCATAATCTAAACCTACGCGGACCGGGGCTGCATGCGCTTCCGCACCACAACCCTGGCCCGAGGCCACGGCTGCCAAGCCTGTCCCCACGGGGCCTGGCGCTGCTACTGCACGCGAAAGACAGTCTGCCACTACATTATGTTTGCCCGCGACATGCTGAATATCGGTGGTGAACTCCGATATCGCAGCCAGCTGTCTTTGCTGCCGGCCCGACCAAGGCTCTGAAATCTTGGCCATCGCAAACGTTAGCGGCTTGTGGTCCACAAACGCGGTGAAACGGCGCCCCTCCAGCCAGAACTGGAAATGGCGGATGGCCAAATGCAGGGCCAAAAGCTCCCTGTCGAACGTGCTGTATTTTCACTTGTTATCGCGCAAGGTTTTGCTGAAAAACGCGAGTGGCTGCCAGCTCGCTGCTACAAACTGCTCAACAACCGCCCCCACCGCTAAATCGGAAGCATCCGTGGTGAGCGCCATGCGGGCCGTTGGCACCGCGTGTGCTAACAAAACCGCGTTTGCCAGGGCTGATTTGACTTGGGAGAATGCGCACTCCCGTTCCAGAGACCATTCGATTTTACTTGTGGGTTTTTGTTTTTTAAGTGCCGCGTACAATGGTTGCATGAGCTGTGCTGCGCTAGGGAAGAAACAGTTATAAAAATTAACCATTCACAAAAATTCCTGCAATGCTTTGACCGTCTGAGGTTGGGGAAAGTTTGTTATTGCGCGAACTTTATCGGGCAGAGGGATCGCTCCTTCTGGCGAAACGCGATGCCCCAAAAAATCAATTTGTGCCACCCCAAACTGACACTTCGCTGGATTAATTCAATTCAATTCAATTCAACTTTATTTATATAGCGCCATTTCACAACAACAGTCATCTCATAGCACTATCAACTGTAGGGAGGACCCCCACAGTTGCAGAAAGACCCCAGCAATCCGGCGATCCCCTGTGAGCAAGCACTTGGCGACGGTGGAGAGGAAAAACTCCCTTTTAACAGGAAGAAACCTCCAGCAGAACCAGGCTTAGGGAGGGGCAGTCATCTGCTGCGACTGGCTGGGGGGTGAGGGGACAGAGAAGAAGAAAAGAACAGACATGTAGAGAGCAAACAGCACGATGGGGACTCAATCTATGGGAGAGAACAAACAAATGTTAATGACCAGCAAAAAAAAAAATATTTCATAGAGAGTGAGGAAAGGAGTGAGGCCCAGTGCATTACTGGAGGTCCCCCGGCTGACTAAACCTATTAGCAGCATAACTAAGGGAGGGTTCAGAAACACATGATCCCTCCCTAATTGTAGGCTATATCAAAAAGGTAGGTTTTAGCCCTATTCTTAAAAACAGAGATCGAGTCTGACTCCCGAATCCAGATTGGCAGCTGATTCCACAGGAGAGGAGCTTGATAACTGAAGGCTCTGCCTCCCATTGTACTTTTGGAGATTCTAGGTATTACAAGTAAACCTGCATTTTGGGAGCGTAGTGCTCTGTTAGGATGATACGGTAGTATCAGATCTTTTAAATAAAAAGGAGCCTGATTGTTTAGAGCTTTGTAAGTAAGAAGAAGGATTTTAAACTTAATTCTAAACTCTATGGGAAGCCAATGAAGGGAGGCCAGAACCGGAGAGATATGATCTCTCATTCTAGTACCTGTTAAAACTCTTGCTGCAGCATTTTGGATCAGCTGAAGACTTTTTAAAGATGTTTTAGGACAGCCTGATAATAAAGAATTACAATAATCTAATCTCGAGCTAACAAAAGCGTGGATCAGCTTCTCAGCATCACTCTGAGACAAGAGGCTCCTAATCTTGGCAATATTACGCAAATGATAGAAGGCAGTCTTAGAAACAAATTTAATATGTGAATTGAAGGACAAATCCTGATCAAAAATAACTCCAAGGTTCCTCACAGAGCTATTAAGAGAAAGAGTAACTGCATCCAAACTGAAAGTTTGATTTGGAAAGGAATTTCTAAGGTTTTTTGGACCAACAAGAATGACTTCAGTCTTATCTGAATTTAATAGCAGGAAATTACAAGTCATCCAAACTTTGATTTCCTTAAGACAGGCTTCTAACTTGGCTAATTGATTAGTATCATCTGGCTTCATTGACAGGTATAATTGTGTGTCATCTGCATAACAGTGAAAATGTATACAGTGCTTTCTAATAATGTTGCCTTATTAACCCGTGCTCTGCCAGCCTCCAAAAAACCACTGTGAGGTGGCTTTCATGTTCGTCTTCAGACGTGCTGGCTACCAAAATGTCATCCAAGTAGACGAACACGAAAGGGAGGTAGCGTAAAACTGCATCCATCATGCGCTGGAAAGTCTGCGCGGCACCTTTTTAGTCCAAACGGCATGCGCAAAAACTCGAAAAGCCCGAAAGGAGTTATTACCGCTGTTTTGGGTATGTCCTGAGTGTGTACTGGGACTTGATGGTAGCCGCGCACCAAATCTATTTTAGAAAAAATGCGCGCCCCCGCTAAATGAACCGAAAAATCCTGGATGTGCGGAATCGGGTAGCAGTCGTGTGCTGAAGCGTTATTCAACCTGCAGAAATCACCGCAAGGCCGCCACGAGCCATCAGCCTTTGGGACCATGTGTAGCGGTGAAGCCCAGGGGCTGTTGGAGCGTCTAATGATGCCCAGCTTTTCCAGGTTGGCGAATTCCTCGCCCGCTATGGCCAGTTTAGCTGAATCCAAGCGTCAAGCTTTTGCAAAAACGGGGGGGCCGGAGGTGGTGATAAAATGTTCCACCCCATGTTTAGCCACTGACGTCGAAAACGTTGGGACTGTGAGTGCTGGGAACTGAGAGAGTAGTGCTTGGAACTTACCACCCGCAGCTGTGACGTTGGCCTATGCAGTAGGCGGGACCACCCGGGCTGTGCAGGAAATAGAGTGGAAAGACAGTGCATTAACTAGACATCTATTAGCAAGATCAACCAATAAACCATTCAAGCACAAAAAATCAGCACCTAACATGTTATAACTGACTGCCGCTATGACGAAAGTCCACTCGAATGCCCGGCCATGAAAAGACAGGGAGAGGGTCTTCTCCCCGAAGGTCTTGATCGTTGAGCCGTTCGCCGCCAACTCCAGGGGTCCGCTGGCAGGCGCCAGCCGGTCAGCGTAGGAAGGTGTGATGAAACTCAGCTAGGAGCCTGTGTCCACAAGGAACTCCCTCCCTGATTGCGCATCCGTCAGGTAGAGCAGCTTGTTCTTCGCGCCGAGAGCCGCAGCTGCTACCGGCTCCCGGTCCTGGCGTTTCCCGAGCGCTTGAACTGGCACGGTGGAATGCACTTGCGTGCCCTCTCGGTGAAACGTCGATGGTAAAAGCAGAGGACGTTGCCCGCTCCGTGTCTCCTGGCCTCCGCCGCTGCTGACGTCAGCGAATCTGGTGCTGCAGCCTCAGGCCCCCTACCGTCTCCGGGCGTTGCGCTCAGCTCTGCTGCTGCCGTCGTGGCCGTGTGTCGCCTATGGGCGTCGACGAGTCGCTTCGCCTCCTGGCCCAGCTTGTGGTAATCTCAGTGGGCCAGCAGCTGTGAACTGGCCAGGGTAACTCTCACTGCTGGCGGTAGCGTCCTGAGGAAAAGATGGGCGAAGATAAAGCCATCATCTTCATCGTCTCTCAGACTCAGCATCTTCGCCATCAGGTCTGCGGGCCTGTCTGCCTCTCCTTCAGTCAGCACCAGGAGATTCTCTGCTCGCTCTCCCAGTGAGGGGGTGAAAGTACAGATGAGAGCGGCTTTCAGTGCGCCATACTTGTCGTCGTCTGGTGGGTGGTCAGTCAGGTTCTCCACCCGCTGGGCTGTGAGGCTGTCCAGCTTTGCGACTACATGGTAGAATTTCGTGGCATCAGCCGAAATTCCCCGAAGATGGAACTGTGCCTCGACAGTGTTAAACCAGGAGCGCGGGCTATGTTGCCAGAAATCAGGCAGCTGGACTGCAGTAGCTGCATAAGCCCGGCTGGCTCCTGAAGAGTCCGGTGCGGGAAGGTCGTCACCGGCCATAATTTGTCGTAGGGTCACCAGTGTAGAGGATGTGCTCAAGGATGAGACTGAGTTTATTTCTCAGGTTCAGCTTTATTGTCGGAACACGTGCTCTATCAACCTCTCAACAAGAAAAGAGGTTGATCAATGTAACATCACACTTTTATACTCCTGGAGCATCGAAACCTAAGTCACATGGGGCTTTAGCAAACATACAATCACATGGTACTTAATCCCAGTCACAATGCAACACTTTGATCTGTCACCATTGTCTCTCATCCTTCAATGATCCGGAACTCCTTCTGGGGCATCTTCTCTGAGACAAAAGGTCAAATCTCACACCTCCTCGTTATCTCCTGCAGATCTCTGCCGATCCAGACCTTCTTTGTCCCGCGAGACGTGAAGCACCCAATACACATACAGCAATACATTTGTGGAAAATATGAACCCAACATATGTGCCACACTATATCATTTTGTCAGGAAGGTCCTATTTAAGTGATTTCTTGATTGAGGACAGGTGTGGCAGTAATCAGGCCTGGGTGTGGCTAGAGAAACTGAACTCAGCTTTCCAAAGATGTGATTAACCACAGTTAATTTATGTTTTAATGTGGGGGACAATCACTTTTTCACACAGGGCAATGTAGGTTTGATTTTTTTTTACCCTTAATAATAAACACCTTCATTTAAAAACTGCATTTTGTGTTTACTTGTGTTATATTTGTCTAATATTTAAATTTGTTTGATGATCTGAAACATTTAAGTGTGACAAACATATAAAAAGATGAGAAATCAGGAAGGAATATACTGTATATATATATATATATATATATAGTATATATATATATATATATATATATATATATATATATATATATATATATATATATATATATATATATATATATATATATATATATATATATATATATATATATATATATATCTTTTGTCACCATTTGCACTATGGGTGGCATTACTGTACATAGACTGCTGTAGTTTTTCAAGCCTTATTCCTTTTTTGTTTTTTTTATATTGCACACACCACTGAAGAGAGAGAAAGACGTTATTTCAATTCTTCTGTATGCCCTGTACATACAGTATTTACAAATAAAATCTTTGAATCTTGAATCTTGAGTCTTGAGTATATATACAGCTGGGTTTATTGTGATGTTTGATTTTGTAATTAGGATGTACTTCATCGGAGGGATTTGTAAGACACATCAGGCAATCATTATACACTTTACGATCTAAACTTTTTTAAAAATGGGTATTGCAGACTGCTGACATTTAACACTTGTTATGGACAAAGGGAGGTGGAAACCTTGTTGCAAGTTGTTAAATACAATGAAATGAGAAAAAATTAACAAGCCAAACAGTTTTGCTCAGCTCATTAATTCCGGAGAAGTTGGGACATTGTGCAAAATGTAAATAATACAAAATGCTGTTGAGAATGCTCGTTTCGCGAGCGCAGTTAGAACACCAAACATGCTCTGAGTTTGCACATTTTATTAACATAAGCACAGATACAAACATAGGATACAAATACTAAATAATAAAGGGCATGGCAAGGATAACAAGAACAATAACACAAATGCTGGAGGAGAGTGGGGCTCTATGTCCAGGGAGACATAGAGCCCCAGAGCCAAGGAACGCCTTGCCAGGGGCAGAATCCAGCCGGAGCTTGTCTGGAGGCTGTGAACCTCATGGGTGGAAAAAGGGACAAATGTACCTGGACGAAGCACAACAACTCTCCTCGACAGTGGAGCCCCAACACACTCAGAATTCCTTCTGAGGACGGGCATTGCAAGTAGAAGGACATGACAAACCCCAAAGGTTTTGCAGTGCCCTTATATACAAACATAATCATTGAGGACAGGTATGGATACATGAGTGGACAAAATAACAGAATGGCAAACAGGTGTGCAGCTCTGGCCAGTTTGATAGCCGGAAGCTGCACAGTGCTGTAAAAATAAAACACAAACTGGAAATAATAATGATACAAGAACAACAGAAATTTAAAGTGAGAACATAACTAAAAATACACAAAGAAAAAACAGAAAAGGACTAAACTAAACTAGAGATGGGGCACTGCACCCCCTTGCCCCCGGATCATGACAGAGCCCCCCCCCCCTCAAGGGGTGGAAACCAGACACCCCAGGGTAACATTACAAAAAACAAAAAAAAATACAACCCCCCCCCCCACACTCACACAGAAGACCCCCCCCCTCCCCGGCCCCCAAATGCAAAACAAAACCAAACATGACACTAAAACAAGGACAAAAACAAGTAAAAAAAAGTACCTACTGGAGGAGGCCGGAGCTCACGATCAGGGGGAACAGAACAGCCCGGAACACCACGGCTGAGGCGCACCCATACACCGGGAAACCTGAGACAAATTCAGCTGGAGCACAGCGGGGCTCGGCGGATGAAAGAAAAAGGGGCAGCACAAAACCTGGTTGGAACGCAATGCACTCTCCTCAAAGGTAGATAAGCAGGGGATGACTCAGAAGAGCATGGAGCGAATACTGAAACAAAAATAGTCCAAACCAAAACAAAACCATGACATAAAATAGATACCAACAAATAAGACAATGCAGAATAAACTGTGATCTGTCATGAACCTCTTCCTGCGCTTTGACGCAGCGCACGGAGGAGTTGAAGGAAGAATGGGATTCACACGCACGATTAACCACAACACATTTATTAAACACAAAGACAGACAGTTCAAAAATAAAGACTGACAAAAAGGCAATTGTACAAAACGGCTGACGCAACGAGCGTGCAGTGGGCTGACCACTGTGCACCGTGGCCACATACAAACAACATATACACTCGGGAGAACTTGGAGTCCTTTAACGGGCTCAACTGGCTGAGGAGGGAGAAACTGCGCGAAAGAGCCTAAGCGTAGCAGCAATACTGCACACAGAAACGCTAACAGTTTTACTCACAAACACGGGAACAGTCCAAGTAGTCCAAACCTCCCACAAGCACACACAACCCTTGAGAGACATCTGACCATCATACGGTGATTAACGACCGTATGGTTGCGCAATGGTCCAGAAGTGTTTGACTGGCAACGGCCACCGAAGTACAAACACTGCTGGCACCACAAATTGGGCACACCTGGGCGAGGAGCGGGAAAGACAATTACCGGGGAGAAATCAGCTGGCTGTCAAGTGAGAGGGGGCGTGGTCGGACAGGCGAATGTTAGACAACAGCCACAAGAATGTGGGTCAAAGAGGCTGCCTAACAGCCGCTGGCCAGAGCCACGGCTACAGCCATGAAAAAGAAAAAGAACACAGACATAAAAACAACAAGAACTCAAAAGATAACACAATACATAATAAACCCAATACCTGAGCCACAAAGAACAATCAGAACCGAGCCTACAGGAAAACAACGGCTCGGTTTGTGACACGATTGGGGTGCAATCAAACTAATGATGCAAGTACAAAACGTAACAAAAAGAAAATAAAGCCAGACCAAAATGGAACATAACACAGACTCTAGACCCTAGACAAGAACTCAAAACAAATAAGTAAATACATTTCTTCAAATTATTACAAAAAGAAAAGAAAGAACAGAAAAACAACAAACAGGAAAAAACCAATAAAGAAAAAAAATAATTGTCATAACACAAAAACAAAACAAAACAAAAGCAAAGACAACAAAGAACTAAGCATACACAGGAAAAGAACCCAGAAAAAAACATTGCGTATAAAGGAAAACATAACATAAAATGACTATAAAAGAATAACTCACCGGGGGGGGGGGGGGGGGCAAGGAACGGAGGGACCAAAACAAATAACAAAAACAAACCAAAAGAAAACACTCACGATCCACATACTGTCCTACAGGTGGTCTCCAGGGACTCAGGCCTGACTGATTCCTGGCCGGGGCAGTTCGGGCAGCCTACCTGAGTCCCAAGACCACCAGTGTCCATGCTGGAACATGTCAGATGGCCTCCCCGTGTTCCAGCACCAACGACGCAGGAGGAGCAGCGCCACAGGCGGCCTCCCAGCATCCCAAGGCCAACGAGTTGCGGGAGCTGAGAGGCGGCATCCTCCTGGGAAGGGTGGTCGATCAGCGGAATCCTTTCGCAACGCCCAATGGCCCCCCAACAATCCCTGAAAAAGATGAGGGACCCATGGAGACCTCAAGGAAGGGTGTGGCACTCGCAGTGGCCCCGGGCTGGGGCATGGCTACATCTGCAGTGGCCCTGGGCTGGAGCATGGCTGTACCCGCAGTGGCTCCATGCTGGGGCATAGCTGCACCCGTGGTGGCCTGGGGCTGGGGCATGACACCCACGGTTGCTCTTGACTGGAACAAGGTCCCCATCAGCCCCATGTTGACCCATGAAAAACTCAGGCACAGGAGATAGTCAACCAGCGGGACCCTGGCGGCCTCAGGCGGGGAGTCGGTAACACCCTTGGAGACCCTAGACAGTGGGGCAGCAGCGCCCTCGGAGACTTGAAACAGCGGGGCAGCAGTGCCCTCGGAGACTCGAAACAGCGGGGCAGCAGCACCTTTGGGGACCAGAAGCAGTGGGACAGCAGCACCCTCAGGGACCATGAACAGTAGGACAGCAGCACTCTCAGAGACTGAACATGGTGGGATGGCAGCACCCATGGTGGCCTCAAACGGAGGCGTTGCAGCCTTGATGACCTCGGTGACCCAAGACGGTGACTTGGACACAGGGACAGGGACAAACACACACACACCAGGTCAGGGTCACCAGCAGCAGAGAAGCCTGGCAGGGAGGGCTCAGGTGCGGCTGACGGCTGCATCCAGACCTCCCCACCCAGATCCAGGCAAGATCAAGAGCTCGAGCTCCACCGCCGTCCAGGACTCCAGCGATTCTGTCTGGGACCTCTCGGCTTTCTCCTCCAGGCTGTCCACACCTGGTTCAGCCACCTCAGATGGGCTGACGGATGCTGGAGGAGACCTCACCCACAGCGCCTGCTCCCATGCTGGTGAACCCAGGGGATACTCGACTTTCGGCTCAGAATTCCAAGCATGGGTGGTGCTTTTCTCCCATCCCGGACGTGGCCGTAGGGCAGGAAGGTGGACTTCCAAGACTGGTGGTTCCTCCGCTGTCTGGCGGCTCTTTCCCCACAACAACGGACCTTCTGAAGCCACACAAAAACACACAGGAGAGGGAGGCAGGGGTGAGTAAACAGCATCAGGTGGTGAGAACCCAGCTAAACTTGGCTGCCATAACTGAGCCTCATCACCAGGAATAAAGCAGGGTAGATCATTATGAGGGAACAAGGAATGACAATCTACCTGCCTTAATTTCCGGTACCCGATGGTTTCTGCTGCTGAGGTGGGTCCGGACAAAGCTCCTCTGTCCACCACCAGCGCTGCCTGAGAAGGAGGCGGCGCAGGGCGCTGGAGTTCAGAGCTGGTGAGGAGCAGATGGTGCAGCAGTCCGGGAAGGCCCTCTCGAAGACCCGGACCTCGATTCACCGACAGCGCTCCCTCTGATACCATTCTCACAGCAGGTCCTCCAATAGAAAAACTCTCTCCCATCCTTCGGAGTGCAGCATGAGTTATGGGTGACGCTGCACCACTGCCTCTGCCAGGCTTAATTTCCGCAAAGCGTCTGTAGAGGTTGGAGATGCGCGGGCAGCAGCGATATATCTGTCCATTTCCTGGAGCACCACGCAGAGCTCCCACCCCAAGCCTCAGCAATCAAAAGACAGCATCTATGATGGTATGGGTGTGTGTTAGTGTCCATAGCATGGGTGACTTGCACATCTGTGAAGGTACCATAAATGCTGAATGGTACATACAGATTTTGGAGTAACATATGCTGCCATCCAAGCTTTTTCAGGAACGACCCAATGCCAAGTCACATTGTACATGTGTTACAACAGAGTGGCTTCATAGTAAAAGAGAGCAGGTACTAGACTGGAATGCCGCTGTCACAGCTTTTTGGGAATGTGTTGCAGGAATCAAATTCAAAATGAGTGAATATTTGCAAAAAACAATGGAGTTTATCAGTTTGAACATTAAATATCTTGTCTTTGTAGTGTATACAATTGAATGTAGGTCAAAATCATTGTATTTTGTTTGTATTTAGATTTTACTTAACATCCCAGCATTGGAGTTGTAGTTGCAGAGGAAAATATAATAATTTGATCCTGCAACCTTGGCTGTTTAGTGTATGTTTCATTATTTCTGTCTGTGTGCAAGAGATTAATGGATGAGGTAACTATACTCCAGTATCTACTATTTTACTATTATTCTGTCTGTTCTCCCAGAGAACAGTGAACCCTCGTTGCATTCATTCTTTCTGTCAGTTCTTAAATCAAGAGGCTGCCCAGCATTGGTAGTCTTACAGGGCCGCCGGGGTGGCTTGGAAAGCATTGGTCTCTACAGTGGTTATCTTGAACCAATGAAGCAGAGAGAGAAAAGGGTTTCAATTCTTTCAAACCTCTTTTCACCTAGAACTCAAAAGAATGAGGCGATTTTAATTCCCTATGGAAATATGCTTGCAAAGTATTTTTTTGCTGACAGATCTGTCTTTGAAACAAATCTGTTTCTCACAGGTAATTCTGTATTTACAATAATGAAATATGTTCATTTATTTGTATAAGTTTTACATATGCAGTGATATGTGTTCAATGCAAAATGTCATTTTTGCTGGTTTAAAAAAATATTCTACTGAATGAAGACTGAGCTATGCAGTAATAGCAGCTATATTACCTCCTCCTAAGAGGTGATGTGATCAGGGTAGTTTGTTTGTCTGTGTGTCTGTCTGTTTGTTAGCGGGATTATGCAAAAACTACTGGGTGGATTTTGATGAAATTTTCACCAGAAGCGGCTCTTGAGCGACGGATGAACCCATTAAATTTTGGAAGTGATCAATGAGCAAATACCCCCACCAAGGCCCTATCTCACAATGTATGGACGAACAGAAGGATGGAGGGATGGAGGGATGGACAGACAGAGGTACGGAGGGACTGTCAGATGAAAGGAAGAAGGGACGGAGCTTTGGCAGAGGTATGCGTTCTGAATGCTCTCAAATTATCTAATTACTGAGTGCAAAACTTTATTAAAAATGAATGATGCTTTTCTTACTTTGTACAACTATGCCGCCGTAAGTGTGTGAATGGTTGGATAGCAGGATCTGTAAAGGACTTTGGTCATCTAGAGATGAGAATGAAAGTGCTATATAAGTGAATGCCATTTACCATTTTTACAACTACCTGTTAGAAACACCTCCCATATTTATATGTTGGGGTGCTCAGCTGTGCTCATGCAGAATTTATTTTACATTTCTAGTGAATATGAACAATATTTGCTTAGCCTCTAGCCTTGTCTGCTGCAATGCTCCCAGCTCAATTGTGAAGGCAAAGGATCTGGTGATATTTTCCTGATAGTGTGCTCATGGCACATAACCAAAAAAGCATTGTGCAAAACAGAACTTTATGTTGCTATTTTGTTTTCCTTTTTGGGAAAGCCATTATGTGGAAAAAATACATTTTAGAAGATAGTTATCTCCTTATATGCACAAGCATTCAAAATATAAATTGTATTAAGTTAATCATTGGTCAATTTTAAGGAAAAAAAATCTAGCTGAGACTCTATGAGAGATCATTGCCTTACTTTTGCTCTTCTAATGTAAATGCATTCCAAAGAATTATTTTCTATAACCACTATATGTGCAAAACAAGTATTTTTTTCTCATCTTTGGTCACCATGGACTACATTTTTGTCTCCTCTGGTTAGACACCATGGACTAAATTTTTTTCCTCCTCTTTGGTTGCATACCACGGATAACATCTCCCACAAGTCATGTGACTTTGTGTTCTTTTGTCATGTGACCTTCTTGTAGGTTATTTATTGGTCAGAGACACTTCCTGCAGTAGTCTGACATAATGCACGGCTCAGGAGACACACACGCAGGCTCAGAATAGGTTTAACAGTTTATTTAACATCAAGTGTGTGTGTGGATGCTTGTCTGTGGTATGTGAATGTACTGATGGCGGACGTCAGTGTCAGGCACGGAGGCAGGAAACCGTACAGCCAGACAACCCTGGGGAGAGAGCACAGGGAGAAGGTGACGGGCACCAAACCAGTTCAACAGGTAACAGGGGATTTGTTGGCTTACTTGGCAGGGCAGGTGGCAGGCGTGCACAAGGGCAAGTCCAGGAGACAGCAACCTGACGATGCACCTGACAGCAGCAACGAGATGGTGATGCAGAGGCGGAGTCCGCCGCCGGGGAAGATCCACCTGTGCACAGGGGAGAAGCTGGAACACAAGAGGAGGTATGCTTACGCGGGTAATCTTGCTGGTAGGCGAGGGGATTCCTCTGAAGCAAGTAGCCGAAGGGAACAGACGGCTTCAGGCCAAGGCCCAGGGCAGAGAGGCTTATATGCCACACTGTTGACGAGGTGCAGGTGTGCGCTCAGCTGGCGCCGCTAATGAGCGGCGAGTTGTAACAGTACTCCCCCCTCTAGCAGCGCCTCCTGGCGATGGTTTATTGGGGTGCTTCCGGTGAAACTCGGTGATGAGAGAGCGATCCACCACGAACGAGGAGCGAACCCACTGCCTCCATTCTGGACCATAGCCCTCCCAGTCCACCAAATACTGTAGCCCGCGACCCCGGCGTCGGGAGTCCAAGATGGTAGAAACAGTCCAAGCCGGATGGCCATCAATCATCCGAGGCGCGGGCGGTGCAGCAGGAGGAGGGCAGATGGGATCAGACACCACAGGTTTCACCTTGGAGACGTGGAAGGTGGGATGGATGCGGAGGGAGGGGGGAGTAGCAACACGCACAGCCACCGGGTTGATAATCTTGGTGACGGGGTATGGACCCATGAAACGTTTAGCCAACTTCCTCCTCTCACCCTTCAGGTTCACATCTTGCGTGGATATCCAGACCGGTTGGCCTACCTGGTAGGCAGGAGCAGGTCTTCTATGCCGATCCGCCGTGGCCTTATTGCGCTCTGCCGTGCGTAAAAGCGCATTGCGCGCAGTTGTCCAGATGGAGCGGTACCACCTGAGGTGAGCCTGAACCGTGGGGACTGCCGACTCGTTCTCCAGCGAGGGGAACAGAGGGGGATCGTAACCCAGGGACACCTTGAAGGGGGACATCCCTGTGGCTGAGGAGCTAGCGGTGTTGTGGGCGTATTCCACCCAGGCAAGGTGTTTGCTCCATGACGCAGGCTTCGAGGCGGTGATGCAGCGGAGAGCAGCCTCCAGCTCCTGGTTGGTCCGTTCACACTGCCAGTTAGATTGGGGGTGATGGCCGGAGGAGAGGCTTACCTGGGCTCCTAATGCCTTGCAAAAACTCCGCCAGACGTCCGAGGTGAATTGGGGACCGTGGTCGGAGACCACGTGAACTGGTATCCCGTGCAGCCTGACCACATGTTGGATGAGAAGATCTGCCGTCTCCAAGGCAGAGGGGAGCCCCCGCAATGGCACGAAGTGGGCGGCCTTGGAGAAGTGGTCGACGATGGTCAGGACAGTGTCGAAGTTGTTAGAGACGGGGAGACCGGTGACGAAGTCCAATGCGATGTGCGACCAGGGCCTACCAGGAACGGGCAGGGGCTGGAGCAAACCCGCAGGGGGGGAGTTGCTGGCTTTACTGGTGGCACAGATGGGGCAGGCCCGGGCATAGCGGGCAGCGTCCTTGCGCAGTCCCGGCCACCAGAAGGAGCGTTGGAGCAAGTCAATCATTCGGGAGGTCCCAGGATGACAGGCTAGCTTGGACGTGTGAAGCCAATGGATGACCTCCCCCCGAATGGAGGATGGAACGAAGAGCCTTCCCTCCGGTCCGCCGCCCCAGTCTGGCTCCGATTCCTGCGCCTTCCGGACCTTATCCTCGATCTCCCAGGTAACGGCCCCCACGATGCACGACCTGGGCAGGATGGTGTGTACAGCGCCCCCCGAGTCTTCAGGGGCGAATTGCCTGGAGAGGGCATCAGGGAGTCTGTTCTTGGAGCCCGGCCTGAATGTGATGGTGAAACGGAATCTTGCAAAAAACAGGGACCAACGGGCCTGGCGGGCATTCAGACGCTTGGCAGTTCTTAAATATTCCAGGTTTTTGTGATCCGTGAGCACCACAAAGGGCAGGACGGCCCCCTCCAGCCAGTGAC
This sequence comes from Pholidichthys leucotaenia, assembly GCA_020510985.1. Taxonomy (NCBI): domain Eukaryota; kingdom Metazoa; phylum Chordata; class Actinopteri; order Cichliformes; family Pholidichthyidae; genus Pholidichthys; species Pholidichthys leucotaenia. Next base: position 411,345,843 of record CM035840.1, on the reverse strand, counting down.
GCCACTCCTGGAGCACGAGCTTGATGGCGAGAAGCTCCCTTTCCCCCACGTCGTAGTTGCGTTCCGGCGGGGACAAGCACCGGGAGAAGAAGGCGCAAGGCCGTTTGACCCCATCAGCAGGTGACGGCTGAGACAACACCGCCCCCACCCCTGTATCCAAGGTGTCGACCTCCACGATACACTGCAGAGAGGGATCGACCTGGCTGAGGACCCGGGAGGATGAAAACTCCGCCTTCAGCGCCTGGAAGGCTGCCGCGGCCTCTTCAGTCCACTGGAACCGGGTTTTAGGGGAGGTGAGACGGGTCAGAGGACCGACAATGGCTCCAAAGTTGGGCACAAAGCGGCGGTAGAAGCTGGCAAAGCCGATGAATTGTTGCACCTGCTTTCTAGATGTGGGAGTCAGCCAATCTACCACCGCTTTAATTTTAGCTGGGTCTGGGAGCACCTGGTCATGGGAGATGACAAACCCGAGAAATGACGTCTTCTTGGCATAGAACTCGCACTTCTCCACCTTCACATACAACCGATTCTCCAGTAACCTCTGAAGGACCCGTCTCACATGCACCTAGTGCTCATCCCTGGACTTGGAGAAGATGAGAATATCATCCAGGAAAACGAACATGAACAGACTGATGAAGTCCCGGAGAACGTCATTAATCAGGCGCTGAAAGACGGCTGGAGCGTTGGTTAACCCAAACGGCAAGACCAGGTATTCAAAGTGGCCGTTCGGGGTACGGAAGGCTGTCTTCCATTCATCTCCCTCCCGGATCCGGACGAGGTGGTACGCGCTGCGGAGATCCAGCTTGGTAAACCAGGTTGCCCCCTGGAAGGAGTGGAAGGCAGTGTCTATCAGGGGCAGGGTGTAACGGTCCTTCTCCGTGATGTCATTGAGGGCACGGAAGTTGATGCATGGATGAAGAGAGCCATCCTTCTTGCCCACGAAGAAGAACCCTGCACCTAATGGAGATGATGATGGGCGAATAATACCTGCACTGAGAGATTCCTTAAGGTAGGTGTTCATAGCCTCCTTCTCTGGCGCTGACAGGCTGTAGAGACGTCCCGAGGGAAGAGGCGCCCCCTGGCGGAGATTTATGGCGCAGTCGTAAGGCCTGTGTGGAGGAAGAGACATCGCCTTGGACTTACTAAAGACCGCACCCAGGTCGTGAAACTCTGCGGGCACCAAGGAGAGGTCCGGGGGCGCGGCATCCTTGACCACGGGAGGAGAAGATGGAGAGCAGGCAGCGGATTGGAGGCAGGTGCTCATACAAAAGGTACTCCAGGCTGTCACCCTTCCGGTCTTCCAATCCAGGACGGGGTTATGGAGACGGAGCCATGGATAACCCAGGATCACCGGAGACACAGAGGATGGCAAGATGTAAAAGGAGATTTCCTCTCGGTGATTTCCAGAGACGATGACAGAGACGGGGTTTGTCCGGTGGGTCACTTTCCCCAGGGATGCACGGGAGAGATTGATGAGGGTGAGAGGAGTTTTAAGGGGCTGGCAACGGATGCCCAATCGGGTTGCCAGGCTTTGTGAAATGAAGCTGCCTTCCGCGCCGGAGTCCACCAGTGCATGAGTGAGATGCCCTGTAATGTTGTGGCAGAAACAGATGGGCAGCGACAAATGAGTGAGAGGAACTGACTGATAAGCGTCCGCGAGGGTCCCTACAGTGACTCGCGGACCTCCCCGTTTGGGCTTCTCCAGGCAACGCTCCACAGTGTGCTGGTTGTCTCCGCAATACATGCAGAGACCCAACTCACGGCGGCATTGTTTCTCCGCAAGGGGAAGCTTTGCCCGGGCCGTCACCATAGGTTCCGTCTCCTCGGAAACCTCCGGTGGCGGTAACGCCAGGGGGCGAGCTTGGGACGGGCGTGACGAGGCACCCCGCGAGCGAGAAGGCAACTTCTGCTCCGAGGCGCGCTCACGCAGCCGGTTATCCAAGCTGATGGTGATAGAGATTAGCTCCGCAAATGTTTCAGGGAGATCCCGACCAGCCAGTTCATCCCTCAGACCAGAGTTTAAACTGCGGAGGAAGATGAGATGAGAGATGAGATTCAACTTTATTGTCATTACACATGTATGAATACAAGGGAACGAAACGTGACTTGGCATTTGGGCACGCTCTGCAGAACGCATCCAAGGCCGGGGCAGCCGCTAGGCGCCAGTGGATGCCACAGAGGGCGCGTTCCTCCCAGCCAACCTCCTCCGCTGTAACCTGGAAGTCAATGGCGTAATCGGCGGCCGATCGGCTCCCCTGCTGAAGGCTGAGGAGGCGATCGACCTGGACACTCTCAAAACGAGAGTGATCAAAGACTTCCAGGAATAGGTTAATGAACTGGCCATAGGTGAGGGTGGCGTAGCTGGGCTTCGCCATTACGGCATAAGCCCAGGTGAGCGCACAACCCTCCAGGAGATTTCCTATATAGCCAATTCGGCTGTGGTCTGAGGGAAAATCTCCGGGGACGCGCAGGAACACCGACTCACACTGCATAATGAACCCCCGCGCTCCACCGAGCTTACCACTAAAGCGGGCGGGGGTCGGGATAGGTGTGAGTCGGGCTGGGACACCCGGAGCAGGCTGGAGGGCCGCTGGAGCAGCTGGAGCTACGCCTCCCTGACGAGCCGGGGGGAACGGCTGACGGGGGTCCAGGCGGTCTAACCGGTCAGTAATCTTAATCAATTGATTCAGCATCACCTGTTGTTGATGAACTATCAAATCTATTCGAGCCTCAAAGATGGTGAGACGGCGTGTGAGCCCGCTGTCCGCCGAGCCGCTCTGCTGAAGCCGTACTGACATAATGCACGGCTCAGGAGACACACACACAGGCTCAGAATAGGTTTAACAGTTTATTTAACATCAAGTGTGTGTGTGGATGCGTGTCTGTGGTATGTGGATGTACTGATGGCGGATGTCAGCGTCAGGCACGGAGGCAGGAAACCGTACAGCCAGACAACCCTGGGGAGAGAGCACAGGGAGAAGGTGACGGGCACCAAACCAGTACAACAGGTAACAAGGGATTTGTTGGCTTACTTGGCAGGGCAGGTGGCAGGCGTGCACAAGGGCGAGTCCAGGAGACAGCAACCTGACGACGCACCTGACAGCAGCAACGAGATGGTGTGCAGAGGCGGAGTCCGCCGCCGGGGAAGATCCACCTGTGCACAGGGGAGAAGCTGGAACACAAGAGGAGGTATGCTTACGCGGGTAATCTTGCTGGTAGGCGAGGGGGTTCCTCTGAAGCAAGTAGCCGAAGGGAACAGACGGCTTCAGGCCGAGGCCCAGGGCAGAGTGGCTTATATGCCACGCTGCTGACGAGGTGCAGGTGTGCGCTCAGCTGGCGCTGCTAATGAGCGGCGAGTTGTAACATAGTCTGACAACTGATGATGGTGTTTGGATAAACACTGAAACATCTTGTATTTTAATTAGTTTTTAGTCTGGTGTTTTTAAATAAAACTCCTTTTGAAAGTTTATGTGACACCTGGATGTTTGAAAATGAACTTACATAAACAAGTCAGCTCATAATATAAAAGCATTTCACTCAAGGGTGGCTACACTTTTACTATCATTTGGTTTTGGGAAAATTTTAGCATTAATTTCATAACTGACTTGTCATATTGTCGGGGCATGGTGTGGGACTTCTCCACCCAGAGAAGGCAGCTGGGGAAGGGGGGGACAATGGACCGAAAGAAGAGGTGTCACCGGGGGGGTATCAGACAGGACAGTAAGGACTATGCGCCCCCCGCAGAGAGGAGTAACTGCCGGAGCCACTGGAAGAAAAAGGGTCTGAGAGCGGCACTGGCATTATGTCATGTTAATGTGCCACACAGGCTTTGTTCTAAACAACAATGTATTATGGTCAGAAGTTCCAGGTCTCAATGCATGGCATAAAAGATATAAAAGAAGAATGCACAGAGACCCAGGAGCTCTTTTCCTGTACTGCATGTTGGAGATGGAATAAAGTTTCTGTGTCGTACAGCTCGTGGCCTCGTCTGCTTCCTTTTTCCACATTGGTGACCCTAAGATGTTCCATGGAAAGCAAGAGGAGCACCGTCCAGGAGACTACTTGAAAGGAGAGCACCAGCGCCGCGTGCGCTGTCTCAGTCGAGCTCCCAGACTTCTGGCTTCACAACCCGACCACGTGGTTCTTGCACATAGAAGCCCAGTTTGCACTCCGCGGGATAACAACGGACAATACCAAGCATGATTATGTGGTCGCTGTGTTGGATGCATGCGCCACGCAACAGGTGATGAGCCTACTCCAGGAGCTGCCGGCCCAAGGAAAATATGAATCGCTCAAGAGGATGCTTCTCCAGTGCTATACCCTTTCTGACAGTGAGAGGGCAGAGAGACTCCTAACGCATTTGGAGTTAGGGGACAGATCATCAGTGGAGATCATGGAGAGCATGTTGGCGCATAAGGGGAAAGGATGATGAATCTTTCCTGTTTGCCCATTTGTTCCTCAGGAACCTACTGGCCACAGCAAGGGCGATCCTGGCCAACTTGTCGAGGCTGATTGCTAAGGACTACCGCACCCTGGCGCAGGAAGCGGACCGCATCATTTTGGCAACCAGAACTCTCAGCGTGCAGACAGTGGCACCGGCATAAATGAAGGACTCCAGTGAGGTCAAGGAGCCGTTCGTGACAGCCGGGACGGACACCAGGAGATGAAGCTACGGGGCAATATGTTTTTATCATCGCCATTTCGGCTCGAATGCCCAACGCTGCCTGTCGTCATGCCAATTCAAGAAGCTGGGAAGACGGCATGTTTGGGATTCAGTGCAGCTGCAACCGATGGCGGCAGGAACAGACTGCTTTATGTCACGGACACATGTTCGGGGAGACAGTTTTTGGTGAACTCCAGCTCCCAGAAGAGCCTCAGCCTGCCGGTCAATGCAGACAGGGTGGTAGGAGGCAGTGGTCCCAAGCTCATGGCTGCCAACGGATCCAACACCAGGACATTTAGCAAGCGGACACTGACGATATGCTTACACGGACGTAACTTTCAGTGGGACTTTGTGGTAGCTGCATGTTCCGGCCCCACTTTAGGCACAGATTTTTTATGTGCTTATGGGTTGTTAGTCGATGTTGCTAATAGGAGATTATTGGATGCTGTCTCTCTTACCTCACTGCCCTGTACAGCTCGGGGAGCTGGGTCGACAACACTAGCTAACGTTATAGCTGCAGGGGGTAAGTACCAACATTTGCTCACACGGTTCCCAGCACTCACGGTCCCGACTTTTTTGGCTATGGTAACGAAACACGGAGTTGAACACTTTATAACGACAAGCGGCCTGCCGGTGTTCGCGTGACCTCAGTGCTTGGATGCAGCTAAATCGGCAAGCGCACGAGAAGAGTTTGCCAACTTAGAGCAGTTGGGCATCATCAGGTGCTCCAACACCCGGTGGGCATCCATGCTACATATAGTGTCTAAAGCTGACGGGTCGTGGTGACCGTGTGGCGATTTCCAGCGCTTGAATAACGCCATGGAACACGATCGTTATCCCATTCCGCACATCCAGGATTTTTCCATCCACCTGGCTGGGGCGGGTGTTTTTTCAAAAGTGGATATGCTCTGCGGGTGCCATCAGGTCCTGGTGCGTGCGGAAGACATTCCAAAAACAGCAGTAACAACTCCTTTCTGCCTTTTCAAGTTTTTACGCATGCCATTTGGATTAAAAGGTGTGGCACAGACTTTCTAGAGGATGATGGATGCAGTGCTTCGTGACTTGTCCTTCGTTTTTGTCTACTTAGACAACATTCTGGTAGCTAGCATGTCCGAGGAGGAGCACATCGGCCATCTCAAGACAGTTTTCCAGAGGTTGGAGGCGCACGGGCTGATAGTTAACTAGGAGAAGTGCCAGTTCGGTGTGCCAGCGCTTGCACAAGGACGTAAAAGAGTGGGCTGCAGCTTGCGTCGCGTGCAAGCAGGCCAAAGTGCACAAGCACACCAGAGTCCCCCTCGAGCCATTCCAAATCCTGGCCAGGAGGTTCTACCACGTCCACATGGATTTGGTGGGACCCCTTCTGCCGTTGCAAGGTTTCACGCACCTTTTAACAATCATGGACCGCACCATGTGTTGACCTGAAGTGGTCCCGCTGGCTTCTACCACGTCCACAGATTTGACTCGTGCTTTTTGTCGGCTTGGGCTGCACGATTCGGATCCCTGTTGGACATCACTTCCAACAGGGGTCCACAATTCGTTTCGGAACTCTGGTCCACAATGGCCCACAGCCTGGGGGTCAAAATTCACCGCACTACTGCGTACAACCCCCTGGCCAATGGGTTATGCGAGTGTTTTCATGGGTCGCTAAAAGCAGTGCTCAGTGCTTCGCTCCCGAATACAAATTGTGTCGACTACTGGCTTCTTTTTGGGTTGTGCTCCACACCTAAGGAGGATTTAACAGCCTCCCCAGCAGAACTCGTTCTTTCTCAACCACTGCGGATCCCCGGAGAGTTTTCAACGAAAAACCCCGCACCCAAGACTGAATTTTTGCACAGCATGGAGGCTTTTAATGTACCAAGCCCGGCCCACCATTGTTTTCCCCGCACCGTTGTCCCATAAAGCTTGCAGAATACCAGTTTTGTTTTTGTCAGGCACAATGTGCACTGGACCCTGCTGCGCCCACCATACGATGGACCATTCAGGGTGTTGGATCCTGGGGCGAAGCATTTTGTGTTAGACTTGGGGGGACGTAGGGAGACTGTCTGCATCAACAGGCTGAAGCCAGCTTTTGTGTTGGTAGACAAGCAGATGGTGTTGGCCCAAGCACCCCGGTGCGGACGTCCACCATTGGTGGCTCCGCAAGTTTTAGCACTAATTTCATAACTGAATTGTCATATTGTGGGGGAATGGTGTGGGACTTCTCCATCCAGAGAAGGCAGCTGGGGAAGGGGGGAACAATGGACCAAAAGAGGAGGTGTCACCGGGGGTATCAGACAGGACAGTAAGGACTATGCCCCCCCGGGGAGAGGACTAACTGCCAGAGCCGCTGGAAGAAGAAGGGTGTGACAGCAGCGCCGGTGTTATGTCATGTTAATGTGCCACACAGGCTTTGTTCTAAACAACAATGTATCATGGTCAGAAGTTCCGGGTCTCAATGCATGGTATTAAAGATATAGAAGAGTAATACACGTAGACCTGGGTGCTCTTTTACTGTGCTGTATGTTGGAGATGGAAAAAAGTTTCTGTGTTGTCCAACTTGTGGCCTTGCCTGCTTCCTTTCTCCACAATATCATCAAAATAACACTGAAATAGAAATAAATGGACGTGGATATAATTAGAGTTAATATTGTGTAGAGATTAAATTTCAAACACTCAAATGAAAAGGGGCTTTCAGTTTATTTTAATAACCTACAGCATTTTTAATAACACAGTATTTTTGAATAATGGGCCATTTGGTTCAAATACCTCTAAGGCTCTAATTTTTCTTGGATCCTCACTGTTTTACTGGAGTTTGGCCTAATTAGACATGTCAGTTTCTTCAGTTTCTAATAGTTACGGTTTCTATGGTAATCTTTAGAGTATAAAGGGTTGGCTACACTGGCAGGAGACATCAGCAGGAAGTAACAGAATTATTAACAGATCTTATTTTCTGAATTGCAAATAAAAACAACAACAACAACAAAAACCCATCTAATCTGTCTAAACACCATGGACAATACATGTTTAAGAAACATAAAACAACCTTAAATTACATCAGATTTTTATGAACACTGTGTTTAGTAAACAGCATACTCTGCTGTCCTATGCTCTAACACACACACACACACACACACACACACACACACACAAAAACCGTTAGTAAACCAAATAATTTGCAAATTCTTCAGTTGTACTCAGGGCCGGATTAAGGAGATTGTGGGCCCCTGGCCTTGAACAATGTTTTGGGCCCCCCCACATATTTATGGGAGTATGATATGACAAAATGGCCTTATTTGCATGCACAGTAATAAACCATTTATAATCAGATTTCTGGAGTTATCTGATTATTAAAGTAGTATGTGAAAACAATAATAAGATAAAAGGCAATTATTGTGTTAAAGTGAAATTACATTAACACACGTAGTTTATTGTCCAGTAACCCATTTATTCAGTGCATGTAAACATGTCAAATATGATTACCATTATCTGATTATCCCCAGTTATCAGATTATTGTGGCCATGCAGCCGGAGTCACTGATGGATCAGCTTGACCTTCAAGGTCCTAAATTACTAAGGCAGTGGCTATGGCTACGGAACCAGACCCATAGAATTCTTGTTACAGATACGGCTCAAATTTGATTGACCAGTATGTTCTATTAATGCGTATCTTAAAAGCAGCAGGCTACAGGTACGGAAATCTGTGGCATTTTTTTGTTTCAAAATAGGGGCATGCGAGGCTGTGCGACACCACATTTAAATCGCCCCCCGCCTCTCTGCCACTCTCCGTTCCCTCCGCTCTCTCTCTCTGCTGGCACCCCAACCTGCTCTGCCTCAATCCTGCTGCTCTTCAGCTCTTCCCTCTTCCCTCGAGGTAGCCAAGAGTATCTGTCTGACTGGTTAATGTTATAACCAACCAGGCTAAGCAGGAGTAGTTATGTAGCTACTAACGGTCTGTCCAAACTCGCCTGTTTCAGGGGTGCATTACCAAACTGGAAATTCACAGCAAAAAAATACAGACTTTGGACTGTGGTGAGATTTTGCGCTAAATAATGTTTTGTAAGTGTCACCATGGGTTGAGATGCCGTCTCGGCACTGAGCCCATGTTTTCCCTCATCCCTGCCTCCCATTGAGCAGCGTCTCAGCTGGCCCCCAGCTGGCAGCATTATGGACGGCTGGGGCCAATTAGTCTTCATCAGCTGGGGCGCTGCCAATGAGGATAAATAGGAGCAGCCTCGATGACTCGGGGCTGCGACATAAGCACTGCTAGGCTGAAGCCCCTTCGTCTGGTGTCAGCCTCAACTCCCCTTGCAGCATTCCTGTGTTTGTATCCCGCTGTGAGGATGTACGTCTTGCTACCCCCACGTCCGGTACGAGCTGCTTACCTCTGCGCTGTGCAACCTGTGAGTGTACCTCTGCATGAGTATCTGTGCTCTCCTCATCCCTTATCCCTTACCCAAAATAAACCATCTCGACTCACTGGCTTGTCCCTGGCTCTGATTGCCCGGCTCCCTAGAGCCGGATATGACAGTATGTCGCAGCCAGAAGAGTTGCCGGCGGCCGTGAGTCGCTGTGGAAATGTACCTTTCTGTCCGGGTGTCAGCGCTGCTAGCATGCCGTTTCCCAGGAGTCACTTCCGGCGCCAGGGCGACGAGCTAAGGTCCATCTCGGAGGCTGTCGACGGGACATTCTTCACCCTGCACGACGCCTCCAACGCGAGACGCTGGCATCCGGGCCGTGCTGAGGAACTCCTGGACTGTCACCCTCACTCTCTGTACCATCTGGAGGACAGTGCCAGGATAGACGTTGCAGGTACACAGCGAGAGAAGCTCCACGGGGTGGATGGAAATCCCGGCAGGGAGTCGAAGTGGGCGACGTCTTTCCCCGCTTCGGAGTCCCGTTCCTGCCGCCATTCCAGTCCGGGAGTTCGCGCCAACCAGAGGACTTCCCCCGACCTGCGCCACGTCACTCGGGATTCCCTTCTAGGAGCCGCAGCTGACAGCAGTTATGTCCGGGGTCGAGTGGCTGTCGCGAGCTCTACTGTGTTTCCTGTCACCACCTTCAGGCATGTGGCGGCGGCAGTGAGATTGATGGTGAGGACTTCAGGGCTACGAAGCTTTCCCGTGCTCGACGCCTTCCTCGTCTCGATCTCCGATCTGGAGCGGCGAATCCTGGGTTTCCCCCTCGCTTCGTCCCCTGGGAGTAGTCGTCATCACATCGCCGAGTCACCTCTGCACGAACCTCGTCCGGATCCAGTTCTGGGTCATCGTCAGGACCGTTCCTCCCACGCAGCTGTCATCCCTTCGCCTCGTCAGTGTGGAGATCCTACAGCCTCGTCCCCTGAGCCTCGTTCCCCCGCTGTCATTCCTGGACATTCGGGCTGGCTCACCCCGGCTGTTTCCCCCTCCTCCTCGACGCGCTTCCTGACCGCTGTGTGTGCCTGGAATCCCGGCCTGGTGAGCTCTCTGCTGGAGACAACGCGAGCGATCCTCAGACGAATTCCCGGGGGGTCCTCCGTTATCGCCGGGCGGGGAGAGGAAGAAGCAGATTCCACTACAGCAGGCGATACTCAACCTCCAGGGGGCAGGCAAGTCATTGTTTTTTCACACCTGCTTAATGATTTGCTCTGTCACATCCCTGGAGGAGAAGTTCAGGGTTCGCAGCTCCCTGAACTCTCCCCACCTGCTGTAACCTGTTTTCCTAATCCCGCATCCTCTGTGTCTCTCTCCGCCGAGCGGTCCCCGGCTCCGGGTCAACGTGGTGGGATATGGAGAGGGCCTGTGGTTCTGCAGCTACATTGCGGACGGAGGAGGGGGACTGACTGCTGCGTGGAGTCTACGCTGACGACTGAGCGTCCCTGGGTCTCCACGGAGGAGCGGTTCGGTCCAGCGGGACGAGATTCTTCTGGCTTCACGCCGAGTGGGTCGTCGGCGGGGTTACCTGAGCTGGAGGGATCTCAAGCTGCGCTGACCATCGTGCTGGCTGCGGGGCCCGACGCGGCTAGATGGGAGCCTGACAACGACCTCCTGACGACGGATCCTGGATCTTCGCAGTCCTGGACGGCGTCAGAACCCGAGATCAGGCGAGTGCTCTCCTTTCTTTTCTCTCTTTTTATCTTTGAGCACTTCAGCCTATCTCCAGGGGAGACGAGCAGGGTGCAGCCGCCCGCTGCGTCTGAGCTCGTCTCGCCGGGTTCTGGCGCTGCCGGTGATCCTGATCCCGGTTCTGTTTTCTCTTCTGAGCCTTCTTCCAGGGTCACCGGCGAGGAGTTGCTGTTCCTCGTGGTGCTGGAGGGTCCGGGTTCAACGTTGGAGGTCGGTTCTGGTGCAGTGTCCAACGTGGGTTCGCCCGAGACCCAATCGGGGTCCAACGTGGGTTCGCCTGAGGCCCGATCGGGGTCCGACGTGGGTGCTGCCCCAGTGTTGTCCAGGTCCGGTGAGGAGGTGGCCGTTTCCCTGAGGCCCGCCGCCCTCGTCATCGGCTCTCCCCTGAGCCTCTTCCACCGGGATCCGCTCTGACCCTTCGTCCGTCTCAACGGTCCTGGTGGTTGAGTGATGCGGGTCGACGACCCGACCCGCAAAACTTTCGGTTCGGCGATCTGGTTTCCCCCCACTGGTCTGTGTTTGCCTTTGGGCGGCCTGGTTCGGCAGCCGTTGGACTGGATTCCTGGGATCTGGGTCCAGAGTTCGCCGTCCGAACATTTCTCTTCCCCTGATTCGCCAGCTGGACAATGGGCGGGGAGATCTCCGGAGCCATCTCGGCTATTTTTGGACTCTGCCTGCCATACACCTCGGGTGTCACTTTTTCTTTTATCGTTATTAAGGTCACTTGGGTGTAATGTCTGTCCTGTTGGTGGATGTGTATTTATAGTGCTGTGCGTTTTCCTTCCCTCGTACCCAGCATTTTATTTTTTGTACCATGTTTTTAGTCTCGTTTTTGCATTGTAGAGTTATGTTTTGTTCCCTTTCAGACCATACTCTGCAGTTGCCCATTCATTCCAGTCACTTTCATTTCTTTAGGTGACTGTGGGTATTTATATATTCATGTGTGTGGGTTTTTCTTTGCCTGCACTCAGTATTTCTTTTTTATGCCCTGTTGGTTCATTATAGAGTCATGTGCCTTGTTTTCCGTAACACCATGCTCTGTAATTGTCCATTTGTTCCAGTCACCCTCACTTTTCTTGGTGACTGTGTGTATGTACTTATATTGGTGCTGTGTATTGTGTTTTCCCTTTATTTGACCATACTCAGCATTTTTTGCCCTGTACCTTTTTGGTGGTTCTTTTTTTTTTTTCTTGCTCTGGGTCACGCATGGTTGGTACTCTCTGGGTAGTATGTAACCGGCGTGCTGACCCAGTTCTTCTCCCCATCTGTACCTGGGTTAATTGTTCTGTTGTCAGTATTGTATTTGGGTTTTTCTTTCCCGCTACCCTACATTGCCCCATTGGTGTTGTCCTTCCCTTGGCTTCTTCCCCTCCGGTCCGCCTCCCTTCCTCCCACCCTAGGTGGGGGGGGGGGGGGCTGGGATGTTCCTGGTCGTTCAGGAGCCCGACCTTGAGGGAGGGGCTCTGTCACCATGGGTTGAGATGCCGTCTCGGCACTGAGCCCATGTTTTCCCTCATCCCTGCCTCCCATTGAGCAGCGTCTCAGCTGGCCCCCAGCTGGCAGCATTATGGACGGCTGGGGCCAATTAGTCTTCATCAGCTGGGGCGCTGCCAATGAGGATAAATAGGAGCAGCCTCGATGACTCGGGGCTGCGACATAAGCACTGCTAGGCTGAAGCCCCTTCGTCTGGTGTCAGCCTCAACTCCCCTTGCAGCATTCCTGTGTTTGTATCCCGCTGTGAGGATGTACGTCTTGCTACCCCCACGTCCGGTACGAGCTGCTTACCTCTGCGCTGTGCAACCTGTGAGTGTACCTCTGCATGAGTATCTGTGCTCTCCTCATCCCTTATCCCTTACCCAAAATAAACCATCTCGACTCACTGGCTTGTCCCTGGCTCTGATTGCCCGGCTCCCTAGAGCCGGATATGACAGTAAGTCACATAAAACAAGTTACAGACATGTTAACAACAGAAAAAAAATGATTTTTGTTGGAGTGTCACTTTAAATTTTGGTGATGATATGAGAGTGCATATCAAGACTCCACCAAGGACCTTGTTCGTATTTGAGCGCAAAACCTACCGGATGGATTTGGATGAAATTTTCACCAGAGGTGGTCCTTGGGCTACATAGAAACCCATTACATTCTGGTGATGATCTCAGAATGCATACCGCCACCATGGCTCTTATCTTCTCACAGTGTGTTAGCAAGAATCCTCCAAAACGACTGGATAGACTTTGATGCAATTTTCACCGGAACTGGCTCGTGGTCTACACACGAACCCATTACATTTTGGAGGTGATCTGTGAGGGAAAGAGGGAGACTTGGCGGAGGTCTGCAGCTGAACGCTCTGAAGACAGTGGAGATAATTGTGGACTTCAGGAAAGTCACAACCCCTCTGCCCCCCCTCACCCTCATAGGCTCTCCCATCACCACTGCTGATTCCTTCCGCTTCCTAGGCACTACCATCACCAGGGACCTCAAGTGGGAGCCGACCATCAGCTCACTCATCAAAAAAGCCCAGCAGAGGATGTTCTTCCTGTGGCAGCTGAGGAAGCTCAAGCTACCCACCAAGATGTTAGTGCAGTTCTACACAGCCATCATCGAGTCCATCCTCACCACCTCCATAACCGTGTGGTACGCAGGAGCCACTGCCAGGGACAGACTAAGGCTGCAGCGCGTCGTGTGCACTGCTGAGAAGGTGATCGGCTGCAAGCTCCCATCTCTCCAGGATCTGTACATCTCCAGGACCCGGAGGCGTGCTGGCCGGATCATAGCCGATCCCTCACACCCTGGTCACGTACTGTTTGCCCCGCTCCCCTCAGGTAGAAGACTTCGGTCCATCCAGACTAAAACCTCCCGTCACATGAACAGCTTCTTCCCCTCTGCCATCAGACTGCTGAACACTAAGTGACTTATTGACTCTTGTGCACTATGTACAGCAGCTCAACCAGACTCATGTCAATCATCACTGTTTTCTTCCTGCATTACCGACTGCACTATATAGTTCTCCACAGTATCTGCTGCTCGCCAATATATTTTAACTGCTGACCAGTATACACTTTATTGCATGTATAGTTTATTTCTTTTATTTTATCATGTTTAATGTTGCAGCATTGCACCGAGACAAATTCCTAGTTTGTGTACTACATGAACAATGGCAATAAACCTGATTCTGATTCTGATTCTGATTCTGATTCTGCGCTCTCTGAGTGCTTTTCTCTTTTTAACATTGTGATCTGTGGTGAAAGTAGGGAGCAGGTGAAGGGAACCTGGAGAGATGGAGGTATATACTGGACAGAAGAAATGAAAGTGAGTAGAAGCAAGACAGAATATGTATGTGTGAATTAGAGGGAGGCAGGTGTAAGATAAAGATGCAAGGACTAGACAGTGAACGTAGATGAGTTTAAATACCTGGGGTCACCCATCCAAAGCAATAGAAAATGCACAAGAAAGGTGAAGAAGACAGCAGGACAGACAGCAGGGTTGAATTAATGGAGACGGGCATGAGGGGTGATCTCTCACAGGAAAAATAGCAGCTTGGGCAAAAGGGAAGATTTACAAGTCAGTAGCGAGACCTGCTATGATGTATGGTTTTGAGATGGTGGCACTGATGAAAAGACAGCAGGGAGAGTTGGAGGTGGCAGAGTTGAAGATGCTAAGATTCTCACTAGGAGTGATTATGAGGGACAGGATTATAAATGAATATATCGGAGGGACCGGTCAAGTCAAACGCTTGGGAAACAAAGTAAGAAAGGCAAGGCTGAGATGATTTGGACGTGTGCAGATGAGGGACAGTGGATATATTGATCAGAGAATTTTGAAGATGGTGCTGCCAGGCAAGAGGAGGAGAGGAAAACCATAGAGAAGAGTCATGGATGTAGGAGAGGGTTGGTGTGAGAGAAGAGGATGCAAGGGTGAGAAGGAGGCAGACGATCCGCTGTGATGACCCCTAAAGGGAGTAGCCCAAAGAAAAAGTGGCTTTACCAAATGTACATTAAGGCAAATACGCATGCCTATGTGCAAAAAGGGTTCATTGTGTGCTGCATTGGAGCTGATGTAATACAGAGCCACACTACCACATCATGAATATCTTTGCTGTAACACTGACACTCGACACTTACTTTGCTATTATGGAGTCATGTGCCAAAAAAACCCCCAAAAAACTAAGCGGACACAGTAAAAGTATAAAAGTGGAATCATCAAATAACTAATCGTGTCCCCAATTTCCAATTTATGTCTTACTAAGAGATGAGCAAAATCAGAGTGGTCAGCCACTGACAAAAAAAAAAAAAAAAAAAAAAAAAATCTTGAATACAATTCAAGATTGTAGTATATCTTGATATTTTTTTTTATTTATTTTTTTTACATTAACAGGTTCAGGACTGAACATGACGGGGTATTGTTTTAAATAGAAAATAGGCAGTACACGATCAGTTAGGTCCTGATGAAAAGATATATTAGGACCACTTCATTGGAGGACATAACTGACAGCAGCTTTTAGCTTAATCAGACAGCATAAGTGCCATAAAAATTGATTACAAATGATTCCCCAGGTAATAAAGTATTGATGTTTGACAGCACTTGATGTGTAAACAGGACAGTTATTTATATGCTCTACAAAGTGCTGATGCTAGTTGTAATGCATTAGTTATATGCCATTCACACAGCATATTAGTAGTAACTTCTAATCCACTCTCCTTATTTTTCATCTTCAAAGAAGCATAATTTTTCACTCTGAATTGTACACATATCTTTTTTGAAAATGTTTGATTTCCTCTGTTTCAAAACAAGTGAGCATTCTTTCCATTTCAAATGACTTTGTTTTTGTTTTGTCATTAAATTAGTTCCTACAACAGAACATATCTAGACAGCCTTGTCTATGAAGGATCCCACTCAAGATTTGCTGACTCCACTTTAGTACTAATTGTTAGCATTAAAACACAATTAAAAAAGTGACGATCAAGCAGAGACATAAACAAACTCTGACCAGCTAACTGAAAAATTAAAGAATGATTTAATCCCCAGTGTGAATGTATTTGACTCTTGTAAGGGAAACATTACTAATGAGCATGCCTTTTTAAAAATATAGAGGGATATACTGTAGAAAACAAATTAAGGGCAATCTAAAGGTTTGGGTATTTTTAAAGGAAAGAATGTTGTTCTATTTTATGATATCATTTTAAACTGTCAATTTTGCATAATCAAGCATAGGGATATTATGAGTTTGTGTTTAAATTAACATGTTAACAAGGGCAAGGCTTCCACATTTTACTTGTGTGTCTGCCATGGGAGTAGGTCATCTGCACGTAAGTGTGGTCTCCTGAACCTTGGGCATAGTATTGTCACTCCATCAATACATATTTATCAGCATCAGAGAGTCATTCATTTACCAGATTGGAAAATGGGCAGTGAAGAGAGCTTGACATTCTCTTTGTGCTGAATTGCTCTCACTTGACACCCAACTTGCTGATTGATGAGAAATATTATGGCCTGCAGGAAAAGCGCCGTCCAAGATGAATGAGAGTGATGCTGAACCTCTCGTCACATCTCAGGATCACAACTCTTTATTAATATTTTGTTTGGGCCTGCACCTATCCATCCCTGTTTATGTTACACAAGTTGGATTGCATCTGTCATATCAGGTATTTACCAGCATTTGTCTCGTGGCTGTCTGGTGTTTAAATGTGTGTGTGTGCATGGATGTGATTTTCTCTCTGCTACATCGCATGTCTCTGGTTTTCATATTAACTTGCTAGTTGGGTATTATTCTGGGAGAGCATTACAAGAAATACAGCACAAGCATTTAAAACATAAACCGTAAATTTACAAGACAAAACAGAATGGCTTTTGAAATTCAGCTTCAATTCCAAATTAGTTAATACAGATTAAAAAAAAACAACAAAAAAAAAAACCAACCATGTGAATGTTAACCATTTTGTTTTACAAGTAACACTTGAATTTTTAAACCTTTCATTTTTACATTTTATGTCCATAATACCAAAATAGAAATCTGATTGCATTTGAAGTTTTTCCTTAAATTAATTCATTTGCTGTTCACCTGCTAAAGATGAGGTGGAACTACATAAATGCTTCTATCAGTGTCAACATGTTTTCTCTACTTTTAATTTTCCAGAATTTCGAGATAAGGCTTTGTTGGCAAGATAAACAGTGATCACAATGAGTTGCCCAAGGTGTGGAAAAAGTTGTAATAACTATGGCAGGCCAGAAGAAGGTTGTGCAACTTTTTAACAATACAACGTACAACTTCCTGTCAACCGCTGAACTTTTAAAATAGTGGCTGTTAGTGAAAAGTAAACATATTCAACAACTAAATTCAATTTTTCTTGCCTGAATTGTTTTCAGAAACAGTGTTTGCTGTTTGGTTGTGAAGATATACAAGAACATTTTTAACATTACAGCATTATCTTAGCTAGGTAAACAGACTTGAACAGACAGCCCACAGTTGACCAATAAGGTGCAGTTTGTGTGGTTTGTAAAATGATGTCAGTGTCACAGGCTTGTGAATGGCAAGTGACTGACATACTACAATGGATATAAAAGTCTACACACCCCTGTTCAAATGCCAGGTTTTTGTGATGTAAAAAAATGAGACCAAGATAAATCACTTCAAAACTTTTTCCCACCATTAATGAGACCTAAAACTTGTACAACACAATTGAAAAACAAACTGAAATCTTTTAAGGGGAAAAAACAAAAAATAAAAAAAAACAACTTACAATAACCTATATACATGGTTGTATGTTTGTCACACTTAAATGTTTCACATCATCAAAAAAAATAAATATTAGACAGAGATAACACAAGAAAATACACAATGCAGTTTTTAAACGAAGGTGTTTATTATTAATGGTAAAAAAAAAAAAAAAAATCCAAATGTACATGGCCCTGTGTGAAAAAGTTATTGCCTCCCCTGTTAAAAAATAGATTAACTGTGGTTTATCACAACTTTGGAAAGCTGAGCTCAATTTCTCTAGCCACACCCAGGCCTGATTACTGCCACACCTGCTCTCAATCAAGAAATCACTTAAATAGGACCTGCTTGACAAAGTGAATAGACCAAAAGATCCTCAAAAGCTAGACATTATGCTGCGATCCAAAGAAATTCAGGACCAAATGGACAGACAGACAGACAGACAGACAGACAGACAGACAGATAGATAGATAGATAGATAGATAGATAGATAGATAGATAGATAGATAGATAGATAGATAGATAGATAGATAGATAGATAGA
Source organism: Pholidichthys leucotaenia (assembly GCA_020510985.1). Lineage (NCBI taxonomy): Eukaryota > Metazoa > Chordata > Actinopteri > Cichliformes > Pholidichthyidae > Pholidichthys > Pholidichthys leucotaenia. Next base: position 411,327,845 of record CM035840.1, on the reverse strand, counting down.
TAGATAGATAGATAGATAGATAGATAGATGTACTTTATTGATCCCAAACTGGGAAATTGCAGTGTAATAGCATCATGACAGTAGACAACCAAACTATAAAAACACACACATGACAGACAAAGGGATTACCCATGGAAAGTAAAACTAACACTACTATAAAAAAAAAAACATCTATCTACATCATAGCTGAATAGATGGTGACCCGTATAGACAAGTGAATCATAGGACTATCAGGAGCAGAGTGAGATGTGAGGTACCAATTAGACTGTAAGGTGCAGTATGGTAGCATAGTTATGACCAGGATACAACACCAGAGTGAGTTATTGTACAGTGAAATGGCATGTGGCAGGAAAGATTTCTTGTACCTAACCATTCGACAGTGAAGCTGTAGCAGTCTGCCGGAGAATGTGCTCCACTGTCTGTCCAGTATGTGGTGGAGGAGTTGATCAGGATTGTCCATGATGGATCGCAGTTTACTTAGTGTCCTCTTCTCCACCACTGTCTCAAAGGTCTCTGGCCTGAGACCAATTACAGAGCCAGCCCTCTTGATAATCTTGCCAAGTCTGTTGTTGTTGCTGGCTCTGATACTGCTACCCCAACAGACAGCAGCAAAGAAGATGATGCTGGTGACAGTGGTCAGGTAGAAAAGCTCCAGCATCCTGCTGCACACATTGAAGGATCTCAGCTTCCTCAGGAAGTAGAGTCTGCTCATCCCCTTCTTGTGTGCAGCATCGGTGTTGGATATCCAGTCCAGCCCGTTGCCGATCCTGACACCCAGATATTTGTAGTCTTCGACCAACAACAAAGTTAATTGAGATCTATCATTCTGGAAAAGGCTATAACATTATTTCTAAAGACTCTAGCGAACCATAGTGAGAGCCATCATTCACAAATGGCAAAAACATGGAACAGCTGTGAACCTTCTCAGGAGTGGCTGGCCGACCAAATTTACCCCAAGAGCGCAGCGATGATTCATCCAAGAGGTCACAAAAGACCCCACAACAACATCCAAAGAACTGCAGGCCGCACTTGCCTCAGTTAAGGTCATTGCTCATGACTCCACCATAAGAAAGGGACTGGGCAAAAATGGCCTGCATGGCAGAGTTCCAAGATGAAAACTACTGCTGAGCAAAAAGAACATAAAGGCTCGTCTCAGTTTTGCCAGGAAACATCTTAATGATCCCCAAGACTTTTGCAAAAATACTCTGTGGACTGATGAGACAATAGTTAAGGATAAGGATAAGAACCTGCACTTATATAGCGCTTTTCTAGTCTCAAAGCCCACTCAAAGCACTTCATTAGTACTAACCCTCTATTCTAAAGGCCTATAGGAGACAGATATCTAGGAACAATTTAGAACAACCAATGAACCTAACATGCATGTCTTTGGATTGTGGGAGGAAATCGGAGCCCCCGGAGTAAACCCACGCAGCACAGGGAGAACATGCAAACTCCACACAGAAAGGTTCCTACCCCTGCCAGCCTGGGGATTCGAACCTGGAACCTTCTAGCTGTTAGGCAACAGTGCTAACCACTGCACCACCGTGCTGCAAAAGTTGAACTTTTGGGAAGGTGTGTGTCCCATTACATCTGGTGTAAAAGTAACACAGCATTTCAGAAAAGGAACATCATGCCAACAGTAAAATATGGTGGTGGTAGTGTAATCGTCTGGGGCTGTTTTGCTGCTTCAGGACCTGGAAGACTTGCTGTGGTAAATGGAACCATGTATTCTGCTGTCTACCAAAAAATCCTGAAGAAGAATATCCGACCATCTGTTTGTGACCTCAAGCTGAAGTGCACTTGAGTTCTGCAGCAGGACAGTGATCCGAAACACACCAGCAAGTCCACCTCTGATTGGCTTAAGAATAACAAAATGAAGACTTTGGAGTGGCCTAGTCAAAGTTCTGACCTGAATCTGATTGAGATGCTGTGGCATGACCTTTAAAAAGCAGTTCAGGCTTGAAAACTCTTCAATGTGGCTGAATTACAATAATTCTGCAAAGATGAGTAGGCCAAAATTCCTCCACAGCGCTGTAAAAGACTCATTGCCAGTTATTGCAAATGCTTAAATGCAGTTATTGCTGCTCAGGGTGGCCCAACCAGTTATTAGGTTTAGGGGGCAATCACTTTTTCACACAGGGCCATGTAGGTTTGTATTTTTTTTCCCCTTAATAATAAACATCTTCATTTAAAAACCACATTTTGTGCTTACTTGTATTATCTTTGTCTAATATTTAAATTTGTTTGATGATCTGAAACATTTAAGTGTGACATACAAAAAAATGAGAAATCAGGAAGGGGTAAACACTTTTTCACACCACTGTGTCTCAGTCTCTCAAGGTTCCTTTAAAGCACCGTCGCACATGGCCCCCAGAGATGTGCTCTTGCCTCTGTGCTACAGTGAGGCCAGGCACTGCTGATGGCACACTTGGGCCCTCAGTGCAAATGCTGGTCAAAAGGTGGAAGCACACCTCTGCACCACATCAAGCCCTCTTTTAGAGGCTCTTCTGATGATTGTCTGTTCCTCCCATCTCTTTGGAAGCCATGAAAGAACTTATTAGCTGGGATGGGAGACCCTCAATTTTATTTATATAGCATATTTCAGATGACACGCATAGACTCAATGTGCTTTAAGGCATTAAATCAACAAAAATAGCATACACAAAAATATACACAAATATACACAAACATAAAAACAGTATTCACAAAAGTCTACAGATCAACTGTGTACGTCGACAGAAAAGTACATTTATAAATATTATAAATATTTCATAGTCACTCATGAAGTACCAATCAGCTGATATTAATTTCCAGAGATAGGAGGTAGAACTACTTTCTAACAGCTTTTGGATTTCTGCTGATTCCCTGCCTTTCCATGCCTCAGTGTACTTTTTTTTTTCCTAATGTGTTCAATAACTTTTTACCTGTTTCATTCTACTTTAGTCCAAATAACTTTACTTGTGAACTTAATTTTTTCATTTCCCTATATGGATGGATTTCTGAAGTTAATACAAATATTTGGTGACAATTTAATGTAAGTAGCCTTATTAGAAATTTACTGAGAGGCATTAAAACGCAACATAACAAGAAAACCCAGCCACAGGGGGTGCACAAACCAGTGTATTCCCTGTGTCGGGTTAAGGATTAAGTTTTGTTGAATATCTGTATGCATCTTTGGGCGAGAGGCAGGGCACACCCTGGACAGATCGCCAGTCCATCGCAGGGCCAACACAGAGAGACAGACAACCATTCACTTTCACAGTCATACCTAAGGACAATTTTAGAATCCCCAGTTTGATGTCAATTAACCTAATGTGCCTCTCGTCCAAAGATGCTGGGATAGGCTCCAGCCCCCCCGCGACCCGAAAAGGATTAAGCGGAAGAAGATGGATGGATGGATGAATATCTGTATGTCCAGATGATCTGAATTTTGGACTAATAACCATTAGCTAGTAAATATTAGGAAGTGTACCTTCATTTGAGTTTTACTTCATTTCAGTGAACCTGTAACCACGTGACTGTGACCCTCGGGTCAGGAGCATTACACCAAATTAATCACACCTGTGGATGCACACCTTATGTATACCCCTTGCATCCACCCATTCTTCCTCTTTCTATCCTCCTGGTCAGTAAGAGCTTATACCAGTCTGTTTAACATTGTATTTTTGTGCTGTTTGGGCTGCCTTACCCTTGGAACCCCATCGCTGTGTCATAAAATTGTTGTGTTTTCTGTTCAGTGAGAGAAGGTTTGCAGCGGCTGTGCAGCATGACGTGAACATGACGTGAACGGTGGCTAAACTGTCATCTCTGCTGGAGTCCGAGTTCCACCCTATGCAGGACATACTGAATGCACTGAGGAGCTCATTTAGCAGCAGACTACATCATCCCAGGTGCACAACCGAGAGGTTTCGCAGGTCCTTCCTACCAACGGCTGTCAGACTGTACAACCTAAGCAGGGCCGCTCGCAGAGATAGCAAAAAGACGTAACAACCTAATAGTTTTTGAATGCAAAAGATGCAATAGACTTACACAATGGTCCCCTCCGGCATACAACTAGGAAAATACCGGTCGCTATGGAGGGTGAGAATATGTATGGGCACATAATCATACCATGTAGGATAACTAAGTAGACGGTTGTGCTGTTTCATCCCATCTAGCTACAATGCTCTGCACTGTGTGTTTATATATCTACATATTATTCCGTCTAGCTACATTGCTCCGCACTGTGTGTGTTTATATATTTACATATTTATTCCATCCAGCTACAATGCTCTGCACTGTGTGTCTGTGTGTGTGTGTATATATATATATTTTATAGTAATACGTACATATGTTTATTAGCTGCTCTTGCTTGCTTGTTTTTTTTCTTGCCTTCTGATTGTTGCTCTGAGTGTTGCTATCCCTGTGCTGTTGCAATCCTGGAATTTCCCCGTTGTGGGACTAATAAAGGCTTATCTTATCTTATCTTATCTTATTCCATCTAGCTACAATGCTCCACACTGTGTGTTTATATACTCATATATTTATCCCATCCAGCTACAATGCTCTGCACTGTGTGTCTGTGTGTATATATATATATATATATTTATAGTAATATGTACATATGTATATTAGCTGCTCTTGCTTGCTTGCTTTTTTTTCTTGCCTTCTGATTGTTGCTCTGAGTGTTGCTATCCCTGTGCTGTTGCAATCCTGGAATTTCCCCGTTGTGGGACTAATAAAGGCTTATCTTATCTGATCTTATCTTATCTTATCTTATCTTATCTTATCTTATCTTAACTGTCTGTACCCACTTAGAGGTATGTAATATATGCTTGCCTTCTTTCAGCCGGGACTGTTAACAATTTAGCAGCATGAGGTATGTTCTACCCTTATCTGCTTAAAGGTTTGTGATGTATTTTTTGTTTGTGTGCCTTCTCCATCCATCCATCCATCCATCCATCCATCCATCCATCCATCCATCCATCCATCTTCTTTTTATTCCCCACGGGAGTTCGCTTCATTCATCCTCGCCGCTGTGTATGTCCCTCCCGACGCGGACGCGCACGTAGCTCAGCGTGCACTCGCGGATCACATCCAACATACGGAGCGCACTTTTCCGGACTCTCTGGTTATTGTGGTTGGCGACTTTAACCAGAGCAATCTGAGCCACGATCTCCCCCGCTACAAACAGTTTATTAAATGCCCCACCAGAGGAAAAAACACGCTGGATCACTGTTACACCACAGTTAAGGACGCGTATCGCGCTGTTCCCCGCGCTGCGCTCGGACTATCTGATCACGTGATGGTCCACCTCATTCCCACTTACAGACAGAGACTAAAGCTCACTAAACCTGTTGTGAGCACTACGAAGAAATGGACCAGTGAAGCGGAGGAGAAGCTGGAAACGTGCATGGAAATAACTGATTGGGGCATGTTTAAAGGAGCCACGCATGATCTGGATGAGTACACGGACACTGTGAACTCATATATCCACTTTTGTGAGGAGAGCATTCTTCCATCGCGCACCAGGGTGAGGTACTCAAATGACAAGCCCTGGTTCACTGCTAAGCTCAGACAGATCAGGAAGGAGAAGGAAGCAGCACTGAAAAGTGGAGACAGGGACCGCTACAGAGAGGTTAAATATTGGTTTAACAGAGAGCTGAGGAGAGCTAAATCTGTGTATTCTGAGAGACTCCAGCAGCAGTTCACTGCTAACGACTCGGCTTCTGTGTGGAGAGGACTGAGGCAAATCACCAACTATCGGCCTCAGGCTCCTAAAGGTCAGGATGACAAAGCCCTTTGTCAAAGACTGTCCCAACACTATGCCCGTTTTGACACCTCGTCAGCTGTGTCCAACTCCCCCCCTCCCTCCAGCTCCACAGCCTCCACGGTCCCTACTTCATCAAAGGCGGCCCCCCCTCCTCCCCCCCTGCCCTTGTCATCAGTGAGCAGGACGTGCTCAAACAGTTCTCCAGACTGAACCCGCGCAAGGCCCCCGGTCCAGACGGCGTGTCTCCCTCCACCCTGAGACACTGTGCGAAAGAGCTGGCTCCTGTCTTCACAGACATTTTTAACACCTCCCTTAAGCTATGCCACGTGCCGACCTGCCTCAAATCCTCCACCATCATCCCTGTCCCCAAGAAGCCACGGATCACTGGACTTAACGACTACAGACCTGTAGCGCTCACCTCTGTAGTCATGAAGTCCTTTGAGCGCCTGGTCCTGCCCCACCTCAAGTCCATCACCACTCCCCTCCTGGACCCGCTGCAGTTTGCCTACCGAGCCAACAGGTCTGTAGACGACGCAGTCAACCTGGCCCTCCACTCCATCCTGCAGCACCTGGACTCCCCGGGAACCTACGCCAGAATCCTGTTTGTGGACTTCAGCTCCGCATTCAACACCATCCGCCCCGCTCTGCTCCGGGACAAGCTGTCCCTGCTCAACGTGCCTGACTCCCTCTGCGGGTGGATCACCGACTTCCTGACGGACCGGAGGCAGCATGTGCGGCTGGGAAAGACTGTCTCAGACTCTGTTAGCATCAGCACCGGATCACCCCAGGGCTGTGTACTTTCCCCCCTACTCTTCTCCCTTTATACCAACTCCTGCACCTCCAGCCACCAGTCTGTCAAGCTGATCAAGTTTGCGGACGACACCACCCTCATCGGGCTCATCTCCAACGGCGACGAGTCCGCCTACAGGAGTGAGGTGGCCCAGCTGGCGTCCTGGTGCAACAACAACAACCTGCAGCTGAACGCTCTGAAGACAGTGGAGATGATTGTGGACTTCAGGAAAGTCACAACCCCTCTGCCCCCCCTCACCCTCCCAGGCTCTCCCATCACCACTGCTGATTCCTTCCGCTTCATAGGCACCACCATCACCAGGGACCTCAAGTGGGAGCCAACCATCAGCTCCCTCATCAAAAAGGCCCAGCAGAGGATGTTCTTCCTGCGGCAGCTGAGGAAGCTCAATCTACCCACCAAGATGTTAGTGCAGTTCTACACAGCCATCATCGAGTCCATCCTCACCACCTCCATAACTGTGTGATACGCAGGAGCCACTGCCAGGGACAGACTAAGGCTGCAGCGCGTCTTGCGCACTGCTGAGAAGGTGATTGGCTGCAAGCTCCCATCTCTCCAGGATCTGTACATCTCCAGGACCCGGAGGCGTGCTGGCCGGATCATAGCCGATCCTTCACACCCTGGTCACGTACTGTTTGCCCCTCTCCCCTCAGGTAGAAGACTTCGGTCCATTCAGACTAAAACCTCCCGTCACATGAACAGCTTCTTCCCCTCTGCCACCAGACTGCTGAACACTAAGTGACTTATTGATTCTCGTGCACTATGTACAGCAGCTCAACCAGACTCATGTCAATCATCACTGTTTTCTTCTTGCATTACCGACTGCACTATATGGTTCTCCACATTATCTGCTGCTCGCTAATATATTTAAGCTGCTGACTAGTATTACTCATTCTTATTCTACACTTTATTGCATGTATAGTTTATTTCTTTTATTTTATCATGTTTAATGTTGCAGCATTGCACCGAGACAAATTCCTAGTTTGTGTACTACATGAACAATGGCAATAAATCTGATTCTGATTCTGATTCTGATTCTGATTCTGATTCTGATTCTTCCACTTAATCCTTTTTGGGTCACGTGGGGGCTGGGGCCTATCCCAGCATCTTTGGGTGAATGGCAGGGTACACCCTGGACAGATCGCTAGCCCATCACAGGGCCAACAATTTAGAATACCCAGTTTGATGGCAATAAACCTAACTTGCATGTTTCTTCTCTTCAGGCAGAAAACTACTTGCAAGCAGGAATTGCTAAACAGTCTAACAGTAAGTGATGCAATTTGCCGTTAATTATGTATTTTCTTTTTTGACTGACATTCGTCTCCCTAAAAAAAAAAATGAGGAGACGTCCTCTTTGTCTGGGTAATGGCCACTTCTGTACTTAGTGCACTCTTGACACCTTTTGTGGGGGAGTGGTGCTCCATCCAACTGCAATTGAAATCTGATATTGGTATGTTGTCTTCTGGCTAACGCACTTGTACTTCCTGAAACAGCCCTTTGGCCTGTTTATGAAAATAATAACAACTGCCTTGTTTTCTCTCTTGTTATTGGAGGAATAATGGCTTTGTTGGAGAGTGGAGAAGGCAGAAGAAGCCCAGAAACTGGTATGCCACCAGCCCAGGGCTTCATCCCTCCAGCTTTAGTTGCTCCAGCTGGAGCCGGGAAGGCCAGCAGGAAGCGGAAGCGGATTGAAGAAAGCCAGCTATGCGACCCACGGGTGGATTTCATACAGAGGCAATTGGAGGAAATGCGTAAGCCCATTGTACACATGGCTGCAAATCAACATCACCTTTTGGGTATGCCACACCAGGCTCCCATATGTGCCCCGGAACTGCATCCTGATGCAGTGTGCCTCAAGGCCTCTGATAATATGGGTAAGACCATCAGCTCCAGCTGTGGCTCAATTGGGCGAGTGGATGTCACTGAGGATGATGATAAGGTCGACAGTGACCCTCCGGTCGAGAAGGACCTTCCTGAGCCCTATGATATATCTGTCAGGGCACTGCTGTCTAGAGCAGCATCAGCTGCTGGGCTTCCTCCTCCATCTTCTCCAACTTGGGCTTGGGCTTTGGACAAGGGTCCTGCACCCCAGAGGCAGGCCTCCTTGCCAGTTTATCCTGATTTTGTGGGATATCTGCAGAAGTTGTGGGCTTGCCCAAAGGAGGGTGCTACTCCTCGTTCTAGACTACTAGGTGAGGTCTTTGGGCCTGCAGCAGAGGCGGTGTTGTACAAGGTGCAGAAGGTGAGACTGTGTACGCAGTCCCTTCATCGGCTGGGACCATCCAGGTCGAGTGTTTGGAGACCTCTTGAGTGATGTGAGAACCCACAACAGCTTTGTTTCACAGAGCCGGGTTCCTTTCAGAGCTCGGGTCACCCGAAGCAGAGGGCCTCTCGGCAGCGGGGGCAACTTCAGCAGCGCTCACATCTGCACTCTCAGAAGCATGTAGGCTGTGGTCCTGCCAAGCCCTGCCAGCGTCCCTGATGGTACGCTTCCCCTGACGTCAACCTTCTCCACAGCACACCTCAGGAGTTGGCGTCAGTTCACCTCATGTCCATGGGAAATTGATACACTGGAATGTGGATACCGCCTACAATTCAAATCTCACCCCCCACCCCAATTTCAGGGGGTTTTGGAAACAAAAGTAAAGGGGGACTCTCTTTCCGCATTTCTGAGCTACGAGGACTCTGCCCTACTGGAAAAAAAAAAAAAAAAAACGTGGTACGGTCTCTGTCTCCAGGGGAAGAAAGGCGAGGCTTTTACTTGGCCCATTTTCTTGTTCCCAAGCGAACCGGGGGTTTTCACCCGATTTTAGATCTGAGGTGGTTGAACATGTATCTCAAGGTGCTCTCCTTCCAGATGCTAGGGCTGCGAACATTGTTTCAGACCATAACATCAGATTACTGGTTCACAACAGTGGACCTTGGTGATGCTTATTTCCATATTCCCATAAATCCAGCCCACAGGAAGTTCCTCAGGTTTTCCTTTCAGGGCAAGGCTTTCGGATACAATGTCCTTCCTTTTGATTTGTCTCTGTTGCCTCAGATGTTCACCAAGAGCATGGACGCTTCACTCACCCCACTGCGGCAGAAGGACATTCAAGTTTTCAATTATCTGGATGACTGGCTGGTTTGTGCATCATCGAAAGCCATAGCGAGGAGCCATATGGAAACCATATTGGCTCACCTAGCAGCACTTGGGATGCATTTGAATGCGGAGAAAAGCTGCCTGGTTCCAACCAGCATTGTCAAGTTATTGGGGCTCAACTTGGATTCAGTTGTCATGAGGGCATCCCTGACTCCAAAGAGTCCATCCATTACAACCAATGCCTCCCTAACAGGCTTGGGTGCAGTCTGGGAGGGCAGGTTTGTTTGGGGACACTGGGCTCTGGCTCAACAGTCTTGGTATATAAATCATCTCGAGATAGAGGCAGTATATTTGACTCTGGGGCATTTCCTTCCGGTCATTCAGGGCAGAAAAATTCTGGTGTGAATGGACAGCACAGCTGTAGTGTTGTATATCAACCGGCAGGGTGGTCTGAGGTCTCCCTCTCTCCATGCGAGAGAATGCTTTCTGCTCTTGTGGGTTCAGGCCAAAGGTACAGTATATTACTGAGGGCTTTCCATCTGCCGGGGCCTCAGAACATAGCGGCAGATCTGCTGTCACGAAGGGGTCCCCATCCTGGTGAGTGGCAACTGCATCCAGAGATAAGATAAGATAAGATAAGATAAGATAAGATAAGATAAGATAAGATAAGATAAGCCTTTAATAGTCCCACAATGGGGAAATTCCAGGATTGCAACAGCACAGGGATAGCAACACTCAGAGCAACAATCAGAAGGCAAGAAAAAACAAGAACAGCTAGTAAACATATGTACATATTACTATAAATATATATATACAGTGGGGTAAAAAAGTATTTAGTCAGCCACCAATTGTGCAAGTTCTCCCACTTAAAAGATGAGAGAGGTCTCCAATTTTCATCATAGGTATACCTCAACTATGAGAGACAAAATAAGAAAAAAAAAAAATCCAGAAAATCACATTGAAGGATTTTTAATGAATTAATTGGTAAATTCCTCGGTAAAATAAGTATTTGGTCAATAACAAAAGTTCATCTCAATACTTTGTTATATACCCTTTGTTGGCAATGACAGAGGTCAAACGTTTTCTGTAAGTTTTCACAAGGTTTTCACACACTGTTGCTGGTATTTTGGCCCATTCCTTCATGCAGATCTCCTCTAGAACAATGATGTTTTGGGGCTATCGCTGGGCAACACAGACTTTCAACTCCCTCCAAAGATTTTCTATGGGATTGAGATCTGGAGACTGGCTAGGCCACTCCAGGACCTTGAAATGCTTCTTACGAAGCCACTCCTTCGTTGCCCGGGCGGTGTGTTTGGGATCATTGTCATGCTGAAAGACCCAGCCACGTTTCATCTTCAATGCCCTTGCTGGTGGAAGGAGGTTTTCACTCAAAATCTCACGATACATGGCCCCATTCATTCTTTCCTTTACACGGATCAGTCGTCCTGGTCTCTTTGCAGAAGAACAGCCCCAAAATATGATGTTTCCACTCCCATGCTTCACAGTAGGTATGGTGTTCTTTCTCCTCCAAACACGACAAGTTGAGTTTTTACCAAAAAGTTCTATTTTGGTTTCATCTGACCATATGACATTCTCCCAATCGTCTTGTGGATCATCCAAATGCTCTCTAGCAAACTTCAGACAGGCCTGGACATGTACTGGCTCAAGCAGGGGGACACGTTTGGCACTGCAGGTTTTGAGTCCCTGGCGGCGTAGTGTGTTTCTGATGTAGCCTTTGTTACTTTGGTCCCAGCTCTCTGCAGGTCATTCACTAGGTCCCCCTGTGTGGTTCTGGGATTTTTGCTCAGCGTTCTCATGATCATTTTGACCCTACAGGGTGAGATCTTGCATGGAGCCCCAGATTGAGGAAGATTATCAGTGGTCTTGTATGTCTTCCATTTTCTAATAATTGCTCCCGCAGTTGATTTTTTCATACCAAGCTGCTTACCTATTGCAGATTCAGTCTTCCCAGCCTGGTGCAGGTCTACAATTTTGTTTCTGGTGTCCTTTGACAGCTCTTTGGTCTTGGCCATATTGGAGTTTGGAGTCTGACTGTTTGAGGTTGTGGACAGGTGTCTTTTATACTGATAACGAGTTCAAACAGGTGCCATTAATACAGGTAACGAGTGGAGGACAGAGGAGCCTCTTAAAGAAGAAGTTACAGGTCTGTGAGAGCCAGAAATCTTGCTTGTTTGTAGGTGACCAAATACTTATTTTACTGGGGAATTAACCAATTAATTAATTAAAAATCCTTCAATGTGATTTTCTGGATTTTTTTTTCTCATTTTGTCTCTCATAGTTGAGGTATACCTATGATGAAAATTGGAGACCTCTCTCATCTTTTAAGTGGGAGAACTTGCACACTTGGTGGCTGACTAAATACTTTTTTGCCCCAATGTACATATAGACACACAGTGCGGAGCATTATGGTTTGTGAATGTGCAGCAGAAAGTCTAAGCTCTCTCTCCGCGGATGCGGCGGGCCAGCTGGAAGTCTTTGGGCATGATGGTAACCCTCTTAGCGAAGAAGAGACCCACTAGGTAGGCCTCGCTGGCTCCTGCAGAGCCATGATGGCGAAGCTCTTTAAGCGCAGGTCGGTCTTGAAGTCTGAGCGATCTCCCTCACCAGGTGCTGGATGGGCAGCTTATGGATGAGCAGCTCCGTGGATTTCTGGTAGCGACGGATCTCTCTCAGAGCCACGGGCCTGTGATGGTGAGGCTTCTTCACTCCGCCGGTGGCCGGAGTGCTTTTTCGAGCAGCCTTGGTAGCTAGCTGCTTCCTGGGGGACTTTTTCCTCCAGTAGATTTACGGGCGGTCTGCTTGGTTCTTGCCATCGCTCTTTATTATTCTGTCTTATATATCTTGCACGCCGCCTAAACTCCAGCCCGGCACCCGCGTCGTTTTCGCTACAGTTCCCGGTATGTCGAGTTCCTCCGTTAGCACCGGGTGGCGGTTGAGTGCTAGCTAGCACTAGCTCTTCCTGCTGTAATGTCTCCTGCTGTAAACAGTGGCTCCGTCCGCCGACTCGGGAGACCTTTGGGGCGATCTGTGTGTCCGTGATATATATATAGAGTGAAAGGTGTAGAAAGAAGAAGGAAGATAAAAAACGGCTGTTGCAACGGGCAGCCAACTCGTGTGGCGCCGCCGGTCCGGCGGAACCGGAACCGGAAAAAAAAAAAAGTAGTTGAGCAGATCTGGCTTTTGGCTTGGTCAGGTGGAAGCAGACCTGGTTGTGACAGTGGAGAACACTGGCTGTGCCCTCTGGGCCTCGATGCATGCCCTGCCAGGCCTGCTAGGTACAGATGCTCTGAGCGTTGCCTGGCCTCCAGTGAAACTGTTTGCCTTTCCACCACTGTCTCTTCTGCCGGCTTTCCTTGCGAAGATGAGGCTACTGTCTGTTTAAGTAATTTTGTGGCCCCGAATTGGCCATAAAGACCATGGATGGTGGTGATTCACAAGATGTTGGGAGGTCATCCTTGGCCTCTCCCGGTCAGATGGGACATGCACTCACAGGCATAGGGCAGGATTTGGCATCCAAATCCCCAGCTCCTGAGGCTCCATGTATGGCCCTTGAACAGGAGCAGTTGTATAAACTTGGCTTGGAGAAGGAGGTTGTAGAGACCATGCAGGCTTCATGGGCCCCGTCCACCTAGCTGCAATACAGTGGGAAGTGGAGAGTGTTTTCAAACTGGTGCCAAGCCAAGGGATTAGCTAGGGGATTAGCTAGTCATAGCTCCTAACACCGACACAATGAAGCGACTCTGTCCCCGGTGATTGGGGCTCGCCGGAGGAACTAACCGAGGCAACAGTTGGAAGGGAGCCGGATCGGAGTTCAAGTACAGCGGTGGTAGGAGACAGGGACCAGTGGAGAACCACCGGGGCCCCAGCCGGATAAGAGCCGGAATCGGAGCCCAGCTACAGCGGCGGGGCTCAGCGGAGGAACTACTGAGGCAGACGGCGGTAGGTGGCAGGGCTCAGCGGAGGAACTACCGGGACCCCAGCTGGACAGGAGCAGGATCAGAGCTCAACTACAGCGACGGTGGGCGGCGGGACTCGGTGGAGGAGCGGCCGGTACCCCGGCTGGACAGGAGCTCAATTGCAGCGGAGGGGGCTAGCTGAGGCCCAGCTGGATTCAAGGTCGGTCAGATCGGATACCGGCGACACCAGCAGAGATTGTTTTACTATAAATAGGTCAGTTCTGGTTCCGGCGCCGCACGAGTTGGCTGCCTTTTGCAACTGTTTTTTTTTTATCTTCCTTTCTTCTTTCTACACCTTTCACTCTATATATATATATATCACGGACACACAGATCGCCCCAAAGGTCTCCCGAGTCGGCGGACGGAGTCTCTGTTTACAGCAGGAGACGATACATCAGGGAAGAGCTAGCTAGCGCTCAACCGCCACCCGGTGCTAACAGAGAAACTCGACATACGATGCGGGTGCCAGGCTGGAGTTTAGGCGGCGTGCAAGAAATATAAGACAGAATAATAAAGAGCGATGGCAAGAACCAAGCAGACCGCCCGTAAATCTACTGGAGGAAAAGCCCCCAGGAAGCAGCTAGCCACCAAGGCTGCTCGGAAAAGTGCTCCGGCCACCGGCGGAATGAAGAAGCCTCACCGTCACAGGCCCGGTACCATGGCTCTGAGAGAGATCCATCTCTACCAGAAATCCATGGAGCTGCTCATCCGTAAGCTGCCCTTCCAGCGCCTGGTGAGGGAGATCGCTCAGAACTTCAAGACCGACCTGCGCTTCCAGAGCTCCGCAGTCATGGCTCTGCAGGAGACCAGCGAGGCCTACCTGGTGGGTTCTTCGAGGACACCAATCTGTGCGCCATCCACGCCAAGAGGGTCACCATCATGCCCAAAGACATCCAGCTGGCCCGCCTCATCCGCGGAGAGAGAGCTTAGACTTTCTGCTGCACATCCACCAACCACAATCCTCCGCACTGTGTGTCTATATACAGTATATATATATATATATATATATATATATATATATATATATATATATATATATATATAGTAATATGTACATATGTATACTAGCTGCTCTTGTTTTTTCTTGCCTTCTGATTATTGCTCTGAGTGTTGCTATCCCTGTGCTGTTGCAATCCTGGAATTTCCCCATTGTGGGACTAATAAAGGCTTATCTTATCTTATCTTATCTTATCTTATCTTAAAAATGCCACCAAAGAAGGAGGAAATGGAAGAGATCAAAAAATCTCTGAACTTCTTGTCAGAAGAACTGACCAAAGTGGCTAGTCAGCAGGTTAAAATATTAGGGCTAATGGAAGAAGTCCGAGAATTAAAATTAACAATTTCTCACTTCCGCCCTCCAAAGAGAGCAGACGCCTTTTCTCTTCTCTCTTGCTCCCGACTCATTTCCTCCTCCCCAAACTAACTGGATCCCAGCTTGCTGTCGTCTGTCTGCGTCTTTACTGCTGATTATCGAAAGAAATTATGGAATTAATAAGCTGGGCTTTGAACGCAATTGACACTATCTTTTCAACGAGGAAAAGTGCCCCGGGGGAGGTTGTTTGCCCCGCAGGAACGGCTGCTGCGGGCTATTTACGGGAGACAAGTAATTGGAAACTCTTGTGCCTGACTAATCTTTTTATCGAAGATGTAGAAGATTTGTACGTCTTCGTAGTAATGGTGATTGGGATCGTTCTGATTGGATCTGGGATTGTCCTGGTGTACCGCAAATTGTTGAAGATGGATACAACCTATCAAAATGCTGGCCAGGCAAGGTGCATCCATCAAATTGAAAAAATGGAGAGGACCCTGATAGCGACAAATGGAGAACTGTCTCGGAAGGTGGATTACATCATGATTACGCTTAGGTCTATCCACGATGGACTCAACGCCCAGCAATGAAGGATTAAGTACTGAATCTGTAAGAGAATATAAAGTTCCCACTCTGTGATCAGTACTATTCGACTTAATCTCTCCCTCACAAAAATCCTCCTGATCATCTGCAGTCTTTGTTTTTCAAAACACTGAGCTCATGGCCTTCGGACAGGCAGCTGCATGGACAATTGCCAAGGACAATTGCAAGTAGCCAGACAAAACATCTCCTGCCAAAGAGTCCTTGTTGTTCTTAACTGATACAACACTTACTTTCAACATTACACTCATACTGATCCACAAACTGATGATAAAGATGACTCACTCACTGCTCTCTTTGTGTCCTGTGAACTTTTTTGGTCTGCTGATTGTGCATTGAGGGCTTTTTTTTTTCTTTGTAATCATAATATTGATCATATATGACCACTATTCTGAAATCAATGATTTTTTTTGCTCCTTCCTATTGTATTATTTCCTATGCTACCTGTACCCTTCTGTTGGCAGGCGCGTTTCAGATGCAGCCGTGTCACCGGAAATGCAGGTTCATTTTCTGTGTCAAGTCAAATCCCTCGTATGTTATCAGTGATCTGTTATCAGTGATCTGTTAATGTACTTGGCAATAAATCGTTTCTGAGTTCTGAGTTCTGAGTAAGGAAAAAGTCAAAAAAATTGCAGACTTGGAGTGATGCGTCGAGGATCTTGAACAATGTTCTCGTATGGATGATCTAATTATAAGTGGACTAGACATTAAATATCAATCATATGCTCATGCTACAGCAGGAATGAAAGGTGAGGAGGCTCCCCTGAGTGAATCAGTCTCCCTGGAAAACCAGGTGCTTCAGTTCCTTGAAAGCAGAAACATAAAGGTTGAAGTAAATGCAATTTCAGCCTGTCATGCTTTACCCAGAAAGGATAATAAAACAAAGAAATCAATTGTGATTTGTTTTGTGAACAGAAGGGTAAAGAATGACATACTGAGGAAGGCCAGAAAGCTACGGGGAACAGAAGTTTACCTAAATGAACATCTAACAAAAACTAATGCTGAAATAGCACGGCAAGCACGGATGCTGAAAAGACAAAATAAGATACAGGCAACATGGACAAGAAATTGTAGAGTTTGGATCAAACTAAATGGAACACCTGAGGAAGCAAAGAGCATAATAATCAGAGAGATTACTGACTTAAATAAATATAGATGAACACTGATTAAGAAAATTAAGAGATTATGATAACCCATATCCACACACATGGCAATAATAGTTCTTTTGACATACCATGTCAATGTACTTAAAAAAAAAAAAAAACTAAACTAAACAAAACAAACAAAAAAACTTATGACTGACTTGAGTAGACACCAATTATCCCCAGTTGGAGGAAGTCATTTGACACAGAGTGAGGAAATTCAAACTCTGAAAATATGCCATTATGCAGAACATAAACTACAGGAGATGGAGAATGATATTGATCCTGATAACCACTTTTTCAATAATATTCATAATCAGTGTGAATATTACACTGAAAAGCAATTCCAAAGTCAAGTGCAACTAGATGGTAAACTATCAATAATACACTTCAACACCAAAAGTCTTAACAAAAACTTTCCACAGACTCAGGACTATTTAAAACAGCTAGACAGAAAATTTACAGCTATCACAGTCTCTGAAACTTGGCTTAATGAAGAGCAGGCTCCTCTGATGGCAATAGAGGGATATCTGTTATGACGCAGACAGGACCGGCGCTTGGGCCACACGTAGCTCGCTGCTGGCCTTGACAGCTGGGGGTTATATTCTGGCTACACCAGGCTCTTATTGTGAAAGCGCTCGGTGGGGCTTCCACCTGTCAGGGGCGGTCAGCTGGCTGTCATTACTGCTCGTTAGCGTTCGGCTTTATAAGGCGGGCACTAACGGCAGACCAATTGCGAGAGCATTGTCAACTATCGTCAAACCTTGTCAAGTCTTTGTCAAGTTTGGTCGTCGTACGTTCGTCAGACCTTCATGTCAGGTTCGTTTTTATCCTTGTCATGTCATAGTTTAGCTTGAAGTGGCTGGGGTTAGCCCTACGAGCCCCTGTATCTCACAGTGTGTTTTTGCCCTTAGCGGCTCACAGTCTTGTGTTACGTTCTGTCTTGTTAATAAACACCATCATTGCAAAACTCACCGGTGGACTCTTGGCATCTTATGGTGATCCGTGAGGATCACCGCATGGCAATATCAGATGTTTCATATTAACAGATCTCAAAAAAAGGGTGGTGGTGTTGCACTGTATATTGATGACCTGTATAGGTGTAAGCTTGTAAATGGAATGTTCTTTGCACTACCAGGGATTTTGGAATGTGTTAATGTTGAGATTGACCAAGTTAAACAAAAACTCTAATTGTAAGTTGTATATATAGAACGCCGGGAACTTGCATTGAGACATTCAGAGATAAATTAGTCGAGCTGTACAATAATATTACTAGTAAGAAAATGATAGTAATTTGTGGAGATTTCAATATTGATTTACTAAATCCATATCAACAAAATGTAATTACAGAGTTCATGAATTCTATGTACAGCATGAGTCTATATCCCGCAATAACACATCCCAGTAGAATCACATTTCACACTGCTACACTTATTGACAACCTGTTTGTTAATATTATTGATAAGAAAATAGAAAGTGGATCATTGATAAATGATATAAGTGACCATTTGCCAACCTTTGCACTTATCCATGGCCACACGGGGGCCAATACAGAAAAAAAATTAAAATCATTCAGATAGAAATCACAAAATGCAATCAGTTCTTTTAAAGAAGACTTGCTGAAGCAAGACTGGACAAAAGTCTATGTATCAGATGTAAATGAAGCCTATGATACATTTATAAACATTGTAACCACTCTTTATGAAAAAAAATGTCAATTAGTAAAGAAAAAGCTTAAACATAAATTTGCCAATAAGCCATGGTTAACCAAAGGATTACAAAAGGCGTGTAAAAAGAAAAAATTATTATATAAAGCTTTCCTGAAGAAAAGGACAAAAGAAGCAGAGCAGCGGTATAAAACATACAAAAATAAGTTAACATATAAAATAAGATGTAGTAAAAGAGACTATTACAGTAAAGAACTGGAGAAAAACAGAGACAATATTAAAAATACATGGATAATACTTAACAATATTCTTGGAAATAACAGAAACACAAGCTACCCAAACAATTTTTCAAAAAATAATAAAACGACTCAGAGTGTGAATGCAGCTTCACCTGCAGATGAATTTAATAACTTTTTTGTTAACATTGGTCCTAATTTGGCTCGAGAAATACCCATTATGGCACCCACAGGTGATACAATAAGCAAAAACACTACTATAAAAGACTCAATTTTCATAAAGAACACAGACGAGAGAGAGGTCATTGAAATCGTTAAGTCGTTTAAAAGTAAAACATCTATGGACTGTGATGGTATTGACATGCTCTTAGTCAAAACTATTATTGAATGCTTAGTGAAACCACTGACGTATATCTGTAACCTGTCTCTCCAAACAGGTATATTTCCCAATGCAATGAAACTAGCTAAAGTAATTCCGATATACAAGACGGGTGACAGAGGGGAATTCTCAAACTATAGACCAATTTTACTATTGCTGCAATTTTCCAAGATACTTGAAAAAATATTCTATGAGAGAATTGACAACTTCATACTGAAGAATAATTTATTGTGTGAGCAGCAATATGGGTTCAGACACAAGAGGACAACTGCATTTGCTCTAATGGAATTTATAGAAAAAATATCAACTGCCGTTGAAAGTAAAGAGTATTCAGTTGGGGTATTCCTGGATCTTAAAAAAAGCATTTGATACAGTGGATCATAATTTATTATTAAAGAAACTACAAAATTGTGGTATTGGGGGGTAGCACTGTCCTGGTTATGTAGTTACTTAAAGAATAGATATCAGTATGTATATGTTGGTAACAAAAACTCACAGTTACTGAAGGTTACTTGTGGAGTCCCACAGGGTTCAGTTTTGGGGCCATTGTTATTCAATATGTATATAAATGATATATGTAAAGTTTCGGAAAAAATGGATTTCATATTGTTTGCCGATGACACTAATATATTAAGCAGTGGAAGCAATTTGGAACAATTTTTGGATACACTCGGAAAGGAATTAGGAAAGCTTAAACTGTGTTTTGATTCAAACAAATTAACGCTCAATTTAAGTAAGACAAAATTTATAGTTTTTAACAACCATCACAACAACTTAGTGTCTAAACTCAGTGTAAATGGTGTAGAGATTGAAATGGTATCCGAAACTAAATTTCTTGGAGTAATAATTGATAATAAACTGTGTTGGAAGTCATATATTAATTTCTTACAGGTAAAATATCCAAATCAATTGCAATACTATACAGAGTGAAATATTTGCTGAATCAACCCACACTATATACCTTGTATCATTCATTAATACTCCCATGCATGACATATTGTTCTGAAGTATGGGGAAATACATATAAAACAAATATATATCCAGTCTTTATGATTCAGAAGAGAGCTATTAGAATAATAAACAAAGCTGCTTACAGGGAACCAACAAACCCACTTTTTCTTAAATTAAAAGCTCTCAAGTTGAAAGATCTGGTTGACTTTAAAACTGCAGTAATAATGTTTAAAGTGAAGAATCTATCACTGCCCGCAAATATCCAAAAGCTGTTCCAAATAAGGGAGAAACAATATCATTTCAGAGGAACATGTATATTTCAAAAACCTTCAGTGAGAACTACCACCAAGCAACACTATGTTTCAGTGCAAGGAGTCAGATTATGGAACGATTTTGGACCTGAATTAAAACCATGTACAACGCTTGGACAATTTAAACAAAAACTAAAGGAAGAAATACTCCAAACATATATACAAGATGACATGTAAAATCACATAAGGATTGTCACATCCAGTCTGCGTTGTGTTATTGCTTAGTTGTTTTCTTTTTTTTTTTGTCACATTTTGTCTTAGCTATGTTCTGAATTGTAATCGCTCTTGTTTTGTTTTTCTTTTGAATTCTTGGATGGAATATGGGTGGGCAATATAAGCTGCGGCTTCAGCCATCACCCATTTCGGATAACTTATGTTGAACTGTATAATCAGAGGAGTTATTGTCTAATTTAACCTTGTTGGATTGTCTTTCCCCCTTTGTTATATTATTCTGTTCTCTACTTTTAATCTATCCAAAATAAAGATTCATTCAACATTCAACATTCATTCAAGGAAGAGAATCCCTTGACATGTCACATCTCTGTCATCTTGTCTTTCCTCCAGCACCTCTTTGCCCTAGGTTGGGCAGAGTCAACTATCAGGGGCTATCTGGCGGCGGTATCAACTGTCCATGAGAAATGTGACGGCTTGTCTCCTGGGGCGCATCCCTTGGCTAAGCATTTTTTGAGAGGTGTGAGACAGAGCCATCCATCTCAGCGTCCGTTACTGCCCACTTGGGATCTCCAGACAGTTCATAGGGCTCTATGCTTTCCCACTTTTGAGCCGCTCCCCAGTGCTGACCTTCATCTGATCTCGTGGAAGACTGCTTTTCTCTTGGCAATTGTCTCAGCCAAGAGAGTCAGTGAACTTAATGTGCTCTCTGTGGACACAGCATGCCTTGGGTTTGATGGTGATCGGGTTGTCCACCTGCAGCCCAACCAAGCTTTTCAACCCAAGGTGCTGACTAGTGGGTTTGTTTCCCACCCTCTTGTGCTCGAGGCCTTCTACCCTCCCCCACACGCCTCTTCGGGTGCTGAGAGGCTCCATAGTTTGTGCCCGGTAAGGGTCCTTAAGCTTTATGTTGACTGTTTGAGGTCTGTCCATTCTTCAGACAAGCTTTTTGAGTCCTTTCATCAGACTGGTGGACTAGTTGGTAGAGCATCCACCCCACAACCAGGTTCAAATCCCGGACGGGATTTGTCTGGTTCAAATCCCGGACGGGTTATACCAAAGACCATATAAAAATGGTACGTCCCCGCCTTCTAGCTTGGTGCTCTGCATAATAGAATGAGGGAAGGAGAAGTTGTTTGTGGCAGAACCTTGCATGGCAGCAACCCCTCTGATTCTCCATATGATTGACACTGTAGATAAGAGAAACATAATTTTGTTCTACTGTACAGGACTGGCTGTATGGACTGAATGACAAAGGAAACGGCTTCTTTTTCTTCTATGGGGACTCAATAATGGGCAGGCCTATCTCCAAGCAGCACCTGTCCCTTTGGATAGTTGATCTGATTGCCTTTGCGTATGTACAGGTTGGAGCAGAATCACCAGATAGAGTTGTGTCTCACTCAACACGGGGAATGGACACTAGAGAGGTGGGGTAGTACTTATACACACCCTCTATCTCAGTTTGACAGGTGCCATGCCCCTTGACATGACCTGACCCTGACACCGCCAACAGTGACCCCGCGTAATTAGGCTGTCAATCAAAAGTGTTTTGAAAACATGACCCGTGACTCCGTGTAATTAGGCTTTCAATCAAAAGTGTTTTGAAAACATGACCCATGACCTTGCGTAATTAGGTTGTCAATCAAAAGTGTTTTGAACTTGTCGTCAGAAGTGACAGCTGTGTTTTTAATCTGTTGTCCATATGTGGTTTAGGGTTAGGATGGGGTTACGCATAATTAGGCTGTCAATCAAAAATGTTTTGAACTTGTCGTCAGAAGTGACAGCTGTGTTTTTAATCTGTTGTACATATGTGGGATAGGGTTAGGATGGGGTTAATGATGACAAGAAGTCTTGTGAGAAGTGACAGTTCTGTAGTCTTTCAATTTACAAAAAACACATCAGAGTCTGCAAAAGGATTTAAACAACACAGACACAGCCATTCTCTAAGCCAAAACAGATGGGCTCAAAGATGACATGTTTGTAGCAGTTTCAATTTGCAAAAACAGATATCAGTAAGAGGCGTCTCACCGTGTCAGGCTTTGAAGCCACCATTCCCTTGGCTAAAACAGATGTTAAATGGGGAGACCACATTTTGCAAAAAACACAGATCTGTGTACGAAAGCACACACACACACTGACCCAGTAACAAATCTGCAACATCATCTTCTGCACATTTAGATTAGGGTTTTTGTCAAAAACACAGATTACATGATAACCACACAGTTAAAATGTCCTTGACCATTCTCTTAGTCAAAATAGAGAGGAATATCTCTTCTGAGTGACTAGGATGTTTGCTGAGCTTTCCTTAGCATGTGCCGCCGTAAAAACAAACATTTGAGATCTGTCTACAAACACACACACACAAAGAGTTCAAGATGCATGAACAAATTGAGAATGAATATATTATTGGACTGCTGCAACAGCACTGTTTCACAGTGTACACGCTGACAACAAGATTTCAGAGATGTTGTCCCTGTTTGAAAAGGGTCTGCACAACATTAAGAGTGAATATGAGCAGCTAGAGGCTTTCACACAGGACTTTCTGCCCCACATGAAGGAAGAAGAAAGGGTTTACATTTTTAAAATGATCATACAACAGCTTTCTAAGGATTGTCTGTATGAAACAATTCTGTAAAACTCCCCACAACTTGTATGTGATATTTACCAATGGTTAAATTACTTTTATTCAATATTTGAAACAACCAGCATGTGTTTATATGTGTGTTTGACATCACCTAGCAAATTTAACATTCCTCTGGCTGACACCCCCACGGGCCTTAAATTTAGAATGAATATATTATTGGACTGTTGCAACAGCACTGCTGCACAATGTACACACTGACGACATCTCTGCAGCTATGAATGAAATGCTAGGATTGACAAAGTCCTGACTCTCTGTCAGCCTGGCTACAGTGCTGAAAAGAAACCTGGGATTCCCCCCCCCCACACACACACACACATACACACACATCAGTCACAGTGGGAATTCACATTACAAAGCCCCCCTCCCCACACACACTCATACACTATCCCTCCAAACAGCTGTGTGAGGGGTGAAATGTATTGAGATTAAAGAGAAACATGCCATCAGACACCCAAGTGGGTAAGCCCAGAGAGGATTTCAGTGTAATCAAACATAGGTAAAGAGCACAATATCTACAAGTAATCATACAAAAGATTCAGATTATCTTTACCTGTGAATCAACAAATATCTTGTCAACCTTGTTTTTGTGCTTATAACTCACTTTATGATTTTATTTTATTTTTAATCTGAACAGAGGTCCAAGGCCAAATCAAGGGAGGAAAAAAATAAGCCTTTGAATCACTAAATATAGTTTTGATGGCTATCCCAGTGATGTTCTTGTAATGAAATGACGCAAGTGGATAATTTCACAAAGTTGACAATTTCAGGACTTTTTACAGAGTATACAGGAGGGAAGAACAACAATCTCACAGTATTTTACTGACAGGCATATGCAGTCAAAACCTCAAGTGTACAGAAAAATGCATCTGCTCAGTAGTTTGTTTGTTTTTTTAAATAAAAAAACAAGATGCAGTAAATTTAGCTTTTAGATTGGCCCTCATGTTATAGTTTGTTGGGGTTTTTTTCCACAGAAATAAATATTGCACGACCAACAGCATTCCTTTTGTTTAGGCAAATCTGATTTAGGACTCTATTTCTAGTACTTCCAACCATGAAGTTGGCATTTTCTGCTCCTGAAGTTGCAAACTTTTTTCTCTGCCAGCAACTCGAATGTCACGAGATTTGCTTTCAAAGACTTCTCGTTCATAAGATGCAAGATGGCGCCGTGGATGGCAGCCACTGGCTTCTGCTCTCTGATGTTTTTGATAATTTTGTGTGTTTTTTTGGACTTCTGCTCTTCCATCCGAGTCACCTATTCAAGGGAGGAACTACTTTCACTCAGACTATCTCCCAATGCAACTTCTCTGCCAGTTTCTGCTGCTGATCTGAAGTTTTTTCAGTCGATCTTAGCTGTGGGAGCAGCGGCTATTGGCACTGGCCGGAAACGAAGGCGGCGTGGTAAACGTGCTGGTGCGCTAGTCAGGCTGAAGAAACGAGGATATCGCACGCCGCTCTCATCGATCTATCTGACCAATGTCCGCTCTTTGGCGAACCAAATGGATGAACTGCTGCTCCTGACTCACAAAAACCTGGATTTTAGCATATCTGGCGCCCTGTGTTTCAGAGTCCTGGCTGAGTGAACACATCCTGGACAGTGTGGTTCGCCTGGACGGATTCCAACTGTTTCACGCTGATCACAGCCGAGAATTCTCTGGAAAGGCTAAAGGTGGTGGAATCTGCTTCTACATAAACAAAGGTTGGTGTACTGATGTCACAGTGTTGAAGAAGTCTTGTAGCCCTAACCTAGAGTCACTGTTCATAAACTGTAAACCCTTTTATTCACCGCGAGAGTTCTCTTCGTTTATTCTGGTCGGAATTTATATCCCGCCTGCTGCTTGTACAACGGAGGCCCTGCAGCACCTCGCTGACCAGATAGCAGACGTGGAGGGAAAACATTCAGACTCTCTGCTTATCATTCTGGGTGATTTCAATAGAGCTAATCTCACAAATGAGCTTCCTAAATACAGACAGCATATTAAATGTCCCACCAGGGACACAAATACACTTGACCACTGTTACACAGTTTTAAGAAATGCCTATCATGCCATCCCCCGTGCAGCTCTGTGTTTTTCTGACCACTGTCTGCTCCATCTTATTCCAACATACAGACAGAAATTAAAAACTTCCAAGTCTGTTGTAAGGACTGTGAAGAAATGGACTGAGGAATCAAAGCTGGAAACAAGCCTGCTTTGACTGCACAGACTGGAGTGTTTTTGAAGATGCAGCCATTAACCTAAATGAACTCACTGACACTGTGACATCATACATCAGTTTTTGTGAGGACATGTGTGTGCAGACCAAGACCTTCTGCACATACAACAACAATAAACCCTGGTTTCACTCCTAAACTGAAGCAGCTACATCAGACCAAGGAGGAGGCCTACAGGACTGGTGACTGGACTCTGTACAAGCGGGCTAGAAACATGCTGACGAAGGAGACCAGGCTTGCTAAGAGGAGCTACAGTGAGAAGTTACAACAAAACTTCTCAGCCAACAACTCTGCTTCTGTTTGGAGAGGCCTGCAGAATATCACCAACTAAAGGAGACCATCCTCCCACCCTGTGGAAAACCGCCAGCTGGCTAACGACCTAAACAGCTTTTACTGTAGGTTTAAAAAGAACCTACAGTTCTCACCTCCCACCCACACAAAAGGATTATCTGCAGCCCCAGGAACTCCATCCCTCCTCCACTCTGACCTCCCACCAGCACTAATGATCTGTGAAGAGGAGGTGCGCTGGGTCTTTCAGAGACAAAAGATCAAGAAAGCTGCAGGACCTGATGGTGTGTCTCCATCCTGCCTGAGAGTCTGCTCCAACGAGTTGGCCCCCATCTTCACCCGGATCTTTAATAGATCACTGGAGCTGTGTGAAGTGCCTTCCTGCTTCAAACGCTCTATCATCATTCCACTTCCCAAGAAACCCTCTGTTACAGGATTAAACAACTACAGACCTGTTGCCTTGACCTCTGTGGTCATGAAATCCTTGGAGAGATTGGTGCTGAACCACCTGAAGGTCGTCACAGGCCACCTGATGGACCCACTGCAGTTTGCCTACCGGTCAAACAGGTCAGTGGATGATGCAGTGAATATGGGACTACACTACATCCTGCAACACCTCGACTCCCCAGGGACGTACGCCAGGATCCTGTTTGTCGACTTCAGCTCAGCGTTCAACATCATCATCCCAGGCATTCTTCATCAGAAACTCCTCCAGCTCAAGGTGCCCCCCTCCACCTGCCAGTGGATCTCCAGCTTTTTGACTGACAGGTGGCAACAGGCGAAGCTAGGGAGATTTACATCCAGCTCCCGAAAAATTAGTATTGGCACCCCCCAAGGACGTGTCCTTTCCCCACTGCTCTTCTCCCTCTACTCCAACGACTGCACCTCAGAGGACCCTTCGGTGAAGCTCCTGAAGTTTGTGGATGACACCACAGTCATTGGTTTGATCCGGGATGGTGATGAGTCTGGATACAGGCGGGAGGTGGAGCAGCTGATCCTCTGGTGGGGCCAGAACCATCTTGAACTTAACCCAGCCAAAACGGTGGAGATGACTGTGGATTTCAGGTGACACCCTCCTTCATTACCCACACTCATCATCCTCAACAGCACAGTGTCCACTGTGGACTCATTCAAGTTTCTGGGTACCACAATCTCCCGGAACCTGAAGTGGTCCTCCCATATAGACACTGTCCGGAAAAAGGCCCAGCAGAGGTTGTTTTTTCTGCGTCAGCTCAAGAAGTTTGATTTGCCTCAGGAGCTGCTGGTTGTCTTCTACACCGCCATCATCCAATCTGTCCTCTGCTTTTCCATCACTGTCTGGTTTGGATCTGCCACTAAACAGGACAAGACCAGACTGCAGCGGATCATTAAGTCTGCGGAGAGGATCATTGGTACAACCTACCCTCCATTGAGAATTTATATCGGTCCATAACCAGGAAACGGGCGGGAAACATCTGTGCTGACCCGTCACACCCTGGCCACAAACTGTTTGAACTTCTATCTTCTGGTCGTCGTTACAGATCACTGAAGGTCATAACCACCCATCACAGGAACAGTTTCTTTCCTCAAGCCATCACTCTGATGAATGATTCCGTTAGGCAACATTATTAGAAAGCACTATATACATTTTCATTGTTACGCTGATGACACACAATTATACCTGTCAATGAAGCCAAATGATAGTAATCAATTAGCCAAGTTAGAAGCCTGTCTTAAGGAAATCAAAGCTTGGATGACTTGTAATTTCCTGCTATTAAATTCAGATAAGACTGAAGTCATTCTTGTTGGTCCAAAAAACCTTAGAAATTCCTTTCCAAATCAAACTTTCAGTTTGGATGCAGTTACTCTTTCTCTTAATAGCTCTGTGAGGAACCTTGGAGTTATTTTTGATCAGAATTTGTCCTTCAATTCACATATTAAATTTGTTTCTAAGACTGCCTTCTATCATTTGCGTAATATTGCCAAGATTAGGAGCATCTTGTCTCAGAGTGATGCTGAGAAACTGATCCACGCTTTTGTTAGCTCGAGATTAGATTATTGTAATTCTTTATTATCAGGCTGTCCTAAAACATCTTTAAAAAGTCTTCAGCTGATCCAAAATGCTGCAGCAAGAGTTTTAACAGGTACTAGAAAGAGAGATCATATCTCTCCGGTTCTGGCCTCCCTTCATTGGCTTCCCATAGAGTTTAGAATTAAGTTTAAAATCCTTCTTCTTACTTACAAAGCTTTAAACAATCAGGCTCCTTTTTATTTAAAAGATCTGATACTACCGTATTATCCTAACAGAGCACTACGCTCCCAAAATGCAGGATTACTTGTAATACCTAGAATCTCCAAAAGTACAATGGGAGGCAGAGCCTTCAGTTATCAAGCTCCTCTCCTGTGGAATCAGCTGCCAATCTGGATTCGGGAGTCAGACTCGATCTCTGTTTTTAAGAATAGGGCTAAAACCTACCTTTTTGATATAGCCTACAATTAGGGAGGGATCATGTGTTTCTGAACCCTCCCTTAGTTATGCTGCTAATAGGTTTAGTCAGCCAGGGGACTTCCAGTAATGCACTGGGCCTCACTCCTTTTCTCACTCTCAATGAAATATTTTTTTTGCTGGTCATTAACATTTGTTTGTTCTCTCCCATAGATTGAGTCCCCTTCGTGCTGTTTGCTCTCTACATGTCTGTTCTTTTCTTCTTCTCTATCCCCTCACCCCCCAGCCAGTCGCAGCAGATGACTGCCCCTCCCTGAGCCTGGTTCTGCTGGAGGTTTCTTCCTGTTAAAAGGGAGTTTTTCCTCTCCACCGTTGCCAAGTGCTTGCTCACAGGGGATCGCCTGATTGCTGGGGTCTTTCTGCAACTGTGGGGGTTCCCCCTACAGTTGATAGTGCTATGAGATGACTGTTGTTGTGAAATGGCGCTATATAAATAAAGTTGAATTGAATTGAATTGAATTGAATTGAACTCCTAACATTCACCTAGTCCTACCTGTTGCTGTACTCATGACTTTTCATCCATTCTTACATTGCACATAACTCTCAAACTGCTTTTTACTTCATTCACATTATATCACTGAATCTGAGTTCACATTGAAATACTGTGTGACTGTATATTTTTTCATATATTTCTGCAAAGTGTGGATAGTCTGAGTAAATAAGCTGCATATATTCCTGTATATATTTGCATCCTTTTATAGAAAAGTGGACAGACTGTAATTTACTGTACATACTCTGTTGTCATTGAATCCTTATTTAAATCTTATTTAAATCCTCCGCCTGAACAACGAGAGCAAGTTTTTAGCCAAAGTCAAATTCCTTGTATGTGTTGTGCATACTTGGCCAATAAAGCTGATTCTGATTCTGATTCTGATTCTGATTTAGAGAAATCTGAGGTCAGAACATCAGTGTTTATTCCTTCTTTCTTTCTGGGAGAAAAGTTTAGCGGGCCATACCTACCAGATCCTAAGAATCAACACAACTCTATAGTTAAAAAACAATGATAAAGAACTAAAGCTAACACGCAGCATCATGTATCAGTTACTATGGACTTTTTAAAAGAATTACCTCGGGTCTTTGGCTGGTTCTTGAAGGCGTCAAACACTTTGCACCGTATTGCATCTCCGGAGTTAGGGCTACCAGATTCTGAAAAAAAAAATAAAAAGAAATAAATAGAAATAACAGTGTACTTACTTCTTTGAATAAGAATATTTTTTTTATCTTTTGTAATAACAAATGACACATTGCACAATGTTGACACAAATTCAGATTTTTTAAAACTAGTATATTCACAAAAAGTTGCATTACTATGATTAATGTGGTTAATAAAACATTCACTAGTTTCAAAAAAGAAACACTGAAACAAGTATTTGTTTGAAAGAATTAAAAAAAAACATGTTATTTAGTTGTACAGAAGCATTTAAGGATAAACTAATTTGCATTGCCTTCCCTTAAACATTTATCATTGAAAGGCAGTAGTATTTCCACCAGATGTATACTTGTTTCTTTGCATAGCACCATTTAGAGACCTCTTGTTTTTAAATCGCACAAGTACATGCATGAAATACATTTACATGTTTGAAGAAAGAATTTTTAACTCCCTTATATTTTTTGTAACAACTTACTCCGCTTGTACTAGACATTTGTTTATTACACACCTGATACAAGTTTGTAAAGGGTCAACATCACCCTGTTTTTATTGTGGTTGCAGTTTTTTTAGGTGTATTTGTACAAACTAAACACCCTCTGGTATATTTGCGTTCATGTATATTTGCATTCATGTATATTTGTGTTCATTTGCGTTCGTGATTAATCATACACATTTTTTTTTTTGCTTTTCTGTTGACAAAAACTCTTTTTTTAAACGCTACATGAAGGTAAACCTGAATCAAATTAAACTATGTCAAACAAAGTTACTTCAACCTGATTAACATGTAATGTGTAATGTGAAACATCATAAGTACCCCAGAATCTTACTCGATGACTAACTTTTGATTTAGTTTATTCTTTTTCCACACAACTTTTTTTTGTTGTAGTAACACTAAAATATTTCACTAACCCAGTTTTGGATCACAGATTTGTTGTAGACAAGGGATTTTTCTTTTCCTCTAGGTGGACTTGACAGACAAATATTCACGATTCTCGGTTTGGTTTCATAATACGTAAAAAATTTAAGAAAGGGCATCAGTATGGTAAAACATCATACACAATATTTACCAATGGGTAAATTATTTTATTCAATTTATTTCAAAAACTTGATCATATACAAATATATTTACTATGGCAAATTCTATTTAAAAAAAGATAGATAGATAGATAGATAGATAGATAGATAGATAGATAGATAGATAGATAGATAGATACTTTATTTCAAACAAAAAAGTAAATCAAAAACAAATGTCAAGTGCAATAAAGTAACAGTATACAGTGTTCGAAAGGGAGAAGGAAGAAGTGAACACTTATTAATTCCAACTCCTCTTTTCCATAAATACAACCCATGTGGAATATATACAAATTACCACATTTAAGACCCCAAGTAAACAATTGACTATATTTTGTACATATCAACATTAACACCCATCCATCCCAACATACATACCGTCCATACATCAAAACCAGCCCCAAACAACACCGATATACACAGTGCTGTCCCACCTACCATTCCATAGTGTCCCAGAGTGAGCATAGTGAATCATACATATGAATACTTCCCTTCTAACATATATTCTTTCAGCAAATAATGTTTATATCTCTTTTTGAATTGATTTCTGTTTGTACATAGTTTCAGTTCAGGCTCCAGACTGTTCCACAAATCCACCCCTAAAAACTATTATCTTTAAAAAATAAGGCCATGGCTTTTACCTTCTTTCCCCAGTTTCTAAGTTGGACTTTTAAAAGAGCATTTGACGTGTTAGATGATGCCATTTTACCATCTACATTAGAAAAATGCTGAATAACAACCCACCCATCTACTGAGCAAACGTGGGGTCATTCTATCTAATGAACGGAGAGGGAGAGTCCTCCCCCATAACGGTCTACAGGTGGGCCCCTCCCATCAACCAATGAAACCACAAGGGTGGAGCATGTGAAAATCGTATAAATAAGTACAGTGGTACCTCTACTTACGGACGTCTCTACATACGGAATTTTCAGGTTACGAGACGCCTCAACGGGAAAATATTGCCTCTAGTTACGAACGAAATTTCAGGATACGAAAGGCAAAAAAGTACGCGCTCCTCGCAGCTTCCGTAGTTTACCGAATGTAAACATACCTGTAGCTGCTCTGCCATTGGCTATCGCCTAGCATCTTCCTGGTATCCCATTGGCCACGAAGTTGGGGTTTTTTTCCAAAACTTTATGCGTTTGGTTGATCTCGCCAAAGAATATGGCCGTAATACATCAACGATCAGCACGGTATTAAAACAAAACGAAGCACTTACAAGCCGACAAAAGCAAACGTCCTTGGATCAGAACATGAACCAAAGAAGGCAAAAGGTGACGACGTCGACGACGATAGCAGTTAAAGGGTAAATGAACATATTTTTTATTATTCTTTCTCTTTTATTATTCTCTTTTATTATTCTTTCTCTCATTTTAAACTCTCATTTTATGTTTATTGTGCAATAATCTAATTGTAACATGTATTTGTTACATGTTTTGATGCGTTTTTACGATTTATAAAAAATTTATGCCCGAATTTTGGGGGCTTGGAACGGATTACGGCATTTACATGTAAAACGCACCTCTACTTACGAATTTTTCACGTTACGAGAATTCTTCCGGAACGAATTAAGTTCATAAGTAGAGGTACCACTGTAGTCCGAAATCGGAAAAATGAAACAAACTTCAGGAAAAAGACAGGAAAAAATCTTCACCATGACTAAGAGGCCGAGCGATCTTCATCTGATCAGCGAGACACCCGTCTCCACCTTGCTACAGAGCGCTCCGGGATTAGTGCCGAAAAAGAGAATGTTGTATCTTTGGCGCATCAAGACCCCCACGACTGGGAGTCTTCAGGAGGAATGGCAGCTAGAAGCCGGAGGTGGATGGGGTTACGTGTTAAACTATGCAACTAGTGAATTGTGTTTTTACCAGTTGGATGAAGGAGAAACTTTTGACCCGCTCTCCAGAAAAGCCACACTTTCGGCCGTGTACTGGAGCATACTGCAAAACGTGATTTACCCCGATCTGAAAACAAGCGACGTACATCACCAACAAACAAGAGTGGAAGACAAACCTGCTACAAAAGACCAACAGACACAGACACCTGTGCGTGTGAAACGAGAGCAACCAACGGTATTCATTACTGGAGGAGTGTTGGCTAGTAGTGTTTGGGAGATGAAGGCGTCTCCATCTGGCAGGTGGTTCTTCCGAGCCACGCATCAGGTATCAATGGGTGATGCCCCATCTGAGGACAAATTCATCTTGCAGTATTTCAATTCCGAATGCGGTGTGTTCCAGACAGTGTTACACTTACCTACAACGGCGTGGGTCAAAATGGTTGACGAGAAAGATGAAAAGCTCAAGGCCCTTTTCAGTTCCAGCCATACCGTGAGAGATATGGTCATGGTGCAAAAACCCCTAGCTTTTCCAGATGACGCCACTCCCACGACCTCCCGCACCTAACCCCACCCCTTCTAGCGATTTTAAAAGAAGACCGCCGATCACCCATCTAACCCCAAATCAAAATGGAGGCAAACCCACGTATGACTCTCCAAGGGTATTTTGAATGAGGCCCTTGGGAAGAGGGCCTTTGAAAATATTGAGCGAGGATGACCACCCACCTTCACAAACACGCTCCCCAGATACTGAGGGTCCTCCTCAACCGTCTTCACCCACCCTACCTTCTGCAATGGAGTGGATCCGTTCTATGGATGCTGAAGAATATGCCGCTGACCCTCCACACAGTTCTTCCTCTACAGGCCTCGACGTGGTTTTTGAAGAAGGTGACCCAATACACATGGCAGATCATCTACCTCCCATGTTTCTGGATATAGTAAAATTTGGGTTGATAAAATTTCTGGATGTTACCATTGGCAAATATGGAGAAGAAATATGCCACGATTGTCGGATCAACCACTCGGATCAAATCCACTACAACTGCCCGGTGGAGTCAGAGTATTTCTTTCTGACCCACTTTGAAGAGATTACTAAAAGACTGCGGAACAGGCGCTTCATTCCGGCGTTCCAGAGACTGACCGAATTAAACTGCATGTATACTTGTATACAGGTGTACGTTGGAATTCCAGAGGCTTTCCTTCATGAACTTTGACATACACCATGCATCATCCCCAAGATTTCTGAGATTTCAGAAACGCTGTTTGCGGGCAATGAGAAAATGGCTCATCATTTGCAAAGAGCTGAGGACTATTATCAACCCAAATTTTACTATATCCAGAAATACAGGAGGTAGATGATCCGCCGTGTGTATTGGGTCACCTTCCTCAAAAGCCATGTCAAAGCCTGTAGAGGAAGAACCGTGTGGAGGGTCAGCGGTGTATTCTTCAGCATCCATAGAATGGATCCGCTCCGTTGCAGAAGGGAGGGTGGGTAAAGATGGTTGAGGAGGACCCTCAGTATCTGGGGAGCGTGTTTGTGAAGGCAGGTAGTCATCCTCGCTCGATATTTTCAAAGACAATAATTATTCCCAAGGGCCTCGTTCAAAACACCCTTTGAGAGTCACACATGGGTTCACCTCCATTTTGGTTTGGGGTTAGATGGGTGGTCGGCGGTCTTCTTTTAAAATTGCTAGGAAGGGCGGGGTTAGGTATGGGAGGTCGTGGGAGTGGCGTCATCTGGAAAAGCTAGGGGTTTTTGCACCATGACCATATCTCTCGCGGTACGGCTGGAGCTGAAAAGGGCCTTGAGCTTTTTGCCTTTCTCGTCAACCATTTTGACCCATGCCGTTGTAGGTAAGTGTAATGCTGTCTGGAACACACCGCATTTGGAATTGAAATACTGCAAGATGAATTCGTCCTCGGATGGGGCGTCATCCGTTGATACCTGACGCGTTGCTCAGAAGTACCACCTGCCAGACGGGGGACGCCTTCATCTCCCAAACACTACTAGCCAACACTCTTCCGGTAAGGAATACTGTTGGTTGCTCTCATTTCACACGCAAAGGTGTGTGTGTCTGTTGGTCTTTTGTAGCAGGTTTGTCTTCCACTCCCGTCTGTTGGCGATGTACGTTGCTTGTTTTCAGATCGGGGTAAATCATGTTTTGCAGTATGCTCCAGTCCACGGCCAAAAGTGTGGCTTTTCTGGAGAGCGGGTCAAAAGTTTCTCCCTCATCCAGCTGGTAAAAATACAGTTCACTACTTGTGTAGCTGAACACGTAACCCCATCTACCTCTGGCTTCTAACTGCCATTCCTCCTGAAGACTCCCAGTCGCGGGGGTCTGGATACGCCAAAAATACATTCTCTTTTTCGGCGCTAATCCCGGAGCGCTCTGTAGCAAGGTGGAGACGGGTGTCTCACTGATCAGATGAAGATCGCTCGGCCTCTTAGTCATGGTGGAGTTTTTTTACTTGTCTTTTTCCCGAAGTTTGTTACATTTTTCCCAATTTTGGGCTACTTATTTATACGATTTTCACAAGCTCCACCCTTGTAGTTCCATTGGTCGACGGGAGGGGCCCGCCTGTAGACCGTTATGGGGGGAGGACTCTCCCTCTCCGTTCATTGGATAGAATGACCCCACATTTGTTGAGCAGATGGGATCTTATACCGCATATTTCTAATGTAGGTGGTAAAAAGGCACAATCTAACACATCAAATGCTTTTTAAAAGTCCAACTTAGAAACTGGGAAAAGAAGGTAAAAGCTATGGCCTTATTTTTTAAAGATAATGTTAGGGGTTTTTTTGTTTTGTGGGACACATGCACATATGTATATCACTTTATGCTTCATATGTATATCACTGTAGGCTTCACATCTCAGATTGAACAAAGGACTGAGTCTCCTTGGAGATAACAGGAGGATGTGAAAGTTTAGTCTTTGGTATGCAAAGAGACGGCCTTGGGGGATTTCCTGGCTGCCAGAGACTTTGGGTGGGGGTGATGAGATCTAAGAGAAGATGCATTATGACTTGGGATTAAATGCAATGTGACTGTGAGCTTTGAAGGTCCTGGGGTATATAAAGGACAAATGTCTGGGTTTTTTTTTTCCCCTTTTCGGTTTTTGCTGAAGTTGGAAGATGTGAATAAACCTGACTCGTGAGATAAACTCTGCCTCGTCATTTTCACATTTCCACACTGGTGACCCTAAGACGTATCATGGATGAAAGAAATTTCCCCGAGTCAGCCGGGTCAGGAGCTCCCAGCCAAGCGTATGCCGCTACCGTCCAGCTACCGGACTTTTGGCGAGACAACCCGCGCTCCTGGTTCCACTTGGTCGAAGCACAGTTCGCCCTCCGGGGGATAACGGTAGATGACACAAAGTTCTACCATGTGATTGCCAAGCTCAACAACCGCACTGCTCGGCATGTGGAGAGCCTTTTGGAGCAGCCACCGGCCAACGACAAATACGGTGGGTTGAAGGCTGCGCTCATCCAGCGCTTCACTCTCTCAGTCCAGGAGAGAGCGGAGAGGCTCCTGGCTCTGAACAATTTGGGAGATGGCACGCCCATTGACCTGATGGAGGACATGCTGAGGTTGAGGGGCTCAGACGACGATGACTTCATCTTCACCCACATTTTCCTCAGAACCCTACCGTCGGCCACGAGAGCGACCCTGGCCAGTTTGCCGTTGTTGGCCCAGCGAGACTTCCGCGCATTGGCCCAGGAGGCGCACCGGATTCTCAACGCCAGCAAACAGCGGGCGGCCACCGCAGCAGCGACGGAGTTCGGCGCGATGGCCAGAGACGGCGGAGGGCCAGAGACGGCGGTAGCAGAACCACCGATGACAGCGGCGGCGGGGGCCAAGGATCGCGGAGGAGACACCCTCTGTTTCTACCATTGCCGCTTTGCAGAGAAGGCACGCAAATGTATACCACCGTGCCATTTCAAGCGCTCGGGAAACACCAAGACCGGGGGTCGGTAGCAGCTGCGGCCCTCGGGGAGGAGAACAAGCTGCTCTACTTGAAGGATGCGCACTTGGGAAGGCATTTCCTCGTGGACACAGGCTCCCAGTTGAGTTTCATCACACCTTCCTCCGTTGACCGGCTGGCAGTTTCCAGTGGTCCCGGGGTGTCAGCAGTGAACAGCTCGGCGATTAAGACCTTTGGTGAGAGGACTCTGCTTCTGTCCCTACATGGCCGTACATTTGAGTGGACTTTTGTCATAGCTGCAGTGAATTTCAATATGTTGGGGGCTGATTTTCTGTGCTCACATGGTTTGTTGGTTGATCTTGCTAACAGGCGCCTGGTTAATGCACTTTCTTTTTATTCTATTCCCTGTACAGCTCGAGTGGCCCCGCCAACAGCACAAGCCAACATCACAGCTGCAAGTGGTAAGTTCCACACACTGCTCACTCAGTTCCCAGCACTCACGGTCCCAACATTTTCGGCGGCCGTGGCTAAACACGGGGTGGAACATTTTATTACTACCACCGGACCACCCGTTTTTGCAAAAGCTCGGCGCTTGGATTCAGCTAAACTGACCATAGAGCGCGAGGAGTTCGCCAACCTAGAAAAGTTGGGCATCATCAGGCGTTCGAACAGCCCATGGGCTTCCCCACTTCACATGGTCCCGAAAGCTGATGGCTCGTGGCGACATTGTGGAGATTTCTGCAGGTTGAACAACGCCACAGCGCACGATCGCTACCCAATCCCACATATCCAAGATTTTTCCGTTCATTTGGCGGGGGCGCGTGTTTTTTCTAAGATAGACTTGGTCCGCGGTTACCACCAAGTCCCAGTGCGCGCTGAGGACATACCCAAAACAGCGGTAATAACTCTGTTTGGTCTATTCGAGTTTTTGCGCATGCAGTTTGGGCTTAAAGGCGCTGCACAGACGTTCCAACGCATGATGAACGCAGTGTTGCGTGATCTCCCCTTCGTATTCGTCTACCTGGATGACATCTTGGTAGCCAACGCGTCCGAAGACGAACACGAAAACCACCTCACGGCAGTTTTCCAGAGGTTGGGAGAGCATGGGTTAATAATCAACCCAGCGAAGTGTCAGTTCGGGGTTGCGCAGATTGATTTTTTGGGGCATCGCGTCTCCCCAGAAGGAGCGGTTCCTCTGCCTGACAAAGTGCGCACGGTAACAAATTTTCCCCAGCCACAAACGGTCAAGGCGTTACAGGAGTTTTTGGGAATGGTGAATTTTTATAACCGTTTCCTCCCCCGCACAGTGCAGCTCATGCAACCATTGTATGCCGCACTAAAAAAACAAAAACCCACAAAAAAGATCGAATGGTCTCCGGAGCGAGAGCGAGCATTCTCGGAGGTCAAAAGAGCCCTGGCAAACGCTGCGTTGTTAGCACATCCAGACCCAACGGCCCGCATAGCGCTCACTACTGACGCGTCAGATGTGGCCATAGGGGCGGTCGTGGAGCAGCATGTAGCCGGGGCTTGGCAGCCGCTCGCCTTTTTCAGCAGGACTTTGTGCGATAGTGAACGAAAATACAGCGCATTCGACAGGGAGTTGTTAGCTCTCCACTTGGTCATTCGTCACTTCCAGTTCTGGCTGGAGGGACACCCTTTCACCGCATTCGTTGACCACAAGCCGCTGACATTCACGATGGCCAAGGTTTCAGAACCGTGGTCAGGCCGGCAGCAGAGGCAGCTGGCTGCCATCTCAGAGTTTACTACCGATATTCAGCATGTGGCGGGTAAACTGAATGTAGTGACAGACTGTCTCTCGCACACCGTGGCAGCCCCGGTCCTCGTAGGGATAGATTATGCAGCCATGGCCGCGGATCAGGTTAGCGACGTGGACGTGCGCATGCTCCAGTCTGGACCAACAGGGTTAAGGCTGGAGAACAGGGTGCTGCAAGACGGTATGCCCCCCCTAATCTGCGATGTCTCCACTGGGCGAACCTGTCCTGTGGTACCGGCCGAGTGGCGCCGCCGCGTTTTTGACTCGATTCATTCTCTGGCGCACCCGGGAGTGTGTGCGTCGGTCAAAATGGTGGGAGAGAAATTTGTATGGCTGAGCCTGCGCAAACAAGTTAGGGAGTGGGAAGCAGCCTGCATGGCTTGTCAACGAGCCAAGGTACACAGACACACGAGAGCTCCCTTGGAACCATTTCACATCCCGGCTAAGAGGTTTGATCATGTTCACGTGGACCTCGTAGGCCCCCTCCCGCTGTCACGGGGTGCACACACCTTCTGACAATGGGAGACCACACCACGTGCTGGCCGGAAGTGGTCCCACTGGCGTCAACCACAGTCGAGGAGGTGGCGCGCGCGTTTTTAACAGCATGGGTAGCGCGCTTTGGAGTCCCGTCGGACATTACGTCCGACAGAGGCCCTCAATTTGTTTCCGAACTTTGGTCAGCAATGGCCCGCAGCCTGGGGGTAACAATCCACCACATAACCGCGTACAATCCGCAGGCTAATGGGTTATGCGAATGTTTTCATTGAAAGCGGCTCTCAGAGCGTCGCTTATGGATGCAAATTGGGTGGACAGGCTACCGTGGGTTTTATTGGGGTTGCGTTCTGCACCTAAAGAGGATTTAGAAGCCTTCCCGGCTGAACTAGTTTTTGCGCAGCCACTTAGGCTGCCCGGGGAGTTTCTCCCAGATAATCCTGCGCCAGAATGTTCCCCGGCTCAGCAGTTGCAGTGTGGCACGGAATCAGGCACGCTGCCTGGCCCCATTCACCAGTTTTCCGCGCATTTTTGTACCTAAGGCTTTAAAAAACGCGGAGTTTGTTTTTGTCAGACACGATGCCCATCGCCCGCCGCTACGACCACCTTATGATGGACCATTTAGAGTGCTGGAAACAGGGGATAAGCATTTTTTGCTAGATTTGGGGGGCAGGAAGGAAAAGATTGGCATAAACAGGCTCAAACCCGCCTTTGTGGTGGCGAACGAGGATGTGCTGTTGGCCAGGGCTCCTCGGCGCGACAGACCCCCTAGGGGACATTCCCCAGAACACCCACAGGGATTGACTAACAGTTCTCAACCCCAGACAGCAGCCCCCCAGCAGGATGGCACCGCGGAAGTGGTGAAGCCTGCTTACAGCAGGTACGGGAGGAGACTGACGCCCAAGAAGCACGTGGGCTGATGTGTAATGATTTTATCATGACATGCAGACTGTTATTCCGTTGTTCCATCTTAGATGTTTGGGGGGGGTCATGTGGGACACATATGCACATATGTATATCACTTTATGCTTCATATGTATATCACTGTAGGTTTCACATCTCAGATTGAACAAAGGACTGAGTCTCCTTGGAGATAACAGGAGGATGTGAAAGTTTAGTCTTTGGTATGCAAAGAGACGGCCTTGGGGGATTTCCTGGCTGCCAGAGACTTTGGGTGGGGGTGATAAGATCTAAGAGAAGATGCATTGTGACTTGGGATTAAATGCAATGTGACTGTGAGCTTTGAAGGTCCTGCGGTATATAAAGGACGAATGTCTGTTTTTTTTTCCCCTTTTCTGTTTTTGCTGATGTTGGAAGATGTGAATAAACCTGACTCGTGAGATAAACTCTGCCTCGTCATTTTCACATTTCCACAGTTTGTTTTTTTTTTTTTAATTAGAATTTGCTGCGGTAAATACATTTGTATACGATAACGTTTTTGAAATAAACTGAATAAAGTAATTTACCCGTTGGTAAATATCGTGTACGATGTTTTACTGTACGGATGCCCTTTCTTATATTTTTTTATGTATTTTGAGACCAAACCAAGAATCGTGAATATTTGTCTGTCAAGTCTGCCAAGAGGAAAAGAAAAATCCCTAGTCTACAACAAATCTGTGATCCAAAACTGGGATAGTGAAATATTTTAGTGTTACTACAACAAAAAAAGTTATGTGGAAAAAGAATAAACTAAATCAAAAGTTAGTCATCGAGTAAGATTCTTGGGTACTTATCTTTTTTCACATTACACATTACACGTTAATCAGGTTGAAGTAACTTTGTTTGACATAGTTTAATTTGATTCAGGTTTATCTGTATGTAGCATTTAAAAAAAAGAGTTTTTGTCAACAGAAAAGCAAAAAAAAAAATGTGTATGACACAACATGTACGGCATTATTTTAAATTAATCATGAACGCAAATGAACGCAAATATACATGAACGCAAATATACCAGAGGGTGTTTAGTTTGTACAAATACACCTAAAAAAAACTGCAACCACAATAAAAACAGGGTGATGTTGACTCTTTACAAACTTGTATCAGGTGTGTAATAAACAAATGTCTAGTACAAGCGGAGTAAGTTGTTACAAAAAATATAAGGGAATTAAAAATTCTTTCTTCAAACATGTAAATGTACTTCACACATGTACTTGTTTGATTTAAAAAAGAAGTCTCTAAAATGGTGTTATGCAAAGAAACAAGTATACAACTGGTGGAGTTACTACTGCCTTTCAATGATAAATGTTTAAGGGTAGGAAATGCAAATTAGTTTATCCTTAAATGCTTCTGAACAACTAAATATTTTTTTTGTTTTATTCTTCCAAACAAATACTTGTTTCAATGTTTCTTTTTGAAACTAGTGAATGTTTTTTTAACCACATTAATCATAGTGATGCAACTTTGTGTGAGTATACTAGTTTAAAAAAATCTGAGTTTGTGTCAGTACTGTGCAATGTGTCATTTGTTATTACAAAAGTTAAAAATATATATATATATTCTTATTCAAAGACGTAAGTACACTGTTATTTCAATTTTTTTTTTTTTTTCAGAATCTGGTAGCCCTAATGCCAGAGATGCAATATGGTGCAAAGTGTTTGACACCATCAAGAACCAGCCAAACACCCGAGGTAATTCTTTTAAAATGTCCATAGTAACTGAGACATGATGCTGCATGTTAGCGTTAGTTCTTTATCATTGTTTTTTATCTGTAGAGTTGTGTTGATTCTTAGGATCTGGTAGGCATGGCCCGCTAAACTTTTTTTCCCCAAAAAGCAGGAAGGAATAAACACTGATGTTCTGACCTCAGATTTCTCTAACTGAACGAGAAGTCATTGAAAGCAAATCTCGTGAAACTTGAGTTGCTGGCAGATAAAAAAAAGTTTGCAACCTCAGGAGCCAAAAATGCCAACTTCATGGTTGGAAGTACTAGAAATACAGTCCTAAATCAGATTTGCCTCAACAAAAGGAATGTTGATGGTCATGCAATATTTATTTCTGTAGAAAAAAAACAACAAACTATAAACACAAGGCCCAATCTAAAAGCTTAATTTATTGCATCTTGTTGTTTTATTTAAAAAAAACAAACAAACAAACAAACAAACAAACAAAAACTACCAAGCAGATGCATTTTTCTGTACATTTGAGGTTTTGACTGCATATGCCTGTCGGTAAAATACTGTGAGATTGTTGTTTGTTTGGGTTTTTTTGTGAGAATGAAGGCTGTTTTAAAATATTAACCAGAAACTACTCTGGAGCTTAGTTGCTGACTAAAAAAATCACGTTGTCTGTGCGGGCAACTTAATGGAACCGCGTGCTGTTGAGAATTTAATATCATTCCATTTGCTCATGTTCCTCGTAATACAGACAATGTTTCCTCTTTTGAACACCTGACTTTTAAACTCCCCGGCCCAAAACCTCTCCTCATTGCAATTATCTACCGCCCTCCCAAACCAAATCCATCTTTCTTATCAGATCATTCAGAACTCATTACAGTACTGTCTGTAACCTCACCATCTGTCCTACTGCTTGGCGATTTCAACCTCCACATTGATTCCCCTGACTGCAAATACGCAAATGATTTTCTGGACTTACTCAAGTGTCTCAACTTCACCCAACACATAACTTTCCCCACCCACAGCCGTGGACATATCCTGGACCTGGTTTGCTTCACTGGTCTCCACATTCACAACAACTCCAGCACTGACCTCACCATCTTGGATCATCTCGCCGTCACACTGAACATTGACATACCGGCCCCTCAACCCAAACAAGACCGAACAATAACCTTCAGGAATCTTATGTCCATCTGCTCAGTTTCTCTCTCCACATGCATATCAAACATTCTCTCCAACCTCACCTTCCCTGTAAACCCAACCCCTACGGACTTAGTAAACATCTACAACAACACATTGTCTACCTCCCTCAACAAACTGGCCCCCATGAAAACAAAAACCGTCACTTTCACTCATTCGGCCCCCTGGTACACCTTAGAACTTCACAAACTCAAAAAAACAACTGCAACAGCTTGAACGCCTGAGCTGCAAAACTGGTCTGACTGTACACACCCTTGCTCACATAGAACTGATGCACCTATACCAATCCTCACTCAATAAAGCTCGCTCTGCCTACTACTCCAGCATCATTCACTCTGGATCCTCCAACCCCCACACTCTGTTCTCCACCATCAACGAACTCCTCAAACCCCAGGACATCATTTCATCATCCTTCACCCCTGAAAAATGCAATAGCTTTCTATCATTTTTCCATTCCAAAATTGACAGTATTCACAACCAGCTTGCCTCCTCCTCGGCCATCACCCCTGACTCAGAACCCACTTTTTCTCCACCCATAGATAAACAGCTCTCCCTTTTCTCACCCATAACCACTGATGAACTTTCCGAAGTACTCTCCAGCATGAAATCATTTACATGCCCCCTGGACCCCATCCCCTCCCCCCTTATCAAAGCCTGTCTCACCCCTCTTGCCCCCCTTATCATCGACACCATCAACTCCTCCCTCACCACTGGCACTGTCCCCCCATCACTCAAGATTGCTGCCATCACCCCCCTCCTTAAGAAACCTGGCCTGGACTCTGACGACCCCAACAATTTCAGACCGATCTCCAACCTCCTATTTCTGGATAAAATATTGGAAAAAGCTGTCACCACCCAACTCAAGAAACACCTCATCTCCAACAAACTCTACGAAACATTTCAATCTGGATTCCGTTCTCACCACAGCACTGAAACCGCCCTCCTCAGTGTCACCAATGACCTCCTGCTCGCCTCTGACTCTGGCTCCCTCACCATTCTTCTCCTCCTTGATCTCAGCACAGCTTTCGATACC
The DNA here is from genome assembly GCA_020510985.1 of Pholidichthys leucotaenia. Taxonomy (NCBI): domain Eukaryota; kingdom Metazoa; phylum Chordata; class Actinopteri; order Cichliformes; family Pholidichthyidae; genus Pholidichthys; species Pholidichthys leucotaenia. The sequence continues at coordinate 411,284,738 of CM035840.1, read as the reverse complement.
ATCAATCATTCCATCCTGCTCTGTCGTCTGCTTTCTATTGGCATCACTGACTCCGCCCTCTCTTGGTTCACCTCCTTCCTGTCTGACAGATTCCAGTACATCTCCATCAACAATCACAAATCACGCACCACCCTCGTATCACACGGTGTCCCTCAAGGCTCTGTGCTCGGTCCAACCCTTTTCACTCTCTACATGCTTCCGCTTGGTCACATCATCCGTCAACATGGTCTTCACTTTCACTGCTACGCCGACAACACCCAGCTGTACATCTCCTCTAAATCCATCACCCCCGCCATTCTCTCCACCATCACCAACTGCCTCACAGACATAAAAACCTGGATGACTAACAACTTTCTCAAGCTAGACAGCAATAAAACAGAAATCATCATTTTTGGACCAAAATCTCTTTTCCCCTCTTCCCAGAACTTTTCATTCCAAATCGATGGTCACTCAGTCACCCCCTCCCCCCTGGCCAGAAACCTCGGCATTATCATGGACCCCACCCTCTCCTTCAAATCTCACATCAACCATATCACCAAAACATCATTTTTTCATCTTCGTAATATTGCACGCCTCCGTCCCACCCTCTCCCCCTCTGCTGCTGAAATACTCATCCACACCTTCATCACCTCCAGACTTGATTACTGTAACAGCATTCTGTATGGACTTCCTTCCACCATCCTCCAAAAACTACAGTATGTCCAAAACTCAGCCGCCCGCCTACTTACTCACTCCCGCTCCAGAGACCACATCATTCCACTCCTCCGTCAACTCCACTGGCTCCCCATTCAACAGCGCATCAACTTCAAGATCCTCCTCATCACCTATAAAGCTTTTCATAACCTCGCCCCCTCATACCTAACTGACCTTTTGTCTCGTCATTCCCCCACTCGCCACCTCCGCTCTGCTGACACTCACCTTCTCACCCTCATCACCAAGACAAAACTCCGCACCCTGGGTGATAGATCATTCGCCATCACCGCACCAACCCTCTGGAATTCCTTGCCCCTTCACATCCGGTCGGCCAACACACTTGCTTCCTTCAAAAGTCAACTCAAAACCCATCTCTTCAAATCTACCTATGAAAACTGACTGCCTCTTCTACCTATGTGTACCTACCTTGTCTGTTTACCCGTTCTCTGTATGTTTGTCCCTATGCTGCTTTGTAAAGCGTCTTTGAGTATTTAGAAAAGCGCTATATAAGACTGATGTATTATTATTATTATTATTAGAATAAAAAAAAGAAGAAGAAGAACATACAAAAAATCATTTATTTATTGGTTTGTACAGTTGTGTAGGTATCACACGAGTCTTGGCTGTCCGGGGCCGATGTTGACCATCCATGATCTAATTGAAAAATCTGTTGTAGATGAAGTTCTGTCTTTTCTTAGCTAAAAGCAAATTTAACAAGAGGTTCCACTTTTCAAGGCTCTGCAATGGTGGCAAAAAAATGATGACATCTTCCCTCTTGTATACTGTGTAAAAAGTCCTGAAATGGTCAACTTTGTGAAATTATCCACTTGCATCATTTCATTAAAAGAAAATCTTCATATTTACAAATAAACAAATGTTCATACAGTTAGTTATAAGCACAAAAAAAGGTTGACAAGATATTTGTTGATTCAAAGGTAAAGATAACCTGGATATTTTGTGTGATTACTTGTAGATATTGTGATCTTTACCTGTGTTTTAAAACAATGAAATCCTGTCTTAGCTCACCCACTTGGGTGTCTGATGACATGTTTCTCTTTAACCTCAATACATTTCACCCTTGGCACAGCCGTTTTGAGGGACAGCGTATGTGTGTGTGTGTGGGGGGGGGGGGGGTAATCTCAGGTTTATTTTCAGCACTGTAGCCAGGCTGACAGAGAGTCAGGACTCTGTCTGTATTCATTCTCAATTTAAGGCCTGTGGGGGTGTCAGCCAGAGGAGTGTTAAATTTGCTAGGTGATATCAAAAACACGTACAAATACATGCTGGTTGCTTCAAATATTGAATAAAAATAATTTAACCATTGGTAAATATCACATACAAGTTGTGGGGAGTTTTACAGAATTGTTTCATACAGACAATTCTCAGAAGGCTGTTGTATGGTCATTTTAAAAATGTAAACCCTTTCTTCTTCCTTCATGTGGGGCAGAAAGTCCTGTGTGAAAGCCTCTAGCTGCTCATATTCACTCTTAATGTTGTGCGGACCCTTTTCAAACAGAGACAACATCTCTGAAATCTTGTTGTCAGCATGTACACTGTGAAGCAGTGCTGTTGCAACAGTCCAATAATATATTCATTCTCAATCTGTTCATACATCTTGAACTCTTTGTGTGTGTGTGTGTGTGTGTGTGTGTGTGTGTGTGTGTGTGTGTGTGTGTGTGTGTGTGTGTGTGTGTGTGTGTATATGTTTGTAGACAGAGCTCAGATGTTTGTTTTCATGGCAGCATATGCTTAGGAAAGCTCAGCAAACATCCTAGTCACTCAGAAGAGATATTCCTCTCTAGTTTGACTAAGAGAATGGTCAAGGATGTTTTAACTGTGTGGTTATCGTGTAATCTGTATTTTTGACAAAAACCCTTATCTAAATGTGCAGAAGATGATGTTCCAGATTTGTGAATGTGTCAGTGTGTGTGTGCTTTTGTACACAGATCCGTGATTTTGCAAAATGTGGTCTCCCCTTTCAACATCTGTTTTAGCCAAGAGAATGGTGGCTTCAAAGCCTGACATGGTGAGACGCCTCTTACTGATATCTGTTTTTGCAAATTGAAACCGCTACAAACATGTCACCTTTGAGCCCATCTGTTTTGGCTCAGAGAATGGCTGTGTCTGTGTTGTTTAAATCCTTTTACAGACTCTGATGTGTTTTTTGTAAATTGAAAGACTACAAAGCTGTCACTTCTCACAAGACTTCTTGTCATAATTAACCCCATCCTAACCCTATCCCACATATGGACAGCAGATTAAAAACACAGCTGTCACTTTTGATGACAAGTTCAAAACACTTTTGATTGACAACCTAATTATGCGGGGTCACAGGGAGCGGGGTCAGGGTCAGGTAAGGTCAAGGGGGCATGGCACCTGTCAAACTGAGATAGAGGGTGTGTATAAGTACTACCCCACCTCTCTGACACTACATCGGTGCTGTTTAGGGGTGCACCCCTGCAGGATGTATGCACAGTTGCTGACTGGCCTTCTCCTTCAACATTCACCCACTTCTATTTGCTCAACCTGGCTTCATCAGTCATCCCCTCATCAGTTCTGGGGGTCGCAGCAGATTCTTTAGTTGCGTCTTAGTTTTTCCCTCATTTAAGCCAGCATGTGTGCCTTGTGCTTGAAATGTTTTTTGTTCAGCTCCGGTTACCTGGAAGAACCGGATTAACATGTACACATTCAGTTAAGTATAATAATGGAGTCAAACTCATCTGGTTGTGTTTGTGCTTAATGGCCTGATTGGGGAATTGTGCTCCTTCAACCTGTGGGTGATGCGACCTCCATTCTCCTCAGGACTCATTTGATATACAGTTGCCACGTGGTTACAGGTTAACAGAAATGAAATAAAATGAATTTTTACAGATGTAAACGTGGTTTAATGAATGAAATTGAACCTATAACCATTCATTGTTTTTCGTCGGTGGAGGCAGGCTCCCTCCAGTTGTTAGAAAGAGGAAGAATTGGTGGATGCAAGGGGTGTGTATATATAAAGTGTGCATCCACAGCTGTGATTATTTTGGTATAATTCTCCTGACCTAAGGACCATAGTCACGTGGTTACAGGTTCACTTTCATTCATAAAACCGCATTTACATCCTTAAATGTACGTTTTATTCAATGATACCACTTTCTGAAATTGATACAACTAGCTCATTCCCCATAAAATGCAAGTATTCCTGTCTGAAACAGGTATCCCAGTTAGATTTTACAGGCCCAAATGTAGGGAGTGTTTGAAAATGGAATACAGAGGTGTAGCCTATATGAAGACAATCACACATGTTAGACTTTGACAAATATGAAAGGGACTGAATGGTGCCAAGATTTATTTGATTGTGTGAGTATTAATTACAGAATACTGTACCTAATTATTGAAAATTAATGGGATATCCAATATTAGCGACTGTTTAAGAACCCTTGTTTATTTGTTTGTCAGATCACTTATTTATGTGATCTTTTATGACATTTTCATAATAGTGTTGTATCTTGTATCATTATAGCTATTTTTGTTTTGTTTATTTTTGTTTATATCACTGCTCAGTGATGGAGTTAAGTGTAATATTAACTTTTTTCTTCGTATCGTCAATAAACTCATGTGGTACTATAACAGGACACGTTTACAAATATCTGAGACCAATTCTAGTGCATCCTTTTATATTGTAGTTCTATTTGGTTGTTCAAAGGTTTTTCAAACTGTAATCAAAGAAATGAAGTATAAAACACCCAATATTATACACAGCAGAAGGACCTGTTTTACTGTAACCATTGCAACAGTGTTGCCCATTAATTTAACTATTTTTTTAATCTATTTCATTATCTGGGTGTTTTTGTGTCTTTTTCTGATGGTCGTCCTTTGGGCAAAGTGTGCATACAGTGGGGAAAATAAGTATTGAACATATCAACATTTTTCTCATTCAACATATTTCAGATGGAGTCACTGACCTGATATTTTCACCAGATATCAGTAACTTCCCAAGTAATCCATACATACCAAGAAACAAAATTATATTTAATAAAGTGGAATGACATAGGGAATAAGTATTAAACACATGAAGAAAATGAGGTGCAAAAGGCATAGAAAGAAAAGAATCAGAATTTAGGAAGCCATCCAAGCCCCCATGAGTGCAAATTAATTTCAGCTGGTTAAGTCCTGACTGATAGCCTTTAAAAAGTTTTGTGAATATTCTTGTCACGATGGCCCTCACGGACCATCACAAGACGCCTCAGTCACCAGCGAGTTTGCAGTGATGTTTATTTACAGTGCAGGTTAGGCAGGCATAGGAATACACACAAGGAATGGGCACGTCTGAGCCGGGGAGCGCCCGATGCGCCAGACGAATAACAATGAAGGTTAGTCACACTGAACGTACCTTACAAACAGGACCGTTAGCAGGAATCAACAGAGATTAACAGGAATTAACAGGAACATAGCAGAGCATAACAGAGACTGCCGCACTGGAGGACATTCAGCACCAGCTTTTATCTCTGGCCGCTAATGACCCCAATGCGGCGCAGCTGCTCGCAATGACAGCAGCGCAGCAGCTGACTTTGACAGCAGGGAGCTCCCCCGGGTGCCTTCACAATAAGAGCCCGAGGAGCTGGAAGGAATCCTCTGCTGCCAAAGCCAGGGAAATATGATATGAGACCCGAGTGTGGACAGAACCGACACTCGGGTTATGACAGTCCCTCCCCCTCGAGGCCGAGCTCTAAGGGGCCCGAGTAACACCCAAGCCCCCCCCCCCCCCCCAGGGTGGGTGGATGGGGCGCTGGCAGTAGGGAGAGAGACAAAAAACAAGACCAACAAGGCAGTAGAGACAGGAAAAAAAAAACATACTCCCTTGAATGTGGGTGACAAGAACAGAGTCAAAATAGGCAGTACACCTATTGGCAAAAACAAATTGACATAAGGTGAAGGAAAAAAAAACACCAAACCCAGAAACAAAGTAGAGAGCCACAAAAACACAAATCAATCCCCCCCCCCCCCCCCGCACACCCCAACAGTCCCACAGACGTAATCAGAAACCAGGGAAGGGTGCAGTCCTGACCCGGAGGGACGGGGGCAAAAGGTTCGGGGGGTCGTCCGGCATCAAGAGGCCACAGAACAGGGAGGGGAAAAGAGGACAGTTCGGGCGGCCTACCCCAGTCCCATGCTCGGAAGCAGAGAGTTTCAAGCGGCCGGAGCAGGTCGCCACACAGGGAGTCAAAAATGTCGGGAGGCCGGCCCAGAGAACCAAACCGGCGAGACAGTCCTTCAGGCGGCCGCCCCGCAACGCCAGCCCACCAGAACCGTTGGGAAGAAGCAGCCGGCGGTCCCGCTGAAAAGGGGAGAGACGAGGGGGAACCGGGCGGAGCGTTCGGGACCCCAACGGCCCCAGGTGGAGATGGGTAGCGCTCCTCAGGGAGACGAGGAGGATGACGGTGGTGATAAGGGTGACGAGGGGAATGACCCTGTCCAGCATCCGGTGGCCGGGGATCTGCAGCTCCCTCACCGAATCCAGGACCTGCTGGTGCAGCGCCCACGTCGGACCCCGATTGGGCCTCCGGAACCGAACCCACGGTGGACCCCGATTGGGCCTCCGAAACCAAACCCACGGTGGACCCTGATTGGGCCTCCGGAACCGAACCCGCGACGGACCCCGACTGGGTCGGCGTGGCACCAGACTCGACCTCCAACCCCGAAACCGGAACCTCTGGCGCAGCAGGCGAAAGCAGCCCCTCGCCGGCGACCCTGGGAGAAGGCTCGAAAGAGAGAGAAAACCCGGGATCAGGATCACCGGCAGCGCCAGAACCCGGCGAGATAAGCTCGGACGCAGCGAGCGGCTGCACCTGGCTCATCTCCCCTTGAGACAGGCAAAAATGCTCTAAGAGGTGAAGAAGAAAGATAAAACAGAGCACTTGCCTGAGCTCGGGTTCTGACGCCGTCCAGGACTGCGAAGATCCGGGCTCAGATGTCAGGAGGTCGTCCTCAGGCTTCCACTCAGCTGCGTCGGGCTCCGCAGCTGGCGTGATGGTGTGCGCAGCTTGAGAGTCTTCCGGCAACGATGTCCACGCCCATGGCCCACACGGCGTGGTGGCAGGAGAACCTCGACCCGCTGGACCGGACCGCTCCTCCGTGGAACCCCGGGGACGCTTTCTCATCGGCGATGGCTCCACGCTGCAGTCCGCTCTCCTCCTCCGCCCACGGCGTGGCTGCGGAACCAGAACCAGGCTCTCCAGAACCGCAGGCCCCGTCCTCATCCAGCGACGTTGGCCTGGCGTCGAGGACCGCTCAGCGGAGGGAGACACAGAGGAAGCAGGGTTAATACTTTCATCCACAGCAGGTGGAGGGAGCTCGGAGGGCTGCATACCCTGAACTCCACCCCCAGGAGTCAGTCAAGGCAAAACAATATCGAAATGAGAGAAATTATCATGCACTTGCCTTTCTCCTGAGGGTAAGATGGTTCCCGCTGTGGGGGACGTCGTTGCTCCCTTTCCCCACTGGATGGCGACAGAGGGCCCTCTGGGAAGACGAGGTGAGGCCACTCGAGACGGTTCCGAGATGGGACTCGCTGAAACGGAGCTCCCGAGACACACAGCAGCCAGGATAGGCGACGAGGAGGAGAGGGCGACAGCCGGGGTCAGTCGGGCATGGAGCGCTGACGGGACAGCAGGCGAAGGCCCAGAAAAAGACGAGGCTGCGGGGATTCCCCTCTGACGAGGCACAGGAGTGACAGCTGTGAGGTGGGTTGAGCCCTTACGGCGACCCGGAACTGGATCCAGACGGGGTTTCAGCTAAAGATTCTGCTGAGGAGAGCCCGCGTCGTTATGCCGACGTCGTCGTCGGACCCGAGACGGTGCGTACTCTTGGTTCTTCTCCAGGACGGGGACGGAACAACGACGCAGGGACCGTGGATGCTTTCTCCCTTGCTTTCTGCTCCCCTCCTCCAGCCCACGAAGCGACTCGCATTGGGCGGCAAGTTCCTCCCACCTCGCCATCACCTCCGGGTGATAGTCAAGCTCGAGGGGGAGGTTGAGCAGAAATTCCTCAGCGTAGTCCAAATGTCTTAGCATGTCGCTGGGAGTGTCCCACAGCGTAGCGGAAAAGATGGTGTTGTCAATATCTTCCAGAGCTTCCGCTAGCTGCCTGCCCAGGCGCCCGCTGTGGCTCCTGGATGACGTCATACTCCCAGCTGCAGACACTCAGACAGGTAGGAACAAACAGTCCACTACTGCAAACTGCACGGTGAATGGCGTCTCGATACAACGCCTCCTCTCCGGGCGTTTGGCGGCAGTGTACTGTCACAATGGCCCTCACGGACCATCACAAGACGCCTCAGTCACCAGTGAGTTTGCAGTGATGTTTATTTACAGTGCAGGTTAGGCAGGCATAGGAATACACACAAGGAATGGGCACATCTGAGCCGGGGAGCGCCCGAAGCGCCAGACGAATAACAATGAAGGTTAGTCACACTGAATGTACCTTACAAACAGGACCGTTAGCAGGAATCGACAGAGATTAACAGGAATTAACAGGAACATAACAGAGCATAACAGAGACTGCCGCATTGGAGGACATTCAACACCAGCTTTTATCTCTGGCCGCTAATGACCCCAGTGTGGCGCAGCTGCTCGCAATGACAGCAGCGCAGCAGCTGACTTTGACAGCAGGGAGCTCCCCCGGGCGCCTTCACAATAAGAGCCCGAGGAGCTGGAAGGAATCCTTTGCTGCCAAAGCCAGGGAAATATGATATGAGACCCGAGTGTGGACAGAACCGACACTCGGGTTATGACAATTCTAATTGTCACACCACAAAGAACTCATGATGGATAGAAGGAAAGTTCTCTTTAGACCCTCACAACCTTATTGTTGCAAAAGAAAATGATGACATTGGTTACAGGTGCATTTCTAAACTGCTGAATGTTGCAGTGAGCACTGTTGGCACCATCATTCAGAAGTGAAAAGAACATCATTTCACCATAAACCAGCCACGACAAGGAGCTCCTTGCAAGGTTTCTGACAGAGGAGTCAAAAGAATTATCAGAAGAGTTATCCAAGAGCCAAAGACCACTCGTGGAGAGCTCCAGATGTCATGACTGCACGGTTCACCCCGGGATTGCTCCAGCCCCGTAAATGTCATGATCGCCTGTCCTTCTGTGCTTAGCTGTCCTGCAGCACTAGGCTCCCTTTTGACCGGGCTGTAGAGCATCTGGTAGGCGCCCTGTATGTCTGGTGGCCTTTACTTCATGAATTGCATCTCCCTGTATTTTTGTGGTTAATTGGACTTGTTTCTTTATTGTTATATTTAATAAAATGGCACTGTCTACTTCTGCAAATGGGTTTTTCATTCTCGTCATTACACGGCACATGGGGGTTTTTGACAGAATGCTCCGACTGTGCAGAAAAAACCAGCAGAGTAAAAGTGTTTTTTCTTTTTTCCTTTCCACACCTTTTTTCTTTCCTCCCCGACTTTAAACCTGGTGGTTCGGACGGAGATGGAGCTGGAGTGGGAGCTGCATTCACTGTGTTTCCAAGAGGAGATTTGTTCATGGACACAGAAGCCCTGTTCCTTCCTGACTGTTCGACGGGCCTGGGACACTGCAAGGAGGGTCATGGAGTGAGACTGCCTCTGGGTTCAACCGGAGGCGATGGAGATCCTCCGGGACATATTTGCCGCACGATGTGAGGAATCGGCTAAGGATCTCCCAGTGCTCGAGCTCCTCGCGGCCACGTTGTTCTTTTTTCCTGAAGACGTGGAGCCTCTCTGCATGGGTGACCCACTGCCCAGCACGGTGCTCCGCGTTCTGGATTATCTCATCCCCGAGTCGCCCAGAAGGAGGAGAGGGAGGAAGCCCTGCCACAAGAAGCGTCCAGCCCCACTTATGTCAGCTCCACCTCCTCGCTCTGAGCCATGCTCTGCTCCGTCACAGTAGGAGATAGAAGAATGCAGGTGGGCTCTCCTGGCTGAAATGGACCTCATCTTGGAAGTGAAGTCGTGGCTCCTCCCGGAAATGGCTGAACGACTAAAGGAACTTTCCCCGAGGGAGGAGGAGCCGCAACCCGATGAGGAATGCCAGGAGAGCAGAAAGGATCCCTCGGAGGCCACTGGGGATCTCTAGTGCCAGGAGAACAGGCAAGTTTCTTCTCATTCAATTTTTACGGTCAATGATCAACTTTGCCTGCCTCCTGGCAAGGAGACTCGGGGTGTGCAGTCCCCTGAGTGCTCTGCCCCAGCAGCATATAGTGCTCTCGTGCCTGGCCTCACTGACTCCTTTCTATGTGCCCCTACGAGCTCATCGGTCCTGGATCCAGGTTGCTTGGGGGAGGAGGAGCCAGAGGGCTGGGAGGGTCCAGCCCATGGGCCAGTGGAGGGCTTGTCCACAGCTGCCACGCCAGAGGAACCAGAGGCATGGAGGACAGCGCCCGAGAGCACCACAACTGCAACCACCATCACGCAGTGGAGTCATCCCCCGGAGCAGACCTCCAGCCAATGGGACCCAGGGCATCATTGTTGGAGTCCTAGATGGCGGTAGAGCTTAAGCACAGGCAGGTAATCTCTCCTGTAGTTCATTTGTTGATGGTGGCGGGATCTTGTCTGGCTTTTGAGGAGGGGAGTCAGGTGTGGCTCTCAGCCGAACTCTGGACCTCCCTCGCCGGGCTCTGCCACTGCCGGCGACCCTAACCATTCTTCCTCTCCAATCCCCTTCGAGCTCTATCCTAGGGTCGCTGGAGAGGAGCTGCCACCACCTGGGCCACCCACAGACAACGAGGCAGGTCCACTTTTCTTGGAGGAGGCCGATGGGGATGAAGCACCCGACGGACCAGGGGAACCCACGCACCCGAAATTGCCGGAGTCCTGGACGGCGGTGGAGCCAGAGATCAGGCAAGTGTGCTCCATTTTGTCAGTAATGTCAATGTTAATGTCACACTGCCCGACTCATGGTGAGGTGGACCCGGGGCAGCTCACAGTAGCCCTCGGGGCTGCCACACCGGGCTCTGCCGCTGCAGGCGACCCTGACCCGGTTTCTCTTTTTTTCCCTTCAGGCTCGAAGCCCCCGGCCGGGGTCACCGGAGAGCTGCTGGTCTCGCTGGAGGCCTCCAAGGAATGGGGTCCAGCATCAGGTGATGTAAAGAGCATCACCTCCCTTGCTGGGAAGGCCACCATGGGAACAATGAGGCCCCCAATGGGGGTCAGCGCAGGTGCAATGGTGGTCCAACCAGAGCCCACCGTGGGTGCAGCAGAGCCCCAGCCGCGGTCCCCCGCAGGTGCAGCAGAGCTCCAGCCAGGGTCCACCACTGGTGCAGGAGAGCTCCAGCCAGAGTCCACCGCCAGTGCAGCTACGTCCCAGACCGCGACCATCGCGGGTGCAGCCATGTCCCAGACTGGGACCATCGCGGGTGCTACGGTTGCCCTGCCCCAAGCCTCAAACTGCAGGGGGGCTCCTATTCCTTGGTTTGGCCGCCTATGTTCCCGAGTATGGAGGCTGCCTCTCCGCCTTCCCCTCCAGTTCGGGTGGGTCCACCACACTGGCCAGCCACTCGAAGGACTTGGCTTATGGGTCGGGAGGCCCATCAGCCCAGTCAGGCCACCAGACACTATCCCACGGGCCGCCTGCTGGACTTGGGACTTGGGGGCCGTTAGGAGGGGTTTGCTCATTATTTTGTTTTTTACTGTTTGTGTTTTCACCAGTTGCTTCCCTCCTAACCGGGTTTCCCCCACCTCCCACCCTGGGTTAGTGTTTGTTGCCGGGGGATGGGGAGTCTCCCTTGTGGAAAGATACACCCCAGATGCTGGGGTGTCTGGTTCCACCCCTGGGGGGGGGGGGGGGCTGTCATGAACCTGGGTTTGGCTTCCAAACCCAGTTCTGACTTATTGTTATGTTTTGCCCTAGTTTCCACCTGGCGCTTCAGGGAAGCTATTGGGACTCCGCTCCCTGACAGCTTGGGCACACCCCCTCCTCCTGTCTAGTGCCATCAGCTGTGCTGTCACGGGTGTTCACACACATAATCCCATTCACACACACATGCACACGCTCCATTCATTCCCATTCATACACTCATGCACACTCTCTCACACACCAGGTCTAATCAAGTTCAGCCCACGCTTTTTTTGCAGCGACAATCTCTTTCCTCGTTAGCTTCAGGAGTATTTGTTATCTGCAATTGTGAAAAGAGATTGTTGGAGCATTCACCTCCATACGCGGCAGCTAGCTCTCCACGTATGAGTTTTCATCACCTGCAAATTATTCAGCCAGCACTTGAAGTTCGGTTAATCCCTTGGTGTGATCGGCTTACCCTGCTTACCCTTTTCATCCTCCAGACTGCACAGTTTGCCCAGGGATTGCTCCAGCCCTGTAAGTGTCATGATCGCCTTTCCTTTTGTGCTTTGACGCCCTACAGCACTAGGCTGATCACCTGTCCTTTTGTGCACAGCTGTCCTGCAGCACTAGGCTCCCTTCTGACCGGGCTGTAGAGCATCCGGTAGACGCCCTGTATGTCTGATGGCCTTTACTTCATCAATTGCATCTCCCTGTATTTTTGTGGTTAACTGGACTTGTTTCTTTATTGTTATATTTAATAAAATGGCACTTTCTACTTGTGCGATTGGGTTTTTCATTCTCTTCCTCACGCACCGTGTAATGGCGCACGGGGGTTTGTGACACCAGAAGGACCTGGAGTTAGCAGGTACTTCTGTTTCAAAGAAAGCAATAAGTAATGCACTCAAGTGACATGGGCTCTATTCCCGCTCATCTCGCAAGACTCCATTGCTGAAATAAAAGCATACTGAAGCTTGTTTAAAGTTTGCTGCACAACATTTGTGAAAGCCAATAAAATACTGTGAGAATATAGTCTGGTCAGATGAGATCAAAATTGAACTTTTTGGATGGCACAGCACACAGCATGTTTGGGGGCGAAATGGCACTGCACATCGGCCCAAAAACACCATACCAATAGTGAAGTTTGGAGGTGGGAGCATGATGGTGTGAGGGTGTTTTACAGGAAATGATAAAGGCAGACTTCATATGACTGAAGGAAACATGAATGGACAAATCCACAGAGACATCCTTGATAAGAATCTGTTGCCATCTGCCAAGATGCTTAAGATGAAACCAGGGTGAGCATTTCAGAAAGACAATGATCCCAAACACACAGCCAAGGAAACTCTCAACTGGCTCCAGAGAAGGAAAATAAAGCTGCTAGAATGGCCCAGTCAGTCACCTGACCTGAACCCAATTGAAAATGTATGGAAAGAAATGAAGATCAGCGTTCATAGAAGACACCCACGGAACTTTCAAGATTTGAAGACAGCTTGAGTGAAAGAATGGGCTAAAATCACTTCTGAGCAATGCCTGCACCTAGTTTATCCATATAGGAGATGTCTGGAAGCTGTTATTACCAACAAAGTATTTTCTACTAAATATTAAATTAATTTCAACAAGTGTTTATTTGTTGGTTTATTTATTAGGATCCCTATTAGCTGCAGCTAATAGCTGCCGCTATTCTTCCTAAGGTCTTGCAAAGGATAGTGGTAGCACACAAAGCAGCAGCTGGGATGCCAGTCTACCGCTGACCTAGAAGGCTAGGCTTGCCTCCCTGCAAAGGACTGCGGTCCACTGCTTCTGTCCTGTGTTGGATAAACTGGTGTTCTTTACCAGATCCCCGAGTCCCCCCTGGCGCTTCTCCCAGTGTACTCCTGCACCTCATGTTCTCCATATATGCTGAATTATCCTTTAGATCTACACAATCACAGCAACATTATGGTATAATTTTTTAAGCATCTAGTCAAATTTATCAGTTTTCACTTCCTTGTTTTTCTCACGGAGCGCTGTGGTAACTGGTCATGATGCCGCATATTATCCTGTCAGCACAGAGTCAATGCAAAACCCCGCCCACACTTCTAGAAGCCTGGGCATGAGTAGAGAATGATGACTAAACTTTTGTTGATAAAAATTATATATTTTGACTGAACAACTTGAATATATATCAGTATAATGAATATGTTAGTTACATTGATACATTCTACTATGCACGACACAAAAAATGTTTTTATCACGAAGCGCGAGCATTTTCGCTGCTGTCAGCTTCTCTCTCGTTTCCTCTCTCCTCTCACACAGCTGCACCACAGAGCTGCACTAAGGCGCTTTCCCCCACCTCCCTGCCTCTTCGTGCTGTGTTTCATTTCAGGGTCATTGTCAGGTCTGTTTTTTTTTTCTTCCCTCCCTGTAATTTTGTTCTTTAGAAACTGTTTCTTTTGAGCCTGTTTTTGTGGAGAAGATACATTTGTTTTTGTTTTGGGTTTTTTTTTGTTTTTTTTTAATGCACAATCTGGCAGTACTAGCAAAGTGTGGGGAGAGGGAAAAAAAATGAAATCACACATACAGTACACATACCAGCTGCAGTGCAGCAGACTTGAATGAAAGGAGAAAAAAGGACCAGATCCAAAGGTAATAATTGAACAAAATACAGTTTTGTGCAAATTATGTCACACTGCCACTAATTTATTTCACCATTGAGATGTCATCCACGATAATATGAAGAATGTATTAATAATAACTCTCAAAATCCCAGTAGCCCCTACAAAAATAAATAAATAAAGGAACCAACCCTAAGGAAATGACTATATGGATTCTTCATTTGGAAAATTTATCCTATACAGCAAAAGTGCAAAATAGAAAGAGAGCACAACTGCAGTCACAAATTATACTGCCAAAGATATAGCCCTCATAGTTAAAAACATATCTTTCTTGAGAATTCTTGCTTAATGCACTTGCTTAATGCACTTTTTATTGTGTTGAGTCTTTTTTTTATTATTTTTATTGTAATGGTTTTATTACAGGCCATAATAGGAAGGCCTACCATTATTTATTCTGATTTGTTGTAAATTTATGAGAGGGGTGTCTAACTGGTTCAATAAAGTTTGTTAAATCTAACTTGATTCCCCACCACCACCACCACCACCTTTATGCAATTTAAAACAATGGAATACATGGGTCTGTTTCTACTTTCATGCCAGTGTCATTTTATGCAAAGGTTTTACATTTATACAGTGGTTTGGAGGAGATCTCAAGATATTGTGATATACTGTATATCATGTATCGTGATAAAACCCTAAATGTCTTGCAGTCAGTGTTGGAGTAATGCGTTACAAAGTTATAAAGTAACACGTTACTGTAATGCCACTACTTATGCAGTAATGTGCTGTGTAACGAAATTACTGTTTAAAAATTCAGTAATACGTTACAGTTACTGAAATTTGATCAGATGCATTACTCGTGACTTGTTTTATTAATATGGATAGACATTTTTAGTGCAAATAAATGAATACACAAACTGACCCTACTGTAGCTGAGACGTAGCCATCAGTTGAAGTGACCTGTTGCAGAGAGCTGAGTCTTCACTACTCAGCAAACGAAAAGATGAAGCTACTTTGTTTTTGTGGAAATAGATTATTTTTCCTTTGTCACGGCTAAGGACAAAAGCAAGTTGGTAGGTTGCAAGCTAAAGTGCCGGTTGAGACCTACTGCAATCTTGATAAGCGCTTGAAAACAGCAACAAAGCCCTGACAAAACTACTACTAAGTAATGGCTAGCTATGCTAACAACAGTGTTAGTGGATCTATGTCATGGCTGTGAGTGCTCGCCCCCTCCTTCCTGTTGTTTTCCTCCTCAGGTCATCAACACACCTGGGTGAAGAGACACACCTGCTGCCTTTCATCAGCCAGCGTTTATAAGGAGCATCTCTTCGTCTGGGTATACTGCCTAAGCAGAGTACTTTGTATACTTGTGCTAATTCCTAGGTGTAGTTTTTGTACTCACCTGTTTTTCTCCTTTTCTCCAGGTTTCTGCCATCGTGCGGGTGTGTCTCCGGGGACTGCGTGTGCTCACTGCCCCATCATCTCCACTCAGCTGAAATCATCTTCCACACAGTCAGGCACCACTGACTCCACCACCTTCACCCTGCTGGTTTGTCTCTACCCCGGTTCAGGGTCCTGCCGGTTCTCCATAATATCCTACGAAAGTGGCAATTTGGCTGGCCCATTTTCCCTGTCTCCATTCCTCCACTCGCAGCTCTTGTTCTCTCTCCACAGGCTCATTCTTCTGGCGAGTGACATTTTCCCTAAGCTGTACGGTGTTTTGATATTCAATAAACTTCTCAAATGTGTGCTTGTGTGTTTGGTTGTCCTTCTGTCATTGCATCGTGCATGTGAGCTGTTCCTAATTGGTAATCAAGACAGAACGAGCCAGCTATGATTACAGCTCAGCAGGTGCAATGGCATCGGAGCAATCAGCTCTGGATCGCTTAGAAGCGACCGAGCAGCAGGTGGCCATGTTAACTCAGCAGCTGCAGACTATCTCACAGCAATTGGGCACGCTCACCCAACATTTGGCCAATCTGGCTCCTCCGGCTCATCCTCCTCCACCTGCTCCCTTTGTTCAACTTCCTGTACGTCGTACTACCTCCGTACCCACACCTGCCCCGTATGCAGGGGAGGTGGGGAAGTGTAAGGAGTTTCTTCTCCTGATGGAGACTGGGACTGAGGATCGTCACTTCCTTGTGGTAACGTAACGTATCGTCATTTCCTGTTTTGCTGTCTGCCTGTGTGGTTGCTCTCCAGCTATTAGCTATGGCTACTACCTCTCTTTCCTCTCCTCCTCTGGTGTGCTCTCTGTCAGATGTTTAGCTACACCTCTGCCTCTTTTAGCGATAACGGTAAATGTAATAAATGTTGTCTTTTTGAGGCGCTCGAGGCGAGGTTGTCTGATTTGGAATCCCGGCTCCGCTGCATTGAAACACCGTCTGCGCCAGTTACTCTCGACGGACGCCCATTAGCTGCAGCAGAGCTAGCTAGCTTAGGCCCCCCTGTCAGCGGTTCCCCGGCTCTCCTCAGCAGCGAGGAGACTGGGTGGGTGACGGTGAGAAGGAAGCCTAGTCGCAAAGCCCCGGTTCACCACCAACCTGTTCACGTTTCTAATCGTTTTTCCCCGCTCAGCGACACACCCGCTGAGGAAAAAACTCTGATCATTGGCGACTCTGTAGTCAGAAACGTGAACCTAGAGACTCCAGCGGTCATAGTCAAATGCATTCCTGGGGCCAGAGCAGGCGACATCGAGTCAAATCTGAAAATGCTGGCTAAAAGTAACTGTAAATACTCCACAATTGTTATTCACGCCGGCATTAATGACATCCGTCTCCGGCAGTCGGAAGTCACCAAACTTGATGTAGAATCGGTGTGTGACTTTGCAAAAACGATGTCTGCCACTGTAGTATTCTCTGGGCCCCTCCCCAATCTGACCAGTGATGACATGTTTAGTCGCTCGTCATCCTTGAACCGCTGGCTGTCTGTGTGGTGTCCTAAAAATGACGTGGGCTACATTGACAATTGGAGCTCTTTTTGGGGAAAACCTGGTCTTATGAGACGAGACAGCATTCATCCCACTTTGGATGGTGCTTCTCATTTATCTAACAATCTGGCATCTTTTTTATCCAAATTTCCAAAACCATGACTACTCAGAGTTGGGACCAGGAAGCAGAGTCGCAGTCTTACACGCCTCTCTGCAGCTCCTCTTCATCCGCCACCCCTCAGCTTAGCCCCTGTCTTCCCCATCAGAGAATCGTTGTCTGCTCCCTCCAAAGTAAATAAAAATATCATGCATAAGCATCCCAAAGTGATAAAGCAAAACATTGGTAAAACTCAAATTAAACATAAAGCCTCTAAATTGAATGATTTGGCCTCTGTTCCTCCTCATAATTTAAAAATTAAATGTGGTTTACTAAATATTAGGTCTCTAACTCCCAAGTCTCTGTTAGTCCACGATCTGTTAATTGATCATCAGATTGATTTAATTTCCCTTACAGAGACTTGGTTAGGACAAGAGGATTATGTTGGTTTAAATGAATCAACTCCCTCTGGTTATTTAAACTGTCAAAATCCCAGAAGTTCTGGTCGTGGAGGAGGAGTAGCAACAATTTACCATTCCAAATTACTAGTTAATGTAAAGCAAAAAACATGTTATAATTCCTTTGAGGGCCTGGTCCTCAGTATTGGGCACTTTAGCAATTTTAGGTTAAACCCAATTTTATTTGCCATAGTTTATCGTCCCCCATCAACCTACTCAGAATTTTTATCCGAATTTGCTGATTTCTTAGCTGATTTAGTGCTGAAATCTGATAGAATAATTATAGTAGGGGACTTTAATATACATGTGGATGTAGATAGTGACTGCCTTAATGTGGCATTTAATTCAATATTAGACTCGATTGGGTTTTCTCAGAAAGTAGGAAATTCTACTCATTACCTCCACCATACATTGGACCTTGTTCTGACATATGGCATAGAAATAGAAAATCTTGTAGTGTCTCCTCATAACCCTGTACTGTCAGACCATTGTCTGTTAACCTTTGATTTTACCATTTCTGACTATTTGGCTCCTAAAGAAAAATATTATTACTAACTACTACTAACTAACCTGCACTTATATAGCGCTTTTCTAGTCACAAAGACCACTCAAAGCGCTTTCATTAATACTAACCCTCTATTCTAAGGGCCTATAGGAAACAGATATCTAGGGACAATTTAGAACAGCCAATTAACCTAACATGCATGTTTTTGGCATGTGGGAGGAAACCGGAGAAATCCCGGAGTAAACCCACGCAACACGGGGAGAACATGCAAACTCCACACAGATCACTGTTGGTCGGGGGCTGGGATCGAACCCACGATCCCACAATCCCCACAATCCCCCGGCCAAAGGTAAACTGTGCTGCCGCAGTGCTAACCACTGCGCCACCGTGCAGCCCAACATTACATCTATTACAGTAGATGTCTCTCAGATGATGCTGTTTCCAAATTTATGCAGATTGTTTCCTCTATGCCATGTGTCAACACAACGGAAATAAGCTATAGACAGCTTGCTCCTTCTGTAATTGATAACATGGTGGATAGTGTTTCAGCTTCTCTGCATCAGGCTCTAGACTTGGTGGCCCCCTTAAAAAAGAAAAAGTCTAATCAGAGATTTCTAACTCCTTGGTTCAACACAGAAACTCGTAGCTTAAAACAGAAGACTCATCAATTAGAAAGAAAATGGCGCTCTACTAATTTAGATGAAATCTATTTAGCTTGGAGAAATCATCTTTTAATTTATAAAAAATCTCTTAGAAAAGCTAGAACAAGTTATTACTCTGCATTAATAGAAGAGAACAAGAATAATCCCAGGTTTCTTTTCAGTACTGTAGCCAGGTTGACAAAGAGTCAGGACTCTGTCAATCCTAGCATTCCCTTAGAGCTTACTAGTCAGGACTTTATGAACTTTTTCAATAATAAAATTTCATCCATCAGAGATAAAATCAATCAGATTCTTCCCACAGTTAACTTAAATACTGTAACTACTACAACTCCTTCTTTTGATGTCTGTCTTGATGAGTTTACTCCAATCGACCTTTGTGAGTTAGACAAAATAGTTTCCTCATCCAAACCTTCAACTTGTCTTTTAGACCCTATTCCTACTAGGTTATTTAAAGAAGTCTTCCCACTTATTGGTAGCTTTATTCTTCATATAATCAATTCTTCATTAACTTTAGGCCATGTACCGCAGGCTTTTAAAACGGCTGTAATTAAACCCTTACTCAAAAAGCCAACGCTAGATCCAGGAGCTTTAGCTAACTATAGACCAATCTCTAATCTCCCTTTCATTTCAAAAATCTTAGAAAGAGTTGTTGCTACGCAATTATTCGACCACCTGCAGGGAAATGGTTTACTTGAAGAGTTTCAATCTGGGTTTAGAATCCATCATAGTACTGAAACAGCCTTAGCGAAGGTCACTAACGACCTCCTCATTGCATCTGATAATGGACTAGTTTCTGTACTTGTCCTTTTAGACCTTAGTGCAGCTTTTGATACTATCGATCATAATATTCTACTTGATAGATTAGAACACTATGTTGGACTTAATGGAACTTCGTTGCAGTGGTTTAGATCTTATTTATCTGATAGGTTCCAGTTTGTTCATGTAAATAATGAGTTTTCTTTCAACTCAAAGCTTAGTCATGGAGTTCCACAGGGATCTGTGCTAGGCCCTACTCTTTTTAGTTTATATATGCTTCCGTTAGGCAACATTATTAGAAAGCACTGTATACATTTTCATTGTTATGCAGATGACACACAATTATACCTGTCAATGAAGCCAGATGATAGTAATCAATTAGCCAAGTTAGAAGCCTGTCTTAAGGAAATCAAAGCTTGGATAAGATAAGATAAGATAAGATAAGATAAGCCTTTATTAGTCCCACAACGGGGAAATTCCAAGATTGCAACAGCACAGGGATAGCAACACTCAGAGCAACAATCAGAAGGCAAGAAAAAAAACAAGCAAGCAAGAGCAGCTAATATACATATGTACATATTACTATAAAATATATGTATACACACACACACACAGACACACAGTGCAGAGCATTGTAGCTGGATGGAATAAATATATGAATATATGAACACACAGTGCGGAGCATTGTAGCTAGATGGAATAAATATGTAAATATATAAACACCCACAGTACGGAGCATTGCAGCTAGGTGGAATAAATATGCAAGTATATAAACACACACAGTGCGGAGCAATGTAGCTAGATGGAATAATATGTAGATATATAAAAACACAGTGCAGAGCATTGTAGCTAGATGGAATAAATATATAGATATATAAATATAAACACACCCAGTGCTGAGCATTGTAGCTAGATGGAATAAATATGTAAATATATAAACACACACAGTGCAGAGCATTGTTGCTAGGTGGGATGAAACAGCATAACCGTCTATTTAGTTATCCTACATGGTATGATTATGTGCCCATACATATTCTCACCCTCCATAGTGACCGGTATTTTCCTAGTTGTATGCCGGAGAGGACCATTGTGTAAGTCTATTGCATCTTTTGCATTCAAAAAAAACTATTAGTTTGTTACGTCTTTTTGCTATCTCTGCGAGCAGCCCTGCTTAGGTTGTACAGTCTGACAGCCGTTGGTAGGAAGGACCTACGAAACCTCTCGGTTGTGCACCTGGGATGATGTAGTCTGCTGCTAAATGAGCTCCTCAGTGCATCCAGTATGTCCTGCATAGGGTGGAACTCGGACTCCAGCAGAGATGACAGTTTAGCCACCGTCCTTCTCTCTCCTATCTCCTCCATCGGATCAAGGCGCTGCCCCAGGACAGAGCTAGCTTTCTTAATCAGTTTGTTCAGTCTCTTCCTATCGGCTGCAGTAATGCCACTGCCCCAGCAGACCACTCCAAAAGTGATGGCTGATGCCACCACCGTGTCATAGAATGACTTCAGCAGCGCCCCTTGTGCACCAAAAGACCTGAGTCTCCTCAGCAGGAACAGCCTGCGCTGTCCCTTCTTGTAGAGTGCGTCAGTATTGTGTGACCAGTCTAGTTTATTGTTCAGATGAATACCCAGGTACTTATAGGATGTCACCATCTCAATGTCTGTTCCCTGTATATTTACTGGTGTTGTGAGGGGCTGCCCATGCCTGCGGCAGTCCACCACCAGCTCCTTAGTTTTCCTCGCGTTGATCTGGAGGCAGTTTCGATGGCACCAGTCCACAAAGTCCTGGATAAGCCCTCTGTACTCAGCTTCATCTCCGTTGGAGATGAGACCAACGATCGCAGAGTCATCAGAGAACTTCTGTAAATGGCAATGTGTTGTATTGTGTGAGAAGTCCGCAGTATAAAGAGTGAACAGGAAGGGAGCCAGCACCGTTCCCTGGGGGGCCCCCGTGCTACTGATGATCGTGTCGGAAACACAGTCCCGGGTTCTCACAAACTGAGGCCGGTTCGTGAGGTAGTCCAGGATCCATGATGACAGGTGCTGGTCCACCCCTGCGCGCAGCAGCTTGTCCTTCAGGATCATCGGTTGGATGGTGTTGAAAGCACTGGAGAAGTCAAAGAACATGATCCTCACCATATTCCCGGGCTTCTCCAGGTGGGACAGAGAACGGTGAAGGAGGAAGATCACCGCATCCTCCACCCCAATGCCATGCTGGTAGGCGAACTGGAGTGGATCCATCGCTGGTTCCACCAGGGGGCGGAGATGAGCAAGGAGCAGTCTCTCCAGGGTCTTCATCAAGTGGGACGTCAAGGCCACCGGTCTGTAGCTGTTCAGGTCTTTGGGGTGGGAAGTTTTTGGTACAGGTACCACACAAGATGTTTTCCACAGCTGTGGTACCCTCCCCAGTTTCAGGCTCATGTTGAAGATATACGTCACAATCCCACACAGCTGGTCTGCACAGGACTTGAGGAGCTTTGCGCTGATGCCGTCCGGTCCCGACGCCTTCCTCGCCTTGATCTTCCTCAGCTCCGTCCTCACCTGTGTCCTGGTCAGGGTCAGGATGGGGGGCTGTGTGTTGGGAGTGGGGGGGGGGGTGTCGGTGGAGTGGGGAGTGGGCAGCAGGACTTGATTTCTTAGAGGCAGCAGTGGTTGTTGTGCAGACAGGGGGGAGGGCGGTTGGTCAAATCTATTGAAAAACAGATTCAGGTTGTTCGCCCACTCCCTGCCCCCTGTGGCCTGGGGGGAGGTATTCTGGAGCCCCGAGATGGTTTTGAGGTTTCTCCAGACCCCGCTGATGTCGCTCTGTTGCAGCTTGTCCTCCATCTTCTTCCTGAAGCTGTCCTTGCCTTCTCTGATCTTTCTCCTCAGCTCCCTCTGTACGGACTTCAGCATCTCCCTGTTCCCCAACCTGATGGGTGGCGGATGACTTGTAATTTCCTGCTATTAAATTCAGATAAGACTGAAGTCATTCTTGTTGGTCCAAAAAACCTTAGAAATTCCTTTCCAAATCAAACTTTCAGTTTGGATGCAGTTACTCTTTCTCTTAGTAGCTCTGTGAGGAACCTTGGAGTTATTTTTGATCAGGATTTGTCCTTCAATTCACATATTAAATTTGTTTCTAAGACTGCCTTCTATCATTTGCGTAATATTGCCAAGATTAGGAGCATCTTGTCTCAGAGTGATGCTGAGAAACTGATCCACGCTTTTGTTAGCTCGAGATTAGATTATTGTAATTCTTTATTATCAGGTTGTCCTAAAACATCTTTAAAAAGTCTTCAGCTGATCCAAAATGCTGCAGCAAGAGTTTTAACAGGTACTAGAAAGAGAGATCATATCTCTCCGGTTCTGGCCTCCCTTCATTGGCTTCCCATAGAGTTTAGAATTAAGTTTAAAATCCTTCTTCTTACTTACAAAGCTCTAAACAATCAGGCTCCTTTTTATTTAAAAGATCTGATACTACCGTATCATCCTAACAGAGCACTACGCTCCCAAAATGCAGGACTACTTGTAATACCTAGAATCTCCAAAAGTACAATGGGAGGCAGAGCCTTCAGTTATCAAGCTCCTCTCCTGTGGAATCAGCTGCCAATCTGGATTCGGGAGTCAGACTCGATCTCTGTTTTTAAGATTAGGGTTAAAACCTACCTTTTTGATATAGCCTACAATTAGGGAGGGATCATGTGTTTCTGAACCCTCCCTTAGTTATGCTGCTAATAGATTTAGTCAGCCGGGGGACCTCCAGTAATGCACTGGGCCTCACTCCTTTCCTCACTCTCTATGAAATATTTTTTTTTTTGCTGGTCATTAACATTTGTTTGTTCTCTCCCATAGATTGAGTCCCCATCGTGCTGTTTGCTCTCTACATGTCTGTTCTTTTCATCTTCTCTGTCCCCTCACCCCCCAGCCAGTCGCAGCAGATGACTGCCCCTCCCTGAGCCTGGTTCTGCTGGAGGTTTCTTCCTGTTAAAAGGGAGTTTTTCCTCTTCACCGTCGCCAAGTGCTTGCTCACAGGGGATCACCTGATTGCTGGGGTCTTTCTGCAACTGTGGGCCCCCCCCCCCCCCTACAGTTGATAGTGCTATGAGATGACTGTTGTTGTGAAATGGCGCTATATAAATAAAGTTGAATTGAATTGAATTGAATATACACATGTATTATGAGCAGGTTGGGGGGGAGTACCCGTCGGACACAACTAAAATCCAGTTTATGATCTTATTACTGTGTGATCGGGCCTTTAGGTGGGCCAGGTCCGTGCTCGACAGCCTGGAGGGGGCTTTATACACGTTTGAGCAATTTGTGGTCGCATTCTCTCGCACTTTTGACCATACTGAAAGTCAAGGGAATATCATTAGCCGCCTTTTGTCACTCCGCCAGGGCACTTGGTCGGCGGCTGAGTACTCAGTAGTTTCGTGTCAAAGTGGCGGAGTCGGGGTGGAACGACATTGCCATACGCAGCGCGTTTCTTTTCGGCTTAAATACTCGCCTCCGTGACGACCTAGCGGTTCATGCTGTTCCCAACACCTTGGATGGTCTTTTAGATCAGGCGGTGGGACTGGATAACCACTACTGTGAACACTCGAAGGAGCGACAGTCCTCCTCTCACCTGCCTGTCGAGCGGCATGGCATGGGTGGCACTGGCCTCTCTCCCGAGCCGATAGAGCTCAATCGGTTCCAGTTGACCGATGATGAGCATTGGCAGAGGAGGAAGGTTGGCGCGTGCATGTACTGTGGTTCCATGAAGCACAAGTCTGAACGACTGCCATCTGCGGCCAAAAGATCCGGCCTGTCAGTAACCACGGGGGGTCTGGTAGGCGGGACTAGACTTTCTCCCCCTGGCAATTTCTCTATTTCGGCCATCGTGCAATTGCCGGGGGTCGAGAGGAGGACTATGGCGCTTGTGGATTCGGAGGAAGAGGAGAATTTCATCTCGTCCCGGCTCGTGCAGGACATGGGTATTCCCACTCAAAAATTGCCCAGTAATCTATAGATTACTACAATATCCGGCCGCGAGGTGGGGGTAGTCTCCAAATGCACAGCACCTATGGCCATCCTTCTTTCCGGTAACCATCGGGAGGAGCTTTCATTCCTGAAACTCCCTAATTCATCTTCCCCAATGGTTCTGGGTTACTCGTGGCTCCGTAGGCACAACCCCATGATAAACTGGGGGCAAAACTCCATAACCTCCTGGAGCCCATTTTGTTTGGCTCACTGTTTGCGTTCTGCTGAGTGCTCGCTGTCTCTCCCTGTCTCCTCCTCTCCGGCCGAGCCACCGGACCTCAGTCTCATTTCCCAGGCTTATCATGATTTGGGAAAGGTTTTCAGCAAGTCAAGAGCATTGTCGCTTCCGCCTCATCGCTCTTACGACTGTGCTGTGGACCTCATCCCGGGAGCAAGGCTGCCATCCAGCTGGGTCTATAACATTTCTGGCCCGGAGAGGGAGACGATGGAGAGATACATAAAAGACTCACTGAACGTCGGCCTGATTCGGCCATCCTCGGCTCCACTCAGAGGCGGGTTCTTCTTCATTGGTAAGAAGGATTGCTCATTGCGCCCATGTATCGACTACCGGGAGCTGAACGCAATCACCATTAAGGACAGATACCCTAAGATACTAAGGACAGATGCCCTTGATCATTTCTGCATTTGAGCTCCGTCAGCACTCACGGATGTTCACCAAATTAGACTTACGTAACACTTACCATCTCATCCGCATTCACGGGGGTGGTGGGGGATGAGTGGAAGACGGCATTTAAAACACACCTGGGGCAGTTTGAATATTTAGTCATGCCATTCGGGCTTACTAACGCCCCCGCCGTCTTCCAGCGACTCCTTAATGACATCCTCCACGATATGCTGAATCAGGTCATATTTGTCTATATGGATGATATTCTAATTTTCTCCCGCACACCAGAGAAACATGAGGTCCATGTGAGATCCGTTTTACAGCAGCTCTTGGAGAACCAGCTCTATGTCAAGGCCGAGAAATATGAGTTCTCCACTACATTTACCACCTTTTTGGGCTTCATAGTGGCTGAGGGGAGACTGATTGTCGACCTGGCCAAGGTAAAGGCAGTGCTTAATTGACCAACTCCCCACTCCCCTAAGCAGCTTCAGCGCTTCCTTGGGTTTGCAAACTTTGATCGCAGGTTCATCCAGAACTATAGTGGGATTGCACTGCTTCTTTCACAGCTGACCTCTGTTAAGGTCCCATTTCGCTGGACCAAGGCAGCTGAACAGGAATTTATTAAATTAAAGGGCTTGTTCACGGAAACACCTATCTTGGCTCAGGTCAACACACAGCTTCAGTTCGTCCTCGAGGTGGATGCTTCTAATTCGCGGGTAAGTACTGTTGTCTCACAGCGCTAACCCTCCGACCAGAAGCTCCACCCGTGTGCATTTTTTTCTCAGCAGTTCAGGTCAGCCGAGAGAAATTACAATGTGGGGGACAGAGAGCTTCTCGCCATTAAGTTGGCATTGGAGGAGTGGAGGCATTGTCTAGACGGGGCTATTCACCCCATGGTCGTGTGGACCGACCACAAGAACCTAGAGTACTTGTGGTCGGCTTGCTGACTTAACTCCAGGCAGGCTCAATGGGCGTTGTTCAACTTTACCATCATGTACCGGCCTGGTTCTCGGAATACCAAACCGGATGCGCTGTTGCGTGAGTTTAATTCGGAGCAAGTAGCGCCCCCATCCCACCCTCAGCCTATTCTCCCCCCCTCATTCGTCCTTGAAGCCCTTACCTGGGATATTGAGCGGAGAGTCCGCCAGGCTCAGTCCCAGGAGTCCGTGCCAGCAGGGTGCCCCCGGAACCACCTGTACGTCCCTCCAGGTCTCCACAGTGATGTAATCCTCTGGGGTCACAACAGCCGTTTTGCCTGCCATCCTGGGATCACCCGCACTGCCAACCTGATTCGGCGGGTGTTCTGGTGGCCCATGCTACGGCGGGACGAGCAGGAGTATGTGTGGGCTTGTCAGACCTGTATTTGGGGCAAGTCCGACTCCTCCCCCCCGCTGGACTCCTTCACCCCCTACCCATCCCTGGCTGTCCTTGGTCCCACATTACTGTAGACTTTATAATGGGCCTTCGTCTCTCCCATGGGAATTTGGTCATCCTTACGATTATTGGCCGCTTCTTGAAAGCTGCTCACCTTATCGCCCTTCCCAAACTCCCCTCGGCCATGGAGACTATGGACCTCTTTACTACCCACGTCATCCATCTCCATGGCATTCCTCTGGACATTGTGTCTGACCGGGGTTCCCAATTCACGTCTCAGGTGTGGAAGGCCTTCTGCCGGACTCTTGGGACCACCGTCGGCCTCTCTTCCGGTCATCACCCTCAATAATGGGTGATGATCTAATGGGCAGTACGAGCGCACCAACCAGTCCTTGGAGGCCACCCTGCCATGCGTAGTGGCCAAAAATCCCTCCTCGTGGAGTTCCCATCTGACTTGGGTGAAGTATTTTATGAATTCTGCCGTCTCTGCAGCAACGGGGCTCACCCCCTTCGAAGCCTCGTTGGGGTACACCCCGCCTCTTCTTCCTATGGTCGAGAGAGAGGTTATGGTGCCGTCTGTGGGGGCTCATGCTTGACGCTGCCAACACATTTGGAGGCCTACCTGGGCCACCCTCGCCCACTCCTCTGGGCACAATCACCAGATGGCGGACAGGAAGTGGGTTCCTGCACCCAAGTACACTGTTGGTCAGCAGGTGTAGCTGGCAGTGGACCAGATTCCACTGAAGACAGATTCAAAGAAACTCTCTCCCCACTTCCTGGGGCCCTATACCATCTCCGGAGTGGTCAATGACATCATGGTCCGGTTGCAGCTTCCACAGACCCTACGGGTGAACCCAACCTTCCACGTCTCCCACATCAAGCCCCTCTCGGTCAGCCCCCTCAGCCCCCCCCCCCCCGCTTCCTCCTCCTCCCCAGATGATCGATGGCCAGACTGTTTACACCGTGCTGCACATCCTGGATGTTCACCGTTTGGGCTGGGGTCTCCAATACTTGGTCCACTGGAAGAGCTATGGCCCAGAGGTGCATTCCGAGATCCCCACATCACATGTCTTGGACAAGAGTATGCTCCGGGCCTACCATCAATCCCATCCCAACAAGCCCAAGGGACTGCCAGGAGGCGCTCCTTGGGGGGGGGGGGGGGGGGGGGGCACTGTCATGGCTCTGAGCATTCGCCCCCTCCTTCCTGTTGTTTTCCTCCTCAGGTCATCAACCCACCTGGGTGAGGAGACGCACCTGCCGCCTTTCATTAGCCAGTGTTTAAAAGGCGCATCTCTTCAGTGAGCTGATGCTGGCTCGTCTGGGTATGTTGCCCACGCAGAGTACTTTGTATGCTAGTGCTAATTCCTAGGTGTAGTTTTCGTACTCTCCTGCTTCTCTCCTTTTCTCCAGGTTTCTGCCATCGTGCGGGTGTGTCTCCGGGGACTGCGTGTGCTCACTGCCCCATCATCTCCATTCAGCGGTAATCATCTTCCACCCGGTCAGGCACCACTGACTCCACCACCTTCACCCTGCTGGTTCGTCTCTACCCCGGTTCAGGGTCTGCCAGTTCTCCATAATATCCTACGTAAGTGGCAATTTGGCTGGCCCATTTTTTCTTGTCTCCATTCCTCCACTCACAGCTCTCTTTCTTTCTTCACACGCTCATTCTTCTGGCGAGTGACATTTTCCCTAAGCTGTGCGGTGTTTTGATATTCAATAAACTTCTCAAACGTGTGTTTGTGTGTTTGGTTGTCCTTCTGTCATTGTATCGTGCATGTGAGTTGTTCCTAATTGGTAATCATGACAATCTACGCCATCTGAACAGCCACAGCTGGATGTAAAGTGGAAATACTTTTGTCTCAACAGCCAGAACTGTCACGACTCGCCGCTCATCATCTGCCTCAGCTGCGCGCACACCTGCGCCTCGTCAGCCACGGGCTATTTAGCCCACTCAGCCCTGTGCAGCGGTCTGGAGCCGTCTGTTCGCATCGGCACTTCTTCGCGCTTGGATCACATCCTGATCATCAGTGAGACTACGCTTCATCGTAAGCATCCCTTACCTTTTCCAAGTCTTCTCCCCTGTGCACAGGTGGATTCTCTGGCGGTGGATACCCTGTCATTGCCACCCTATCCTCACCATCGTCACAGGCTCTGCAGGACGCTGTCTTCTGGGCTTCTTCCTTGGCCAACGCCAGCCACCTGCCACCCACAAGTAAGCATCACACAGCTCATTAATCCTGTTCAGGTGTGGTGCCCTTTACCCCTGTCCTTTGCTCTCTCCATAGGGTTGTCCAGCTGTACGGCGCACTGCTCTGCTTCCTGTGCATCGGCGTTCACCCTCATCATATACACATATCTCACACATCCATCCAGACACACGTGCTTGTTGAATAAAGCTGTTAAATCTACCCTGAGCCTGCGTGCTTGTTTCCTGAGCCGGACATTATGTCAGTACGGCTCCAGCAGAGCGGCTCAGCAGACAGCGGGCTTGCACGCCGTCTTTCCACCCTCGAGGCTCAGGTGGATTTAATAGCCCACCAACAGTAGGTGATCTTGAACCAGTTGGTAAATATCACACACCTGTTAGACCGCTTGGACCCCCAGCAGGCGTTCCCCTCGGCTCGTCAGGGAGTGGTAGCTCCCGCCGCTCCGGTGGCCGGCCAGTCTGCCGCAGGAATGCCAACTCGACTCACACCAATCCCAACCCCCGCCCGCTTCAGCGGGAAGCTCGGCAGAGCGCGGGGGGTTCATCATGCAGTGTGAGTCAGTGTTTTTGCACGTTCCCAGGGATTTTCCCTCAGACCACAGCCGAATTGGTTATATTGGTAATCTTCTGGAGGGGCGAGCGTTAACTTGGGCTTACGCCGTTATGGCGAAGCCCAGTTACGTGAACCTCTCCTACAGCCATTTCGTGCAGAGCTTTCTCGACATGTTCGACCATTCCCGGCGTGATAGCGTCCTCACTGACCGCCTCCTTGGCCTCCAACAGGGAAGTTGGTCAGCGGCGGACTACGCTATCGACTTCCGGGTCGCAGCAGAGGAGGTAGGCTGGGGTGAGGCGTCACTTTGTGGCATCTTCCTCCGCAGCCTCAGCTCGGGGCTGAGGGATGAGCTGGCCGGTCGAAATCTTCCGGAGACGGTCTCGGAGCTAATCTCCATAACCATTAGTTTAGATAACAGGCTGTGCGAACGGTCCACCGAGCGGAAGTTAATCAGCCGCTCGCGTGGAGGCTCCGTCTGCACGCCTCAAGGCCGCCCCCTGGCGTTACCTCCGCCGGAGTCTTCCGAGGAATCGGAGGCGATGGTCGTTGGTCGGTCAAAGCTCCCCCTAGCGGAGAAACAGCGCCGCCGGGAGTTGGGCCTCTGCATGTATTGCGGAGGCAATCAACATACTGTGGAGCATTGCCCGGAGAAGCCAAATGGGGAGGTCTGCGAGTCACTGTAGGGGGCCTCGCGGACTCTAACCGGTCAAATCCCCTCACTAGCCTATCACTGCCCATTCGATTTTGTCACAATGCCACGGGGCACCT
This sequence comes from Pholidichthys leucotaenia, assembly GCA_020510985.1. NCBI lineage: Eukaryota > Metazoa > Chordata > Actinopteri > Cichliformes > Pholidichthyidae > Pholidichthys > Pholidichthys leucotaenia. The sequence continues at coordinate 411,254,713 of CM035840.1, read as the reverse complement.
CACACACGCACTGGTGGACTCAGGAGCAGAGCAGAGCTTCATTTCAAAGAGCCTGGCAACCCAATTGGGCATCCCCTGCCACCCTCTGGCTACTCCTCTTAGCCTGGTCACCCTCTCCCGTGCGCCCCTTGGACGAGTGACTCATCGCACCCAGCCGGTCCCTGTTATTATCTCAGGTAACCACCGGGAGGATCTCACCCTGTACGTTCTGTCCTCCTCTGTGTCGCCTGTCATCCTAGGGTACCCCTGGTTGCGTCTGCACAACCCTATGCTGGATTGGCAGACAGGAAGAATCGCCGCCTGGAGCTTCTTCTGTATGGGTACCTTCCTACAGTCCGCAGCCTGCGCCCCGTCCTCTCCCCCTCCGGCCAAGGACGCCGCGCCTCCGGATCTCTCTCTGGTGCCCTCGGAGTTCCATGACCTGGGTCTAGTTTTTAGTAAGTCCAGGGCGATGTCTCTTCCTCCTCACCGGCCCTACGACTGCGCCATCAACATCCGCCCGGGGGCGCCATTGCCATCCGGATGCCTCTACAGCCTGTCAGCGCCGGAGTGAGAGGCGATGGATAGTTACATCGAGGAGTCTCTCAACACGGTAATCATCCATCCCTCCTCGTCTCCGCTTGGCGCAGGGTTCTTCTTTGTGTCCAAGAAGGATGGTTCGCTCCGCCCCGTATCGATTTTATCGATACAATATCGATATCGATATTATCACAGTAGATGCAGAAAAATATTATCACTGTAGATGCCTCTCAGATGATGCTGTTTCCAAATTTATGCAGATTGTTTCCTCTGTGCCATGTGTCAACACAACGGAAATAAGCTATAGACAGCTTGCTCCTTCTGTAATTGATAACTTGGTGGATAGTGTTTCAGCTTCTCTGCATCAGGCTCTAGTCTTGGTGGCCCCCTTAAAAAAGAAAAAGTATAATCAGAGATTTTTAACTCCTTGGTTCAACACAGAAACTCGTAGCTTAAAACAGAAGACTCGTCAATTAGAAAGAAAATGGCGCTCCACTAATTTAGATGAAATCTATTTAGCTTGGAGAAATCATCTTTTAATTTATAAAAAATCTCTTAGAAAAGCTAGAACGAGTTATTACTCTGCATTAATAGAAGAGAACAAGAATAATCCCAGGTTTCTTTTCAGTACTGTAGCCAGGTTGACAAAGAGTCAGGACTCTGTCAATCCTAGCATCCCCTTAGAGCTTACTAGTCAGGACTTTATGAACTTTTTCAATAATAAAATTTTATCCATCAGAGATAAAATCAATCAGATTCTTCCCACAGTTAACTTAAATACTGTAACTACTACAACTCCTTCTATTGATGTCTGTCTTGATGAGTTTTCTCCAATCGACCTTTGTGAGTTAGACAAAATAGTTTCCTCATCCAAACCTTCAACTTGTCTTTTAGACCCTATTCCTACCAGGTTATTTAAAGAAGTCTTCCCACTTATTGGTAGCTTTATTCTTCATATAATCAATTCTTCATTAACTTTAGGCCATGTACCGCAGGCTTTTAAAACGGCTGTAATTAAACCCTTATTCAAAAAGCCAACGCTAGATCCAGGAGCTTTAGCTAACTATAGACCAATCTCTAATCTCCCTTTCATTTCAAAAATCTTAGAAAGAGTTGTTGCTACGCAATTATTTGACCACCTGCAGGGAAATGGTTTACTTGAAGAGTTTCAATCTGGGTTTAGAATCCATCATAGTACTGAAACAGCCTTAGCGAAGGTCACTAACGACCTCCTCATTGCATCTGATAATGGACTAGTTTCTGTACTTGTTCTTTTAGATCTTAGTGCAGCTTTTGATACTATTGATCATAATATTCTACTTGATAGATTAGAACACTATGTTGGACTTAATGGAACTTCGTTGCAGTGGTTTAGATCTTATTTATCTGATAGGTTCCAGTTTGTTCATGTAAATGATGAGTTTTCTTTCAGCTCAAAGCTTAGTCATGGACTTCCACAGGGATCTGTGCTAGGCCCTACTCTTTTTAGTTTATATATGCTTCCGTTAGGCAACATTATTAGAAAGCACTGTATACATTTTCATTGTTATGCAGATGACACACAATTATACCTGTCAATGAAGCCAGATGATACTAATCAATTAGTCAAGTTAGAAGCCTGTCTTAAGGAAATCAAAGCTTGGATGACTTGTAATTTCCTGCTATTAAATTCAGATAAGACTGAAGTCATTCTTGTTGGTCCAAAAAACCTTAGAAATTCCTTTCCAAATCAAACTTTCAGTTTGGATGCAGTTACTCTTTCTCTTAATAGCTCTGTGAGGAACCTTGGAGTTATTTTTGATCAGGATTTGTCCTTCAATTCACATATTAAATTTGTTTCTAAGACTGCCTTCTATCATTTGCGTAATATTGCCAAGATTAGGAGCATCTTGTCTCAGAGTGATGCTGAGAAGCTGATCCACGCTTTTGTTAGCTCGAGATTAGATTATTGTAATTCTTTATTATCAGGCTGTCCTAAAACATCTTTAAAAAGTCTTCAGCTGATCCAAAATGCTGCAGCAAGAGTTTTAACAGGTACTAGAAAGAGAGATCATATCTCTCCGGTTCTGGCCTCCCTTCATTGGCTTCCCATAGAGTTTAGAATTAAGTTTAAAATCCTTCTTCTTACTTACAAAGCTCTAAACAATCAGGCTCCTTTTTATTTAAAAGATCTGATACTACCGTATCATCCTAACAGAGCACTACGCTCCCAAAATGCAGGATTACTTGTAATACCTAGAATCTCCAAAAGTACAATGGGAGGCAGAGCCTTCAGCTATCAAGCTCCTCTCCTGTGGAATCAGCTGCCAATCTGGATTCGGGAGTCAGACTCCATCTCTGTTTTTAAGAATAGGGCTAAAACCTACCTTTTTGATATAGCCTACAATTAGGGAGGGATCATGTGTTTCTGAACCCTCCCTTAGTTATGCTGCTAATAGGTTTAGTCAGCCGGGGGACCTCCAGTAATGCACTGGGCCTCACTCCTTTCCTCACTCTCTATGAAATATTTTTTTTTTTATATTTTTTTTTTTGCTGGTCATTAACATTTGTTTGTTCTCTCCCATAGATTGAGTCCCCATCGTGCTGTTTGCTCTCTACATGTCTGTTCTTTTCTTCTTCTCTATCCCCTCACCCCCCAGCCAGTCGCAGCAGATGACTGCCCCTCCCTGAGCCTGGTTCTGCTGGAGGTTTCTTCCTGTTAAAAGGGAGTTTTTCCTCTCCACCGTCACCAAGTGCTTGCTCACAGGGGATCGCCTGATTGCTGGGGTCTTTCTGCAACTGTGGGGGTCCCCCCTACAGTTGATAGTGCCATGAGATGACTGTTGTTGTGAAATGGCGCTATATAAATAAAGTTGAATTGAATTGAATTGAATTTTCGGGCCCTGAACAACATCACGGAAAAGGACCGTTACACCCTGCCCTTAATGGACACTGCCTTCCACTCCCTCCAGGGGGCGACCTGGTTCACCAAGTTGGATCTCCGCAGCGCATACCACCTCGTCCGGATCCGGGAGGGGGATGAGTGGAAGACGGCCTTTCGAACGCCTAGTGGTCACTTTGAGTATCTGGTGATGCCGTTTGGACTGACCAACGCCCCCGCTGTATTTCAACACCTAATCAACGACGTCCTGCATGATTTCCTTGGCCTCTTCGTGTTCGTGTACCTGGATGACATCCTCATCTTCTCCAGGTCACGGGAGGAACACCAGGTTCACGTGAGGCGGGTCTTACAGCGGCTGCTGGAAAACAGGCTGTACGTCAAGGCCGAAAAATGTGAGTTTTACGCCAAGACCACCTCCTTTTTAGGATTCGTAATCTCACACAACCAGGTCCTGCCTGTCCCCGCGAAGGTCAAAGCGGTGGTTGAGTGGCCCACGCCGTCCTCCAGGAAGCAGGTCCAACAGTTTATTGGGTTCGCCAACTTCTACCATCTCTTTGTGCCCAATTTCGGTGCCATCGTTGCCCCGCTGACCCGTCTCACTTCCCCCAAGAACCCCTTCCGGTGGACCGAAGAGGTCGCAGCTGCATTCCAGGCGTTGAAGACGGAGTTCTCCTCCTCCCGAGTCCTGACCCAGGTTGACCCTGCGCTGCAGTGTTTGGTGGAAGTCGACGTGTCTGATACGGGAGTGGGGGCAGTGCTATCCCAGCGATCACCCACCGACGGGGTCAAGCGACCCTACGCCTTCTTCTCACGGCGTCTGTCTCCGGCCGAGCGGAACTACGACGTCGGGGACAGGGAGCTTCTCGCCATCAAGCTCGCCCTGCAGGAGTGGCACCACTGGCTGGAGGGGGCTGCATTGCCGTTCGTGGTGCTGACGGACCACAAGAACTTGGAGTATCTTAGATCTGCCAGACGTCTGAATGCCCGCCAGGCGCACTGGTCCTTGTTCTTCGCCCGGTTCCGCTTCACCATCACCTACTGTCCTGGCTCTAAGAACGGCCTGCCCGATGCCCTGTCCAGGCAGTTTGCCCCCGAGACGTCAGAGGAGCCGGGTCATACCATCCTGCCCAGCTCGTGTGTGGTAGGGGCGATTTCCTGGTCCATCAGGGACAAGATCCGGAGGGCACAGGAGACCGAACCAGACCCTGGCGGCGGACCGGAGGGAAGGCTGTTTGTTCCATCTACAGTCCGGGGGGAGGTCATCCATTGGGTTCACACCTCCAAACTCACCTGTCACCCTGGTGTTTCCCGGCTAGTGGATCTCCTCCAGCGATCCTTCTGGTGGCCAGGTCTTCAGAGGGACGCCACTAACTACATCCGGGCGTGCCCTGTGTGTGCCACCGGTAAGTCAGGAAATTCTCCCCCCGCGGGCCTGCTCCAGCCCCTGCCGATCCCGGGCAGGCCCTGGTCCCACATAGCCCTCGACTTCGTCACCGGTCTCCCGACCTCTAACACCTATGACATTGTGCTGACCATCGTGGATCGTTTCTCCAAGGCTGCCCACTTCGTGCCACTTCGGGGCCTCCCTACGGCACGGGAGACAGCGGACCTTCTGGTTCAACACGTGGTCAGGCTGCACAAGATTCCGGTGGACGTCGTCTCGGCTCGGGGGCCCCAGTTTGTCTCAGAGGTATGGAAGTGTTTCTGCAACGCCTTGGGGGCCACAGTTAGCCTCTCCTCCGGCCACCACCCGCAGTGAAATGGGCAGTGCGAATGGGCCAACCAGGAGCTGGAAGCTGCCCTACGCTGTGTCACTTCCTCCAACCCGTCGTCCTGGAGCATGCACCTGGCCTGGGTAGAGTATGCCCACAACACTTCATGGTCTTCTGCCACAGGGATGTCCCCCTTCAAGGTGTCCTTGGGATATGATCCACCGTTGTTCCTGGAGCAGGAGGGTGAGCTGGCCGTTCCATCCATCCAGGTGCACCTGAGACACTGTCGGAGCCTGTGGACCAAGGCGCGCGATGCACTTTTACGCACGGCGACGCGCAACAGCACCACAGCGAATCGCCACAGGACACCGGCCCCTGCCTACCAGGTGGGCCAACGAGTCTGGTTGGCCTCTCAGGACATTCACCTCAAGGCTGAGAAGAGGAAGTTGGCCCCATGCTTCATTGGTCCCTTCACCATTTCGAAAATTGTTAACCCGGTGGCTGTGCGTCTGGCCCTCCCCCCTCCCTCCGCATATGTCCCACCTTCCACGTGTCCAAAATCAAGCCCGTGGTCTCCGATACCCCCTGTCCCCCGCCCGCGCCGCCGCCCGCGCCTCTGATGATCGACGGCCATCCGGCCTGGAGAGTCGCTTCCATCATGGACTCCCGGCGCCGAGGTCACGGGCTGCAGTACTTGGTGGACTGGGAGGGATTCGGCCCTGAATGGAGGTCCTGGGTGTGCTCTTCCTTGGTGTTGGACAGGAGCCTCATCACGGAGTTCCATCGGGCGCACCTGGACAAACCAGCACCAGGAGGTGCTGCTGGGGGGGGGGGGGTACTGTCACGACTCGCCGCTCATCATCTGCCTCAGCTGCGCGCACACCTGCGCCTCGTCAGCCGCGGGCTATTTAGCCCACTCAGCCCTGTGCAGCGGTCTGGAGCTGTCTGTTCGCATTGGCACTTCTTCACGCTTGGATCACATCCTGATCATCAGCGAGACTACGCTTCATCGTAAGCATCCCTTACCTTTTCCAAGTCTTCTCCCCTGTGCACAGGTGGATTCCCTGGCGGCGGATACCCCGTCGTCACCACCCTATCCTCACCATCGTCACAGGCTCTGCAGGACGCTGTCTTCCGGGCTTCTTCCTTGGCCAACGCCAGCCACCTGCCACCCACAAGTAAGTATCACACAGCTCATTAATCCTGTTCAGGTGTGGTGCCCTTTACCCCTGTCCTTTGCTCTCTCCATAGGGTTGTCCGGCTGTACAGCGCACTGCTCTGCTTCCTGTGCCGGACATTATGTCAAGAACTGGATTTCAAGCACAGGTATGCATCTGGACAGTTTGTGACACAGCAAGAATTAAACCAACTGATTGCCAGATACGTCGTTACAGAGTGAAGACGTGATAACAGTCACTTTTCATCAGACAGCTGAGACTGTGATCCACTGAAGTTAAAATGCATATACTGTATTTACTACCTGGATAAAGATTATTCAAAAATGGATTTGATCTCAAAAAGGAATTTGAGGGACTGGATCATGTCTCTGTCACAATAGACATTTGGACTGTGGATAATGGACATTTTTTTTGGATCACTGTACATAGGATTAAATCCATATCATAAAGGTAGGATAAACATGGACAGCTTTATGCAGTGTTGCCAACACTACTCCAAAATAAGGAAATTACTGGGAATATCATGTTGATATTCCTCACAATTTCCCCACAATAAGAACTCTCAAGGCAGGATAAAGCAGACTGAACATGTTCTAAAAGCTATGATTTCAGTCTGACATTAATAAGTCCATAATGTAATCCATTAGTTAAATGATCTTGCTTTGTGTGCAAGATGATTTAAGTATGCATTTAAAAGTAACATAAAAGATACTTTTCCAAGTAACTAGTTACTTTAATCATGCAGTAACTGGTAAATTAACTCAATTACTTTTGAAAAGAAGAGACTAGTAACTGTAATTAGTTATTTTTTAGTAACTTGCCCAACATTGATTGCAATACATATTAAAAGCCATATCTCCCTGCCCTACTTGGGGATGCAAACCCTCGTAACTCCAGCAAAGCACTTACAAAATCTGAGGTCAGTCTGACAAATGGTTTGAGAGATATGTGAGGAACAGACACACACACAGACAGATTCCTTGCACTGATACATAGATGTTGTATTTTTAACACCTTGCAGTACTTATGTAGTGAAAAAAAAAATTGTGTATCTGTGTTGTGTGTAGGTGTAAATAAAAAAAAAAAACTGATGGTCACATTTATAAAACATTTCTATTCTTCGCAGTGCTTTTGCTTTTACTTTCACAGTGATTTGACTTAAGTATGTGGTGTTTACAGCCTTTTTGGTAATTTTATAGTTTAATTTGTAATAATACAATGACCGAACAATCTGAAAAGGTATTCTTTTGATAATGAAGCACTGCTTTTTTCTACACATGTCAGTGGAAAATTTAAAGTCTTCATCCAACTTGTCCACTTCTGTCAGTTTTTATTTACTTTTTGGAGATGTGCTTAGATTAAAAAAAAAGAAGAAAAAAAGAGAGAGAATCAATATGGTACTACTACCTGGAGCCATTTCAACAGAAAGCTCAGTCCAGTGAAACCTGTGTGATATGCTATATTTTTATTTCTTTGTGGTAATTATGAATTAACTTCACAATATTATAGAATTGATCACCCACCAACACATCAAAATCAAATTTTTACTGCAGGCTGTTTGTGCTTTGTTTCTAATAAAAAGCTCTTAATCATTAATGCATGAATCACAGAGAATCATGTTAGGCTGTTTGAAATCATGACATTCATATGAAAATCCAACCAAAATTTGATCAAATCTGACCACTCAGCGATGACTTCTCTTCTCCTTCCCCCTCTTTTGTATTTCAAAAGAGGGGAAGGATGGCATATTCCTCTCCTTCATTTTTAATTTCACAAGCATTTTCTGAACTCTCAAGGGTATTTTCCCCCAGAACCCCTGTTAATTTTTGACCCTGCCAATAAAATCCAAATTGTAATTCGTTTCATCATCCTCAGTGCCTTGCACACTCCACAAACCCACTCAGGCCCCTGTGCCAAGATTTAAGTCTTGAAAAAAGGTCATGTGTCTGTCTGTCCATCTCAGCATATCAACAGACTTGCAATTCTACATGTTTATTGATAGACTGACATTAAGAAATGAATGTCAAGATTAGGTTTAACTCATTTTAACATTGGCTATATTTATGTCTGTATGAATCTAATGGTACAACATAGTATTTGTCCTTCAAATTCATCAGGGTTTGCTACTTATTTGTTTGTTTGCATTGTGACATTGATATATGCAGTATTAATTCTCAGTGGCGCCATTTTGATTACGAAACCCAGCCACGGGGGGGTGCACAAGCCAGTGTACTCAGTGCCGGTCCCAAGCCCGGGTAAATGGGGAGGGTTGTGTCAGGAAGGGCATCCAATGTAAAACTTTTGCCAAATCAAACATGTGGATCATGACGAATGAGCCATTCATACCGGATCGGTCGAGGCCCGGGTTAACAACGACCACCACCGGTGCTGTTAACCGACAGATTGCCGGTGGAAATTGGGCTACTGTTAGTCAAAGATCGAGGTGGAGGAGAGGGGGAAGGTGTGTTAGGAAGGAGAGAGAGAAAAGGAAAGGCAGAAGTGTGTAGGTGAGAGAAGGGACATTAAATGTAGGAACTATGACTGGTAAAGGTAGAGCGTTGCCTGATGTAACGGAGAGAAGAAAGGTAGATATACTATGTGTTCAAGAAACCAGATGGAATTGAAGCAAGGCTAGGAGCATTGGAGGTAGATTCAAACTGTTCTACCATGGTGTAGATAGGAAGAGAAATGGCGTATGAGTAATCTTGAAGGAAGAGGATGTGAAGAGTGTTCAGAAGGTAAAGAGCGAGTCAGACAAAATCATGAGTTTGAAGCTAGAAGTCAAAGGAGTGATCCTGAATGGTGTCAGTGCATATGCCCCACAAGTTCAATGTCAGGTACAAGGAAAAGAGGAATTCTGGAGTAAGGTGGATGAAGTGGTAGAGAGTGTTCCTAGGGGGGGGGGAGAGTAGTGATTGGAGCAGACTTTAATGGACATGTAGGTGAAGGGAAAAGAGGTGATGAGGAGGTTCTGGGTAGGTACAATCACAAGGAGAAAATGATGGAAATAGCTGTGGTGAGCACATACTTTAAGAAGAGAGAGGAACATAGGGTGACTTACAAGAGTGGAGGAAGGTGCACAACTGGTGGACTACAGCAAATGCAGAAGGAGAAATCTGAAAGAAATAGGAGATGGCAAGGTGGTGGCAGGGGAGAATGTAGCTAGACAGCATTGGATGGTAGTCTGTAGGATGACTTTGCAGAGCAAGAAGAGGAAGACAGTGAAGGCAAAGCCAAAGACTAAGTGGGGGAAGTTACAGAAGGAAGAAGGTCACACAGAGTTCAGGAAGGAGTTGATACAGGCTCTGGGTGGTATGGAAGAATTAGCAGATGACTGGGAATGTACAGCAACAGTACTGAGGGAAACAGGTATAAAAGTATGTGGTGTATCCAGTGCACAGAGGGACGAACACAAGGAGACTTGGTGCTGGAATGAGGAGGTACAGGAAAGTATTCAAAGGAAGAGGTTAGCAAAGAAAAAGTGAGATAGGGAGATGAAAAAAGTATACAGTACTATCTGGAAACTAGGCACATGGCAAAACGAGAGGTGGCAAAGGCACAAGAAAGGGCATATAGTGAGTTGTATGAGAGGCTAAACACTAAGGAAGGAGAAAAGGAACTGCATCGATTGGCATGCAAGTTAGGTTAACTGGCATCAAAACTGGGGATTCCAAATTGTCCTTAGGTATGAATGTGAGAGTGAATGGTTGTCTGTCTCTCTGTGTTGGCCCTGCGATGGACTGGCGATCTGTCCAGGGTGTACCCTGCCTCTCGCCCAAAGATACTGGGATAGGCTCCAGTCCCCCCATGACCCGTAAAAGGATAAAGCGGAAGAAGATGGATGAATGGATGGATGGCTAGACAGAAAGACTGAGCTGGAAGAGATGTGCAACAGGTTAGGCTGATTAAGGACAGAATGGTAATGTACTAACTAATGACGAGAGTGTGTTGAGAAGGTGGAAGGAGTACTTTGAAGAGATGATGAATAAAGAAAATGAGAGAAAAAGGAAGATGGATGAAGAAAAGATAGTGAACAAGGAAGTCCCGAGGATTAGCAAGGCAGAAGTGAGGGCAGCTTTGAAGAGGATGAAGAATGGAAAAGCTGTTAGTCCTGATGACATACCTGTGGAAGGATGGAGATGTTTAGAAGCGATGACAGTGGACTTTTTAACCAGACTGTTTAACACAATCTTGGAGAGTGAGATGATGCCTGAGGAGTGGAGAAAACAAGTTTTGGTACCAATTTTCAAGAACAAAGGTGATGCTAAGAGCTGTAGTAACTACAGAGGCATAAAGTTCATTAGCCACACTATGAAGGTATGGGAAAGAGTTGTTGAAGTCAGGCTAAGAACAAAGGTGAAAATCAGTGACCAGAAGTACTATTTCATGCCAAGGAAGAGTACTACAGATGCAGTGTTTGCTCTAAGAGTGCTGACTGAGAAGTATAGAGAAGGCCAGAAGGAGCTGCACTGTGTCTTTGTGGATCTAGAGAAAGCATATGATAGGGTGCCAAGAGAGGAAGTGTGGTACTATATGAGAAAGTCAGGAGTGGCAGAGAAGTATGTGAGGGTGGTGCAGGACATGTATGAGGACAGCGAGACAGTGATGAGGTGTGCTGTAGGAGTGAAAGATGGTTTCAAGGTGGAGATGGGGTTACATTGTCATGACCTGAGCACTATGCCTTTGTGATCGGGTTATTCTTGTCAGGGTTTGACAGCGGCATTATTATTCTAGCTCTCCGAGCTCTTATTGTGATAGTGCTCGAGGAGGCTTCCGCTGAGCTGTCAAACCCTCAACAGCTGTGCTGCATTTGTGGTCGTTAGCGCTCAGGCTACTTTAACCCGCGCTGGCGGCCGCATCGGCGCAGCAGTGTCTGTTAACTCTCCGTCACGCTACAGATGCTTAGGATTTATTCCTACCACGTCTGCTTGGTTTGACCATCGTGCCCCTGGACTAGTAAGTGTGCTGTATAGCCTTACCCCTCCCGGTGTGTATCGATCTTTGTGTGTCTCTGCCTTAGCAGCCGGTGTTATTATTATCACCAACCTCGTCTGTCTGTACTTGACTGTCTCCTCCTCTGGACCTGTAGAGCTGTTTAGCCTATGCCTCTTGTTGTGAGTAGACTCAAGTGTCAATGTCTCAGCAGCTTGTGTTGTCACTATTCTCACCGTTAATAAAACTCTCACTAAACTCTCTGGTGACTGTGTGGCGTCTTAAGGTGGCTCGCGAGAGCCACCCGTGACATACATCAGGGATCAGCTCTGAGCCTCTTCTTGTTTGCCATGGTGATGGACAGACTCACAGACGAGGTCAGGCAGCAGTCTCTGTGGACCATGATGTTTGCATATGACATTGTGATCTGTAGTAAGAGTAGGGAGCAGGTGAAAGAGAACCTGGAGAGGTGGAGGTATGTTCTGGAGAGAAGAGGAATGAAAGTCAGTAGGAGCAAGACAGAATACATGAGATTGAATGAGAGGGTGGAAGGTGTAACAGTGAAGATAGAAGGAGTGGAAGTAGTGAAAGTAGATGAGTTTCAATACCTGGGGTCAACCATCCAAAGCAATGGAAAATGCATAAGAGAGGTGACGAAGTGAGTGCAGGCAGGGTGGAGTGGGTGGAGACAAGTGTCAGGGGTGATTTGTGACAGAAGGGTTGCAGTTTGAGTGAAAGGGAAGATTTAGAAGTCGGTAGTGAGACCAGCTATGATGTATGGTTTGGAGACAGTGGCACTGACAAAAAGGCAGAGTTGAAGATAGATTGGAAAGATTTTCATTGGGAGTGACTAGGAGGGACAAGATTTGAAATGAGTATATCAGAAGGACAGCTTAGGGTTAGGGGTTTGGCGACAAAGACAGAGAGGCAAGGCAAAGATGGTTTGGACATGTGCAGAGGAGGGATAGTGGATATGCTGAACAAAGGATGTTGTTGATGGAACTGCCAGGCAGGAGAAAAAGATGAAGACCACAGAGAAGATTCATGGATGTAGTGAAGGAGGACATGGAGAGGGTTGATGTTACAAAGGAAGATGCAAGGGATAGGGTGAGATGGAGGCAGATGATCCACTGTGGCGACCCCTAAAGGGAGCAGCCAAAGAAAAAAAGAAGGAGCAGTTTAGATTACAACTTTCAAAGTCATTGTAAGCTTTATACTTAGTAGAGTGGGATAAATGTCTAATAAAGAGACTGAACACTCCCAAAATGCATGGGCATGGCTTTATATTTAACCCAGCACTCTAACCTCTGTCCCTTTTGTATAGAAGGGCAAGAACAAACTGCACAGGAGAAATTCTTTTTAAAAAGCACAAAGACAAGAGGTCAATTTGAGTAGTGACTTCAAACACTTCCTTTGTTCCTGTCACAGTTTAATCAGGTCAAACCAAACTTTCACTCAAAAATTTCCTCGAGGCACAAGTGTTGTGAGATTTCTGAAGTGCCACCCAGGATGATCATCGACACTGTGGCTATGTGTCAAGCAAGCAATATTATTTCAATTCTTAGTTTTACCCAAACAAGAGCTAAAAAATCTTTTGGGGGTTTTGTGGTAAAGGACATAAATTCAGAAAATGTCAAGACTGGACTGTTTGAAACCATCAATTTTAAAATTACAGGTCAGGTCAGGCTGCTCATAATTCATCCCGTTAAAGAAAATGAACATCAGTAGCTAGTTTTCACAATAAATTATTTATTAAGCAATTATTGCCCTATTATAAGGGTTTTTAATTTATTTATTTTACTAGCTTGGATGAAAAGGACAGACCAGGTCACAGAACTAAAGTGCTACTTTGGTGACATGGGAGGGAAAATATTAACTCATGGCAAAGCTTCACTAGCATGGTACTGTCTGGATTTTGTAACCAGCGAAAGAATTCAAGTTAATGTGACAAATTGAGACTAATGTTATTACAATGGTACTTTCAATCTTTCATATTTTATGATTGATTTGACTCATTTACCATCACAAATGGAGCTGGTTTAGCGGGAGAAACACTGCAACAAAATAAATGATGTGAAAACATTCCTCCTAAAATTTATGTATTCATTAGTGTCCTTTCAGTGTCAGGCACAAAAGCAGGTAGACAAACAATAATGGCTGAAATACTAGAGTATTTCAGTACATAAATACATGTAGCATTACAACAGATTACCCTTGAATCTGGCATTACAATTATAGAATCATATTGGGATGATCTAATCAACAGTCTGTTGTCTAAAGTGCGGAGTGCATTTATGGATGTGTCCACATCTCGCTATTACAGCAGCACAAAAATACATTTTGCACTTTTCTCCTCATGTCTGTGTTGGTTCACCCCAGGCACTCCTGTTTCCTCCCACAGGCCAAAAACATGCAAGTTAACTGGAGACTCTAAAATGGCCCTAGGTGTGAATATGTGTGTGAATGGTGAAGGGATTGGCGCTGTACCATGTCTGCCTCATCCATCCAGGTGTATGCCCTGAATTTCCCTCTGGTAATTAAAAAAGTATACAAAATTATATATATATATACATAAATTTATATTTATTGTTATATTTATATTTAATTTATTAAATATATATATATATATATATATATATAATATATTCAGAATCAAAATCAGAATCAGAATGAACTTTATTGCCAAGCATGTTTACACATACGAGGAATTTGACTTGACATTAGGTGCGCTCATATTAAGCGCTCACTAGTGACGCGGCAGCCGACAGGTGCCTAATACAGTGGGGGTAAAGAGGGAGAGGGGAAGGGGATGACACATTGGGCAGAGAGAAAAAAACATAGTTATCAGAATAGCGCTCGAGTGAGGAAGATTATGATCACATAGAAAAAAAAAACCTCAATGCACACTTAGCAGACAAGTTACAATACACACGTTAACAAGCAAGTTGAGAGAGACAGTGTGTGTGTGTGTGTGTGTGTGTGTGTGTGTGTGTGTGTGTGTGTGTGTGTGTGTCAGTGTGTATGTGTCAGTCATGTAATGTTGTATGCAGTGTATGTATCAGTTACTGATGAACAGCAAAAATATATTACATTATTTTATATACACACGTGGACAAAATTGTTGGTACCCCTCTGTTAATGAAAGAAAAACCCACAATGGTCACAGGAATAACTTGAATAACTTGAATCTTTCTGGTTTCCGGTTCCGGCGCCACACGAGTTGGCTGCCTTTTGCAACAGCGGCTCAATTCTGAGTCTTTTTTATCTTCCTTCTTCTTTCTGATCCGGTGATAACTTTCTGATCCGGCACACCTTTCACTCTATATATATCACGGACACACAGATCGCTTCAAAGGTCTCCCGAGTCAGCGGATGGAGCCACTGTTAACAGCAGGAGACGATACAGCAGGGAAGAGCTAGCTAGCACCCAACCGCCACCCGGTGCTAACGGAGAAACTCGACATACCGGGGAACTGAAGCGAAAATGACACGGGTGCCAGGCTGGAGTTTAGGCGGCGTGCAAGAAATATAAGACAGAATAATAAAGAGCGATGGCAAGAACAAGGCAGACCGTCCATAAATCTACTGGAGGAAAAGCCCCCCCAGGAAGCAGCTAGCCACCAAGGCTGCTCGGAAAAGCGCCACCTGCGCTGGCCACCGGCGGAGTGAAGAAGCCTCACCGTTACAGGCCCGGTACTGTGGCTCTGAGAGAGATCCGTCGCTACCAGAAATCCACGGAGCTGCTCATCCATAAGCTGCCCTTCCAATGCCTAGTGAGGGAGATCGCTCAGGACTTCAAGACCAACCTGCGCTTCCAGAGCTCCGCCGTCATGGCTCTGCAGGAGGCCAGTGAGGCCTACCTGGTGGGTCTCTTCGAGGAGACCAACCTGTGCGCCATCCACGCCAAGAGGGTCACCATCATGCCCAAAGACATCCAGCTGGCCTGCCGCATCCGCGGAGAGAGAGCTTAGACTTTCTGCTGCACATCCACCAACCACAATGCTCCGCACTGTGTATATATTTATAGTAATATGTACATATGTATACTAGCTGCTCTTGTTTTTTCTTGCCTTCTGATTGATACTCTGAGTGTTGCTATCCCTGTGCTGTTGCAATCCTGGAATTTCCCCATTGTGGGACTAATAAAGGCTTATCTTATCTTATCTTATCTTATCTGACAAAAGTGGTTATAAATAATAATTCTATGAAAATTAACCAATGAAAATCAGACAATGCTTTTGAATTGTGGTTCAACAGAATTATTTTAAAAAACAAACTCATGAAACAAGCCTGGACAAAAATGATGGTATCCCTAGAAAAGATTGAAAATAATGTGACCATAGGGACATGTTCAACCAAGATGTGTCCGCTAATTAACATCACAGGTGTCTACAAACTTGTAATCAGTCAGTCGGCCTATTTAAAGGGTGACAAGTAGTCACCGTGCTGTTTGGTGACATGGTGTGTACTACACTAAACATGGACCAGAGGAAGCAAAGGAGAGAGGTGTCTCAGGAGATAAGAAAGAAAATTATAGACAAGCATGTTAAAGGTAAAGGCTATAAGACCATCTCCAAGCAGCTTGATGTTCCTGTGACTACAGTTGCACATATTATTCAGAAATTTAAGATCCACGGAACTGTAACTAACCTCCCTGGACATGGCCACAGGAGGAAACCTGATGAAAAATGGAAGAGACGGATAATATGAATGGTAACAAAAGAGCCCAGAACAACCTCTAAATACATTCATGGTGAACTCCAAGGTCAAGGTACATCAGTGTCAAATCGCACCATCCATCGTTGTTTGAGCCAAAGTGGACTTCATGGGAGACGACCAAGGAGGACACCACTGTTGAAAACAAATCATAAAAAAGCCAGACTGGAATTTGCCAAACTACATGTTGACAAGTCACAAAGCTTCTGGAAGAATGTTCTATGGACAGACGAGACAAAACTGGAACTTTTTGGCAAGGCACATCAGCTCTATGTTCACAGACGCAAAAATGAAGCATACCAAGAAAAGAACACTGCCCCTACTGTGAAACATGGAGGAGGTTCTGTTATGTTCTGGGGCTGCTTTGCTGCATTTGGCACAGGGTGTCTTGAATCTGTGCAGAGTACAATGAAATCTCAAGTCTATCAAGGTATTCTAGAGAGAAACGTGCTGCCCAGTGTCAGACAGCTTGGTCTCAGTCGCAGGTCATGGGTCTTGCAACAGGATAATGACCCAAAACAAAGCTAAAACACCCAAGAATGGCTAAGAGAGAAACAATGGACTATTCTAAAGTGGCCTACTATAAGCCCTTATCTACAGTAAATCCTATCGAACATCTGTGGAAGGAGCTGAAACATTTCCCCTGGAGAAGGCACCCTTCAAACCTGAGACAACTGGAGCAGTTTGCTCATGAGGAGTGGGCCAAAACACCTGCTGAGAGGTGCAGAAGTCTCATTGACAGTTACAGAAATCGTTTGATTGCAGTGATTACCTCAAAAGGTTGTGTAACAAAATATTAAGTTAAGGGTACCATCATTTTTGTCCAGGCCTGTTTCATGAGTTTGTTTTTTAAAATAATTCTATTGAATCACAATTCAAAAGGATTGTCTGATTTTCATTGGTTAATTTTCATAGAATTTTTATTTATTACCACTTTTGTCAGATTCAAGTTATTTCTGTGACCACTGTGGGTTTTTCTTTCATTAACAGAGGGGTACCAACAATTTTGTCCACGGCTGTGTATATATACTATATATATATATATATATATATATATATATATATATATATATATATATATATATATATATACAGTGGGGCAAAAAAGTATTTAGTCAGCCACCAATTGTGCAAGTTCTCCCTCTTAAAAGATGACAGAGGTCTCCAATTTTCATCATAGATATACCTCAACTATGAGAGACAAAATGAGAAAAAAATATCCAGAAAATCACATTGAAGGATTTTTAATGAATTAATTGGTAAATTCCTCGGTAAAAAAAGTATTTGGTCAATAACAAAAGTTCATCTCAATACTTTGTTATATACCCTTTGTTGGCAATGACAGAAGTCAAACGTTTTCTGTAAGTCTTCACAAGGTTTTCACACACTGTTGCTGGTATTTTGGCCCATTCTTCCATGCAGATCTCCTCTAGAGCAGTGATGTTTTGGGGCTGACGCTGGGCAACACAGGCTTTCAACTCCCTCCAAAGATTTTCTTTGGGGATGAGATCTGGAGACTGGCTAGGCCACTCCAGGACCTTGAAATGCTTCTTATGAAGCCACTCCTTCATTGCCCGGGCGGTGTGTTTGGGATCATTGTCATGCTGAAAGACCCAGCCACGTTTCATCTTGAATGCCCTTGCTGATGGAAGGAGGTTTTCACTCAAAATCTCACGATACATGGCCCCATTCATTCTTTCCTTTACACGGATCAGTCGTCCTGGTCCCTTTGCAGAAAAACAGCCCCAAAGTATAATGTTTTCACCCCCATGCTTCACAGTAGGTATGGTGTTCTTTCTCCTCCAAACACGACAAGTTGAGTTTTTACCAAAAAGTTCTATTTTGGTTTCATCTGACCATATGACATTCTCCCAATCCTCTTCTGGATCATCCAAATGCTCTCTAGCAAACTTCAGATGGGCCTGGACATGCACTGGCTTAAGCAGGGGGACACGTCTGGCACTGCAGGATTTGAGTCCCTGGCGGCGGAGTGTGTTACTGATGTAGCCTTTGTTACTTTGGTCCCAGCTGTCTGCAGGTCATTCATTAGGTCCCCCCATGTGGTTCTGGGATTTTTGCTCACCGTTCTCGTGATCATTTTGACCCCACGGGGTGAGATCTTGCGTGGAGCCCCAGATGGAGGGAGATTATCAGTGGTCTTGTATGTCTTCCATTTTCTAATAATTGCTCCCACAGTTGATTTCTTCACACCAAGCTGCTTACCTATTGCAGATTCAGTCTTCCCAGCCTGGTGCAGGTCTACAATTTTGTTTCTGGTGTCCTTTGACAGCTCTTTGGTCTTGGCCATAGTGGAGTTTGGAGTCTGACTGTTTGAGGTTGTGGACAGGTGTCTTTTATACTGATAATGAGTTCAAACAGGTGCCATTAATACAGGTAACGAGTGGAGGACAGAGGAGCCTCTTAAAAAAGAAGTTACAGGTCTGTGAGAGCCAGAAATCTTGCTTGTTTGTAGGTGACCAAATACTTATTTTACCAAGGAATTTACCAATTAATTCATTAAAAATCCTTCAATGTGATTTTCTGGATTTTTTTTTCTCATTTTGTCTCTCATAGTTGAGGTATACCTATGATGAAAATTGAAGACCTCTCTCATCTTTTAAATGGGAGAACTTGCACAATTGGTGGCTGACTAAATACTTTTTTGCCCCACTGTATATATACATGTATATATATATATATATATATATATATATATATATATATATATATATATATATATATATATATATATATAAAATGCAGTTTAAATGGGAGGACACATCTGTTTAGCACTGGGGACAATGCAGGCTTGTCCACAATGTGAAAATGGAATTAAGGACTCTCGACAGCCCTGGAAATCTAGGTTGATGAAATAGGCTATAAATAATACAGTGCAGTTTACTGTGTTTAGCAAATAAAATCAACATCACCCAAGATTTGCTGCAAGAGCAAATAAATCAGTCTGAAGCCCACAAAGATTGAGAATCATAATTATTCACTATTAAGAGCTGTGCCATTCAGAGGTTATGCTAGTCTTTCTCTTTGTACGTAATTTTGATGGACAGAGTTGTAAAAGGTCCCTGTTTTTATCTGCCATCTGAACTACTCCTTTAGCTAACATCTGAACTCTTCTTTGAAACCACATAAGAGCGAGTTGTTCCTCCAGCAAATCTTGGATTAGGCTCCATTAATGTTCCCTCCTCTGCTGAATGCAAAATTACTGTTAAGATAAGATAAGATAAGATAAGATAAGCCTTTATTAGTCCCACAACGGGGAAATTCCAGGATTGCAACAGCACAGGGATAGCAACACTCAGAGCAACAATCAGAAGGCAAGAAAAAAAAGCAAGCAAGCAAGAGCAGCTAATATACATATGTACATATTACTATAAAATATATATATACACACAGAGAGACACACAGTGCAGAGCATTGTAGCTGGATGGAATAAATATATGAATATATAAACACACAGTGCGGAGCATTGTAGCTAGATGGAATAAATATGTAGATATATAAACACCCACAGTATGGAGCATTGCAGCTAGCTGGAATAAATATGTAAATATATAAACACACACAGTGCGGAGCAATGTAGCTAGATGGAATAATATGTAGATATATAAACACACAGTGCGGAGCATTGTAGCTAGATGAAATAAATATATAGATATATAAATATAAACACACCCAGTGCGGAGCATTGTAGCTAGATGGAATAAATATGTAAATATATAAACACACACAGTGCAGAGCATTGTTGCTAGATGGGATGAAACAGCATAACCGTCTACTTAGTTATCCTACATGGTATGACTATGTGCCCATACATATTCTCACCCTCCATAGCGACCGGTATTTTCCTAGTTGCATGCCAGAGGGGACCATTGTGTAAGTCTATTGCATCTTTTGCATTCAAAAAACTATTAGTTTATTACGTCTTTTTGCTATCTCTGCGAGCAGCCCTGCTTAGGTTGTACAGTCTGACAGCCGTTAGTAGGAAGGACCTGCGAAACCTCTCGGTTGTGCACCTGGGATGATGTAGTCTGCTGCTAAATGAGCTCCTCAGTGCATTCAGTATGTCCTGCATAGGGTGGAACTCGGACTCCAGCAGAGATGACAGTTTAGCCACCGTCCTTCTCTCTCCTATCTCCTCCACCGGATCAAGGCGCTGCCCCAGGACAGAGCAGGCTTTCTTGATCAGTTTGTTCAGTCTCTTCCTATCGGCTGCAGTAATGCCACTGCCCCAGCAGACCACTCCAAAAGTGATGGCTGATGCCACCACCGTGTCATAGAATGTCTTCAGCAGCGCCCCTTGTACACCAAAAGACCTGAGTCTCCTCAGCAGGAACAGCCTGCGCTGTCCCTTCTTGTAGAGTGCGTCAGTATTGTGTGACCAGTCTAGTTTATTGTTCAGATGAACACCCAGGTACTTATAGGATGTCACCATCTCGATGTCTGTTCCCTGTATATTTACTGGTGCTGTGAGGGGTTGCCCATGCCTGTGGCAGTCCACCACCAGCTCCTTAGTTTTCCTCGCATTGATCTGGAGGCAGTTCCGATGGCACCAGTCCACGAAGTCCTGGATAAGCCCTCTGTACTCAGCTTCATCTCCATTGGAGATGAGGCCAACGATCGCAGAGTCATCAGAGAACTTCTGTAAATGGCAGTGTGTTGTGTTGTGTGAGAAGTCCGCAGTATAAAGAGTGAACAGGAAGGGAGCCAGCACCGTTCCCTGGGGGGCCCCCGTGCTACCGATGATCGTGTTGGACACACAGTCCCTGGTTCTCACAAACTGAGGCCGGTTCGTGAGGTAGTCCAGGATCCATGATGACAGGTCATGGTCCACCCCTGCGCGCAGCAGCTTGTCCTTCAGGATCATCGGTTGGATGGTGTTGAAAGCACTGGAGAAGTCAAAGAACATGATCCTCACCATATTCCCGGGCTTCTCCAGGTGGGACAGAGAACGGTGAAGGAGGAAGATCACCGCATCCTCCACCCCAATGCCATGCTGGTAGGCGAACTGGAGTGAATCCATCGCTGGTTCCACCAGGGGGCGGAGGTGAGCAAGGAGCAGTCTCTCCAGGGTCTTCATCAAGTGGGACGTCAAGGCCACCGGTCTGTAGCTGTTCAGATCTTTGGGGTGGGAAGGTTTTGGTACAGGTACCACACAAGATGTTTTCCACAGCTGTGGTACCCTCCCCAGCTTCAGGCTCAGGTTGAAGATGTACGTCACAATCCCACACAGCTGGTCTGCACAGGACTTGAGGAGCTTAGCGCTGATGCCGTCCGGTCCCGACGTCTTCCTCGCCTTGATCTTCCTCAGCTCCGTCCTCACCTGTGTCCTGGTCAGGGTCAGGATGGGGGTCTGTGTGTTGGGAGTGGGGGGGGTGTTGGTGGAGTGGGGAGTGGGCAGCAGGACTTGATTTCTTTAGAGGCAGCAATGGTTGTTGTGCAGTCAGGGGGGAGGGCGGTTGGTCAAACCTATTGAAAAACAGATTCAGATTGTTCGCCCACTCCCTGCCCCCCGTGACCTGGGGGGAGGTATTCTGGAGCCCAGAGATGGTTTTGAGGTTTCTCCAGACCCCGCTGATGTCGCTCTGTTGCAGCTTGTCCTCCAACTTCTTCCTGAAGCTGTCCTTGCCTTCTCTGATCTTTCTCCTCAGCTCCCTCTGTACGGACTTCAGCATCTCCCTATTCCCCGACCTGAAGATCCTCTTCTTCTCTCTCAGAAGTGTTTTTATCTCAGGGTTGATCCAGGGTTTGTTGTTTGAGCAACACCGTATGGTCTTGGTGGGAACGGATTTGTCCACACAGAAGCTGAGGTAGTCCGTGAAGGTGTGAGTGAGGCCATCGATGTCCTCACCATGTGGATCACAGAGCTGCTTCCAGGCGGTGGCTTCAAAACAGCCCTTTAGAATGTCCATTGTCTCCTCAGACCATAACTCCACTGTGCGCATGGCCGGAGGTTGTCTGTGCATTAGGGGTTTGTACACCGGCCGGAGATGAACCAAGTTGTGATCCGATCTCCCGAGTGGGGGGAGTTGTGATGAGGTGTACGCCTCCTTAGTGTTTGCGTAGAATAAGTCCAGTGTTTTATTGTCTCTAGTGTGGCATGTGACATACTGGGTGAACGTGGGTAGAATGGGAGATAGTGAAACATGGTTGAAATCGCCTGAGATGAGGAGAAGAGCATCTGGGTGTTCTGTCTGCAGCCTGCTGGTTACTGAATGGATGACGTCACGCGCTGTCCCAGCGTTCGCCGTCGGATTTGCATAAACAACAATGCAGATCACGTGTGAGTGTTCTCTCGGGAGATATGTAGGCTGCATGCTAACAGCTAGCAACTCAATGTCTTTGCTGCAGTGTCGTTGTTTAACAGTGATATGTCCCGGTCTGCACCAGTTGTTGTTAACATACATTATCACTCCACCGCCCCTTGCTTTGCCACTGTCTGGTGTTCGGTCTGCCCGTATCATGTGGAAACCCTCCAGCTCAATGTTAGCATCTGCTGCTAGTTCAGTTAGCCACGTCTCAGAAAACAAAAGGAGAGAGCACTCCCGATATGTGCTATCGTAACGGCAGATAGCCGCTAGCTCATCTACCTTTCCCAGTAACGACCGTACATTTCCCATGACAATAGATGGAAGGGAGGGTCTGTACCTTATATTTTTTGTCCTCCGCCTTACTCCAGCCCGGCAGCCGCGGCGTTTTCGCCTCAGTTCTCTCGGTATGTCGAGTTTTTCCAATGGGACCGGGTGGCGGTTGAATGCTAGCAGCTCTTCCCTGCTGTATCGTATCCTGCTATAAACAGTGGCTCCGTCCACCGGCTCAGGAGACATTTGGGACGATCTGTGTGTCCGTGATATAAGTTTCTTTTATAACTAAAAGAAACTGTTGGGATATCAGTGAAGGAGATCAAAAAAAGAATGTTTAAACTTTGATTTTGAATCCTTCTGGTGATTTTAACCATACTTCCCTGTTCTCCATTCTGCCCACTTTTACCCAGTATGTCACGTGTGACACCAGAGACAATAAAACACTGGATTTATTTTATGCAAACATCAATGAGGCTTATACTGTACCTTATCACCACTCCCCCCACCCTTGGAAGATCTGGCCACAACCTGGTTCACCTCCTGCCTGTGAACAAACCCCTGGTACACAGACAACTTCCTGTTACCCACACAGTGAAAATACGGTCTGAGGAGGCGGAGGATGCTCTGAAGGACTGTTTTGAATCCACTGTGTGGGAGCAGCTCTGCAATACACATGGTGAGGACATCGATGGCCTTGCACACACCATCACAGACTACATCAACTTCTGTGTAGAGAACACCGTACTCACCAAGACCATACGGTGTTTGTCAAACAACAAACCCTGGACCAACCCTGAGATAAAGTCACTGCTGAAGAAGAAGAAAAGGATCTTCAGGACGGGAAACAAGGAGGAGCTGAAATTCGTACAGAGGGAGCTAAGGAGGAAGATCAGAGAGGTGAAGAACAGCTACAGGAAGAAGATGGGGGACAAGCTGCAGCAGAGTGACATCAGCAGTGTCTGGTGAAGCCTCAAAACCATCTCTGGGCACCAGAATACCTCCTCCCAGGCCACGGGGGGTATGAAGTGGGAGAACAACCTGAACCTGTTTTAACAGGTTTGACCAGCCATCCTCTTCTCCACCTGCCCACCAACCACTGCTGCCTCCACCTTCATCTAGTCCTGCTGTCCATGGCCCTCTCCCCCACCCCTCTCATACATCCCCCACTGTTTTTCCCCCCAAAGACCCAACATGCCCCCCTCCCAGCACACAACCCCGCTGCCCCAACCTGACTCTCACTAAGACCCAGATGAGAGCTGAGATGAAGTAAAAATCAAGGCGAGAAAGGTTGCAGGTCCGGACGACATCAGCTCAAAGCTCTTCAAGTCCTGCGAACATCAGCTGTGCAGGATTGTGGAACACATCTTCAGTCTGAGCCTGAAGCTGGGGAGGGTACCACAGGTGTAGAAAACATCCTGTGTGGTACCCTTACTGAAGAATGGGTACCACACAGGATGGTCCACCTCTACCACCTGTCATCGTGGATCCTGGACTACCTCACAAACCAACCACATTTTGTGAGAATCCAGGACTGTGTGTCTGATACCATCATCTGCAGTATGGGGCCCCCCAGGGAACAGTTCTGGCTCCTTTCCTGTTCACCCTCTACACTGCTGACTTTTCACAAAACACACCACACCGCCATCTACAGATGTTCTCTGATGACTCTGCGATCATCGGCCTCATCTCTGATGCAGAGTGCAGAGGACTTATCCAGGACTTCGTGGACTGGTACCTGCTGAAGTGCCTCCAGATCAAAACGAGGAATACCAAGAAACTGGTGGTGGACTGCCGCAGGTGAGGACAACCCTCCAAAGCACTGATAAAGATCCAGGGAACAGACATTGATATGGCGATATTTTACAAGTACCTGAGATGGTGATATTTTACAAATACCTGAGTGTTCACCTGAACAATAAACTGGACTGGTCACACAACATCATGCTCTACATTAAGTGACGAAACTTAATGTAGAATCGGTGTGTGACTTTGCAAAAACGATGTCTGCCACTGTAGTATTCTCTGGGCCCCTCCCCAATCTGACCAGTGATGACATGTTTAGCCGCTCGTCATCCTTGAACCGCTGGCTGTCTGTGTGGTGTCCTAAAAATGACGTGGGCTACATTGACAATTGGAGCTCTTTTTGGGGAAAACCTGGTCTTATGAGACGAGACAGCATTCATCCCACTCTGGATGGTGCTTCTCATTTATCTAACAATCTGGCATCTTTTTTATCCAAATTTCCAAAACCATGACTACTCAGAGTTGGGACCAGGAAGCAGAGTCGCAGTCTTACACGCCTCTCTGCAGCTCCTCTTCATCCGCCACCCCTCAGCTTAGCCCCTGTCTTCCCCATCAGAGAATTGTTGTCTGCTCCCTCCAAAGTGAATAAAAATATAATGTATAAGCATCCCAAAGTGATAAAGCAATATATTTTTTTTTTAAAAAAAACAAAACAAGATGGCGCCCACAGCGGCTGCCGTGGTGTTTCGCTGCCCTCTAATTTTTATAATTTGTCTGTTTTTGTTCACCGATTGTGCATCTGCCGGTTCATACACCCGTGAAGAACTATTAAATATCAGGACTCTCACCCCCATGGATCTTCTTCCAGTTTTTTTAGCTCCTGCCGCCGATCTGATCCATTGTTTGGCCAAAAGAGCTAGACGGCGGAAAAGAGGGAAGAGAGGGGGGATTCTCGCTCGACTACGAAAAAGAGGCACGCGAACAGCCTTGCCTGGCATATTTCTATCCAATGCCAATTCTCTCCTGAACAAGGTAGAAGAATTAAGACTGCTGATGCGTTTCAAGGACCTCGCTTCCTCGTCTGTCATCTGCTTCTCTGAGACCTGGCTTAATGAGAACATTCCAGATTGCGCAATCAGCCTCGAAGGATTTCAGCTGATTCATGCTGACCGCGTCACAGAGCTCTCCGGTAAGTCTATTGGAGGAGGAGTGTGCTTCTATATTAACAACAGCTGGTGCTCTGATGTAACGGTGATTTCCAAACACTGTTCTCCCGCCCTGGAATTTCTTTTCATTAACCGCAAGCCATTTTATTCCCCACGGGAGTTTGCCTCATTCATCCTCGTCGCTGTGTATGCCCCTCCCGACGCGGACACGCGCGAAGCTCAGCGCATGCTCGCAGATCACATCCAACTTACGGAGCGGAACTTTCCAGACTCCCTGGTTATCGTGGTGGGCGATTTTAACCAGAGCAATCTGAGTCACGAGCTCCCCCGCTACAAACAGTTTATTAAATGTCCAACCAGAGGAAATAACATGCTGGATCACTGTTATACTTCAGTAAAGGACGCATATCGCGCTGTTCCCCGCGCTGCGCTGGGACTATCTGATCACGTGATGGTTCACCTCATCCCCACATACAAACAAAGACTGAAACTCACTAAACCTGTTGTGACCCACCACAAAGAAATTGACCAGTGAAGCTGGAGAAAAACTGAACACATGCATGGAAATAACTGACTGGGGCATGTTTAAAAGAGCCACACATGATCTTAATGAGTACACAGACACTGTGAACTCGTATATCAACTTCTGTGAGGAGGACATTCTCCCATCGCGCACCAGGGTAAGATATTCTAATGACAAGCCCTGGTTCACAGCTAAGCTCAGACGGATCAGGAAGGAGAAGGAAGCAGCGTTGAAAAGTGGAGACAGGGACTGCTACAGAGAGGTCAAATATCGGTTTAACAGAGAGCTGAGGAGAGCTAAATCTGTGTATTCTGAGAAACTCCAGCAGCAGTTCACTGCTAATGACTCGGCTTCTGTGTGGAGAGGACTGAGGCAAATCACCAACTATCGGCCTCAGGCTTCTAAAGGTCAGGATGACAAAGCCCTTTGTCAAAAACTGTCCCAACATTACGCCCGTTTTGACACCTCGTCAGCTGTGTCCAACTCACCCACTCCACCCAGCTCCACTGCCTCCTCAGCCCCTAATTCATCAAAAGCGGTCCCCCCTCCTCCTCCTCCTCCTCCCCCCCTCCCCTTGTCATCAGTGAGCAGGACGTGCACAGACAGTTCTCCAGACTGAACCCGCGCAAGACCCCCGGGCCGGACGGTGTGTCTCCCTCCACCCTGAGACACTGTGCGAAAGAGCTGGCTCCTGTCTTCACAGACATTTTTAACACCTCCCTTAAGCAATGTCACGTGCCGACCTGCCTCAAATCCTCCACCATCATCCCTGTCCCCAAGAAGCCACGGATTACTGGACTTAACGACTACAGACCTGTAGCGCTCACCTCTGTAGTCATGAAGTCCTTTGAGCGCCTGGTCCTGTCTCACCTCAAGTCCATCACCACACCCCTCCTAGACCCGCTGCAGTTTGCCTACCGTGCTAACAGGTCTGTGGACGACGCAGTCAACCTGGCCCTCCACTCCATCCTGCAGCACCTGGACTCCCCGGGAACCTACGCCAGGATTCTGTTTGTGGACTTCAGCTCCGCATTCAACACCATCCGCCCCGATCTGCTCCAGGACAAGCTGTCCCTGCTCAACGTGCCTGACTCCCTCTGCAGGTGGATCACCGACTTCCTGACGGACCGGAGACAGCATGTGCGGCTGGGGAAGTCTGTCTCAAACTCTGTTAGCATCAGCATTGGATCACCCCAGGGCTGTGTACTTTCCCCCCTACTCTTCTCCCTTTATATCAACTCCTGCACCTCCTCCCACCAGTCTGTTAAGCTGATTAAGTTTGCGGACGACACCACCCTCATCGGGCTCATCTCCAACGGCGACGAGTCCGCCTACAGGGAAGAGGTGGCCCAGCTGGTGTCCTGGTGCAGCCACAACAACCTGCAGCTGAATGCTCTGAAGACAGCGGAGATGATTGTGGACTTCAGGAAAGTCACATCCCCCCTGCCCCCCCTCACCATCACAGGCTCTCCCATCACCATTGCAGATTCATTCCGCTTCTTGGGCACCACCATCACCCGAGACCTCAAATGGGAGCCAACCATCAGCTCCCTCATCAAAAAGGCCCAGCAGAGGATGTTCTTTCTGCGGCAGCTGAGGAAGCTCAAGCTACCCACCAAGATGTTAGTGCAGTTCTACACGGCCATCATCGAGTCCATCCTCACCTCCTCCATAACTGTGTGGTATGCAGGAGCCACTGCCAGGGACAGACTAAGGCTGCAGCGCGTCGTGCGCACTGCTGAGAAGGTGATAGGCTGCGAGCTCCCATCTCTCCAGGACCTGTACATCTCCAGGACTCGGAGGCGTGCTGGCCGGATCATAGCCGATCCTTCACATCCTGGTCACGTGCTGTTTGCCCCCCTCCCCTCAGGTAGAAGGCTTCGGTCCATTCGGACTAAAACCTCCCGGCACATGAACAGCTTTTTCCCCTCTGCCATCAGACTGCTGAACATTAAGTGACTTTTGACTCTCGTGCACTATGTACAGCAGCTCAACCAGACTCACGTCATTCATCACTGTTTTTCTGTTGCATTATCGACTGCACTATGTGGTACTTCACATTATCTGCTACATGCTAATTTTTTAAAACTGCCTTGACTAGTACTACTCATTATTACTAGTATTATTATTATTATTACTTATTATTACTTATTATTTTTCTACACTTATTGCACGTTTCTAGTCCTTTAGTTTTTTAGTTTATCCCTTTTTCTCATTATGTTTTTAATGTTGCAGCATGGCACCGAGACAAATTCCTAGTTTGTGTATTACATGAACAATGGCAATAAATCTGATTCTGATTCTGATTCTGATTCTGATTGGTAAAACTCAAATTAAACATAAAGCCTCTAAACTGAATGATTTGGCCTCTGTTCCTCCTCATAATTTAAAAATTAAATGTGGTTTATTAAATATTAGGTCTCTAACTCCCAAGTCTCTGTTAGTCCATGATTTGTTAATTGATCATCAGATTGATTTAATATCCCTTACAGAGACTTGGTTAGGGCAAGAGGATCATGTTGGTTTAAATGAATCAACTCCCTCTGGTTATTTAAACTGTCAAAATCCCAGAAGTTCTGGTCGTGGAGGAGGAGTAGCAACAATTTACCATTCCAAATTACTAGTTAATGTAAAGCAAAAAACATGTTATAATTCCTTTGAGGGCCTGGTCCTCAGTATTGGGCACTTTAGCAATTTTAGGTTAAACCCAATTTTATTTGCCATAGTTTATTGTCCCCCATCAACCTACTCAGAATTTTTATCCGAATTTGCTGATTTCTTAGCTGATTTAGTGCTGAAATCTGATAGGATAATTATAGTAGGGGACTTTAATATACATGTGGATGTAGATAGTGACTGCCTTAATGTGGTATTCAATTCAATATTAGATTCGATTGGGTTTTCTCAGAAAGTAGGAAATTCTACTCATTACCTCCACCATACATTGGACCTTGTTTTGACATATGGCATAGAAATAGAAAATCTTGTAGTGTCACCTCATAACCCTGTACTGTCAGACCATTGTCTGTTAACCTTTGATTTTACTATTTCTGACTATTTGGCTCCTAAAGAAAAATATTATTACAGTAGATGTCTCTCAGATGATGCTGTTTCCAAATTTATGCAGATTGTTTCCTCTATGCCATGTGTCAACACAACGGAAATAAGCTATAGACAGCTTGCTCCTTCTGTAATTGATAACATGGTGGATAGTGTTTCAGCTTCTCTGCATCAGACTCTAGACTTGGTGGCCCCCTTAAAAAAGAAAAAGTCTAATCAGAGATTTCTAACTCCTTGGTTCAACACAGAAACTCGTACCTTAAAACAGAAGACTCGTCAATTAGAAAGAAAATGACGCTCTACTAATTTAGATGAAATCTATTTAGCTTGGAGAAATCATCTTTTAATTTATAAAAAATCTCCTAGAAAAGCTAGAACGAGTTATTACTCTGCATTAATAGAAGAGAACAAGAATAATCCCAGGTTTCTTTTCAGTACTGTAGCCAGGTTGACAAAGAGTCAGGACTCTGTCAATCCTAGCATTCCCTTAGAGCTTACTAGTCAGGACTTTATGAACGTTTTCAATAATAAAATTTCATCCATCAGAGATAAAATCAATCCGATTCTTCCCACAGTTAACTTAAATACTGTAACTACTACAACTCCTTCTATTGATGTCTGTCTTGATGAGTTTAATTCAATTCAATTCAATTCAACTTTATTTATATAGCGCCATTTCACAACAACAGTCATCTCATAGCACTATCAACTGTAGGGAGGACCCCCACAGAAAGACCCCAGCAATCAGGCGATCCCCTGTGAGCAAGCACTTGGCGACGGTGGAGAGGAAAAACTCCCTTTTAACAGGAAGAAACCTCCAGCAGAACCAGGCTCAGGGAGGGGCAGTCATCTGCTGCGACTGGCTGGGGGGTGAGGGAATAGAGGAGAAGAAAAGAACAGACATGTAGAGAGCAAACAGCACAATGGGGACTCAATCTATGGGAGAGAACAAACAAATGTTAATGACCAGCAAAAAAAAAAAATATTTCATAGAGAGTGAGGAAAGGAGTGAGGCCCAGTGCATTACTGGAGGTCCCCCGGCTGACTAAACCTATTAGCAGCATAACTAAGGGAGGGTTCAGAAACCCATGATCCCTCCCTAATTGTAGGCTATATCAAAAAGGTAGGTTTTAGCCCTATTCTTAAAAACAGAGATCGAGTCTGACTCCCGAATCCAGATTGGCAGCTGATTCCACAGGAGAGGAGCTTGATAACTGAAGGCTCTGCCTCCCATTGTACTTTTGGAGATTCTAGGTATTACAAGTAATCCTGCATTTTGGGAGCGTAGTGCTCTGTTAGGATGATACGGTAGTATCAGATCTTTTAAATAAAAAGGAGCCTGATTGTTTAGAGCTTTGTAAGTAAGAAGAAGGATTTTAAACTTAATTCTAAACTCTATGGGAAGCCAATGAAGGGAGGCCAGAACCGGAGAGATATGATCTCTCTTTCTAGTACCTGTTAAAACTCTTGCTGCAGCATTTTGGATCAGCTGAAGACTTTTTAAAGATGTTTTAGGACAGCCTGATAATAAAGAATTACAATAATCTAATCTCGAGCTAACAAAAGCGTGGATCAGCTTCTCAGCATCACTCTGAGACAAGATGCTCCTAATCTTGGCAATATTACGCAAATGATAGAAGGCAGTCTTAGAAACAAATTTAATATGTGAATTGAAGGACAAATCCTGATCAAAAATAACTCCAAGGTTCCTCACAGAGCTATTAAGAGAAAGAGTAACTGCATCCAAACTGAAAGTTTGATTTGGAAAGGAATTTCTAAGGTTTTTTGGACCAACAAGAATGACTTCAGTCTTATCTGAATTTAATAGCAGGAAATTACAAGTCATCCAAGCTTTGATTTCCTTAAGACAGGCTTCTAACTTGGCTAATTGATTAGTATCATCTGGCTTCATTGACAGGTATAATTGTGTGTCATCTGCATAACAATGAAAATGTATACAGTGCTTTCTAATAATGTTGCCTAATGGAAGCATATATAAACTAAAAAGAGTAGGGCCTAGCACAGATCCCTGTGGAAGTCCATGACTAAGCTTTGAGCTGAAAGAAAACTCATCATTTACATGAACAAACTGGAACCTATCAGATAAATAAGATCTAAACCACTGCAACGAAGTTCCATTAAGTCCAACATAGTGTTCTAATCTATCAAGTAGAATATTATGATCAATAGTATCAAAAGCTGCACTAAGGTCTAAAAGGACAAGTACAGAAACTAGTCCATTATCAGATGCAATGAGGAGGTCGTTAGTGACCTTCGCTAAGGCTGTTTCAGTACTATGATGGATTCTAAACCCAGATTGAAACTCTTCAAGTAAACCATTTCCCTGCAGGTGGTCAAATAATTGCGTAGCAACAACTCTTTCTAAGATTTTTGAAATGAAAGGGAGATTAGAGATCGGTCTATAGTTAGCTAAAGCTCCTGGATCTAGCGTTGGCTTTTTGAATAAGGGTTTAATTACAGCCGTTTTAAAAGCCTGCGGTACATGGCCTAAAGTTAATGAAGAATTGATTATATGAAGAATAAAGCTACCAATAAGTGGGAAGACTTCTTTAAATAACCTGGTAGGAATAGGGTCTAAAAGACAAGTTGAAGGTTTGGATGAGGAAACTATTTTGTCTAACTCACAAAGGTCGATTGGAGTAAACTCATCAAGACAGACATCAATAGAAGGAGTTGTAGTAGTTACAGTATTTAAGTTAACTGTGGGAAGAATTGGATTGATTTTATCTCTGATGGATGAAATTTTATTATTGAAAAAGTTCATAAAGTCCTGACTAGTAAGCTCTAAGGGGATGCTAGGATTGACAGAGTCCTGACTCTTTGTCAACCTGGCTACAGTACTGAAAACAAACCTGGGATTATTCTTGTTCTCTTCTATTAATGCAGAGTAATAACTCGTTCTAGCTTTTCTAAGAGATTTTTTATAAATTAAAAGATGATTTCTCCAAGCTAAATAGATTTCATCTAAATTAGTAGAGCGCCATTTTCTTTCTAATTGACGAGTCTTCTGTTTTAAGCTACGAGTTTCTGTGTTGAACCAAGGAGTTAAAAATCTCTGATTAGACTTTTTCTTTTTTAAGGGGGCCACCAAGTCTAGAGCCTGATGCAGAGAAGCTGAAACCCTATCCACCATGTTATCAATTACAGAAGGAGCAAGCTGTCTATAGCTTATTTCCGTTGTGTTGACACATGGCATAGAGGAAACAATCTGCATAAATTTGGAAACAGCATCATCTGAGAGGCATCTACTGTGATAATATTTTTCTTTAGCAGCCAAATAGTCAGAAATAGTAAAATCAAAGGTTAACAGACAAAGGTCTGACAGTACAGGGTTATGAGGAGACACTACAAGATTTTCTATTTCTATGTCATATGTCAGAACAAGGTCCAATGTATGGTGGAGGTAATGAGTAGAATTTCCTACTTTCTGAGAAAACCCAATCGTGTCTAATATTGAATTAAAAGCCACATTAAGGCAGTCACTATCTACATCCACATGTATATTAAAGTCCCCTACTATAATTATCCTATCAGATTTCAGCACTAAATCAGCTAAGAAATCAGCAAATTCGGATAAAAATTCTGAGTAGGTTGATGGGGGACGATAAACTATGGCAAATAAAATTGGGTTTAACCTGAAATTGCTAAAGTGCCCAACACTGAGGACCAGGCCCTCAAAGGAATTATAACATGTTTTTTGCTTTACATTAACTAGTAATTTGGAATGGTAAATTGTTGCTACTCCTCCTCCATGACCAGAACTTCTGGGATTTTGACAGTTTAAATAACCAGAGGGAGTTGATTCATTTAAACCAACATAATCCTCTTGCCCTAACCAAGTCTCTGTCAGGGAAATTAAATCAATCTGATGATCAATTAACAGATCATGGACTAACAGAGACTTGGGAGTTAGAGACCTAATATTTAATAAACCACATTTAATTTTTAAATTATGAGGAGGAACAGAGTTTACTCCAATCGACCTTTGTGAGTTAGACAAAATAGTTTCCTCATCCAAACCTTCAACTTGTCTTTTAGACCCTATTCCTACCAGGTTATTTAAAGAAGTCTTCCCACTTATTGGTAGCTTTATTCTTCATATAATCAATTCTTCATTAACTTTAGGCCATGTACCGCAGGCTTTTAAAACGGCTGTAATTAAACCCTTACTCAAAAAGCCAACGCTAGATCCAGGAGCTTTAGCTAACTATAGACCAATCTCTAATCTCCCTTTCATTTCAAAAATCTTAGAAAGAGTTGTTGCTGCGCAATTATTTGACCACCTGCAGGGAAATGGTTTACTTGAAGAGTTTCAATCTGGGTTTAGAATCCATCATAGTACTGAAACAGCCTTAGCGAAGGTCACTAACGACCTCCTCATTGCATCTGATAATGGACTAGTTTCTGTACTTGTCCTTTTAGACCTTAGTGCAGCTTTTGATACTATCGATCATAATATTCTACTTGATAGATTAAAACACTATGCTGGACTTAATGGAACTTCGTTGCAATTTTTTAGATCTTATTTATCTGATAGGTTCCAGTTTGTTCATGTAAATAATGAGTTTTCTTTCAACTCAAAGCTTAGTCATGGACTTCCACAGGGATCTGTGCTAGGCCCTACTCTTTTTAGTTTATATATGCTTCCGTTAGGCAACATTATTAGAAAGCACTGTATACATTTTCATTGTTATGC
This sequence comes from Pholidichthys leucotaenia, assembly GCA_020510985.1. Classification (NCBI taxonomy): domain Eukaryota; kingdom Metazoa; phylum Chordata; class Actinopteri; order Cichliformes; family Pholidichthyidae; genus Pholidichthys; species Pholidichthys leucotaenia. The sequence continues at coordinate 411,220,967 of CM035840.1, read as the reverse complement.
AGATGACACACAATTATACCTGTCAGTGAAGCCAGATGATAGTAATCAATTAGCCAAGTTAGAAGCCTGTCTTAAGGAAATCAAAGCTTGGATGACTTGTAATTTCCTGCTATTAAATTCAGATAAGACTGAAGTCATTCTTGTTGGTCCAAAAAACCTTAGAAATTCCTTTCCAAATCAAACTTTCAGTTTGGATGCGGTTACTCTTTCTCTTAATAGCTCTGTGAGGAACCTTGGAGTTATTTTTGATCAGGATTTGTCCTTCAATTCACATATTAAATTTGTTTCAAAGATTGCCTTCTATCATTTGCGTAATATTGCCAAGATTAGGAGCATCTTGTCTCAGAGTGATGCTGAGAAACTGATCCACGCTTTTGTTAGCTCGAGATTAGATTATTGTAATTCTTTATTATCAGGCTGTCCTAAAACATCTTCAAAAAGTCTTCAGCTGATTCAATTCAATTCAATTCAACTTTATTTATATAGCGCCATTTCACAACAACAGTCATCTCATAGCACTATCAACTGTAGGGAGGACCCCCACAGTTGCAGAAAGACCCCAGCAATCAGGCGATCCCCTGTGAGCAAGCACTTGGCGACGGTGGAGAGGAAAAACTCCCTTTTAACAGGAAGAAACCTCCAGCAGAACCAGGCTCAGGGAGGGGCAGTCATCTGCTGCGACTGGCTGGGGGGTGAGGGGACAGAGAAGAAGAAAAGAACAGACATGTAGAGAGCAAACAGCACGATGGGGACTCAATCTATGGGAGAGAACAAACAAATGTTAATGACCAGCAAAAAAAAAATATTTCATAGAGAGTGAGGAAAGGAGTGAGGCCCAGTGCATTACTGGAGGTCCCCCGGCTGACTAAACCTATTAGCAGCATAACTAAGGGAGGGTTCAGAAACCCATGATCCCTCCCTAATTGTAGGCTATATCAAAAAGGTAGGTTTTAGCCCTATTCTTAAAAACAGAGATCGAGTCTGACTCCCGAATCCAGATTGGCAGCTGATTCCACAGGAGAGGAGCTTGATAACTGAAGGCTCTGCCTCCCATTGTACTTTTGGAGATTCTAGGTATTACAAGTAAACCTGCATTGTGGGAGCGTAGTGCTCTGTTAGGATGATACGGTAGTATCAGATCTTTTAAATAAAAAGGAGCCTGATTGTTTAGAGCTTTGTAAGTAAGAAGAAGGATTTTAAACTTAATTCTAAACTCTATGGGAAGCCAATGAAGGGAGGCCAGAACCGGAGAGATATGATCTCTCTTTCTAGTACCTGTTACCTAGTACCTGATCCAAAATGCTGCAGCAAGAGTTTTAACAGGTACTAGAAAGAGAGATCATATCTCTCCGGTTCTGGCCTCCCTTCATTGGCTTCCCATAGAGTTTAGAATTAAGTTTAAAATCCTTCTTCTTACTTACAAAGCTCTAAACAATCAGGCTCCTTTTTATTTAAAAGATCTGATACTACCGTATCATCCTAACAGAGCACTACGCTCCCAAAATGCAGGATTACTTGTAATACCTAGAATCTCCAAAAGTACAATGGGAGGCAGAGCCTTCAGCTATCAAGCTCCTCTCCTGTGGAATCAGCTGCCAATCTGGATTCGGGAGTCAGACTCGATCTCTGTTTTTAAGAATAGGGCTAAAACCTACCTTTTTGATATAGCCTACAATTAGGGAGGGATCATGTGTTTCTGAACCCTCCCTTAGTTATGCTGCTAATAGGTTTAGTCAGCCGGGGGACCTCCAGTAATGCACTGGGCCTCACTCCTTTCCTCACTCTCTATGAAATATTTTTTTTTTGCTGGTCATTAACATCTGTTTGTTCTCTCCCATAGATTGAGTCCCCATCGTGCTGTTTGCTCTCTACATGTCTGTTCTTTTCTTCTTCTCTATCCCCTCACCCCCCAGCCAGTCGCAGCAGATGACTGCCCCTCCCTGAGCCTGGTTCTGCTGGAGGTTTCTTCCTGTGAAAAGGGAGTTTTTCCTCTCCACCGTCGCCAAGTGCTTGCTCACAGGGGATCGCCTGATTGCTGGGGTCTTTCTGCAACTGTGGGGGTTCCCCCCTACAGTTGATAGTGCTATGAGATGACTGTTGTTGTGAAATGGCACTATATAAATAAAGTTGAATTGAATTGAATTGAATTACAAGAAGGGGCAGCACAGGCTGTGTCTCCTGAGGAGACTCAGGTCTTTTGGAGTGCAAGGGGCACTCCTGAAGACCCTCAACCATTCGGTGGTGGCATCAGCCATCACATTTTCTTTCCTTCTGGTGCCACACGAGTCGGCTACCTTTTGCAACAGCGGCTCAATTCTGAGTCTTTTTTTCCCTTCCTCTCTCTTTTGATCCGGTGATAACTCTCTGATCCGGCACACCTTTCACTCCATTTATATCACGGACACACAGATCACCCCAAATGTCTCCCGAGCCGGTGAACGGAGCCACTGTTTGTAGCAGGAGACGGTACAGCAGGGAAGAGCTGCTAGCACTCAACCACCACCCGGTGCTAATGGAAAAACTTGACATACCGGGAGAGCTGAGGCGAAAACGCCGTGAGTGCCGTGCTGGAGTTAGGCAGAAGGCAAGAAATATAAGGTACAGACCCACCCTTCCATCCGTTGTTATGGGGAATGTACGATCGTTACTGGGAAAGGTAGAAGAGCTAGCGGCTATCTCCCACTACGATAGCATATACCGGGAGTTTAGTTTGTTTCTATTCACAGAGACTGGTTCCAAGGTTGTCATAGCCAGGAGCGGCACTGGGGTTAAGCTCCCAGTGCTCATAAAATGCTCCTTATGGCGTGCGTCTCGAAAAGCCTCTGACAACTAAGTCCAACTCCTAGCCTGCCCGTGTGGTTTAGTCTCTAAGCCCGGCGGAACTGCTTTTACTAATAGGAGAAGGGGCGAGGGCGGATCTCTGGCACCTTAAAACCAGATGCTTCGGGTAGATGGTGGCTCGTCAACCTGGGAAGGTAGCCCATCTAGGGGAAGGTAAACCCTGATTCCAAACCTCTGCTGCCTTGCGGTATACCCAGTCACGGGAAAGGCTTCGGGAGTCAACCCTGAGGAAAAATCCGGAGTCGGAGCCCCTAAGGCAGTTCTATGTTGTGCTCAACATCGTTCTGGCAGCTCCTGCGACAGCGCTGGCGCCAAACTGTAGCAGCCCTGCTGTTCCTTTGGATTCATCAGTGACGTGGAGAAGGGGGACATGCTGCATGGGCAACATCTTGTCCTCCATATCTTCCTGCCCAGGCTTGAATCCTACCAACGCCCAACGCTGGAAGGTAGAACACCGGATCACTGGAGAGGACACTCCAGCTTCGCCTTTGGCATAGACAAAACACAGGGAATGACAGTTACCGGTTATAAGCCACCACTCAATTGGCGTAGAGCGCGGTGCCAGGGGTTATTCCCGACGGTGGGAGGGATCATCGGATCTCACTGGACAGCTACCGCCCGCCTCAAGGTGGGCAGCCCCCAGCCAATAAGGTGTTGTCCTGCCACAGCTTGCTTTCCTCATTGGGTGCATGGGGATGAGGAGAAGTCCGAACAGCAGGCTGAGAACCTTCGCACCAGGCAAGACAATAAAACAAAAGAGACTAACTCTCAAACTGGGAACTTGGAACGTCCGCACTATGATGACAGGACTCGCTGCTAACCTCAAGGACATCAACGACACCAGGAAGACTGCCATTATCAATAATGAGCTGAAGAGACTGGGAGTGGATATCGCCACTCTCCAGGAAACACAATTGGCTGACGCAGGCACACTGAGAGAGGAGGACTACACGTTCTACTGGCAAGGAAAGGGCAGTGACGAACACAGGGAACACGGAGTGGGCTTCGCAGTGAAGAACACCTTGCTGAAGATGGTGGAACCGGGCAGCACTGGCTCTGCACGACTCCTCACCCTCTGCCTGAACACCACTCAAGGCCCAGTCACCCTCGCCAGTGTGTATGCCCCAACACTGACAGCCACACCAGAGGCAAAAGACGAGTTCTACGAGAATCTCGCAACAACTGTCAGGATCATCCCCAACTCTGAACAACTCATTCTCCTTGGAGACTTCAATGCCAGAGTGGGTGCTGACCACGACTCCTGGCCCTCCTGTCTTGGACCTTTTGGCGTGGGCAGAATGAACGACAACGGACAGCGGCTGCTCGAGTTCTGCACATATCACGATCTGTGCATCACAAACTCGTTCTTCAAGACCAAGCCCCAACACAAGGTTTCCTGGCAACATCCGCGCTCAAAGCACTGGCACCAGCTGGACTTGATCCTGACCAGGCGCACCTCACTGAAGAACGTGCTAATCACCCGTTCGTTCCAGAGTGCAGATTGCGACACAGACCATTCATTGGTGTGTTGCAAGGTCAAGCTGCAGCTGAAGAAATTCCATCATGCTAGACACCCTGGAAAGGCACGGATTGACACCAGCAAGATGGCTCAACCAGAACTTGTTGAGCAGTTTGCCTCCACCTTTGAGAAGGAACTTGGTGTACCACAAGAAGGAGAATCTGCAAAGCAGAAGTGGGAAGCGCTGCGAAACACCATCCACCGCACAGCCTTGGCTACCTTTGGGAGGAAGACCTTGAAGTCACAGGACTGGTTTGATGCCAAGTTGACCGAGATGACCCCCGTCATTGAAGCCAAGCGCTCAGCACTTGCTGAGTACAAGAAGTACCCAAACGAGAAGAATCTCCGGATTCTCAGGGCTGCGAGAAGTAAAGTTCAGCAGACTGCTCGGCGCTGTGCCAACGAGTACTGGACTCAGCTCAGCCAAGACATTCAAACTGCTGCCATAACAGGGAACATCCGTGGTATGTACGATGGCATCAAGAAAGCACTTGGTCCGGCTCAGAGCAGAGCAAGACGGCCCCCCTCAAATCCTCCACTGGGGAGATGATCACAGAAAAGAACAAGCAGATGGAGAGATGGGTGGAACACTACTCCGACCTCTACTCCAGACAGAACACCGTGACACCGTCAGCCCTTGATGCCATCGACTGCCTGCCATCCATGGACGAACTTGACGCTGAGCCAACCATCGACAAACTCAGCAAGGCCATTGATAGCTTGGCCACTGGCAAGGCACCCGGCAACGATGGCATTCCCCCTGACCTGATCAAGCACTGCAAGACCGCCCTACTGCTGCCATTGCATGACGTCCTCTGCCAGTGTTGGAAGGAAGGTGCCGTACCACAGGACATGAGGGACGCCAAGATCATCACCCTCTACAAAAACAAAGGGGAGAGAAGCGACTGCAACAACTACAGGGGCATCTCCCTCCTCAGCGTTGTTGGCAAAGTCTACGCACGAGTTGTTCTCGTTCATCTACAGAAGCTTGCCGAACGTGTCTACCCCGAGTCTCAGTGTGGCT